>OY744476.1:12357587-13557587 GCA_963556175.1 Tipula confusa | reverse complement strand
CTACGTCCATCATGAAACCATTCTTTCTCATGAAGTCCATTCCCAGGATGACCTCATCCACTATATCTGCCAAAAGCACTTCATGTTGATAATGAGTTTTCCCTATTCGTATATCAACGAATTTTTTACCCTTTATAACTGCACTATCTCCCGTCACTGTTTGTAATTTCAGGCCATACACTGGTTGTACACCTCCTTTAACTACATCGGCTAGAGTGATAATATAACTCTTTCCATCAATATCACCTCGAACTGTTAAATTGTCACTGCCCTGCGCCAATCCTGAAGCAGGGATGAAGGTTATGGGGCAATCGGTTGTCGGAGTCAGCTTCTGCCCCTTTAAGCTGACTCGTTGTGGTTTAACGACTCGGTCGTTACTTGGGCCTCTCGATTGGTCATTGCTTGACCTCCCCTAGGCCTTCGTACCATTGGAGATGGTGATCTGTCACGTTTATGTTTATTTTTATAGCAGCCTCGTGAGATGTGACCCAACATATCCAGCATTTTATTTTGCCACCATTCGAAATTCTAGGGGCCGACTGCTCCATATTACTGCTGGTACTTATTTCTACCCGACGTATATCTAATTAATTCTTGGTCCAATGAGAGTTTGTGCCGTCTCATTCGTTAACGCACAAGCAATGGTTTCGCACGCTAGGTGGTACTGTAACAATATTAAGTTATTTACATTTTAAATTAAAAGCAAGCTTAGTAGATTCGAGCACTTGGGTGAAATATAACTAGCATATTTTAGATTTTAATACAAATCAGACAAAATATAAACATAATAAATTACATATTTGCAGAGTTATTACCAAACGAAATGAAGATAACATGCTATCTGTTGGATAATAAAAATAAGTATACTTATGTGCCAGCTAAAAATATGCATGTGGCGTCTATTCAAAATAGCTTATCACGTCACGGGTTCCTTGATTACCATTTCGGTTTTTACTGACACAACTTAAAAATATTTTAAAATATTAAAATAATTTTATCTAATACATATCGCCATACATTTTGATACAAAACACAATAATCTATCTTTGACATATGGTGCTGCCGCCAAAAACAGCTGCAAACACATGAACAATAAGCATGCACCATCGAAGGATTGCAATTTCCTTGTCATATTGCAACAAAACTAGATACTCGGTTCGTTTTAAAAGCTATTCTCAACTTCTTTTATATTTTTGTCCGGGATACGGATCAAAATATTGCCAGGCTTTAAATAAACTACTCTTAATTCGTATAGACCAAGTCTTTATTGTAAGATTGTAATTCAAATTTTGTCTATAGTTCAATAATTATTAGGTCACCAATTGAAACATAAAAAACCAAATCATAAAAAAAATTGTGACCTAGAAAAATCAATTTTCTAAATGAGGAAATTTACATTTTTTTTTTTGTTTTAAGATGTGTGAGTTATTGTTTTTTGGCCGTAAACATTGTAATGTTAACGAAAGTGATCTTTAGGATCTTAGTGTTATCCCAGGCACGACCTCGTTTTATTTTCGTAAAATTAATACAACGTCTCATAAAAATGTTTTGCTAAACGTGATTTTCTAAGCAATAAAATTACTTTATGGCATTTTCGTTTTCATTAAAACTGATTTTCATTAGATTTCTGCCGACATTGTCATAATATTAGATATATAGACACATATTTTGCCTGATAATAAATATTTACCTTTTATAGTTTTGTTTTCTTTAAATCATATAATCTTAATATATTGAACCTTTCCACTCATTTAAGGGTATCTACGAACATATCGACACAATTAATTTAAATTTTCTCAATCCAGGTGTTTTGACAGTATAAATTGTAGTGAATAAAACATAAGCGTAGGAGCTGTAAATTAATATTTAACGAATACAATCGATTGACACAATCATAACACTTCCTTCGTATTCATTCTCAATGAATGGGGAACAATTATGTTTTTCTAAAAAAAAATCTTGAAGGAAAAATAACCGAAGATGAAAATTGAAACGAAATGACGTAAACATTTTAATCAAAACGAAACTCAACAAAATTTCAGAACATGTGTTATCACATGAAACGATTTCATATAAGTTGATGGTGTCGTAAGGTAAAAATTGTCGAATACAACTAATCTTAAAAGAGCTGGCAGTTATTCGCGAAACATTCGCTTTTGACATTATGCATAACCACTTCACTTTCTTTACACTATGTTAGATATAAAAATCAAAGCAATTATAATTGATTCAGTCAGGTCAAATGTGAAAGATGGTCACTCAAATCTAAATCCCATGAAGGTCTTTCAAATTTTTCAAAAACTGGTACAGTCGCTAAGAAAACAGGCGCGTTTGATGGCACTATATCAGCTATGAAAGAGTATAAGCTTGGAACTCGCTGATCTCCAAGAAACTCGATGGCCAAAAAGTGGAGATCATGTGTCCCAAGCGTGAATGGTGGAAGGCTGAATCTGTTTGCACAGCATACAAATTACTGTCTTACATAATATTAGATATTTCCCTGACGGGAAATTGTAACGTGATTACCAAGGAGGATTTTGGCCGACGATTCGATTAATCACTGATCAAGTTTTCTCGTTTAGGCTGATTTTTTTAAAACTATTACGGGACATCTCGTGACGGGCATCAGGTTTTCTTTCAGTTTCAACAAGCCTATTTGGAGATAGGCTTCATTCCATCGGGATAGCTTATGTTTGGCTTTGCGATTTCTGAGAATACTTGACAAATTGTGCCTTTGTGTAGAACAGCAGTAATGCAGTCACAAAAGTTGAGAACGAGCTGTCAGGTATTTTTGCGATTAGCTCTAAGGATGTCCTGTCGTCGATACTCTTTAATCTTTTTTAGAATTTATCTTTCGTAAAAGTGAAACACCTCCGAACAACATCTTGTAACGTCAGTCCAACAATAAAAAAATATGATCACTGGTTTTAGAGACCTAGACGCAATGGATTTTAGCAGTGCTGACCACACATTTGTTGGAATGACAAGATTCCGATACCTCGGGTCCCTGGTCATGATAACTGTGTTAACTGATAACTGTGTGGGAGGGGATATGAAAACGCAGTTTGTCGCTGGCAACCGTTGAACAAGGTGAATAAGTTGTACAAGGTGTTGATCAGACCTGTTGTCATGTACGGATGTTAGAGTTTGGCCCTGACAGATGAGTATAAAAAATGGTTAATGATATTTTAGAGAAGAATCATGCGCATAATATATGGCCCTAAACGCGAAAATAACGAACGACACTTACCGAGTTTTATTCAACAACGAGTTTAGGAATTTAATGAAAATTCCTTATCCCGTTCATAAAATAAAAGCCAGCGAGTACTCTGGCTCGGTCATGTTCTTGCAAGCCAATCCTAATCGGATGGCTCAGTGATCTCTGAAAGGAGAGGCGCCATTTGGCAGTATCTGCCAATTTTTTGACGTTATTACAATTCTGTGAAGTTTATCTTATCTGGCGTTTTATTTTGAAGGAAAATAATTCTAGCGGTTTAAACTGTTGTTGGTTTTATTTTCAAACGTAAGAATAATCACTGATAGATCTTCAATTTGGAAATCTTCACTTGCATTCCATCTTTCACGGTTTCTTTTACGTTGCTAATAAAAATTGATGGTTATTCTATCGTCATCTTTATATCATCATCGACGTCAAAATTAATTTCTAAATTGATTAGTTTGTCCTTCTCTACTTCTGCATTCGGTTTAAATTCAGAGATTTACCTCTGGTCAATTTTTCATATTTTTTATGAAGAAGGACAAAATCATCCGAATAAGATTCCTTTGAGTTTTTAATTTTTGTTTCCAATTTTTGAAATTTGTTTTTGCTTTTATAATTCTAACTGATTTAACATATAGTTGTCTATGGTAATAGCATCGTTGTTATTTTCCAGAGAAGTTTTTTCCCCCAACCAACGAGAAAAAACAGGTTGTCTCTTTATTTATAATCCACGCGCCTTAAATCCATTTTAAATAATGGAAGAAAGCTTAAATGTGATTTTTGCTCATCTATAAACAAAATTTTTAGAAACTATATATTTATTGAGATCAGGTGAAAATGCAATAAGTTTTTATCCAACCGCTCTCAGATTGACCAAACTGACAGTCATTAGGAGTATGCTTAAATATTCGAAGGAATACTTTTGTATAAAATGTTTGTTAAATTTTATTTTGCTTCTTTTTTTAGTGCTAAGACTTTTCCTATTTTTGTACAGATTTTGTGATCTTTGTATGGCCATTTATACTACTTTTCATCAGGCACCTCGTCCATCTTTTTGCAAGAAACTCGTTGACGGCATTTTGAATATTTTTGCTTCCAAAAATTCTATACAGCTCCTCTACGGAAAGCGGTAGTGTACACACTACATGTAGAGACTCTAGGCTCTACCGAAAAAACTATAGTGGCTACATGTCTTAAGGATTGAGGTACTTAAAAACGATTCATAGAAGATAAAAATAGAACCAAACTAAAGTATGCCACTCAAATAATTGGTTAACTGTATTTTCATAGTTGATAAATATAACTTTAAGTAATTATTGATTTAGCCAACATATCAATTTAAGTCACTTTCAATATTTGCTCGATACAGTTTATGTTCAAATACTCGTCTAGTAACAAAACATAAAAAATTTCAAATATGTTTTTGTATTCTCGGGAATATTATTTACATGAGGACAGACAGATAGGCGACAGCTATAAATGTAGAATTATTTTTTTGGGACAAAAATCAATACAAATATTTGTTTTTTATTATGCATAACTATTTAGGATTGGGTCCGGTCTAAATTTGTGTTTATAGGTTGACCCAATTGTTTTGTTTCGTAATTACAGCTAATGATAAACTGAAAGTATACTGATACTAATATTTAGCCAGATAATCCGCCGATATCATCTTATTCATATAGAAAGTGATAAGCATGATAACGTAGCATTACGATTTTAAATATTCCGTAACTTAACTTATGTGACGCGGGTATTCTATGACCTTTTACCATAATGTTTGTCATTGCATCATTTTATACAATAAAAAATGTTTAAATTATTCTTATCTCGCATATTATAATTATCAATTACATGAATTATGTATGTAATATGTGCAAAACATATATATGTAGAATAAAAAAAATACGTTTTGATATGCTGCATTTGTTTGTGCTCTATGTGTTTTTTTTTTGTTGTTATCAGTTAAACTAAAAGAATACAAAAAAAAATTATGTTGCAAATTCTGACAGCTGTGGATTGATAAAATTGCAACAAGAAATTTGTACAGTGATAAATGCTAAACTATGGCGTGTCATGTCTTTGTATCAGTGATAAGGTTAAAATATTATGATAATTTTATTTTATATACGAGTAGTAACATCTTTTAAATATCGGTGGGTGGTCGTATATATTACACTATTATAGCTCCACATTTTTTTAAATTATATAATTGTACTATATATGTGTGTCATACGATATTGTATTCAAAGGTGGAAATATTTACTTTTATCTATATTGTACTTATAGTGAATTTGCTCAGAAGTTCGCGGTTCGTAAATTAATATCGGTTGACAAACAATAAGCAATGATAACAGGTTGTTTGTTATCAATTGTTTTTGTTTCTATTTTGATTTTATAAATGTTATATATTTCAATATATGTATGTGTACAGGCCTGGCTCGTGCGTATTCCAAGTATGCATTGCAAATAGGTCCCGAGGCGCTGAAAATGAAACTGTAATGGTTTTTATAACATAATGGATTTTATAATATAAGGCTAGAAAATTTACAGAATTTGCTGATTGAAAAGATAGTTTCCAAAGGTAACATTAATCGGTAAAGACAGTACAGTGCGATCATTTAACAGAATACATTTTTATGGAAAAACAGCATATAATGAATCATTAGATAGAACCTGACTTGTATATTCATCCAAAGCAGATCGGTTATTTTTGTTGCAAATGAATTTGCCTTAGCAAACGAAGTTAAAAATGATTGTGGCCACATGACAATAATTTTTAAAGGACATGAACACAGTACTGAGTATTTTCATTGCTAAATGGAAAGTAGATTAGGCTAAAAAAGCGGCTTTCTTGTGGTCATTGATTGTCTAAAAATATCCAGCAACAAATTACATATTTTATTGATCGCCAAAGCTACAAAGGATCATATTTTGAACATGGTCAAAAATGATATTGCAGACTATACATAATTTCAGTCTCATAATGTAAATATCAGGCAAAAGTGCTTTATTTTGCCACTCCTTAAATTCAGTAATTGTTGATGAAGCATAAAAAGCATTCAAACAATTCACAATTTTTACTCAAGATCGTCAAAGCGTTGTCATATGTTCATATCTATGTAATATAAATTGACAATGAAGCCATTCAGCGATACTCGCTGAGAAAGCCATGTGAATGCCGTTTGTGCTTTGAAAAACAGATCGAAGATAATTTATTCAGCGTTTAAAAAAGCCGTTAGAACAAAATGCACTCTCACGTATAACAGCTGAATCAATTGCATTGAAATAGACAATTTTAAATTTATTTATGGTCTAACAATCTGACGGAAGTTCTAACAGAAATAAATTGTACGACCATTTGTTACAATTACAGAGCATGGATATGAAATCTGCAGCCACTGTGTTGAAACGAACAATTGAATTTGCCATCATTGGCAAAGCTCATTCGTACTGCAAATATTTTCTGAAAACTTTTTTGCTCCAACTATGGCTTTGAGCCATAGTAGGAGCAATGACGCATCAATCTTATTTGCCGCATTCGAAGCAAATTTATTTTATCCTAATTCAGGCGGTGGTAAATAGATTTTTTATTTGCCTGCAATTATAGTGACGTTTATGTCTTCATTAATTAAGCTAATTTAGAAGAAAATAATTTATTTTTAATATTTGGTGCTGCTATCTTTGTTGAAGGTCCATGTTCAAGAGAACAATAAATACATATTTATGCACCCATATGCACCCTATATATTGTTCTCTTGAAAATGCTGGGGGACGGCGAGGCGCTGGTTGTGGACTAGTTAATGGTGAATTAATGATGATTGCACCTGTTCCATTTGTTGCATTTGGGGCCGTTAGCTCGTCCTTGCCTTTGTCGATTATTACTTGTTGTATTGGCAAAAGTGATAACTTGGTGACTGGTCTTTTTGTGTTAGGATTATCGGCGGTTTTTAGTGTTACAACACGAATAACTCCATCATCTCCGGGTGCAATTCCTTAATTCGACCTAATTTCCATCTCGTCGGTGGTTGTAACTCATCTCGGAGCAAAACAAGGTCTCCTATTTCCAAGTTCTTTCTTTCTTGGCGCTATTTAGGGCGTTGTTGCAAACGATGTAAGTATTTTGACACCCATTTTTGTCAGAACTAAGTCCGTTTGTTCTGTACTACCTTCCATCGTGATAGAAGATTATGTTGAAGTACTAGGAGCTCCTTCTCGGGCGGGGATATTAACGCATTATCAATTAGGAAATGCCCTGGTGTTAACACATCCAGTGACTCCGGGTCCTCTGTTAATGGGCAGAGGGGTCTGGAGTTTAAGCAAACCTCTATTTGTGTTACTAAGGTGGTCAATTCTTCGAAAGCTAGTTTGGTGTCTCCTATACATTTTTTTAAGTGCGTTTTGATTGATTTCACGCCCGCTTCCCAAATCCTCCGAAATGCGGGGACGAAGGTGGTATGAAATGCCAATTGATAGGTTGTAATACTTTGTTGGCTCCTACAAAGTTTGTCCCGTTGTCACTGTAGATGTGTGCAACAAAAAAGAAAAAAAAAACAAGAGAAAAATAATGCGAATGTAAACGACAGAAAAACGACAGGGTATATAATCCAATTTACTAATTTACACACACAATTCAAAATTATTTTTGATGTACATCAAAATAAAAAATAAAAATAAATAAATAATAAATTTTAAAAATGAAGAGATCGAAAAAAAAACGTTCGATCTCTTTAACGATCATCGATCGACCAACGACTGAACAATTCAGGAGAAACACTAAAATACCCTCCTAATTATCAAAAACTTCCGTCATGTGAATCCTTCTATTGCAAGCGGCACCTATAAGAAATAATGTAATTAGTAACTGAATAAGAAGCACCGAAATTCACCAAGGTGAGTTTCGAAGAATATCAAAATAAATCAAACAAACATTCTATATATAGAAGACAGTCGTATCTTTCCTAAACCAATTTGAGTCATCAATGGCAAAAACTGAATTAGGTATAGTAGGATTAAGAAATTTTTCAGATTCAAAGAATATTGATTAAGGCATAATTTCTTTGTAAATTGTTGAATTATGCAATTGAAAAAGTTTTGCACTAAGACGTAATGTAATATTTTGTATTATCGATATTCATTCTATAAACTATAGCATAGAGGCCGAGTTGTCACGAGTTGTTCCGAGTTGTTTATTAACAATTTGGTACCGATGCAAGATGTGTATTCATTTAATTTCTATTTATTAATTTTGATAAATGGCCAGTATCGAAATTGGGATCTCGAAAAAACATCTTAAACATCGCAATTCCGACCGGTTGATATTTATTCTACATTCTACTTGACTCGTGTAAAAAAACCTCCTGTATCAATGAGGACAACATTTCTATATAATTCTTAGTGTTTTGATTGGCTCCATTAGTTTTTTAGTTTTTATAACAAGTTCATTTGCAAATTTTCGAAGTCGGTGATTATATTATCACTGTTCGATTTTTTTTTATTTAATCTGTCGCAGTTAAGTTAGCGTAACTTCAGCGTTTTTTTTTATCATAGAAATACTAAACAAAAAAACTCATTGTCATTCTGGCGATTCTATTTTAAGGTGCAACGAACGCAAACAGTAACGCCGATATTAATCATAAATAAAACTCGTTAATATCAAACGGATAAGAATAAAAATTTATTAAAATTCCGATTAATCGATATAAAATTTATAATTACGCCACTATTTTTGTAATAAATTTCTAATTTTTATTTTATCGATCTCTTTTTTTTTTTTTTTTTATTTATAGAAAAGCCCGTCGAAAAGAACGTGATGGTGAACAAACAAATAACGATACAAAATTATATTTGGAGGAGAATGTCTTAGAAAGAAAATTACCTGATGCCGATTTAAAACTTTTAGTAGATTTACCAGCTGGTTTAGATTATAACGAATGGTTGGCTTCACATAGTAAGTATTTATAATGCGGCACACTTCACGCAATCAATTAATTAACATTTTTTCTCAATTTCAAAACTTCAGCTTTAGCGCTTTTCGAACATGTAAATTTAGTGTACGGAACAATTAGTGAATTTTGCACAACGACTGGATGTCCGGATATGACAGGACCTGGTTCAAGGTAAACTATATTTTTAACTCATATTTTTTTTTAATAAATTTCGCGTACTATTAATTAAATTAAAATTGATTAGCGAACGTTACGAATTGCGCGAATTACGTCAGTAAAATTTTTATATACATACTTTCTTACATTTTATGTTTCTTCGTTTTTGTCTTCCTCGTTTTCAAACATTTCTTATTGACGTAAGACTTTGTTGTGCGCTGTTTATGTTTATTTATTATTATTATTCTGTATATAGTTTTGTTTTTTATTCTGTGAAATTTGAAAAATTTCTTAATGTTTTGAAAATATTGTATCACCTTAAGACGGCAACACTAGATTATGATGATTATTTTGATGGATATATGTCTTGACGGCTAGACTTAATGTCTTACAATTAAAGTGTTATGTATATGAAATTCTTATGGTAATAGGAATTAAGTTCATTATAAAAACGAAGCGAATACAGTTTAAAACATTGCGATTTAACTGTGTCAATACTACAAATCAAAATTTTTAATTCGTATGCGGCTGATATAAAGTTATTAACACTTTAATTTTTTTAATTTAGAAAGTTAAGTTCAATTTTGCTCAGGTAATTTAATTGTCTCAGTCGAATTCACCGCAAAAAAAATAAATTCGATTATTATACGATCTAATTGATGTGTATGGATGATCTTAGCCAAGCCATTGTTTCCGTTATTCGTGTTCGCTAAGCAAACAATGAGGACATATTCTAATTTATGTCTTGGGTCTATTTACTGTGCGCATAAATACTCTTTAATCTCTTCAGCATTCTCTCAGCATTATTCGTCAAGGTCCAAGCCTCACCACACCGATACATGATAACATATCTGATCAACACGTTGCACACTTCAGCTTATTGGCATTTGCAAAATATTAAAACTAAAGTGTAATCAAAGCACGGTAATGACCGACTTGATGCACTTTATATCACCTCCCACAAAATTATCATGAGTGACAAGTGTGGTTATTAAAAGTCCAGTGCGTCTTGAGCTCATTGATTTTGAAATCAATGGAAATAAAACCAGTACAATTTGATCCAGTAGTTCTTTTACACCGTTATCATTCAGATTACACAGATTCTTAATTTTTTTTGTGTTTAATCCCTTGCACTCGTTTTTCTCAGACCAAAGCTCACCCAACTCTTCGTAGTTAATTTAACGACGTCACCAGCCAAATGGAGAACACCAGAATATAGGTTCGCTTTGAATATCAGCCTATACTGATATGGACGATGGTACTGCTCTTAGATCCTGCATTCCAACAGGGGATCATAGTTTTGTTCATCGTTATCACCGATCACAATCAAGTGATTAAAAATCCCTTTTTCAACCCTCCCCTGTTGGGATTCGAACTCAGTACCTTCCTATCCAATCACTGAGCGATATTTCGATTGCTCGGGTCAAACGCTGATATTAAGGGAATCCTTATACGCTACTAAACGTCTCGTAATTTTAAGACAGAATTATTCTCTGTGAAAAAACTTGATCAGTGACGGACCGATTAGGATGAAATAATTCTTGGTGGTCTAACTACCCGCATCCGTAAAAACTCATTGTTTAAAAATTCAAGAAAAGGAAATATAATTCCGCGAAAATTATACCAGACCATGTTACCATGTGTCTCAATGAGGCTTTACATTGCTTCACAGTGGAGATGACCTCGGAAATTTTGATGCTGTTTTTTTTCTTGCGCCCCAGGTGAAAAAGGCTGTTTTAGATTTCAAAACAGTTGATAAGCTACGTTTACGCATGTGACTAGCCAACCTGTCAATCATCTGTGTTCATGCACCCACTGATGTAAGCCAACCCAAAGATAAAGATTCATTTTACAACAATTTGTTTGATCTGATGGGATCCATGCCAGCGCACGACGTCAGGATAGTGACCTAGCGAATCTAGCGACCGATAATGGGGAAATAATGATGTACTTTGCGATCGAGCACGTTCCCACTGTGGCTAGCACATTCTTTCCTCATAAAAATATCCACTTGGAAACATACACACATCCTAGTAAAACATTCCGAATTCAAATTGTCTATGTGGTTATTTCTAAGGGAAGGTCTCGGGTCATCCAAGATGTGAGATCTTTATCGGTCGGCTGCTATATTTGTAGGCAGTGATCATTAATTGGTCACTGCAAAGCTTAAACGGCAGTTTTCGTACAAGTCAGAGATCACAGAAAAACGTAACTTACGTTTCAACTGTGAAGGTCTGATAAACGCAGATGAAAAAGCACAATATCATAATCTTTTTAGCAGTAGCATTATGGAAACCAACCACCGTTCTGATGATGTGAACAGTCTTTGAGAGGTATTGAAAACATCGGTTGTCAGTGTTGTTGCTATCGACCAACGGAATATAGCCTACATAGAACCGCGAGTATATTTTACAATCGCACGGAAGAACAAAGCGTTCCTTGGTAGGAGAACCGCCAAGCGAATTTGTAGACAGAAAAAGCGTGAATGATCAAAGGCTGAAGTCTTAAGAGTAACAACTCAGAAATGATCACAGTTCTCGTAACTGCTTTAAAGGAGTCACCGGACTGAACCATACGAGTGAGGGCTTGCGCAGCAGTGTTAAGATTAATTGTCATCTTATCCGGCCATGTCTTACTATTCTAGGTATGCGATGTATATAAATCTCTGTTAGTGAATTATATATGAATGTGCACGAAATGTCTGAATAATTAGTTGGGTCGAGTTGGTAGCCACAGATTCCTAACGTGTATTTAATCAGTTTCTCGAGCTAGTTTTTTATTGACACTGTTGTTGTGCTTGTTTATAGCTCGTAAGATCAAAAAATCCGCCTCACTCACTCGATTTTTAGAAATTCCCAAAATATTGACGAATGTGCGACACACGTATCTTCTCGTAGTTTGGCACGAGTAATAATAGTCAGATACAGGGACTAGTTTGTAGAAAATACGATAATAATCGCCAAGAAGTTGGCTAAACTAATGTATTAGAATAAACATGAATATGTTTTGTATCTGACTGTCACGATACTATCCTATACTTAATTGTGTCTTGGATATTTGTGTATTTGATCGTATCACACTCAATTTTATTTATTTTTATTATTATGATTAGTAAGTACTAAAATTTAAATTAATTTTTTTTTTTTTATTATTTCAGAACATATTTATGGTTCGACGAAAAAGGAAAAAAAACTCGCGTTGCCGCACCACAATATATTGATTATGTTATGACATTTACACAAAAAACGGTTAGCGACGAATCAATATTCCCCACCAAATATGCAAATGAATTTCCCAGCTCGTTCGAGAGTATTGCACGAAAAATTTTACGTTATCTTTTTCACGTAATAGCACATTTGTATGCATCACATTTTCGTGAAATTGCGTTACTAGGTCTACACACACATTTAAATTTAACATTTGCACATTTAACTGCATTGCACAGGCGCTTTAATTTGATTGATCAAAAAGAAACGGATATATTACGTGATTTAGAAGTTGCGTTACGTTTAACGGATGATCCAACATCGGCGACTGGTGTATCAGGAACAGGAACAACAACAACACTTCCGGCAAGTAATAATAATAGTATAAATACAAGTAATAATTCTGAAACAACATCAGAACATGATTGTGATTCGCATACGGCGGCCTTAATTGATGGTGATGCCACAATTAAACCAATAGTAACCCAACCCGAATTTGGTACAAATCCGAGTGAACAATCGGATATAAATGATACTGGTGGTGGTGTAGGCGGCGTTGGCGGACATACAGGAAATGGTGATAGTAATTATACAAATACCCAAACAACGGCATAGTGGATACGTTGGGGGGCTAGTGTGGTAGGTGCTGGAGCTGGTGCCGTTTTACTCCTTGGCATGGGTGTTTGTTGTGGGGCCCTCCAGGCCAATCTTTGACCAATGTGATTTTTTTTTCATTCGATTGAATTCGATTATGATTTTTTTTTTTTTTTTTTAATATTTTTTTTTATCTAATTTTATATTTATTATTATTATTTTTGTCTGTTGTTGCTGTTGTTATTAAATATATAATTAATATATAAATTTAAAAAAAAAATCACATGAAAAAATAAATAAATTAATAGTTAATTATTAAAAATAATAATAATAATAATAATTAAAAATAAAATTATTTAAAAAAAAAAAAAAAATCATATTTAATTGTTAAATTATTGCCAAGTTTCGTGCACATAACTAAATAAATAAAAAATCTACTACTCTCCAAATTCTACAAAAGTAAAAATTAATTATTAATTTTTAAGCCAAATACGTTTTTTATTTTTATTTTTAAATCTGTGATTATTTTAAAATGAAAAATAATGTTTTTTTATTATTATTATTTATTTTATTATTTTTAGTTTTTTTGTTTTTGGCTTAATATAAATAAATAATTATTGATAAAAAAAAGAAAGTAAAATGCACACAACACACGTTAGTTATATATACTAAAAAAACGAAATTAAATAACAAAAATTATAAATAAATATTATGTTAAAGATTTAAAAAGAACACACACACACACACAATAGTTTCTTCCTTTCGGGTCCTTTGTTTAACTAACAAAAAAATTAAAAATTATAAAAAAGTAATATATAGACAATATATTTATCAATTATTAAACAAAAGTGATGTAAATTAATTAAATAAATAAATAATTATATTTATAAATCTTAATAAAACAAAAAAATTCTAATTAATTTCCTTGACAACGAAATTAATTTGTTTTTTTATTTTATTCTATTTTATTAATTATTATATATTATATAAGTATATACTTATATTATTATTATTTTTATTATCATTACCAAATGCTCTAATTTATTTTATTAATTTTAATTTTATTAATAAAAAAGTAAATAAAAAAATTTAGGCTGATTATAAAAAAAAAAAAAAAAAGTGGCCTTTAGAAAAAACATAAAAAAATATTAAAAATAATAAATTAACTCTCTAAAATCTATTCCTGACGTTTCAGCGTACGTCTATATTACCCTAGCTCTGCAGTGTTTATATATAATATCTATATATGTACATATATATTTACAAGGTATTCTAAATTAACTGCCCATAACT
The DNA here is from genome assembly GCA_963556175.1 of Tipula confusa. Classification (NCBI taxonomy): domain Eukaryota; kingdom Metazoa; phylum Arthropoda; class Insecta; order Diptera; family Tipulidae; genus Tipula; species Tipula confusa. The sequence goes on along the minus strand of OY744476.1, from coordinate 13,543,170 downwards.
TTAGTGGTGTCTTGAAATTAAATAAGCTAATTTGACGAATTAATCGTGCCGTGTTCGTTTTCGAGAAAACGTTTTTCTTTATAATTAAATCGAACGGTTTAAATTAAATCTTAACTATTAATTATTTTCGTTTTTGATTCGGTTGTTCTCGGTTTCGGCCACGAACAAAGCGGTCCTCAATAACCATTTCTAGCGAAGTAGGATAAACCGTTTGTTTAAAGGGTATATCTAGTGTAAAACTAAACATGGTCATAACTAACATAGCCGTCGATTTATAACAAATAAAATTGTTTCGTTTGTTTTCTCGATTTACTCCCTAAAATTATGCACTTTAAATTTTGAACACTCTGTATATGTATATACATAAAGAATATATATATATATAAATGTATAATCACTGTTTACTAATGCAACCCCCTTCCCTCTCCGAAATATACAAAAAAATTATTTAGATTTTGTTTTTGGCGCGCTTTCTAATATTTGGGTCTTTATTTTTGTGATAAATTTAAAAAATAATAAAAAATTAAAAATAAATTTCTATATTTTTTTATTAAAAATAAAAATAAAATGGCTGAAAAACTATAAATAAAAAATATATGATATATATATATATATTTATGTATATTAAAATTTTGGTTAAAGTAAATATATAAATAAATAAATATAAAAAAAAAATAATGAAACCGGCCTATTTGTAAATTAAATAAATAAAAAAATATTTATATAATATATTTAAATAAAATGAATAAATAAAGTCTCCAAAACTAATTAAAAATATTTTATTTTTTGTACTTAATACGGTTTATAATTTTTAAACTTTAAAATTATTAATTTACCTTTTGGGCTTTTTTATTCATAAAATATATTTTATACAACAAAAAAAAATATAATTTTGAGCTTTACAAGTTAAATAAAAAAAAAAAGTCTCACATCACTATAAATAAAAATAAATATATATTATATATAAATTATATAAAAAAGAAAACATGTTCAATTAATTAAATTTAATTAATAATATTAAAAACAAAAATAAAAATAAAAAAATTATTGGAGAAAACCTAAAATAAATAAATAAATAAAAAAAATTATAGGAGTTATTATTTTTTTAGAAATTATTTTATTCAGAAACAGATAAACAAAACAAAAAATAGTTATTTTTAAATAGGATTTTAGTAAATAAAAAATAATATAAATTTAATAATATACAATATAAAAAAATTCTTTTTTTTTCAATTAATTTAATTTAATTACAATATTATTATTGTTATTATTATTATATTATTTTTAAGAAAACCAAAGATTATAATTTTTTTATTGATAATTTCATAAACACACACACACATATACACACACACAGTTTTTAATTTGTTCATAAAAAAATATTAATTAATTTATTTATTAATATATTATATTATATAAATAATAGATGAAATGCTTATTAATTATTATTATATTCTTGTGTATCTCCTATTACTATGATTTTTTACTATATAATTTAATTTAGTTTTGTTTTTATTAAATACTGCACTTTAAATTAAATTAAATAAAAAATGAAAATATTTAAATTCTATGAAAATGATATATTTCTCTACCCATAAATATATCACGAAAAATAAAGAAAAATGAAAAATTATTTAAAACAAAAAAAAAATTATTAAAAAATAAAATAAATGTTAATAAAATTAAAACTGTTTATTATTTGTTATAATAAATAAAAAAAAAAAAAAAAAAAAAGAAATAAAAATAATTTAAATAAAAATATATATATATTTTTTGTGTTTTTATTCAACGTAGCTCGTGTCACGTTTAGTGATAAAAAGAACGGTATAAGTCTTAACAACGTAATAAATTTTAGATTCCAGAGAACTAAAAACGTTTAAGCTCAGAAAAAAAAAATTTAATGTTTAGTTAACAAACTTGCCACATCTTTACAATTTTGTTTAGTACAATTGATCAGCATGGAAACGCTGTGGTACATTATCCACAATTTTTAAATAACCGTTTTATAGTACTATAATTTATTTATAGTGATTTTTTTAAGTGATGTGTAAGTACGTGATGATATCAGAATTCAAATATGATTACAGAAACGAATACTAGAAGAAATAACACACACCGGCAAACACAAATATCGACCCTCGGCTATCGAATACGAACACGAATCGGAAACTGGAATGTCAGAAACCTAACAAGCATCAATACTAGCAAAATTTGAGAAAGAAATGAAACGTTGCAAAATAGAAATCGTCGGAATCAGTGAAGTGAGAAGGAAGAACAGTGGTGAAGTAAAAACAAGTGTAGGAAAAGCAAAGAGGGCACTAATGGAAGGGAAACCAATCAATAGCAGAATAATCGTAGCAAGGTTCTATTCACAAATACAAAACACAACCATAATTTATTGCTATGCCCCAACGGAAGACGTGGATGAAGTAACAAAAGATGAGTTGTACGAACAACTACAAGTCACAATAACAAGGACACACAAAAATGATGGCAAGATAATACAAGGAGATTTCAATGCAAAAATCATTAAATCGCTACTAAGTGTAAAATCACTTAATTTACTGGATTGCCATCTATATCCACACACTGTAAACAAATTTGGTTTGCATCTATACTAAACATTTAATTTCAGTACTTTTTCTTCATCTTTCATTTTTTGACAGGTAACCAGTAACCACAATTATTTACAATTGTTAGAATTTGAATAAGAAATAGACCGAATTTTTTTTTATAAAAATTAGTGAAACAAAATAATGCCAAAAGTCTCTAAAAGTATCCTTGAAGCAGCGGCAGAAGGCAATGAAATTTTACTAAGAAAAATAATAAAAAGTCGGAGAAAAATAAACCTACGCGATAATCATAATTGGACGGCATTACACCATGCCGTTATGTCGAAAAGTGTGCCTTGTGTCAAATTATTACTGGAGGAAACTAAATTAAGTCCGCAAGCCGAATCCTTTGAAGGTTGTACTCCATTATTATTGGCGTGCATGTATCGTGAAACACCGGTCGAAATAGTCGAAGAGTTACTAAAACGAGATAAAACACTGGTCGAGTATATGAACAATGAAATGGAGAGTCCATTACATATAGCTGTGTCAAATAATCGTTTGGATATCGTTAAACTGTTGGTGGAAAATGGGGCCGATGTAAATTATACGGATTTAGATGAAGATACACCGCTTCATATTGCAGCTTCGAAATTAAATTACGATATAATCGAATATCTACTATACACTAGCCCGTGCGATGTATGGCTACAAAACGGATTTAATTTAAATCCATTCGAATTAGTTGTGCACTTATACGAGATTACCCTAATGCACTTGGAACAAGCCGATAATATTCCATTAGTTTTGAAATGCTTAGATCTAATAAGTGATTTCACGTACGATGAAATTTTATATCCAGGCAACGAGCTATTCGAATTAAAATTAGGAACTTTCAATGAAGTTTCTATAAACTTCATAATCAATAAATATTTTTTGAATAATTCGTCGCAAGCTAATTCCTGTTCTCAATACTTTACAAATCTGATGTTGAATTATAAATTATTTGTGTACCCGGCTTATTTGCTTGTCCACGACTCGGTCGAATCTATTAACGATTTAAGCCGTTTTCCAACCGGAAACGACTATACCGCTATATTTAATCATTTCTTTATGGATTTCAAAGATGATTTCTATGAAATAATTTACGAAATTCTTTCACGGGGTGACAATTGTTTCGAAATGATTTCGAGCCGAAACGATTTTATAATCAATGATATATATTCAACATTATTTATTAGTGAACGTTGGCCGGATATTATTCAACTACTGTCACAATTTAACTATGATTTAAATTTACTTCGCTACAATATCGTTACCACTCTACAAGATTATTATCGTTTTGATTCAAAATTAAATTGTATACGAGTTTTAAATTCATTTACAACATTCGATCATAATTTTATTGATTTCGATTTTGAGCCCATAGCGCATAGTTTCGCTACAATTAATGATATTGATACGTTTATGGAAATATTGTTACCAGTTTATGAACATCAATGGATGCGTTTAATAAAACTATTATATATAAATTATGTACCGTCATTAAAATATATGGCCGTGTTTACTATCCGTAAAACAATTTTTGCTAATTATCCGAATAATTCGAATTGTTTAAAATTGCGTATGATAGATGAACTGCCGATTCCTCAATTGTTAAAAAGATGTTTGATTTATGATTATAAGGTTATGTAGACTGGATTTATCTTAATAAACTATTTGTATTTAAAAAATGTTGCGTTTTAACCACATTTGGGGATTAGTTTTTGCTTATCGATTATTTTGTATCATATTACGGCCCAAGAAATACTTAGATTATTTTTATACAAAATTTCTGTTACGGAATTTCGTAGTCGCCCTAGTCGACTTTAGTAATTGTTAAAAATACTAATTACAAAAATTAAAATTTATTTGCTATGTAATAGTAATTACAAAATATAAATTATCGCCTACATAAATTTTCTTCAGTTCATTGATAATCCATCAAATTGAAAACTTGCTCCACATTCGCATTATGCCCGGGAAGAGCAAACAAATATTCACAAATTGTAAAGTATTCTGAAATTTAATCGTCGTTTGGAACCTTCAGCTAAAAAATCTATTCAGTTCTCGAATGAAACTTTATCATTAAGTTGTTTTCTTTAATAGCGGCCTTCAAAAAATTTTCCAAATTAATAAATTGGCTTATAAGATTCCAATCATTTCCAATATGTTTCTCCGTTAAATATTCAACTGTATTCGATACTTCAGTCCATTCAAGTTCCGTCGTTAGAGCTACCATTTTAAAGTAGAAAAATCTTTGAAGTGTTGTCCATTGCTTTAAATATGTAATCTATTGAGAGTTCTTGTTAATTAGACCTAGTCTTAGACCAACTAAGGACAGTTTGATAATCCATTTCGAGAAACTCACAAAACTTTTTAACGAGAACTGTAAATCATGAGAAATGGTCACAATTTCCCAATTCATAATTAGTTCAACATCAATTGGCCATAAATCCGTGCCATGCTTACTACAGTCTACAGTTGTTGAGAATGAGAGCCGGGCAATCGATGCCAACTTATTAGTAAATTTTAAGTCGCCTTATAATAGTTAAAATACATTTTTTTCGCATGCACGATTAATCCTACCAAAATTTGTGTTGCAGTTGTCACCGCCAAAAGAAACACACATGGTTTATTGGATACATTGGAAAGAAATAAATAAAACAGAAGAACGTAAAATAGGGGAAGTTTATTAGGGGAACTACACTTTAAATTATATAATTTCATAACATTATTTGAATTTGCTAGGTTTCAGTTCGTAGTTGAAGTGTTGATACATAGATGGGGGTCCACAGTTTTTATTTTAAATAAACGGCGGTTAAATTTATAGATTTGTTATATGTATAATATCCAAAGGGGCTTTCGCCCCTAACCGATGGGAAAGACTAAAAACATAAAAACTTTTTCTATCTATGATTAGGTCATCAAGTAAATAATAATGTTTACTACGGCAAAAATACCCCGAAAAATAATCTTATAACGTGTTGATTGTCTCAAAATATAGTTAGCATGACCCCGGAACGATAATGAAATATATTTGCGATATTTTAACAAATTAAATTAGTGAATCTAAGTGTTGGTCGATAAAGGTTGCACAGAATGTATATGTACTTATAAATTTACGATTATGATGTGATGAGCACATAACAGCGTCAGTCAGTATCATTATCTATCATCGTCAGTTCGACCGCAACATTAAAATGAAGTGGACGATTTTACCGTTTTTTCTTACACTGCTGTTGAGTACGTCTCGAGGCATTGAAAAGAATGATAAAATTATAATAATCGGAGCGGGTCCGGCTGGTATAACAGCAGCTGTAAAATTATACGATCATTACGGGTTTAAAAATATCGAAATTTTCGAAGCAGAATCATACATCGGCGGTTATATTAATACAAAGGTTCGCGAAACTGCAAATGGACCAGAATATATAGAACTTGGTGACCAATGGATAGTGTACGGTAACTTAAACGATGCCGAAATCAATTATCTTGCAAGTGACCAGAATGGATTTTTAATTCAGCCATCGATATCGTTTTTAAATCATATGCAAGAAAATTGGGTGCCATTGATTTTTTCAGATGGAACCACTTTATCGGAGATACAACTGAATGCTACAAACGAATTTTTACTTTCGCTGTACTCTTTTATCACGAAAAATACGTATCCATCTGACGTCGCACCGCATGATACAACACAGCTTTCTAAATATGTGGCTCAATTGTAAGTTATTTAAAAAACTCTTCACTGATTCTGTTGGCAGATAAAAATTGAGTTTAATTTCAGTTTAGAAAATAGCGTCAAACATAATGAGGCATATCCGTCTTTGGCTAGTGTACAAGATGTGATCATACGGTTTTATGAAAATTTCATTATAACGTATGGTCCGATTGGTGATTGGAATTCATTAAATTATCGATCATTTGCCAAGTGGTTAGATAATGGCAGCATGTTGTATCATTTGAAAGGTGGATTGAGTTCGTTATTTAACCTTACAATTAGTACAATGGCTTCCCAAAATATATCGGGATTAGCAGATCTAAATATTAAACTTAATACAGAAGTTACTAATATTGATTACAGTGGTGCTGAAGTGATGATTAAAACGGCAAACGGTGAAACTCATTCGGCTAAAAAGGTAATTGTTACAATTCCACTCGGCGCACTTAAGCACTCGTACAAAACACTATTTAGTCCAGCACTTCCAAGCGCAAAAATATCGGCTATCGAAAATTTTAACGTTTCGTATCATGAAAAAGCATTACTCGAATTCGACGAACCATGGTGGCCGAACAATTTTAGCTACTATCAGCTATGGACAAACGAAGATTACACAAAATTGGCCAACGGTCGTGATTGGTTGGGTACTTTGTTAGGATTTTCGGTCGTCGATGAGAATAGCAATATGTTGGTTGCATATTTTAAGGGGCCTAAGGCACAAAAACTTAAATATGTTAATGATGATACGCTTAAATCGGAACTACTGCAGGTATTACGTCGGTCATTGAAAAATAAATTTGTCGTTCCCGAGCCAACTGGATTTTATCGTACAAACTGGTCAGGGAATTCACATTTTGCCGGTGGTTATTCTTATAAAGGTACGGCCGCTAATGTGGCCCGAGTTTCAAACGGAGACCTGGCTAAACCGGTTGACGACAAAATTTATTTTGCTGGTGAATATACAGCAAAGCGTAATTGGGGATATCTAGAAGCCGAAATAACGACTGGACTATCAGTAGCTGATTCAATCGTTGAAGCTTACGCAAACTTAAAAAACAGCTTTTAATTTGTTATAATTGTTTATATTTTGTAAAATGTATTTTGACTACATATTTTTATGATTAGATGCTTTTAGAAAGACTTCGAAATGGCGGTTATGTAAGTTGAAGTTTTTAGATAATTTTAAAATAAAATAAAAATTATAAAATACAAATCACCGTAAGTAAATAAATGGTATAAAAAGGAGACTATCCACCGTAATTATTGTCAAAAATTGGAATGTTTTGGCATAGGTAAAAACGATTTAGTTAATGTGCTGAAATTGCTGCTACTTGTGGACAGTTAGGAAGCATGCAACCCAAAGCAGTGGCGCATCCTTTGACACGGGCTTCGTACTCATCGAACAGAATTGGTTTACGGCAGAATGTACACTCATCAGTACAAGTAGATCCAGTCAACTTTAAATCCAATTTCTTCCATACTTTTTTCATATCACTGATTAGAATTTTCATCATTGCCGGCGTGTGATAAGGTGTAGGTGCCATTCTTAATTTTTCTTGACCACGCGCGACTGTAGGGTAATTTATGGCTTGTACATAATGTCCATGCTCACGGATAAGAATATCGGAGACCTGAGTACATTTCAAGGGATCCCCAATTTTTATCGGAATTATATGGCTTGGTGTATGTTCAACCGGGAATCCTTCCATTTGTAACATTTTACGTAACTGTCGCACATTTTCCTGATGTCGTTCACGTAGTGCTCGACCTTCATCGGATGCCAAAATTTCGATCGATTTCAACGATCCACAAAGTACAGTCGGTGGTAGCGAGGTGGTGAATATAAAACCCGCCGCATATGAACGTATCATATCTACTAGTAACGCAGATGCGGCTATATATCCTCCAATATTACCAAATGCTTTACCAAGAGTCCCCGAAATAATATCCATTTTATGTAGTTGTCCTTCCTTTTCACCTATTCCAGCACCATGCTCACCATACAGTCCAACGGCGTGCACCTCGTCGACAAATGTTAGGGCACCAAATTCATGCGCAACATTGCACAGCTCGTTGAGTGGACAAACTGCTCCCGTCATTGAATGTACCGTTTCGAATGCAACAATTTTTGGAATAGATTTGTCCACTTTGGATAAAAGCTCGCGTAAATGTGCTGGATCATTGTGTTTAAAAATATGTTTGGGCACTTGACTATTACGAATTCCTTGGATCATAGATGCATGATTTCCGGCATCACTAAATATTTGGCAACCAGGTAATGTTTTCGCTAATGTAAATAGCGTTGAATCGTTCGCAACGTAGCATGATGTAAATAAAAGAGCTGCCTCCTTTTGATGTAACTTGGCTATACTCGATTCTAATTTTTCGTGATATAACGAGTTTCCTGAAATGTTTCTGGTACCTCCAGCACCAGCACCATGTTGTTCGAGTGCTTGGCTCACAGCTTTTTTCACTTCAGGGTGACACGACATGCCCAAATAATCGTTTGAACACCAAACCGTAATTGGTTTTTCACCCCATGAATATTCCATGGCAGTAGGGAATTTCCCTTCTCCAGCCAAGCGATTAACCTTTTTAAAAACACGATACGAATGATCTTGTTTCTTTTTTACGATTTGATCTTGGAAGAATTTCTCGTACGGGAATGATCGTTTAGTTGGAATATCTTGCAATTCCTCGTTTACCTCTTTAACAGCCGAGTTAGGTAAAAATGGACATTTCTTATCGACATTTACACTATCAACTTTTTTTTCGTGCTGGGCAGAGCTCATATTACGAGCATTATCAACCTCTTCATTGGTGGACATTGGTGGTTGTTGAAGTGATGAAATTGTCCGTGACACAACAGGGCATTGTTGTCCGTAATTTTTTAAAAGAACGGGTGCATAATTACGCACATAGCTGGCACTCAAACGAGACAAAAATGGACAAGGCATTTTTGAAATTCAATGATGTATAAGAGCAGCTTGAATTTTTATTGATTCCAATATCTGTAAGTAGAAAAACTTGTTATAGTGCAATACACGTTCTAATTAAAAATTTTAAATTTTCATTTGTAATCGAATAATTTGTTTTTACCCCCAATCCATATGACCTACATGATATTTAATATTTTCAAATTGGAATTCGACCAGCTCAAACTGGAAATTTACTAACGATACTGTTCGTATCCAATTCTTATTTAGAATACACTTTCTCTAATGTATGAGTGCAGCAAATGCACTAAATAGCAGAACAATAAATTGCTTATTCATCAGACGTTGCAATTTAACGTTAAATGTTTATTGAACTTTCTACAAGAATTATCATAACTTTTCATTTAATACAAAACATTAAGGAAAAGAAAAGGCACAAGACAATTACGTAAGCATGTCGTCATAAACCAAAACATATTTTATATTAGTACGTAGCTGCGAATCATTGCAATCAAGTGATATCAATTAACATGATTTATTAGTTTAAATATATAAATGTATATATTACAATTTATGGAAATTATCAGTGAAATTTTCAATTTAAAGACCACCTGTTACAAATTATATAATTTTATGAAGGAAAAATAGCTTTTATTATTATTACATTTGAAGATATTTAACTTTTTTTGTTTATATTAATTTAAAAATCAACATTTAATCTATATATTATCGAATACTTAATAATTACAATGAATGTTTTAAGTTTTAAAATTGAAAATTGCAAAAAATAAAATTATTACACTCACCTTCACGCGATGTAATGAAATTTAAAAGTTTTTCAAAGTGTCAATTTGTTAAGGTTGTCAAATGTGAGCAAACTCGCAAAAAGAAGGGGACCTGTGTTTGCCCTACAAGCACAACTATAAATTCAATTTCAGTTAGCACTTTTTTTGTGATTTTCTTATATAAATTAAAAAATATTTGATCATATATTTTTTAAATATTATATTTTAGTTTATGTATATAGTAGCTACTTTAAAATTTTAAAACAAACTAAATATTACAAAGTAAATTGCTTGGATAATTGTGATATGATATTACAATATTTTACCACAATGTCCGCTGTTATCTTTTCTACGATAAGAAATTTATTTGGACGAACGAATGTTGTCAGGGGAAACAAACAGTTTTTAGTTAATTCGTTCCTACAACATACTGATATTAAAATTAATAATCGTTTGTGTTGTATTGTAATTATTATCTAGATAATATTATATATACCGTTCCCATTCATTTAATTAGCCGAGTAGCGGAGATAAAGAAGAAACGCTGCAACGGAAAACATAAAAACCTTGTAACTACAAATGGGTAAGCATGGTCTGGACTCAATAAATGATAACGGGAAAAGCTATGGGTATATGTTCAGATCGCAATCTTAGTATTCGGTAGCACAATTTCCTACATCAAAATATCCCGTCGCGCTCTACAAAAACGGTGCAATTAGCAATTTTACAGAAGTTGAAAAGAAATTTCTCTTCTGACCCTTCGACTTTGTGGATTGCAATAAGATGTGGCGAAACATTATCCTTGCGAAACATTGCACTTTGTCACGATTCCTTTTCAATATTTTTGTTGATTTAGCCTTGCATGTGTCTCAAATTTAGTGACAAAAGTTTTCGATTTCCATCTGGAAATCGAAATGGCTGCAAATCCATTAGTACTGGTTTGGGCTCCACTTTATGGTATATAGGATAGCTAAAACGATCTGCGATAGGCTAAATCACGTAAAATATATTTATAGCTTTGTATATTTTTAAAATTTTATTTGCCAAAACTTATCGATTTTCACCTGATTTGTTAATGGTTTTGACTCCAATTTATGGATTTATAGGACAGCTAGAACGATTCTGTGTAGGCTAAATCACGTAAAAACATTCAAATTTATTTTCGAAAAAATTTCAAATTTTGTGTCAAAACATCGATTTTCACCTGATTTTGAATGACTGCAAATCCGATGGTAATGGTTTTGGTTCCATTTTATGGATTTATAGGATAGCTTAAACGATTCTAGATGGGCTAAATCACGTAAAAAACATTCGAAATTTTTTCGAAATAAATTCAAATTTATACACTATATCCTTGTATATTTCTCAAATTTTGTGTCAAAACTTATTGGTTCTCACTCAGCACGTGATTTTGAATGGCTGAAAATCCATTGGTAATGGGTTTGGCTTTACTTTGTGGAATTATAGGATAGCTGATATGATTCTAGATAGGCTAAATTACGTAAAATACATTCGGTCTAAAGCCTTGTATATTTCTCAAATTTTGTTTCAAAACTTATCGATTTTTACCTGATTTTGAATGGCTGCAAATCTGTTGGTAATGGTTTTGGCTCCACGATAGCTAAAATGATTCTAGATGGGCTAAATCACGTAAAAACATTCGAATTTTTTTTCGAAAAAAATCCAAATTTATTCAATTTTGTGCAAACCTTCTATAAATCCACAAAGCTATCCTACAAAACCATTTAGTGGAGCCAAGCCCATTACCAACGGATTTGCAGCCATTCAAAATAAGATGAAAATCGAAAAATTTTGACACAAATTTTGATAGAAATATAAGGCTGTAGACTGTATAAATTTGGATTTTCTACAAAAAAAAAAAAAAAAAAAATTAGAAAGTTTTTAAGTGATTTAGCCTATCTAGAATCGTATAAAATGCTATTCTGTAAAACTATAAAGATAACCTGGGGATTTTGGCAAAAAAGTCGATTGCTGTAAATCCGTTAATAATGTTTGTAGTACATTTTAATGATGCATATATATTGGAAAACTGTGAGTAATTTGTTTTCTTGATAGGCTAACTTACGTAAAACTGACCGATATTTTTTGTAGAAATATAAACAGAATATAACAGACTATTTTTAATAAAAACAAAGAATTTAAATTTTAAAACAAATAAATAACATTTATTAAAATCACAACATTTTAAACATTCTATAAAAATATTAATAAAATTAATTAAAGAATATATTTATTATATTTAATAATAATAATAATTAATTATAAATAAATAAAATATATTATCTGTAAATTTTAAAATTTCAATTTTTAGACAAACAGATGGATGATACTGTCCAATAAAAGTTTATGAATATATATATATATATATATATATATATATATATATATATATATATATATATATATATATATATATATATATATATATATAATAGCAAGGTTTTAAATTAAGTAAAAATGGCAATATTCTCGTAACTGTATTTAACACGAAGACATTTTGTTTATAAGCTGTATTTGGTAACTGATAATTATATACCTTGAATTAGGAGTGAACCCCTCCTATAATTATTTATTTACCTAAAACCGAATTGACAGTTATTCACTTGATTCACTGTTTCATCCAAGCAGTGATTGTTTCATATACCTAAATAGAGAGGTGGTACAAGCTAAATTTAAACCAGATTCAACAGTAATTATACAACAATCATATTATATAGGGGCTACGAACTGAATTGATATGATTAAATAGGAAAATATCGGTAACTTCGAGTATATTGATTTATATGGTTATAACTTTTTTTTATTACATATTATTATTATTATTATTATTCTTTTGTATGTGTGCTATACATAAAAAAAAAATAAAAAAATGAGAAAAAAACATATCTGGTTTCTATTTATGTGTTGCAAACTTGTTCACACCGGCACCGAGGTTCTAAATTTATACATGCCATAATAATAGATGATTTGTACTATCCTCTCGTCCAGCGATTTCAGACATTACATTTGTACCCGACGAACGAAAATCTTCGTAGCCATCACCACCGGATATTACTAATAGTTTGGAATTGATTTTTTTGTTTGTCTGTTTCCCGTGTATTGATGATCTGTCGATTAAAATATATTATAATTGAAATTAGATTTGTAGATAATCGAGAATTTTCTTTAGGTCACTTACCTATTGTACCGTTTCGAATTATTCTTAATTAGTTTCTCGTTTAGTTTATAGTTCTCGACAAATGTTAAGAACCGTACATGGCCCGTATGCCCGTGCGGTATACCGGTAACAATTGGTGAAAAATTATTACAATTTTGATTTAAATTTTGACTAGAAATTGTTAATAGAACACCAGCGCTTGTACCAATCCATATTAAATCTTTACACGCTAACAACGATGTGATTCGTAAACATGCGGCTTTATGTTGCCGAATTATATCATCACAATTCGATAACATTTTATTGACGGATGGAGCTAGATTAACCTCGAAGAGGAGTTCATATTTACTGGAATGAAAACATTTTATTATTGCCGAATTTTGTATCGAGATCCAAACATATTGATGGGATACGGTCATATTCGTGATGGGTTTCGAATCAATCGAAATTTGAATTTGATTCTCGATTTGTAGTGTGGCTATGTTTAATACTTTGATCACGCCTTGAATAGCACACCACAGTCGACCTTGTACATTAAGTAATTTTGTTACTGGGCTCGTTACCGTACCAATTGATATATTTAATGGTGATGTTGTGTTCCAGCCACCTGTGGGTAGGTAAATGTGTAAAAAACAAAAATTAAAAACTGAACTAATCATTTCGAATTCAGCTAAAAATTACCTTGATCTCGAAAATATATACAAATATCACCGTTCGCTAACGATACGAATACACGATTTTCTAAATAGCTGTATACGGCGAATTATAAGTAAAAAGAAGCTTTAATTATTATTTATCTAATCAAACGGCCAGACTGTCAAACTTACAGTATCGAATATACAGCTGTCACATGTTGAATTTTAATTTTATTTTTCTTTGTTCGAATATTATCCGTGCAATTGTAAACATGAATGCATCCATCTTCTGTTCCTAGCCACATGGTCGACTGTAAGCCGTCTGAATCATCTGAATTCGATTCCTGCAAACGAAGAAAAATTCGTAACAGCATAATATTAGCATAATGACATTATATCGATTCATTATGTTCGATCATACTCACTTGATGCTGATGCTGTGGCGTTACATTACTTGGCGGTATTACATTATCAACATTCTGTTGTTCGTTATGTGCTAATTCAGCTTCAGAATCATCACTAGAACTATCAGAATCTAATTGAATATCACTTGAATCTTTATCATTACTATTATTATTATTATTATTCATTAAATTATTAGAATTATGATTTATTTTTATCTTATCAGGCATAGATGATGATGATGATGGTGTAACTACATTTATACACGGATTACTATAATGACGGGTTGTATCTTCTATTGATATACTAACACCATGACCAGGATTTGATCTAGAATTACGTTTTCAAATTGGATAAGAGAAAAAATAAATAAAATAAAAACAAAAACACAACAGAATCACATAAAATCATAAGTTAAAAAAAAAACGGGAGACATTCAGGACACAACAACACAAACACTGATGAGATAAAATCATGACACTAACAGCGATATATAAATAAACGACACACAATCTATATAGCATATAGACTTACGCTTCTAAATTGGCAGGAACCGATGCTATGCACATAATTCTTGCATTACACACACCATTACAACTGGTTACAGTTGGTTCCGGTTCTAAACTCATAACGCAGACTTGGCCAACATATCCATCACTATTGCACACCCACACATCTTGTTGTGTACCCAAAGTGGCGGCGGCGCATGTAAACTGTAAACCAGCACGTGTTTTTCGTATTGGAATTGATGTGAAGAATTCAGGTATTCTATAACGTTCCAGCGATGCTTGAAGCTTTTGTTTCGCATCGACTAATTGTTCTTCCCATTGATTTCGTTTTTCCGGTTTCGAAAATACTAGTGACATATTTTGAGTTCCGCTTCTGAAAAATGGTTGAGAAAAAAAACACTTAGCATAAAATACATACATTAATAGAAAATAAAATACTTACGATAAATTAACCGTTAATTCTAATAGACATAATTGTGGATCGTTTGATTGACGATCGGATAATTGACGTTGTACCTCGCGCTGTAAATCACGTATCGTGTCTTCGAGTAATTGATGTGGATACTTAAGACTTTGTGCAAGATCCGCAATTTGGGTGAGTTTGGTACAATCTTCGGTTAGATTATCGATCTCTTTGATTATTTTTCGAACATTTTCATCTTTCGCTGTAAATAAAAAAATGAAACAAAACCTGTTTAAATCAAAAAAATACAGGTATCTCAATAACCTGAGATGTTAAATTCACATGAAATTCAGCCTACTGAAAAAATAAACTCTCAATCAGGAAAGTGAACCTATTGAGGTGCCAGTTAATGCAAATCCAAAAAGAAATTATTCTATACTCTTACACTAAAATGGGAGGAGTATGAATCCCTAAATAAGAATAATACATGGAAGCTGGTTAGTTAAAAACTTATGCAACACGACAGATGCATAGATATAAGGCTAGGCTTTCGTCACAAGGCTTTAATCAAAAATTTGGATATGTTGATGCAAATTAATAAATAAAAATTATGGCTGATTTGAGCTGAGACTTCCGACTTAACTCCTCTTCGAGGATGGAAATGACGGAGATTTAGATAATTCTTCGGCTTTTAACATCCTCTTTTTCGGAAACCAATTGTCTGATTACTCATTTAGCTATATGCTTTCATTGAAATTCCAATAAAACTTTGTTGTTACATGGGCAGCCCTCTTTAGCGGTACTGGTCTTATAGTCAATCCAACTCGAAAAACCTACACAGTTTAAAAAATGAGTTGTAGTTTGTTACGGCCATTTCTTTGTATATCTTTATATATGAACACTTAATAGTATCAAATTAGATGATCGAGAAGATCAAACCCTCTTATCGCCTCGTTGTAACTAAGGATAATCACTTCAGGTTACAGATTAGTCCTTATAGTTAAAAAAGCGATTCCGTGTCATTGCATTTGACACTAATTCCATCCCCACCTCGCGATTCCAGTAGACTCTAAATCGGAGGTCATAATGCAAAATAGTTCATTAGCTAAGTATTTGCCAATCATTTCGTCGCTATATCCTCTTTAATTTGTGGTTTTGGTTCTTAAGGGATTCCAACACAATTAGATTTTTTTACCGTTGTATGTCCTTCTTTATTTAGGCAGATATTCATATCGGCTTTCGTAAAATCCAATCATTCTTTAATTACGCCATTGTTTATCAATATACCAATGCAAACACCTTCTGATGGTTTAAATCATATGCTTAAGCTATAAGAAGAATTCCTATAAAATAGAGTCTGTGGTCTTTTGGTAGTTTAATCAAGTAGCAAACCAAAGAAAGCGCTTCAGAAAGGTGCTGAAACTAGAAATTAACATTGAAACTAGAGACGTTAACACCGAGCCGTTGACCTAAGTCAACAAAATAATATAATGTGCGAACTAAGAACACAGACACCTAGTCTCTTAATGCACCAAGCTAAATATGGCACACCGTGAACTCCCATTTCCCGGACCCCTCAACGGATGGCATGCCACCTAAAAGAAAAAAATCTATTATAGTTACATAACATAATATGGGACAACCCTTTCGTCGTATTAACAGAACCAGCATTCACGAAAAAACTGTTTAACTCACTAGCCAACAATTGAGGAGTGACTAACCATCATGTAATATCTCGATATTGGAAATTTTCGATTTGTGGCAATTTTTCTCGATTTTCATGGACTAACCATCATGTGATTTCTGGATTTTGGCAATTTTCGATTTGTGGCAAGATTTCTCGATTTTCATGGACTAACCATCATGTGATTTCTCGATTTTGGAAATTTTCGATTTGTGGCAATTTTTCTTAGTTTTCATGGGCTAACCATCATGTGATTTCTGGATTATGGCAATTTTCGATTTGTGGCAAGATTTCTCATTTTTCATGGGCTAACCATCACGTGATTTCTGGATTTTGGCAATTTTCGATTTGTGGCAAGATTTCTCGGTTTTCATGGGCTAACAATCACATGGCACATCTTTCGAGAGGCCAATGTTACGGAAATTGTTCCATATTTTCGGTATATACACCATGTAAAGCTCTATACGAGCGGTTCTTAATACGAGCGGTTCTACAGCAAACAGTACGTGATTTGGACGCAGACGTTGTTATTGTATGCGAACAATCCAATCTTTCTCCAAGCCATTGCGTACGTCTTGCATGATGGAAGGATGTGTCGAGAAAAAATAAAATTTAATGGCTAGAAACATAAAATTCATTACAATGGCTTGTATACTGGTGGTAAGAGCTAGACCAGGATCCTTGGGACAAGCCCTATAGAATAGTTATGACAAGGTTCCAGTGTTGATACAATGCTCTTCGTGCCCAGAATTGTTGGAAAATATTATCTCTACGTTATTTCAGCATAAGCCTGGTTATGTAAGAATCATTGACCCAAAGGGCGGGAAGAAGAGGAGTTGTAACCGGTGTCAATGGAGGAGGTCCTAAGATTATGTGGCAAAGTGATCCATGCATATCCGGAACGGTTTGAAATCCTTCATCATTCCGCCCAATCTGCTTGCTGGATATGGCTGTTAAAATATTAAAGAGGATTATATGCGAAAGACTGCAGTTGGCAACCCGCTGTGGGGATGGGAACAAGAAAGGAACTGTGAACGAGTTTCTGATGCGATGAGACAGTTTGCCGAAAGGTCGTTGGACTCATCGACTACTTCCTTCGGTGAATAAATGAGCGAATAGGAGATATGAAGAGGTGAATTTCTACTTGAGTCAGTTCCTAACTGCAGGCATAGTTGTTTTATTAGCTGCTGGTGGGCTTCTGTTGTTGTCTGCACACAACACTCGACTCAAACTGTCTATATACTGTCTTAAACTGTATATATATATATATATATATATATATATATATATATATTTTTTTTTTTTTTGGCGATGGTTAATTTTTTTGGTTTGGGATTGCAGAAAATGGTTACGATCAACCTATGATTACTAGTTATAGCTAACATCTTTGTCGGATTAGTAGCTGAATGAAGAAACTAAACCAGAAAGAATTGGTAATTAATAGGTCACGTAAATAAAATCATGACCAAATTGAGAAATCAAGTTACACTGCACGAACTTTGGATGTACTTCGGCACCGGAAGAGAGATAGCACAAAAACAATTAATCATTCGATTTTCACCTAAATTTGCAGAAAACTAAAATTTTATTTTTATAAAACCATCGAATATTTTATTTTTTTCAAATAACTAATCGATATTATCAATAATCGCGATAATTTTGATTTTGCCATGATAACAAACTGATGAATGTCACGATAAATTATAATTAAGTTTATCTATATAGATAACCCATCCGAATAAAACGTGACTTTATATAAGAGGTGGATAGAAGCGGTGCAGATGAAGGTAAATTTATAGTCTTATGACTTCCACAAACAGTAAAGGTATTGCGAAATACTTTGCGTTATTATCAAAATCACATGCATTATATACGACCAGTATCAAATGTCCGTCACAATTTACAATCAACAAATTGATAAGGTCGCAGCTAAATATATTGATTTATATATACATTTTGTTTGCGGGCCTCGTATCATACACCTTGCGATCATATGTTGATTACTACACACAGAAAAAAAAATGTTTCGTTCTAATTATCATAAACATTAAATTATTGATAATATTGTTATCGCACAAAGTAATTTTTTTTTTACCATAATCTGGCATAATATTCATTTTCGGTCAGTCGTCTAGTATATTAGTAAAGTGTTGTGAAATATATTCAGTGCTGTCAATATGCCCGATCTGGAGACAAAATTTATAAATTCTTTATTTTTAAAGAATTTTCTTGAAACCCAGAACAACGAAACAAATGTTGTGATCAAAAAGTTCACAATCGAATCGGCCTCGGCTAGTGGCAATACGACCAGGTCATCGATGAGTCGAGTTTTAATCAAATATTCATCGCAAGACTATAAAGATAATGATTTGAGTGTTGTGGCGAAAATTAAACCCGTGACGGGCGAATTAAAAGATGAATTTAAGAAATGTGACTTGTTCGACAAGGAGACAATAATTTATACGAAAATTGTACCGGCCATGGTGGATATATTGAAGAAGGCTGGTGGCAAAATTGAAATTGGGCCTTAGTAAGTGTTTATTGAATTCGTTAAAATACCGTATTCGCTCACAGCCTTAAAAAAAATGACAAACGAACAAAAAATATTTAAATCGAATATCAAGTAATTTTACATTTTTAGTCTAATATTTTACTCGGAAGTGCCATCAGATGTGCTAATTTTTGAAGATTTAACTCGTCGTGGATACAATGCGGAAAGTCCTCAAAATGGTTTAAACTTAGACCAAAGCTTATTAGCAGTTGAAAAATTAGCATTTTTCCATGCGGCTAGTGTCATTATGCTTCAAAAGGTAACCGAATCATTTTTCAAATAACATAATCTATAAATACATTTTTTTTCTGATTAAATATAGAATAAGGCTGATTTTGCAAAATTTTCGAAAGGTACATTCCACGAGGTCAACAAAACCGGACTTAAATATTTTAAAGATGCGTTCCAAACATTCATCGATAATGGTGGAAAAGGAGTCGATATTGATGCGAAAACTTTACATAAAATGAAAAGTTTATCACCAAAAATCATTGAAAAAGGTATAGAAGACTATACATCGAGTATAAATAATTTCCAAGTTTTAAATCATGGTGATTTTTGGACTGGAAATTTACTATTCCGTTATGAAGGCACCGAACTAGCCGATGTTCTATTCGTCGACTATCAAAATGCTGTTGTCGGATCACCAATCATCGATTTAATATATTTCCTAACCACATCGGTATCGTACGATGTATTAAACACAAGTCGTGATGAAATCGTTTACACATACTACGAAACTCTATCGATTTTATTAAATAAACTTGAATATCGTGGATATTTACCAACGTTGAAGGAACTCCAAATTGAATTGTTGAAACGGGGTGCACTCGAAATAATTTATACCCTAACTGCTGCACCATATTTACGTAATGCAAATTCAAAAATTGCTCCAGTCATTCAACCCGCCCTTTACAAGGAGGAGTTAAATTTTGACAAAAATCATGATTTCGTTAATATTTTCAGTGGACAAAAGCAAGGGCTTAAAAGTCAAATTGATCGGTTCGAAAGTTTAGGACTATTGGAATGGGGTGCACGTCCAAGTAAAATTCGTGGTTTAATGGGAAATTTCCAGTACTGAACATTTTTTTATTTTTTTAAATAATAAATTAATTAAGTAACACAGCTTCGTTATGTAAGAAAATTTTATCGTTTAATCGGAAATGTAAGATAATAAACAAAAAATGCAACAATAAAAAATGATAACAATGTAATAATGAAATTTAAAATTTATTGCCTACTGATAATGTCATTGTTCTCTAAACATGGATACTTGAACACGGTGAGAGAGTAACAGAGTAGATACAAGCGAACACATTTCGGTATTGATTCAAATTCATTTTTTTTATCAGGTCACAATAATGTGCTACTTTTTTCAATATCTAAAAGTAGTACAGAAAGGGGATTACGGGAGCGAACACAACTTTAATTGTTTTTCGTTTTTACTGTAAACACAACTTTTACAAATAAAATTTAAAGAGCAACAATATGTTATCGAAAAAATCTCGTACGTTTACTGTTTCAGGTACATTTTTATCTAAGTGTTAAGATAAGAAGGCAATTCAAATTTTACTTCATTTTTCAACACTTCAACTTTAAAACAAATAAATACCGCTTGATGATACCTTTACAATCGTACGTGCCGTTTCAACAATCGAAAAGCTTCGTTTTAGAGGTAGCTCCTATATTTTGAAACAAGCAGAACTGTCGCATACATTTTTCATTCAGAAGCTTTCCTCTCAAATAGTTTTGTGAACTCATTGATCCTTCATTTTGTGAAAATTGTGTTTTTTCTTCAATATTCATTGCGAATTTAAAAAATTGTTGTAAAATTTGGGGATACCGGTGAGGTTCAGTAAAGTGAAAAAACAACAAAATATACCATCGCATAGTGGTCATTCTAAAGAAAATAATTCTGCTATAATTGCAACAGTTAATAAGATTACAAACCGGCAACTTTTACAGCAATTAAAAATTCCTCCTATCACTTCTTTTTAAGGATTATGTACAAAGATATTAAATTGAAGGCACACAATATTCCGATAACTAAAATAAAGCCATCAGATTTTAGATTACGTCGTCAATTTGCTAATGGGTCATAGAGTAAATCCTTGAAAAATATTTGTTCCGCAAATTCATTTTTAGCAACGAAGCTAATTTTCAACTTGCCTAATTTATAAACAATAAGGTGCAGGTGGAGTAACCGAACCGTTTTTGGTTAGTAACCGAACCATGTAACAGGACATTGCAATTAACATGTAAAACACATGTTTGGTAATGGTTAGCAAAGTTCGGTTTCAAAAAGGAAGAAAAAGTTTAATGGTAAAGAGATTGTGTGTATGCATTTCCATATGTAATCTTCATTTGTGGTTTGTTGGGTAGTATTTGTATATCTACCTGTCAAATGAATGAAATGAATGGAATAATAAAGTATTCAGTTCATCGTGTGCTTTCGTAGTTGAAACTAATCTGGTGTATTTAAACTTTCTGTACTGTGCATTTATAGGTTATGGGCCCAGGCTCATGTGTTAAAAACATGTTTAAAAAATAATGGTATGTAACGAGCCGAAAAGATGGCGAAACGTTAATTATCATCGACTGTAATACCGAAAAAAAAGATTAAACGGTTGTGAAACTTACTCAACGAAGTTGCTAGAGCGGCCGATTTAGATGTTGAAAAGAAGGTCACGCTTTGAATAATGAACTTGACAAATAGTTACACAAGAATTGCATTTAAAAACCCAGCTATGCTCCTTGTGTCTATTATAAGAACGTCGATAATGGGCACTTTATGTTATTTTACCCTCAGACGAAGGGCTACTAGTATTTAATTTAAAACTTAAACATTCTAACTCAACTAACCATATTCCACTTACCTTTAACAATTTCCATATCATCTAATGAAATTTTCATTAAAAACTTATATTTGTTTGTATCAAGTGTTTGAGCAACACTACCCGGACAAGATCTGAAAATAAAATAAAATAACCATATTCAGTTAGTGTTGCCCCAGCGAGATGAAAACTACCAGTCGTTGACACTTACAAATTTGGTTTAGTACGTATCGTACCACTTCGCCGTTTAATACTTGTTATAACCAAAATATCATTAAATAAAAATAATCCGCGTTCTTTTCGAGGCGCCTGCGCCGATGGCATTGATACCAAATCAAATAGTATAAATTTTCTATCTTGCGTTACTAAATCCGATACACCCTCAATCACACCCTCCAATTCTTTTAAAAATGATTCACGTTGTCCATTTTCAAGCGCTTCCTTCTCTTTACAATTCAAATGTATTAAAATATCGTGTACCAATTTTAATGCATCCTGCAACGGTTTCTGATCCGGATGATCAATATCCGTATGCTTTATCAGTCTTTGAAATATTAGTTCATAATTTGGAAATTTTTGTACAGGTTTGATCAGTAAATTATCGAGTGATAATTTACGTTTATGTTCGCGTGTCATTGCCTCCAAAAATCGGGCAAATTGGGGACGAGTCGAAGATGTGGTACGTATTGCACTTTTTGCTTTAGTCCAATTATTTACAAATGACGTATACGTTTCGAGCACAGATGCTTTGGAAAACTAGAATAACACAAAAAAAAAATTAATATTCTTAAATATGTTCAAATATGCAGGCTTACAATTTCAACAAAAGCATCACCAATCTTCTGATGTGAATCCCATGAATCTAGCCGCTTTTTCAGTTCATCTAAAAACAACTTGTGTAAGCTAAGAATTGACGGCACCTTAAAGAATATCTCGTCAACTATTTGTGCATCGACAATGCCAGCGTTTTCGGGCGCCTTTAGTGGTTCAAAATATTTATGGATGACAGTTTGCAGTGACTCCACATATGATTTTTCCGTGTTATATAATTCGACAACAACATGTGTCCGGGTATCCTTTATAAAAAAAAAATAAAAATTTTATTAGTTTATTATACCATTTAGTGTAAATAAATATATATTTTTTAAAGTTATTAGAAAATTTGGAGGGAGGTTGCAGGCAAACCTCCTATTCTAAATAAATGCACATTGAAAATAAAAAGATAATAAAAAATTCGTTGGTAATCGTTGTTATAGTTGTATCAAAGAGCCGAATTTTTCTTTCTATTAGAATAAATTTCGATAGTCCAATATATTGGCCAGTAGATAGGTGGAAGATTCCCGATTTAATACACTTTTAACGTGTTATTTTAATGTTCCGCTAAACATAAATAACGAAATTTGTGATACAGTACGAGAACTAACAGGTCTCTTAAACCAAGCTGCAACACAAACTACACCGGCCATTTACCTCCATTGAAGGACGCGCAAGCCATCTCAGAACATTCAAAAGCTCTTAAAGGCAAAACGCGCAAAGATCATCCAGTTTCAAAACATAGCTACTTAAAGCTATAAAAAGACTCAAATTAGAAACAGGGCAAGAAGTGATGAAGCCAAAGCGAGCATATTTGCTGAACACCAAATTTAAATGACAAGCACAAAAATAAGCTAAGGGCATATGATTTGATAAGCGGGAAAACCTTAAACAACTTCCTGGTAACTGTATCAAATAAATACTTTTCCATAACCTGGAAAATTTCATAGATCATAACAGGTAGACTGATATCTCCAAATCAGTTTACTACCGATCCTCAACAAACTTTTGGAAAAAATGTTATATAAAAAATTTAAACAAATTCTGGTTTACATAAAAGTAATACCAGATCGATTCATCAAAATCGGGCTAATATTTCGTGGTATATTGAATATACAATGAAATTCGTAAATTAGCAAAGGCTAACCCCTTTGCTAATTTTGAATTTTTGGCATACAAATTTTTTGTTGAAATGTATATATATTTTAACGAAGTATTTGTTCTGGGGACCAGAGCTTTTGATTAAGGTATCATTCATCAAAATCGGGCTACTATTTCGTGGTATATTGAATATACAATGAAATTCGTAAATTAGCAAAGGCTAACCCCTTTGCTAATTTTAAATTTTTGGCAAACAAATTTTTTGTTGAAATGTATATATATTTTAACGAAGTATTTGTTTTGGGGACCAGAGCTTTTGATTAAGATATCATTCATCAAAATCGGGCTACTATTTCGTGGTATATTGAATATACAATGAAATTCGTAAATTAGCAAAGGCTAACCCCTTTGCTAATTTTAAATTTTTGGCAAACAAATTTTTTGTTGAAATGTATATATATTTTAACGAAGTATTTGTTTTGGGGACCAGAGCTTTTGATTAAGGTATCATTCATCAAAATCGGGCTACTATTTCGTGGTATATTGAATATACAATGAAATTCGTAAATTAGCAAAGGCTAACCCCTTTGCTAATTTTAAATTTTTGGCAAACAAATTTTTTGTTGAAATGTATATATATTTACAGAAGTATTTGTTTTGGGGACCAGAGCTTTTGATTAAGGTATCATTCATCAAAATCGGGCTACTATTTCGTGGTGTATTGAATATACAATGAAATTCGTAAATTAGCAAAGGCTAACCCCTTTGCTAATTTTAAATTTTTGGCATACAAATTTTTTGTTGAAATGTATATATATTTTAATGAAGTATTTGTTCTGATGACCAGAGCTTTTGATTAAGGTATCATTCATCAAAATCGGGCTAGTATTTCGTGGTGTATTGAATATACAATGAAATTCGTAAATTAGCAAAGGCCACTTTGCTAATTTTGAATTTTTGGCATACAAATTTTTTGTTGAAATGTATATATATTTTAACGAAGAATTTGCTCTGGGGACCAGAGCTTTTAATTAAGATATCATTCATCAAAATCGGGCTACTATTTCGTGGTGTATTGAATATACAATGAAATTCGTAAATTAGCAAAGGCTAACCCCTTTGCTAATTTTAAATTTTTGGCAAACAAATTTTTTGTTGAAATGTATATATATTTTAATGAAGTATTTGTTCTGATGACCAGAGCTTTTGATTAAGGTATCATTCATCAAAATCGGGCTAGTATTTCGTGGTGCATTGAATATACAATGAAATTCGTAAATTAGCAAAGGCTAACCCCTTTGCTAATTTTAAATTTTTGGCAAACAAATTTTTTGTTGAAATGTATATATATTTTAACGAAGTATTTGTTTTGGGGACTAGAGCTTTTGATTAAGGTATCATTCATCAAAATCGGGCTAGTATTTCGTGGTGTATTGAATATACAATGAAATTCGTAAATTAGCAAAGGCTAACCCCTTTGCTAATTTTAAATTTTTGGCATACAAATTTTTTGTTGAAATGTATATATATTTTAATGAAGTATTTGTTCTGATGACCAGAGCTTTTGATTAAGGTATCATTCATCAAAATCGGGCTAGTATTTCGTGGTGTATTGAATAAACAATGAAATTCGTAAATTAGCAAAGGCTAACCCCTTTGCTAATTTTGAATTTTTGGCATACAAATTTTTTGTTGAAATGTATATATATTTT
Organism: Tipula confusa; assembly: GCA_963556175.1. NCBI lineage: Eukaryota > Metazoa > Arthropoda > Insecta > Diptera > Tipulidae > Tipula > Tipula confusa. The sequence goes on along the minus strand of OY744476.1, from coordinate 13,517,312 downwards.
AATGAAGTATTTGTTCTGATGACCAGAGCTTTTGATTAAGGTATCATTCATCAAAATCGAGCTAGTATTTCGTGGTGCATTGAATATACAATGAAATTCGTAAATTAGCAAAGGCTAACCCCTTTGCTAATTTTAAATTTTTGGCAAACAAATTTTTTGTTGAAATGTATATATATTTTAACGAAGTATTTGTTTTGGGGACTAGAGCTTTTGATTAAGGTATCATTCATCAAAATCGGGCTAGTATTTCGTGGTGTATTGAATATACAATGAAATTCGTAAATTAGCAAAGGCTAACCCCTTTGCTAATTTTAAATTTTTGGCAAACAAATTTTTTGTTGAAATGTATATATATTTTAACGAAGTATTTGTTTTGGGGACTAGAGCTTTTGATTAAGGTATCATTCATCAAAATCGGGCTAGTATTTCGTGGTGCATTGAATATACAATGAAATTCGTAAATTAGCAAAGGCTAACCCCTTGGCTAATTTTAAATTTTTGGCAAACAAATTTTTTGTTGAAATGTATATATATTTTAACGAAGTATTTGTTCTGGGGACCAGAGCTTTTGATTAAGGTATCATTCATCAAAATCGGGCTACTATTTCGTGGTGTATTGAATATACAATGAAATTCGTAAATTAGCAAAGGCTAACCCCTTTGCTAATTTTAAATTTTTGGCATACAAATTTTTTGTTGAAATGTATATATATTTTAATGAAGTATTTGTTCTGATGACCAGAGCTTTTGATTAAGGTATCATTCATCAAAATCGGGCTAGTATTTCGTGGTGTATTGAATAAACAATGAAATTCGTAAATTAGCAAAGGCTAACCCCTTTGCTAATTTTGAATTTTTGGCATACAAATTTTTTGTTGAAATGTATATATATTTTAACGAAGAATTTGCTCTGGGGACCAGAGCTTTTAATTAAGATATCATTCATCAAAATCGGGCTACTATTTCGTGGTGTATTGAATATACAATGAAATTCGTAAATTAGCAAAGGCTAACCCCTTTGCTAATTTTAAATTTTTGGCAAACAAATTTTTTGTTGAAATGTATATATATTTTAATGAAGTATTTGTTCTGATGACCAGAGCTTTTGATTAAGGTATCATTCATCAAAATCGGGCTAGTATTTCGTGGTGTATTGAATAAACAATGAAATTCGTAAATTAGCAAAGGCTAACCCCTTTGCTAATTTTGAATTTTTGGCATACAAATTTTTTGTTGAAATGTATATATATTTTAACGAAGAATTTGCTCTGGGGACCAGAGCTTTTAATTAAGATATCATTCATCAAAATCGGGCTACTATTTCGTGGTGTATTGAATATACAATGAAATTCGTAAATTAGCAAAGGCTAACCCCTTTGCTAATTTTAAATTTTTGGCAAACAAATTTTTTGTTGAAATGTATATATATTTTAATGAAGTATTTGTTCTGATGACCAGAGCTTTTGATTAAGGTATCATTCATCAAAATCGGGCTAGTATTTCGTGGTGTATTGAATAAACAATGAAATTCGTAAATTAGCAAAGGCTAACCCCTTTGCTAATTTTGAATTTTTGGCATACAAATTTTTTGTTGAAATGTATATATATTTTAACGAAGAATTTGCTCTGGGGACCAGAGCTTTTAATTAAGATATCATTCATCAAAATCGGGCTACTATTTCGTGGTGTATTGAATATACAATGAAATTCGTAAATTAGCAAAGGCTAACCCCTTTGCTAATTTTAAATTTTTGGCAAACAAATTTGTTGTTGAAATGTATATATATTTTAATGAAGTATTTGTTCTGATGACCAGAGCTTTTGATTAAGGTAGCATTCATCAAAATCGGGCTAGTATTTCGTGGTGTATTGAATATACAATGAAATTCGTAAATTAGCAAAGGCTAACCCCTTTGCTAATTTTAAATTTTTGGCAAACAAATTTTTTGTTGAAATGTATATATATTTTAATGAAGTATTTGTTCTGATGACCAGAGCTTTTGATTAAGGTATCATTCATCAAAATCTGGCTAGTATTTCGTGGTGTATTGAATATACAATGAAATTCGTAAATTAGCAAAGGCTAACCCCTTTGCTAATTTTAAATTTTTGGCAAACAAATTTTTTGTTGAAATGTATATATATTTTAATGAAGTATTTGTTCTGATGACCAGAGCTTTTGATTAAGGTATCATTCATCAAAATCGAGCTAGTATTTCGTGGTGCATTGAATATACAATGAAATTCGTAAATTAGCAAAGGCTAACCCCTTTGCTAATTTTAAATTTTTGGCAAACAAATTTTTTGTTGAAATGTATATATATTTTAACGAAGTATTTGTTTTGGGGACTAGAGCTTTTGATTAAGGTATCATTCATCAAAATCGGGCTAGTATTTCGTGGTGTATTGAATATACAATGAAATTCGTAAATTAGCAAAGGCTAACCCCTTTGCTAATTTTAAATTTTTGGCATACAAATTTTTTGTTGAAATGTATATATATTTTAATGAAGTATTTGTTCTGATGACCAGAGCTTTTGATTAAGGTATCATTCATCAAAATCGGGCTAGTATTTCGTGGTGTATTGAATAAACAATGAAATTCGTAAATTAGCAAAGGCTAACCCCTTTGCTAATTTTGAATTTTTGGCATACAAATTTTTTGTTGAAATGTATATATATTTTAACGAAGAATTTGCTCTGGGGACCAGAGCTTTTAATTAAGATATCATTCATCAAAATCGGGCTACTATTTCGTGGTGTATTGAATATACAATGAAATTCGTAAATTAGCAAAGGCTAACCCCTTTGCTAATTTTAAATTTTTGGCAAACAAATTTGTTGTTGAAATGTATATATATTTTAATGAAGTATTTGTTCTGATGACCAGAGCTTTTGATTAAGGTATCATTCATCAAAATCGGGCTAGTATTTCGTGGTGTATTGAATAAACAATGAAATTCGTAAATTAGCAAAGGCTAACCCCTTTGCTAATTTTGAATTTTTGGCATACAAATTTTTTGTTGAAATGTATATATATTTTAACGAAGAATTTGCTCTGGGGACCAGAGCTTTTAATTAAGATATCATTCATCAAAATCGGGCTACTATTTCGTGGTGTATTGAATATACAATGAAATTCGTAAATTAGCAAAGGCTAACCCCTTTGCTAATTTTAAATTTTTGGCAAACAAATTTGTTGTTGAAATGTATATATATTTTAATGAAGTATTTGTTCTGATGACCAGAGCTTTTGATTAAGGTAGCATTCATCAAAATCGGGCTAGTATTTCGTGGTGTATTGAATATACAATGAAATTCGTAAATTAGCAAAGGCTAACCCCTTTGCTAATTTTAAATTTTTGGCAAACAAATTTTTTGTTGAAATGTATATATATTTTAATGAAGTATTTGTTCTGATGACCAGAGCTTTTGATTAAGGTATCATTCATCAAAATCGGGCTAGTATTTCGTGGTGTATTGAATATACAATGAAATTCGTAAATTAGCAAAGGCTAACCACTTTGCTAATTTTGAATTTTTGGCATACAAATTTTTTGTTGAAATGTATATATATTTTAACGAAGAATTTGCTCTGGGGACCAGAGCTTTTAATTAAGATATCATTCATCAAAATCGGGCTAGTATTTCGTGGTGTATTGAATATACAATGAAATTCGTAAATTAGCAAAGGCTAACCCCTTTGCTAATTTTAAATTTTTGGCAAACAAATTTGTTGTTGAAATGTATATATATTTTAACGAAGTATTTGTTCTGATGACCAGAGCTTTTGATTAAGGTAGCATTCATCAAAATCGGGCTAGTATTTCGTGGTGTATTGAATATACAATGAAATTCGTAAATTAGCAAAGGCTAACCCCTTTGCTAATTTTAAATTTTTGGCAAACAAATTTTTTGTTGAAATGTATATATATTTTAATGAAGTATTTGTTCTGATGACCAGAGCTTTTGATTAAGGTATCATTCATCAAAATCTGGCTAGTATTTCGTGGTGTATTGAATATACAATGAAATTCGTAAATTAGCAAAGGCTAACCCCTTTGCTAATTTTAAATTTTTGGCAAACAAATTTTTTGTTGAAATGTATATATATTTTAATGAAGTATTTGTTCTGATGACCAGAGCTTTTGATTAAGGTATCATTCATCAAAATCGGGCTAGTATTTCGTGGTGCATTGAATATACAATGAAATTCGTAAATTAGCAAAGGCTAACCCCTTTGCTAATTTTAAATTTTTGGCAAACAAATTTTTTGTTGAAATGTATATATATTTTAACGAAGTATTTGTTCTGGGGACCAGAGCTTTTGATTAAGGTATCATTCATCAAAATCGGGCTACTATTTCGTGGTGTATTGAATATACAATGAAATTCGTAAATTAGCAAAGGCTAACCCCTTTGCTAATTTTAAATTTTTGGCATACAAATTTTTTGTTGAAATGTATATATATTTTAACGAAGTATTTGTTTTGGGGACTAGAGCTTTAGATTAAGGTATCATTCATCAAAATCGGGCTAGTATTTCGTGGTGTATTGAATATACAATGAAATTCGTAAATTAGCAAAGGCTAACCCCTTTGCTAATTTTAAATTTTTGGCAAACAAATTTTTTGTTGAAATGTATATATATTTTAACGAAGTATTTGTTCTGGGGACCAGAGCTTTTGATTAAGGTATCATTCATCAAAATCGGGCTACTATTTCGTGGTGTATTGAATATACAATGAAATTCGTAAATTAGCAAAGGCTAACCCCTTTGCTAATTTTAAATTTTTGGCATACAAATTTTTTGTTGAAATGTATATATATTTTAATGAAGTATTTGTTCTGATGCCCAATGCTTTTGATTAAGGTAGCATTCATCAAAATCGGGCTAGTATTTCGTGGTGTATTGAATATACAATGAAATTCGTAAATTAGCAAAGGCTAACCCCTTTGCTAATTTTAAATTTTTGGCAAACAAATTTTTTGTTGAAATGTATATATATTTTAATGAAGTATTTGTTCTGATGACCAGAGCTTTTGATTAAGGTATCATTCATCAAAATCTGGCTAGTATTTCGTGGTGTATTGAATATACAATGAAATTCGTAAATTAGCAAAGGCTAACCCCTTTGCTAATTTTAAATTTTTGGCAAACAAATTTTTTGTTGAAATGTATATATATTTTAATGAAGTATTTGTTCTGATGACCAGAGCTTTTGATTAAGGTATCATTCATCAAAATCTGGCTAGTATTTCGTGGTGCATTGAATATACAATGAAATTCGTAAATTAGCAAAGGCTAACCCCTTTGCTAATTTTAAATTTTTGGCAAACAAATTTTTTGTTGAAATGTATATATATTTTAACGAAGTATTTGTTTTGGGGACTAGAGCTTTTGATTAAGGTATCATTCATCAAAATCGGGCTTGTATTTCGTGGTGTATTGAATATACAATGAAATTCGTAAATTAGCAAAGGCTAACCCCTTTGCTAATTTTAAATTTTTGGCAAACAAATTTTTTGTTGAAATGTATATATATTTTAACGAAGTATTTGTTCTGGGGACCAGAGCTTTTGATTAAGGTATCATTCATCAAAATCGGGCTACTATTTCGTGGTGTATTGAATATACAATGAAATTCGTAAATTAGCAAAGGCTAACCCCTTTGCTAATTTTAAATTTTTGGCATACAAATTTTTTGTTGAAATGTATATATATTTTAATGAAGTATTTGTTCTGATGACCAGAGCTTTTGATTAAGGTATCATTCATCAAAATCGGGCTAGTATTTCGTGGTGTATTGAATAAACAATGAAATTCGTAAATTAGCAAAGGCTAACCCCTTTGCTAATTTTGAATTTTTGGCATACAAATTTTTTGTTGAAATGTATATATATTTTAACGAAGAATTTGCTCTGGGGACCAGAGCTTTTAATTAAGATATCATTCATCAAAATCGGGCTACTATTTCGTGGTGTATTGAATATACAATGAAATTCGTAAATTAGCAAAGGCTAACCCCTTTGCTAATTTTAAATTTTTGGCAAACAAATTTGTTGTTGAAATGTATATATATTTTAATGAAGTATTTGTTCTGATGACCAGAGCTTTTGATTAAGGTAGCATTCATCAAAATCGGGCTAGTATTTCGTGGTGTATTGAATATACAATGAAATTCGTAAATTAGCAAAGGCTAACCCCTTTGCTAATTTTAAATTTTTGGCAAACAAATTTTTTGTTGAAATGTATATATATTTTAATGAAGTATTTGTTCTGATGACCAGAGCTTTTGATTAAGGTATCATTCATCAAAATCGGGCTACTATTTCGTGGTGTATTGAATATACAATGAAATTCGTAAATTAGCAAAGGCTAACCCCTTTGCTAATTTTGAATTTTTGGCATACAAATTTTTTGTTGAAATGTATATATATTTTAACGAAGAATTTGCTCTGGGGACCAGAGCTTTTAATTAAGATATCATTCATCAAAATCGGGCTACTATTTCGTGGTGTATTGAACATACAATGAAATTCGTAAATTAGCAAAGGCTAACCCCTTTGCTAATTTTAAATTTTTGGCAAACAAATTTGTTGTTGAAATGTATATATATTTTAATGAAGTATTTGTTCTGATGACCAGAGCTTTTGATTAAGGTATCATTCATCAAAATCGGGCTAGTATTTCGTGGTGTATTGAATATACAATGAAATTCGTAAATTAGCAAAGGCCACTTTGCTAATTTTGAATTTTTGGCATACAAATTTTTTGTTGAAATGTATATATATTTTAACGAAGAATTTGCTCTGGGGACCAGAGCTTTTAATTAAGATATCATTCATCAAAATCGGGCTACTATTTCGTGGTGTATTGAATATACAATGAAATTCGTAAATTAGCAAAGGCTAACCCCTTTGCTAATTTTAAATTTTTGGCAAACAAATTTTTTGTTGAAATGTATATATATTTTAATGAAGTATTTGTTCTGATGACCAGAGCTTTTGATTAAGGTATCATTCATCAAAATCGGGCTAGTATTTCGTGGTGTATTGAATAAACAATGAAATTCGTAAATTAGCAAAGGCTAACCCCTTTGCTAATTTTGAATTTTTGGCATACAAATTTTTTGTTGAAATGTATATATATTTTAACGAAGAATTTGCTCTGGGGACCAGAGCTTTTAATTAAGATATCATTCATCAAAATCGGGCTACTATTTCGTGGTGTATTGAATATACAATGAAATTCGTAAATTAGCAAAGGCTAACCCCTTTGCTAATTTTAAATTTTAGGCAAACAAATTTGTTGTTGAAATGTATATATATTTTAATGAAGTATTTGTTCTGATGACCAGAGCTTTTGATTAAGGTAGCATTCATCAAAATCGGGCTAGTATTTCGTGGTGTATTGAATATACAATGAAATTCGTATATTAGCAAAGGCTAACCCCTTTGCTAATTTTAAATTTTTGGCAAACAAATTTGTTGTTGAAATGTATATATATTTTAATGAAGTATTTGTTCTGATGACCAGAGCTTTTGATTAAGGTATCATTCATCAAAATCGGCCTAGTATTTCGTGGTGTATTGAATATACAATGAAATTCGTAAATTAGCAAAGGCTAACCACTTTGCTAATTTTGAATTTTTGGCATACAAATTTTTTGTTGAAATGTATATATATTTTAACGAAGAATTTGCTCTGGGGACCAGAGCTTTTAATTAAGATATCATTCATCAAAATCGGGCTACTATTTCGTGGTGTATTGAATATACAATGAAATTCGTAAATTAGCAAAGGCTAACCCCTTTGCTAATTTTAAATTTTTGGCAAACAAATTTGTTGTTGAAATGTATATATATTTTAATGAAGTATTTGTTCTGATGACCAGAGCTTTTGATTAAGGTAGCATTCATCAAAATCGGGCTAGTATTTCGTGGTGTATTGAATATACAATGAAATTCGTAAATTAGCAAAGGCTAACCCCTTTGCTAATTTTAAATTTTTGGCATACAAATTTTTTGTTGAAATGTATATATATTTTAATGAAGTATTTGTTCTGATGACCAGAGCTTTTGATTAAGGTAGCATTCATCAAAATCGGGCTAGTATTTCGTGGTGTATTGAATATACAATGAAATTCGTAAATTAGCAAAGGCTAACCCCTTTGCTAATTTTAAATTTTTGGCAAACAAATTTTTTGTTGAAATGTATATATATTTTAATGAAGTATTTGTTCTGATGACCAGAGCTTTTGATTAAGGTATCATTCATCAAAATCTGGCTAGTATTTCGTGGTGTATTGAATATACAATGAAATTCGTAAATTAGCAAAGGCTAACCCCTTTGCTAATTTTAAATTTTTGGCAAACAAATTTTTTGTTGAAATGTATATATATTTTAATGAAGTATTTGTTCTGATGACCAGAGCTTTTGATTAAGGTATCATTCATCAAAATCGGGCTAGTATTTCGTGGTGCATTGAATATACAATGAAATTCGTAAATTAGCAAAGGCTAACCCCTTTGCTAATTTTAAATTTTTGGCAAACAAATTTTTTGTTGAAATGTATATATATTTTAATGAAGTATTTGTTCTGATGACCAGAGCTTTTGATTAAGGTATCATTCATCAAAATCGGGCTAGTATTTCGTGGTGTATTGAATATACAATGAAATTCGTAAATTAGCAAAGGCCACTTTGCTAATTTTGAATTTTTGGCATACAAATTTTTTGTTGAAATGTATATATATTTTAACGAAGAATTTGCTCTGGGGACCAGAGCTTTTAATTAAGATATCATTCATCAAAATCGGGCTACTATTTCGTGGTGTATTGAATATACAATGAAATTCGTAAATTAGCAAAGGCTAACCCCTTTGCTAATTTTAAATTTTTGGCAAACAAATTTTTTGTTGAAATGTATATATATTTTAATGAAGTATTTGTTCTGATGACCAGAGCTTTTGATTAAGGTATCATTCATCAAAATCGGGCTAGTATTTCGTGGTGTATTGAATATACAATGAAATTCGTAAATTAGCAAAGGCTAACCCCTTTGCTAATTTTAAATTTTTGGCAAACAAATTTTTTGTTGAAATGTATATATATTTTAATGAAGTATTTGTTCTGATGACCAGAGCTTTTGATTAAGGTATCATTCATCAAAATCGGGCTAGTATTTCGTGGTGTATTGAATATACAATGAAATTCGTAAATTAGCAAAGGCTAACCACTTTGCTAATTTTGAATTTTTGGCATACAAATTTTTTGTTGAAATGTATATATATTTTAACGAAGAATTTGCTCTGGGGACCAGAGCTTTTAATTAAGATATCATTCATCAAAATCGGGCTACTATTTCGTGGTGTATTGAATATACAATGAAATTCGTAAATTAGCAAAGGCTAACCCCTTTGCTAATTTTAAATTTTTGGCAAACAAATTTTTTGTTGAAATGTATATATATTTTAATGAAGTATTTGTTCTGATGACCAGAGCTTTTGATTAAGGTATCATTCATCAAAATCTGGCTAGTATTTCGTGGTGTATTGAATATACAATGAAATTCGTAAATTAGCAAAGGCTAACCCCTTTGCTAATTTTAAATTTTTGGCAAACAAATTTTTTGTTGAAATGTATATATATTTTAATGAAGTATTTGTTCTGATGACCAGAGCTTTTGATTAAGGTATCATTCATCAAAATCGGGCTAGTATTTCGTGGTGTATTGAATAAACAATGAAATTCGTAAATTAGCAAAGGCTAACCCCTTTGCTAATTTTGAATTTTTGGCATACAAATTTTTTGTTGAAATGTATATATATTTTAACGAAGAATTTGCTCTGGGGACCAGAGCTTTTAATTAAGATATCATTCATCAAAATCGGGCTACTATTTCGTGGTGTATTGAATATACAATGAAATTCGTAAATTAGCAAAGGCTAACCCCTTTGCTAATTTTAAATTTTAGGCAAACAAATTTGTTGTTGAAATGTATATATATTTTAATGAAGTATTTGTTCTGATGACCAGAGCTTTTGATTAAGGTAGCATTCATCAAAATCGGGCTAGTATTTCGTGGTGTATTGAATATACAATGAAATTCGTATATTAGCAAAGGCTAACCCCTTTGCTAATTTTAAATTTTTGGCAAACAAATTTGTTGTTGAAATGTATATATATTTTAATGAAGTATTTGTTCTGATGACCAGAGCTTTTGATTAAGGTATCATTCATCAAAATCGGCCTAGTATTTCGTGGTGTATTGAATATACAATGAAATTCGTAAATTAGCAAAGGCTAACCACTTTGCTAATTTTGAATTTTTGGCATACAAATTTTTTGTTGAAATGTATATATATTTTAACGAAGAATTTGCTCTGGGGACCAGAGCTTTTAATTAAGATATCATTCATCAAAATCGGGCTACTATTTCGTGGTGTATTGAATATACAATGAAATTCGTAAATTAGCAAAGGCTAACCCCTTTGCTAATTTTAAATTTTTGGCAAACAAATTTGTTGTTGAAATGTATATATATTTTAATGAAGTATTTGTTCTGATGACCAGAGCTTTTGATTAAGGTAGCATTCATCAAAATCGGGCTAGTATTTCGTGGTGTATTGAATATACAATGAAATTCGTAAATTAGCAAAGGCTAACCCCTTTGCTAATTTTAAATTTTTGGCATACAAATTTTTTGTTGAAATGTATATATATTTTAATGAAGTATTTGTTCTGATGACCAGAGCTTTTGATTAAGGTAGCATTCATCAAAATCGGGCTAGTATTTCGTGGTGTATTGAATATACAATGAAATTCGTAAATTAGCAAAGGCTAACCCCTTTGCTAATTTTAAATTTTTGGCAAACAAATTTTTTGTTGAAATGTATATATATTTTAATGAAGTATTTGTTCTGATGACCAGAGCTTTTGATTAAGGTATCATTCATCAAAATCTGGCTAGTATTTCGTGGTGTATTGAATATACAATGAAATTCGTAAATTAGCAAAGGCTAACCCCTTTGCTAATTTTAAATTTTTGGCAAACAAATTTTTTGTTGAAATGTATATATATTTTAATGAAGTATTTGTTCTGATGACCAGAGCTTTTGATTAAGGTATCATTCATCAAAATCGGGCTAGTATTTCGTGGTGCATTGAATATACAATGAAATTCGTAAATTAGCAAAGGCTAACCCCTTTGCTAATTTTAAATTTTTGGCAAACAAATTTTTTGTTGAAATGTATATATATTTTAATGAAGTATTTGTTCTGATGACCAGAGCTTTTGATTAAGGTATCATTCATCAAAATCGGGCTAGTATTTCGTGGTGTATTGAATATACAATGAAATTCGTAAATTAGCAAAGGCCACTTTGCTAATTTTGAATTTTTGGCATACAAATTTTTTGTTGAAATGTATATATATTTTAACGAAGAATTTGCTCTGGGGACCAGAGCTTTTAATTAAGATATCATTCATCAAAATCGGGCTACTATTTCGTGGTGTATTGAATATACAATGAAATTCGTAAATTAGCAAAGGCTAACCCCTTTGCTAATTTTAAATTTTTGGCAAACAAATTTTTTGTTGAAATGTATATATATTTTAATGAAGTATTTGTTCTGATGACCAGAGCTTTTGATTAAGGTATCATTCATCAAAATCGGGCTAGTATTTCGTGGTGTATTGAATATACAATGAAATTCGTAAATTAGCAAAGGCTAACCCCTTTGCTAATTTTAAATTTTTGGCAAACAAATTTTTTGTTGAAATGTATATATATTTTAATGAAGTATTTGTTCTGATGACCAGAGCTTTTGATTAAGGTATCATTCATCAAAATCGGGCTAGTATTTCGTGGTGTATTGAATATACAATGAAATTCGTAAATTAGCAAAGGCTAACCACTTTGCTAATTTTGAATTTTTGGCATACAAATTTTTTGTTGAAATGTATATATATTTTAACGAAGAATTTGCTCTGGGGACCAGAGCTTTTAATTAAGATATCATTCATCAAAATCGGGCTACTATTTCGTGGTGTATTGAATATACAATGAAATTCGTAAATTAGCAAAGGCTAACCCCTTTGCTAATTTTAAATTTTTGGCAAACAAATTTTTTGTTGAAATGTATATATATTTTAATGAAGTATTTGTTCTGATGACCAGAGCTTTTGATTAAGGTATCATTCATCAAAATCTGGCTAGTATTTCGTGGTGTATTGAATATACAATGAAATTCGTAAATTAGCAAAGGCTAACCCCTTTGCTAATTTTAAATTTTTGGCAAACAAATTTTTTGTTGAAATGTATATATATTTTAATGAAGTATTTGTTCTGATGACCAGAGCTTTTGATTAAGGTATCATTCATCAAAATCTGGCTAGTATTTCGTGGTGTATTGAATATACAATGAAATTCGTAAATTAGCAAAGGCTAACCCCTTTGCTAATTTTAAATTTTTGGCAAACAAATTTTTTGTTGAAATGTATATATATTTTAATGAAGTATTTGTTCTGATGACCAGAGCTTTTGATTAAGGTAGCATTCATCAAAATCGGGCTAGTATTTCGTGGTGTATTGAATATACAATGAAATTCGTAAATTAGCAAAGGCTAACCCCTTTGCTAATTTTAAATTTTTGGCAAACAAATTTTTTGTTGAAATGTATATATATTTTAATGAAGTATTTGTTCTGATGACCAGAGCTTTTGATTAAGGTATCATTCATCAAAATCTGGCTAGTATTTCGTGGTGTATTGAATATACAATGAAATTCGTAAATTAGCAAAGGCTAACCCCTTTGCTAATTTTAAATTTTTGGCAAACAAATTTTTTGTTGAAATGTATATATATTTTAATGAAGTATTTGTTCTGATGACCAGAGCTTTCGATTAAGGTATCATTCATCAAAATCGGGCTAGTATTTCGTGGTGCATTGAATATACAATGAAATTCGTAAATTAGCAAAGGCTAACCCCTTTGCTAATTTTAAATTTTTGGCAAACAAATTTTTTGTTGAAATGTATATATATTTTAATGAAGTATTTGTTCTGATGACCAGAGCTTTTGATTAAGGTATCATTCATCAAAATCGGGCTAGTATTTCGTGGTGTATTGAATATACAATGAAATTCGTAAATTAGCAAAGGCCACTTTGCTAATTTTGAATTTTTGACATACAAATTTTTTGTTGAAATGTATATATATTTTAACGAAGAATTTGCTCTGGGGACCAGAGCTTTTAATTAAGATATCATTCATCAAAATCGGGCTACTATTTCGTGGTGTATTGAATATACAATGAAATTCGTAAATTAGCAAAGGCTAATCCCTTTGCTAATTTTAAATTTTTGGCAAACAAATTTTTTGTTGAAATGTATATATATTTTAATGAAGTATTTGTTCTGATGACCAGAGCTTTTGATTAAGGTATCATTCATCAAAATCGGGCTAGTATTTCGTGGTGTATTGAATAAACAATGAAATTCGTAAATTAGCAAAGGCTAACCCCTTTGCTAATTTTGAATTTTTGGCATACAAATTTTTTGTTGAAATGTATATATATTTTAACGAAGAATTTGCTCTGGGGACCAGAGCTTTTAATTAAGATATCATTCATCAAAATCGGGCTACTATTTCGTGGTGTATTGAATATACAATGAAATTCGTAAATTAGCAAAGGCTAACCCCTTTGCTAATTTTAAATTTTTGGCAAACAAATTTGTTGTTGAAATGTATATATATTTTAATGAAGTATTTGTTCTGATGACCAGAGCTTTTGATTAAGGTAGCATTCATCAAAATCGGGCTAGTATTTCGTGGTGTATTGAATATACAATGAAATTCGTAAATTAGCAAAGGCTAACCCCTTTGCTAATTTTAAATTTTTGGCAAACAAATTTTTTGTTGAAATGTATATATATTTTAATGAAGTATTTGTTCTGATGACCAGAGCTTTTGATTAAGGTATCATTCATCAAAATCTGGCTAGTATTTCGTGGTGTATTGAATATACAATGAAATTCGTAAATTAGCAAAGGCTAACCCCTTTGCTAATTTTAAATTTTTGGCAAACAAATTTTTTGTTGAAATGTATATATATTTTAATGAAGTATTTGTTCTGATGACCAGAGCTTTTGATTAAGGTATCATTCATCAAAATCGGGCTAGTATTTCGTGGTGCATTGAATATACAATGAAATTCGTAAATTAGCAAAGGCTAACCCCTTTGCTAATTTTAAATTTTTGGCAAACAAATTTTTTGTTGAAATGTATATATATTTTAACGAAGTATTTGTTTTGGGGACTAGAGCTTTTGATTAAGGTATCATTCATCAAAATCGGGCTAGTATTTCGTGGTGTATTGAATATACAATGAAATTCGTAAATTAGCAAAGGCTAACCCCTTTGCTAATTTTAAATTTTTGGCAAACAAATTTTTTGTTGAAATGTATATATATTTTAACGAAGTATTTGTTCTGGGGACCAGAGCTTTTGATTAAGGTATCATTCATCAAAATCGGGCTACTATTTCGTGGTGTATTGAATACAATGAAATTCGTAAATTAGCAAAGGCTAACCCCTTTGCTAATTTTAAATTTTTGGCATACAAATTTTTTGTTGAAATGTATATATATTTTAACGAAGTATTTGTTTTGGGGACTAGAGCTTTTGATTAAGGTATCATTCATCAAAATCGGGCTAGTATTTCGTGGTGTATTGAATATACAATGAAATTCGTAAATTAGCAAAGGCTAACCCCTTTGCTAATTTTAAATTTTTGGCAAACAAATTTGTTGTTGAAATGTATATATATTTTAACGAAGTATTTGTTCTGGGGACCAGAGCTTTTGATTAAGGTATCATTCATCAAAATCGGGCTACTATTTCGTGGTGTATTGAATATACAATGAAATTTGTAAATTAGCAAAGGCTAACCCCTTTGCTAATTTTAAATTTTTGGCATACAAATTTTTTGTTGAAATGTATATATATTTTAATGAAGTATTTGTTCTGATGACCAGAGCTTTTGATTAAGGTATCATTCATCAAAATCGGGCTAGTATTTCGTGGTGTATTGAATAAACAATGAAATTCGTAAATTAGCAAAGGCTAACCCCTTTGCTAATTTTGAATTTTTGGCATACAAATTTTTTGTTGAAATGTATATATATTTTAACGAAGAATTTGCTCTGGGGACCAGAGCTTTTAATTAAGATATCATTCATCAAAATCGGGCTACTATTTCGTGGTGTATTGAATATACAATGAAATTCGTAAATTAGCAAAGGCTAACCCCTTTGCTAATTTTAAATTTTTGGCAAACAAATTTGTTGTTGAAATGTATATATATTTTAATGAAGTATTTGTTCTGATGACCAGAGCTTTTGATTAAGGTAGCATTCATCAAAATCGGGCTAGTATTTCGTGGTGTATTGAATATACAATGAAATTCGTAAATTAGCAAATGCTAACCCCTTTGCTAATTTTAAATTTTTGACAAACAAATTTTTTGTTGAAATGTATATATATTTTAATGAAGTATTTGTTCTGATGACCAGAGCTTTTGATTAAAGTATCATTCATCAAAATCGGGCTAGTATTTCGTGGTGTATTGAATATACAATGAAATTCGTAAATTAGCAAAGGCTAACCACTTTGCTAATTTTGAATTTTTGGCATACAAATTTTTTGTTGAAATGTATATATATTTTAACGAAGAATTTGCTCTGGGGACCAGAGCTTTTAATTAAGATATCATTCATCAAAATCGGGCTAGTATTTCGTGGTGTATTGAATATACAATGAAATTCGTAAATTAGCAAAGGCTAACCCCTTTGCTAATTTTAAATTTTTGGCAAACAAATTTGTTGTTGAAATGTATATATATTTTAATGAAGTATTTGTTCTGATGACCAGAGCTTTTGATTAAGGTAGCATTCATCAAAATCGGGCTAGTATTTCGTGGTGTATTGAATATACAATGAAATTCGTAAATTAGCAAAGGCTAACCCCTTTGCTAATTTTAAATTTTTGGCAAACAAATTTTTTGTTGAAATGTATATATATTTTAATGAAGTATTTGTTCTGATGACCAGAGCTTTTGATTAAGGTATCATTCATCAAAATCTGGCTAGTATTTCGTGGTGTATTGAATATACAATGAAATTCGTAAATTAGCAAAGGCTAACCCCTTTGCTAATTTTAAATTTTTGGCAAACAAATTTTTTGTTGAAATGTATATATATTTTAATGAAGTATTTGTTCTGATGACCAGAGCTTTTGATTAAGGTATCATTCATCAAAATCGGGCTAGTATTTCGTGGTGCATTGAATATACAATGAAATTCGTAAATTAGCAAAGGCTAACCCCTTTGCTAATTTTAAATTTTTGGCAAACAAATTTTTTGTTGAAATGTATATATATTTTAACGAAGTATTTGTTTTGGGGACTAGAGCTTTTGATTAAGGTATCATTCATCAAAATCGGGCTAGTATTTCGTGGTGTATTGAATATACAATGAAATTCGTAAATTAGCAAAGGCTAACCCCTTTGCTAATTTTAAATTTTTGGCAAACAAATTTTTTGTTGAAATGTATATATATTTTAACGAAGTATTTGTTCTGGGGACCAGAGCTTTTGATTAAGGTATCATTCATCAAAATCGGGCTACTATTTCGTGGTGTATTGAATATACAATGAAATTCGTAAATTAGCAAAGGCTAACCCCTTTGCTAATTTTAAATTTTTGGCATACAAATTTTTTGTTGAAATGTATATATATTTTAACGAAGTATTTGTTTTGGGGACTAGAGCTTTTGATTAAGGTATCATTCATCAAAATCGGGCTAGTATTTCGTGGTGTATTGAATATACAATGAAATTCGTAAATTAGCAAAGGCTAACCCCTTTGCTAATTTTAAATTTTTGGCAAACAAATTTTTTGTTGAAATGTATATATATTTTAACGAAGTATTTGTTCTGGGGACCAGAGCTTTTGATTAAGGTATCATTCATCAAAATCGGGCTACTATTTCGTGGTGTATTGAATATACAATGAAATTCGTAAATTAGCAAAGGCTAACCCCTTTGCT
Source organism: Tipula confusa (assembly GCA_963556175.1). Taxonomy (NCBI): domain Eukaryota; kingdom Metazoa; phylum Arthropoda; class Insecta; order Diptera; family Tipulidae; genus Tipula; species Tipula confusa. Next base: position 13,500,197 of record OY744476.1, on the reverse strand, counting down.
AATTTTAAATTTTTGGCATACAAATTTTTTGTTGAAATGTATATATATATTTTAATGAAGTATTTGTTCTGATGACCAGAGCTTTTGATTAAGGTATCATTCATCAAAATCGGGCTAGTATTTCGTGGTGTATTGAATAAACAATGAAATTCGTAAATTAGCAAAGGCTAACCCCTTTGCTAATTTTGAATTTTTGGCATACAAATTTTTTGTTGAAATGTATATATATTTTAACGAAGAATTTGCTCTGGGGACCAGAGCTTTTAATTAAGATATCATTCATCAAAATCGGGCTACTATTTCGTGGTGTATTGAATATACAATGAAATTCGTAAATTAGCAAAGGCTAACCCCTTTGCTAATTTTAAATTTTTGGCAAACAAATTTGTTGTTGAAATGTATATATATTTTAATGAAGTATTTGTTCTGATGACCAGAGCTTTTGATTAAGGTAGCATTCATCAAAATCGGGCTAGTATTTCGTGGTGTATTGAATATACAATGAAATTCGTAAATTAGCAAAGGCTAACCCCTTTGCTAATTTTAAATTTTTGGCAAACAAATTTTTTGTTGAAATGTATATATATTTTAATGAAGTATTTGTTCTGATGACCAGAGCTTTTGATTAAGGTATCATTCATCAAAATCGGGCTAGTATTTCGTGGTGTATTGAATATACAATGAAATTCGTAAATTAGCAAAGGCTAACCACTTTGCTAATTTTGAATTTTTGGCATACAAATTTTTTGTTGAAATGTATATATATTTTAACGAAGTATTTGTTTTGGGGACTAGAGCTTTTGATTAAGGTATCATTCATCAAAATCGGGCTAGTATTTCGTGGTGTATTGAATATACAATGAAATTCGTAAATTAGCAAAGGCTAACCCCTTTGCTAATTTTAAATTTTTGGCAAACAAATTTTTTGTTGAAATGTATATATATTTTAACGAAGTATTTGTTCTGGGGACCAGAGCTTTTGATTAAGGTATCATTCATCAAAATCGGGCTACTATTTCGTGGTGTATTGAATATACAATGAAATTCGTAAATTAGCAAAGGCTAACCCCTTTGCTAATTTTAAATTTTTGGCATACAAATTTTTTGTTGAAATGTATATATATTTTAATGAAGTATTTGTTCTGATGACCAGAGCTTTTGATTAAGGTATCATTCATCAAAATCGGGCTAGTATTTCGTGGTGTATTGAATAAACAATGAAATTCGTAAATTAGCAAAGGCTAACCCCTTTGCTAATTTTGAATTTTTGGCATACAAATTTTTTGTTGAAATGTATATATATTTTAACGAAGAATTTGCTCTGGGGACCAGAGCTTTTAATTAAGATATCATTCATCAAAATCGGGCTACTATTTCGTGGTGTATTGAATATACAATGAAATTCGTAAATTAGCAAAGGCTAACCCCTTTGCTAATTTTAAATTTTTGGCAAACAAATTTGTTGTTGAAATGTATATATATTTTAATGAAGTATTTGTTCTGATGACCAGAGCTTTTGATTAAGGTAGCATTCATCAAAATCGGGCTAGTATTTCGTGGTGTATTGAATATACAATGAAATTCGTAAATTAGCAAAGGCTAACCCCTTTGCTAATTTTAAATTTTTGGCAAACAAATTTTTTGTTGAAATGTATATATATTTTAACGAAGTATTTGTTTTGGGGACTAGAGCTTTTGATTAAGGTATCATTCATCAAAATCGGGCTAGTATTTCGTGGTGTATTGAATATACAATGAAATTCGTAAATTAGCAAAGGCTAACCCCTTTGCTAATTTTAAATTTTTGGCAAACAAATTTTTTGTTGAAATGTATATATATTTTAACGAAGTATTTGTTCTGGGGACCAGAGCTTTTGATTAAGGTATCATTCATCAAAATCGGGCTACTATTTCGTGGTGTATTGAATATACAATGAAATTCGTAAATTAGCAAAGGCTAACCCCTTTGCTAATTTTAAATTTTTGGCAAACAAATTTTTTGTTGAAATGTATATATATTTTAACGAAGTATTTGTTCTGGGGACCAGAGCTTTTGATTAAGGTATCATTCATCAAAATCGGGCTACTATTTCGTGGTGTATTGAATATACAATGAAATTCGTAAATTAGCAAAGGCTAACCCCTTTGCTAATTTTAAATTTTTGGCAAACAAATTTTTTGTTGAAATGTATATATATTTTAACGAAGTATTTGTTCTGGGGACCAGAGCTTTTGATTAAGGTATCATTCATCAAAATCGGGCTACTATTTCGTGGTGTATTGAATATACAATGAAATTCGTAAATTAGCAAAGGCTAACCCCTTTGCTAATTTTAAATTTTTGGCAAACAAATTTTTTGTTGAAATGTATATATATTTTAACGAAGTATTTGTTCTGGGGACCAGAGCTTTTGATTAAGTTATCATCATCAGTTCGAGCCTAAATAAGAACATAGGACGGTTAAGCAAGTTCACAGAGTCGCATCTGAAACCAGGAACTGGAACACAAAAAAGTATTGTTCTCCAGAATTTCTGGACATAGTTCCAGCTTTCGATAAAGTATATTGGCACAAAGGACTTATATACAAAGTTAGAACGCTGGTACCGCCAATGATTTATGCAATCATTAAAAGCTATTTGTTTGGCCGAAAATTCCGGTGAAATAAAACTGCAATTTATACGACAGATTTTAATACATTTTGTAAGTTTCCTAGACATGAAACTGGCAGTGACAGTTAAAAAAGAAAAAAGTCGTCTTTCTTGAAATGTGCTTACATATATAGCACCTGGGCAATTAAATAGTTCGGCTTTACATCTCGTATTCCAAAAAGTGTTGTTCAATAGAATCAGTGTAGTTTGATTGATAGCGAGCTTTCGAGCTGTTGAGCAACTATGTTGATTTACAAAAGAAAAGAAGGTATAAACATATTTGGATAGTTTGCCTAAGAAACGAGTGAAGAGTAAAATAATTCAAAAAGAGTAATAGTATTTTTACTCTTTTTCGGTCACCGAGTTTCGGTCAGTCTAAATTATCTACTACACCAAATATGAAAATTTGTTTCTATCACCCATTGCTTTTTTCGGTTTCTCTTCTGGGAATCATTAAATTATCATGTTCTATAATTTTGCATTCGCAACCGTAAATTAGTATACTTTAGCGGTTCAATGGGGATATATTTCTTGTTGATTTTCATCGTATGGTCATTAACGGTCAATTAAACAGTTTTTTGTTTAATGAAACAAAGTGCATGGCAAAATTTTGTAAATAAACTTTACACATGGCGAAATGCACTAATTTTTCCGACTAGTGCAAGTCCAGTGCGTGTATCATTTAATAAAATCTATAATAGTTCACGTAAAAGGCATCTTCAACCACCATTTTTATGGTACTCTTACTACATTTGAGGATGGCTTTTTATTTGTCTTTAGTGGCACTAGTTTTCAATCTAATCTTATTATTACTCATTTCGATTTTGTGGGAAATTTAAATTATTGACAAAAAAGATGATCTCAATAAAACAGAGATGGCACGCATAAATTCGCAAAGAAAATTATGTATCCAGCGTGTAATAATAGAAAACAAATAGTTAGCTACAGGAAACAACCTATTACAGATTGAAATTGAAACAATTGTCAGGCAACATTCTTACTTAAGCCCATGTTTAAGCCGATCCTATTTAAGCCTGTTATAGTCTGTCCACCTTTTTGCAGAGAAATTATAAAATTTATTTATAATTTCGTTTAGTATAACTGTATAACATAACTAAACCAATAAATTGACAGTTGTACATTTACCTTATTTGTTTACAAAACACTATTAAATAATCGACTATCATTGTCACATAACCATAACATATAGCTCACCATAAATATATGAAGAAGCCCTGAAGTAGTTTTTTATTACGTAAACATTACAATATGAGTTACAAAATAAAACACCAATTATAACTCGATTTGCAATCACCCAGTAATAAATAGCATACATATCACATTATTTATATTTTATTTGTTTTCTTTTTCCTTCTATTTTTCTTCATTTACATAAATCATTATTATTAATCCAAAAATAGCGCAAAAATATCGAACTTCATTTTTAAGTCTACATAAAAATAAAACGTCTCCTATTATTGTGTTTGGATTGATTTTTTTTTTCATTCTATTATAGAATGTATATGTGTCTCAATAAATTGTTTATTGTGAATTAGTATTAATTCCATAAAATTATGTTTTTTCAAAATTAAATAAGAATATTCCATTCTTTTCTATTTCTAGTAAATCAAACAAAGTTGGCATTGAAATATTTAGGCGATATGTCATAATCATAATGAAAAAAAGATTGATGAATTTGATCAGCGGCCATTTTGTTCAGAAATGTATTTAAATAATGCACGATTTACACGTAAAGGTATTTTGTTAGGGGTTAAGGTTTTGTTTTTGGTCTCTAAGCCATCGTTTGCTTGAAGAAGTTTATGGAAAACAAGCTCCAGCCGAAAAAACACACATTTTAATGATCCCGAAGTATAGTGATTGCGCGCGATGCAAAAAATTTCACTATAAAGTTAGCTGCAGTTTTTTAAACAAATATTAATTTGTTACCTTTTTAAAATTTCAAATACAGCTTACTTCATATCGTTTGATATTAGTTTTTGCATCTGGCATATTTTTTTTATATCATGTATGCAACATGAATGATTAAAAACGTCCTGTTTATAAACAATCAGAATTGAAAATATAGAATTGCATGTTCATCATGAAATGATTTTTAATGAAATAATTGAAAGGAAGCAATAATAGAAAAATAAAGGTTTAGACCTGATGAACTTTCAAGGTCAATAACTATACGAAACATAAATGGCACAAAGATAAAATTAATTTCGTCAGTCGAATAAAATTCGTGAACGACAGAAACTTATAGGGTATTCTTTATCTGTAGACGGGGATTCTCGATTTGGCTACCGATAGAAAAAATTAGGATTAAAATTAGCCGCGAAGGTGATGAGAGAGGTTCGGTCCCAGAAAATATGATATAAATTTTAAACATAAGTCTGGTTCCTTAGCTTTCTCGTGGTAAGGAAAGCTGTAAAAACTAGCATGCAAAAGGTTATGACCGCCTTATAAGAATTTTACCTATAACCTAATGATATTTCCGGTAACTCTTATTAATTATTTTGCATTAAATATTGTACCTATAACAAAAATAGTCAATAATAATCGGTAATATCATTATACGTTATACCCGTTTTCAATTAAAATAAGTATAAGTTCACGACCTTTACAAAAAAAAAAACATTTACCGATATGACATGATTTTTGCGTGAATATTTTTCATATTTTTCTCGGAAAAATTAAATGGTTCTAAATTTGTAATCGTGCATGTTAACGTTCATTGTGCCATTATAATAACAGTGTGACAATTGTTTGTTCAAGCCAAGGTCTAATAAGAATACAAATTTTGAATTTTCGTGCAGGTTGGCCCGGAATTGCTTTTGCTTTGTTGCTAGACAAGATGTAGAAGTACTAAAAGTAGTTGCCGATACGTAATCATCAAGGAAGTGAAGTTAACGTATGGTCAGTTCAATGTACAGAAAATAATTTGGTCCATTATTAATAGACACAAAGTATTAGAATGGCTGAGAAATAACTAAGCTTTTTGCCACTTATTCAGTAGCTAACTTCATGTCGCTAGAATTAATAGCCGCAGCAAATGCAAATTTATTGTGTGTAGTCGCGTATTTGTTCTATTTTGTTTTTTCCAAAATGTCTAACAATATATGGCAGTAATATAGCCCTGTCTGCAAAATTATTCATTTTCTTTCTCTGTTTCGCGTTGCTAGTTTTCCAGCACTTTATAGCACTTAAAAAAAGTGAGTGTCATCATACGGCTATTATACAACATTTAGAACTAAAATCATTTGTCATAAAACGGTGAATTCAATTTCCAAAATATCCTGCTTAATGCTTGGCCGTAAATTCTAAATCAATCAATTCACCAGAATCAGGCCATTATTACGCGTGGTATTCAATAAACAATGAAATCCGTAAATTTGCAAAGGCTAACCCCTTTGCAGATTTGCTGATTTTTTGGCATTCATATTTTTTGTTAAAATGTATATGTATTTTATAGAAGTATTTATGCTGATGGCGAGAGCTTTTGATTATATAGTGAGTAATACAAGTATCTAGTGAGATAATACAATTTGCACGATTTAACATTACCCAAAGAGGAAATTTCATAGCATGACAATAGGAAAAACTACCTTTCCGAAATAATAAATTTATGAGTGCTTTAATTTTAAGCACATGCATTAGTAATTGACTCTTCCTGTAAATTTAAACTATCTATCACACGTGGCTAATTGTGTCCATATAAATTTCTAACATGATTCTAGCCGTTTCAATATATTCGAACGATAAAATTTACACAAAAAAAGAAAAAACTTTTGGCACATCTGTTTCAACCGAATTCATTTCCCACTCTCAACAAACACAACACTAACGCACACACACACACACATATACACACAGAGAAAATACGAACAACAAATTTCGTAAAATGAAAATGAATTTTCACATACTCAAACCATGTATAAAATGGGTAAAACAACAAAACACTTTTTTTGTTGTTGTACAGACATGTGAAGGAAAAATGTGTATGCGCCGCGCGTATCTATAGAGAGGCAAAAAGAAAAACTTGAAAATGTATATTTAACGAACGATAACAGAATTAATGTTACTTTGTATAATATATACACAGATCATACAGTATACAATCGAAGTTGTCGTTTCAGTTTCGATATGCGCGGTCATGCCACAGTCAATATATCATCTAATATGTTCGTTAGATTATCAACGCTTTACTGTATTTTGTAATATAAACAGATGATTTTTCATAAAAACAAAATATGCAAGGACACCACCGTGTATTTTACATTGTGATAATTAGGTCAATAAAATTTACTTTAATTTATTTTTCCATTTTCCCTATCCATATATTTTTTTTTGTTTACATTGTACTTGTTTCAAACGGAATTTCCAGTAAATTTGAGAAAATCCTTTTATTTTTCATCTCTTCTGTATATAATAAAGGTATCCTGTATGGATAAATAATTATACTATATGGAATACACAAATGGATAGGGTTAACAAAGTGCAAATAAACTTAAAAAGACATTTTTTTAGGTTATGTATTTCAGTTTTAATTTTTTTGAATGGGTGGTACATGTGTCGTCTGGTTTTGATATTTTTAGATGAATTATCGAAATTAGGATAGCCATTGTGAAGGAAATAAGTATAATTTATTACGGTAAATGTACTGATGATAATTGTAATGAGTATTTACAGTTTTGTACATGGTTTTGAGACAGTTTCTAAACGATAACTGAAGTCTTACTATACTTATTAATAACTTACAAAATATTTTAATAATAGTAAGACTTGATTTTCTGTGCCACCCTGAATCGAAGTCTCTAAGCATAACAGGAAACCCCCTAAATTGGCACAAATTTTGAAAAGAAATGTATCATTTTTAAATGTTTTAATGTAGGGCGAATGGTGTACTTAGTCAAGGCCAAATTTACCTGTAGGGTTGGTTCTTAGTTAGGGACTAAATGTTCCAGTCTACGATTTATCGTTTGCTTAACTATTAATATTGTTTTAGTCGAAGTGTTAAAGAAATACACTTTTTTGAAGGATACAAGAGTTTTAGTTATAGGGGATTCACCAGGTTCAGACATAATTGTAGAACTTACAGATAAATATTTTATCGATATTAAAATAGAACCCACGTCACACTAACATTACACTAACACTAACATTAGATTTACACCAAAATCTAACATTAGTTAGCGTAGATGCGAAGGTGAAACTATTTAACTCGAACGATCAAGAATGAAAGTTAAAAACTCTAGGTCTACTAGGCAGCTTGGATATATAACTTTGATGAGTACTTATGTGGTGTGGTGTCCTAAAATTGAATGGGCGATGGTATTAAAACTACAGGCAACAAATGGAGTTAAAATACCAGAAAATATGTTGTAAATGCCCAACAAGCTACGGTTTCCGACTATAATGATGACAAAGGTCGAGTGGAACATCTTGATCAGATGACTTTTTCGGGCTTTCACTACTCCAAGTACTACAAGTTCAATCATATAAAGAAGAAAGAATATCAAGCCATAATCATAACGTTTCCTCTGATAGGCCAGTATACATTGTCCAGAAACTAATAACATCTGAACTCTAATGGAAACATCAAAATTAACACAAGTTGATAAAGTATCTAGAGCACATCAAAACGATGTCGAGATTATTGCCGTAATTTCAAAATACAGAATAGAAATACGAAGACACGACTCAAAACGACAGGCTGCCAAAAGGGGCTTTCCAAAAAAGAAGACCTAACAGAATGTCATCATAGACGATCAACCTGTGTACTAAAACGAACCAAAAAAGAGCTGTAAAGATAACATTACCGCAATCCGTATATATCAACGTAGAATAACCGTATAGAGCATATGCCATATAGAAACACTTGAACTCATCAAAGAAATCTATAGGGAGAAAAAAAGCTCAACAGTAAGGGAAGTAAAATGACGTATACCACAACACACGAGGAGTTAGATGATCACATTCAGTATACTTCAGTTAAATGGTTAATAAGGCCTAGCTCAATGAGTAAAATTCTTCTGAACGACATAAAACAGTTCCAACATGAAGCGAAACACATTGGCAAACATGGAAGAACTAACGGCAATAGTCCTGAATAGAGTTCAATGAACAAATCTCCATACGCTTTTAAAATTAAGATAAAGCGAAAAAATACGCACAATATGGTATCAGACACGCTGAGTATAAGTACGCAATTAGCTAGGTTCGTGTACCTAACCAAAAATTGTCGACAAATAATAACTATACAAAAAGTATTTTTCTATTCAAACAAAGATTATATCAACAACAACACGTTAGAGTACAACAACCTTGCATATAAAGTTCACCCTAACCCAAAAAATGAACAACAAATAACAAAGCTCTTCAACAAATCTAAAAAAAAAAAAAGTTCCGCAGAAATAGTCATGTACAGTACGATTTGACACAATCTTTGTCGACGACGAGCACACACAACAAACATCGATATCCATCCATAATTTTAACGCAACACAAAGCATTATAATAATAAACAGTTATTATTTGTATATATACAACACACACACATATCTGCACAAATAACAGTTTTATTAAGCGTACAAAGAATACAAAAAATAGCGCCATAGGGGTGGTTCATTTAGACCTCCCCCACACACACTCAAAATATTCGGAAAAAAATGTAAACATAAATATAAAAAATAACTGTATGTATATTAACAAAACAATGTTTTTTTTTTAATTTACGCATAAATTTGTATCCTAATTTCATTACTGTTCATATACTACAGACTTATTCATGTAAATAACCAAAATTTTCCTCTATATATTGTTGGAAATGTGAAAAATGTCAATGATTTTCATGTATACAACAAACACATATTATATTATGACTGCACACCAAGAGGATGAGATATTGTGATGGAAAAAGAAAATCAAAGGAAAAAACCATTTAAACCATTTATTCTATGATAATATAGAAGGAAAATCGATTTTAGTCGACCTATTTTCCAATCCAGAAGATCAAACGAGCAGAATATTTAGTGAAAATAATATTGTTGAGTTCGGATGAACCGGATTATGTTTGAGCCAAAAAGAACTACCGTTAAAGTTACCTTAGTAATGGGGAACTCTCGATTAACGAATCTTCGAATTAAGAAAAATCGAAAATGTAAGCAAAACCTCCTATTACGAACCTAAAATCTTAATTATTTGATAAATTAGCAAAATGGACGAAATTGGAAGGCGGATAACGTCATGAGCAAGTATTTGATGTTAACGACGCCAGCTTGAGTTGAAAAATGTGGCCAGACAGAGCTTCCATATGACGGAATGATAAAATTCTTCTGTAAATTTTTCTGTATTAGAGTAGCATGCCTACATATTTGTCTGTACTAATTTTGAAATAGTTGGGGGCAAAGAAATTGGCATGTACAGGTCTGGAACGTTTAGTTAAGTCTGAAAGCTGCTTTAATGAATTGAAGTAACTTTTGTAATTATTTTACGGGTTACTTTTATTTTACTATTTGTCCTGTAATTAGATCATATCAAGGAGATTTTTGTGAGATTAAGTTATTGTTGATTTCAACTTTTAATTGTTGTAAAGAAACAGAAACTTGGCATAGAATAAATAATGAATCTTTTGCACTAAACGGTTATAATGTACCATTATATAAATACACATTAACGTGCTAGATGTCGCTACTGGTATCGATTTAAAATAATAGAAATATTTGTATATGTATAATCGCCTAAATGTCATATATCTATTCTGTATGTTGATATTCTATCAACCCGACATCTGGAACATCAATGGGATAAACTGTTTTTTTTCTTATGATGGTATAACAGATATAACAGAACACATAAGAAAGGTGGTGCCGTTTACATCTATATGGTTTAAGATTAAGATCATCTTTCTTCTACCTTTGGTATTACAGAAGGTTTAATTGCAGAATCAATAATTCCTTCAATTACAATATTAATCGTGATTTGTCATATCCCTAAAACCCAGTACAAGCTGATTTAGATCATTTTCAGGAAACTCAAACATAAATCATGTTAAAATTGTTTACCAGCATATTTACGACTATAGCCATTATTTTGGACACAGATATGATTATGAATTATTTTTCTAATTCTAATTAGAGATTTCTGCATGCGACTGATAATATTTCCAACCCTTTTATGATTAGAACTTTTTATGGGGACGTGTAAATCTAATAAGTCTGATTTTTTAACTAAAATGGACCTTTCAGCCATCAACCGTTTTTTTTTGTGATAGAATATCTGTATATGTGGTTTTATCACTACCCAATTTTGATACTACAACCACTAATTTGAAACTTTCTTTGTCTTTTAGGAGTATCAGCGAGATTGACATTATAAAAGATGTTCATTAGATAAAATTTAATTCCCCGGTCAGGATAAAATTAATTTGAAATTTTTAAATGCTACTTTATTGAATGTTACTACACCGTTGACCTATCTTATTATTAATTGTTTAATGCTGTTATTATTTCCAGATATATGGAAAACAAACCTTGTAATTTCCATAGTGAACAAGAAGAATATTGATTCCTTGTATATTTTTGGACCGATTAGTCTGGTATCGATTTTAACAAAAATTTTCGAGATTATACTTTGTGATCAGATTACATACTCAGCATTTATTAAAACATAATGATTTAAACCAATTTCAATTTGGTTTTCGAAATAATCACAAAACAAGCACTACTTTGCTTCATGTTGTTGATGATCTGACAAAGTAAGTTCATTTGTTGTACTAGTAATGTTGGATTTCTAAAAGTCTAAAGCTTCACAGAAAGATATGTCCCAAAAATGTTCAAATTTTGCTACCGAAACCTTTAGTAATACTCCACGTTTTATATTGTGAAATCCTCTATTTAAGTTATAGCTCGATTGTAAAATTTTACAGGTTACTAGGAATAATATAGTGAGGTATAGCAACTGTTAATTCTTCTATACAAAATTATTTATAATCGGATTCCTTTATACGTATACCACAGGTAATTATACTAGATGAACATCTTATACTACGCAAATTTGCAACCGAAATCTAACCAAACGAAAAATATAGATGTACATATAAAATTGTATATTTTCATCATTTTCTTTTATTTTTGCTCACGACTATTTTATTGAAAAATAAAACAAAAAACCAAACCAAAAAATATACGAAAATTACGAAAATGTTTGTTTGATTTTTTAAAAAATAAGATAATCGTGTTCTAAAAAAAAGAAAAGAATATACATCTGTTTTTCGTTTGGTTAGATTTCGGTTGGATTAACTTGCGTAGTATAAATTTCCTTGTGTAATTTTGAGCCATACAAAATGTTTATCTGGTTTAGTTATCTGTGCTTATACAATAAAATAAAATTTAGTTCTATCCGCGTAATGGCAACATAATCCTAACAGCTAGTTAATCTAATGTCTACATTAACTTGCCATTGTTTACCGCTTTCACAATATGGAAAAAGGTTTCGATTGAGATTGATGACATTAGTACAAACAATGGTATGTTGGCCTATTGACGTGCTAGATGTCGCTACTGGTATCGTTTTAAAATAATCAAAATATTTTTATATGTAAAATCGCCTAAATGACATATATTTATTCTATATGTATACCAAACACATACCTAAATGTTGACAATATTCTATCGACCCGACATCGGGAACATCAATGGGTAAACTGATTTTTTCAGTACTATATGTATTTATACTATGCTTGATAGCAACTTTAGAATAAATAGACTCAGTTTGGCCTAATTTCGAAAAAATGGGATAGACTGCCTCGCCTGGCCGTAAGTATTCTACGTGATAACATCCATAGGTGGTATCAGAAATGATGAAGTGTATGGGGTAGTAAGGAGTTTGTTAAAATCGATTTTTATATTAGTACGATCCGTGCCATCGGCGGTGTGCAAACGATTAAGTATGGAACGATGCTATATGAGTAATACGATATGAAAGGCAGGGTTTTAGAGGTAATGTTTGTTGTGATTTGTGAATGTGAGATCAAGTGTAAAGTACCTCTCAAAGTTTTCGGAGTTAGTGAGTTGGAGACACAATTTAAGTTGATGGTGTCCTTAATAAGATCCTAGTACATAAGCAAGGAGGTGTTTTGCGTTGTTATCCCGGAATGAATGTAAATGGAAGTTGATGTGGTCAGTGAATTACTGAATTACGATGTACTAAATTACGATGTAGGAGTGAAGTGACATCTATTACAAATAATTCTAATTTTTATATATTTTCTTAATTCAAGTAAATTTTTATGAAATTCAATGTATGCTCAATGTATTATAATATCAACATTCTTTTTAAACAAATATTTCTAATATGACAATTAGAAAGAAATTCAGGCGAATTGTTCCTGTATAAATTATGTTTTTTTTTTTTTCATAAATTGAACATAATTTTTTTGAAATTTTTTGAAAATATTGCAAATAAATTCACCGGGTAATCCAAATGTCAAAAGAGCGAAATTCATTCACTTTTCTAAATGATGAATGCTGTGTGGAGGTAGCTATGGTCTGAAGTTGTGTAAGATGATCAAGTAGACTAGCGTAAAATGATCATGTATATGGCAACCGATAAAGAAATAGAGGGGAGATTTAACAAAGGGGAGATTCTGATTTTCAATGAGAATTTAGAAGCGATTCCGCATAATTTTATCGGTAGGTCAATACTAAGGTTACATATTGAGTCGTGAAATTATGCCCGAATCAAATTATCAGTCGGGAACTATATGTGATTTTAATTTTATGACCAAAATATAAGGTTAAAGCTTTTTCGGTTAGTTTTCAGTCGGGCACTTTTCGTTTCGACATGTTATTTCAAAACAGTATAGAGTATAGTTAATTTTGCAAGGAAAACATGTTTCGAGTAGTGGTTTGTCGACTGCTAAGCGATTAATATATTGATTTGTATCGTAAATTTGTTATTTTAGAGAACCTAGTCTAGAAAATATCAGCTGATCCGAACTATGACAGAGATGGGGTAAAATTGCTGTTTCGGGAAAGAACTCTCACATTTTTCATCAATAGTTAGAAGCAGTTACTCACTTTTTTATCGCTATGTGATTCATTGTTAAACCGCTTGATAATTAAACATTTAAAAAATATCAGTTTTAAGGCTGTGTCCGAAACCCATGATAAATATTTGTCAATACTAATTCATAGGTGTCTATACTAACCAATCGTAATTATTAAGTATAATTTATGTCTCTCAAACAAATTTTGAACATGAATCATCGCCTTTATTGTACTTTTTGGACAGCGTAATAATAAATTGTGAATGTAAGAAGTCGAAGAAACATAAAAAAAAGGTTACAAAAAAAATGGGCCATAAATCGAATTTCATGATGACACCTATATCCTCGTCTGGAAAATTTAAAGATTAGTGCAATTTGAAGCCTCAAACTGCTGCAACTGATAGCCTAAATACGCTGTTTTTCGTGGAAAACCAAATCCTAAAATGTTTTTAAGTGCGTTTTGCACGTTTATTGAGATATTTTTAATAAGTGGGTTTAACTATGTGGAAGCTTGGAACTATTACGTATCATTTGAAGGCTCTAATGATACATCATTTGAGCCGAATTCATCGTTTGATAAAACTATGATAGGTTACTTTGGACGAAATGGACAATACAAAAAAGGAAAACAACTTAAGTTTGGCTTGAAAGGATATGGTTGCTTTGCACTCCATCGGGTTACCTAACCAACATAAAATTATATCAGGGAAAAAATCCTCGTTTAAATAGTGTGTACGAGAGTCAATATGGGAAATGAGCTGCACCGCTTATCAGAATGATAGATGACTTCTCTGAAGTCATTCTAAAACAGCCGTTTTAATTTTAACTCGATAAATTATTTACTGGTGTTCCTTCTTTTGGTATATTTAAAATTCTGGGATGCTTCGCAAGCGTCTTATCCCAAAAAGTTGGCCATTTGCATTTAAAAAAGATTTGAAAATGGAAAAACGTGCCTGCAACAATGAACGAAACTAAAATTCGAATCACAAAACGGGCGAACAATATCGTAGTGTTCATGGCATCAACAAACTTTGGATTACACCCAACCACCAATGTAACCCGCTACTCTAGAGAGCCAAAAAGCAAAAGTATCAACAATATGGTGCGGTGTCGATCCCTTAGAACAAAATGTGGCTAACTATAGAGTCGCATATACAAGGGGAAAAATAGTGTGTTTCCATTTTTACCTGGTTAGTTAATGTCAGTTTGCGGAATGCATGGTAAACTCATCGATTCCGCAAACCAAATATGACCCTGATGGAATTTAGGCAGCAAATATATGTCTACTACTGACATAAACGACTGGGACCTTCAATAAAAAGAAATCGAAAAAAAGATCATGGTTATATAAAAATGACCCTTTGACTGGTTCTAATAATTCACTACGTTGTTTCTATTCCTAAGAAACTACGATGTGCTGGCCATACCAAAACATAAAAGAAAGAAAGATTTAGTGGATTTAGCGGATTTATATTTTTTCAAAGAAAAATTGGCAAACAATCAACAATTTAGTTTTATGATACTTCTATCATCGATGATTTTTTAAAACTATTTTAGGAAGAACTTTAACCTTTCTCCTAAATAGGCAATTGCTTTGATTTGCTATGATTTGTTATGATTTAGTTTATGACGTTCAAATTTTAAAACAAGCAAATTGAAATTAGATATTTGATAGACAACGTCAGATAACATCTTTAATTTGCAAGTAGATTAAGTTTTCAAATTATCAGATATACACTATAATCAGTATAGATTACAGAATACTAAAATAAAAGTTCGAATCACTTCATCAACAAATTAATAGATAAATAAATAAAGAAACTATATGAAACTATTATTATTATATACATTTGTGTATATTAAACAGGTAGACGGGGGGCCAGAACGGTGCCATTTTTAAACCGGGTTAATTTTAATCGATCCTGGGCAATTCGAGCTTAACAAAATGTAAGAGCGGTAAATAAATATGAACCGGGATGAACGATTGTTTTAACATACACAAATGTGTACATCAAAGATTATTTCAAAGGATATTTATAGAAAATACACTATACTGGCATGTCTGTATCACACTTTAAACATCATTTAATTTACAATTTAGAATTACTTACACCATCGGGTCCACCACTATTCACACTAACATTATGCACTGTAGTATCATCTTCCGAATCTGAGCACACATTCACCGGTTGTATCAAATTATTAATGACGGGCGAATTTATTTCGGATAAACTAAGTCTTAAGTGATCACGTGGCAAAACACTATTACTATGATTACTATTATTATTTATAATTACACCATTAGTACTATTACAATTATTATTATTATTGCTATTATTGCTATTTAAATTGGTATTATGGGATGTTGGTGTTGTGAATGTGGTAGTTGTTGATGTTGCCACTGTATTATTACTACATGTTGTATTTGTTGTTAACTTATGTTGATGTGGTGTATTCGATCCGATTGTTGATGTTATTGATGTTGCTATTAACGAAGATGTAGTCACAGTTGGTGATAATGATGACATTTTAAGATTCTCAATACAAAACCGTATCAAACTTATTTTTTTTTCTATTTATTTATTTATTGTGATTATAGTTGAATGGTTATGCGATAATAAAAAATATAAAAGCAACAACGCTTTTCACAATATGATTTTCCAAGAATTTTTCTTTTACCCTCTGTTCGGTTTTTTTTTATTATTTTCTCATAATTTTACGAGAAGTCGAACAAGAAGAAGAAGAAGAAGAAGTAAAAACACTGAACGTAATGAAAAACTCATTAAAATTGGAAAAACTTAAAAAACAATAATTTTAACAATTTTCACACATTACACGATTTAAAAAAATTTGACAATCGAAAATTTTTTTGTCATTTGCACGAAACGCGGCGAAACAGATTGCACCGTATATATAGACGCACACGAACACGGAAAAATAAATTGACGAGTGATTATCTCGATAACAGTTTTCTATCTAAAAGCACACAAGTATTCGAACACAAGTTTTTATGTAAATAAAATTTTAACTGCGGTGCTCTTCGAGTCTGAACACAGAATTTTCTTGTATTTTTGTTTTCTGCGCTCGTGCTCGTAGAGGAGAGATTTTTGTTTGTGCGATATGAAAATGTTTAATTGTATGCGATTTGATTGGAGATTGAAAGAGGAAAATGGTAAAATAAAAATAATAGAATTATTAAATTAGTGAAAAACCAACAAAAAAATTATAAACAATAATATACGTTACATGGTGGTTCTTAAGGTAGTAAACAAATAAATAAACCGTTATTACAAAACCTATAGTTATATTTTGGAATCTAATCAACATAACGGAGTCACCCTATAAGAAGTCTCATAATATAGTTCAATAGTTCTCCCGCTCGCTCTCTCTCTCTATAATTTGCAACCACCCGCAAAAAAATATTCTCTCTCCCTCACTCAACGCAACTACAATAGACTTTATTTTTCAATAAAATTTGGCAAAACAATAGATCCCGTACTAAATTTAAACACATGCCTTTAATTGAAATTCGAGATTTGACTGCTTCCCGCATCCCTAACTGGTGGGCTTTTTATTGTCAATCAAAGCTAAACAAGATTTCCCGTAAGCTTGCCTTATCTAGAAAATTAACAATAATAAACAAAAACATTGTTTATCTGAATTATCACACTGGTGGCATGGCGCATGTGCCATTCTTGCACACAAATAGAAAATTGGAAAAACGTTTTTTTTTTTTTTTTGTAGTTATTTTTGAGTGAGTGAGAATGAGAATACCAACCAAACAAAAGAGAATATTGTGGTGAGGTGGTAACTTTTTTTTTGTTTTGTATAAATCAAATGGCGTAGGTCGGATTTTGTATGTGCCGAGAATAGATTCGGACTTATCGGTAGATAATTTAATGACGCGGTATATTTTATATTATTATAGTGAGTGATAAAATAGTTGTGGTTATATTACAATGGTTTATAGACGATGGAGGATGGTGGGATAGTAAAATTTTTAGGGTGGAAGGAAAAGTAATTGCAACAAGTGTTTCATTATGGTCGTAAAACTTGTTGCGAAACATGCAAGCAAATTATAGACGTGGACTACAATTGACCTTGAATTTATTTAAATACACAATGTGACATTCGAGTTTTATGAAAACTATATGTATATAGTTTTAGGTAAGTTCTAATCAATGTTTATTTTTTTTATAATACATCAATCCACCAACACGTTATATCATTTTTTTGTACTGTCTATTTTTAGGATCGATGTTGTAAAATGTTCAAGATCAATGCACGTCACGATATCCTACAATGTGTCGGCTGTTATGCCTAATTTAATTATTGCTTATACATGTAAAATCGTGCTGTTTGCATGAATTTTCGAGATAATTTTTAAGCGGAAGTATCAAATAGGAATAACATCGTTTGGCATATTTTGTGAATTTCCTAAATGAATTTATGAAATTTTATGAATTCTACGAATGTAATTTAGTTATAGTATTGGAGAAAATAATTATAATTTAAAAAATATTGATGATACATATATATGGAAATCCCCAAATAATAGTTTTCTAACTCGAATTGAAACGTTTTTTGATCGAGAATAGTTTTTTTGATAGGAACTTCTAAAAACAGCAAAGTACAGGCACGCATTTGTATTTGTCACAATAAAAATCAGAACACTGCTGGCTTATTCAATTTCAAAAAGCCCTGCGTCGTCCAAGCAACATAAGCAAACGTCGTTAAAATATAATCTAAGCTAAATAATTGTCCTTACTATAGATTTTCCTTCCGTTCAATTTACAATCAACGATTAAATTATTAAAGTTTCATTTACTTACCAAACAGTTCAGCACAGCTGCTGGTAGTGCATTCGATGTAATACTACTATTACTCGTACTGCTGCTAGTCGAAACGTTCGATAAATTTTTTTGTCGCTGTTCAATAATCATCCGTTCACTCGATCCTTTCAACAATTCTGCTAGCAATTCAGGCGTTGGTAACAATGTATTAATATTTTTGCCCGTCTTTTTACCATCCGTACTCAAACTTCGTTTACTACTACCATGTACTTCCGATTTTTTCGAACTCGCTATCTTTTCACAACTACTATCGAGCGATAGTTTTTTTTCGTTCGTTTTTGTTTTGTCGGCGGGCGTATCGTATGTTTGCGAAAATGGCTCGATACTACTCGGATACCGTTTGTGTGAGATAGGAAGGTCAGTCTTTGCTAATGAATCCATTTGGGATGGAGTTGATGCAGCGCGCACATGGCACGGAATTGGTAGCTGACTTTGTTTTTTTCGCGCATCTGATGCGGCTGTATCGTCAAACGAGCTGTTTGAGTATTTTTCACGGCCAACCGTTGGAGCAAGAGAACTAAAAATTAAAGAAATATATTATTAAACATATCGCACACAATTTCAATAAAATATAACGGGAACTTACTTTTCCTGTCGATTAAGTTCATCGAGTAGTTCATCGTATAATACTTTTCCTGCCTTTTTCATTTCAGCTTCCAACATTTGACCGTAGGGACCGCGTAGTGGACGCTTAGAATATCGTTTTAAATCATCTCCGGAATGCGGTGCTGGGGACGCACTATGTCGTTCGCGTGGTGGAGTGCGATCATTTTCATTGTCCGACATGGAATCTTGTCGCAAAAAAATTAAATTTTTTGTCGCCTTATTTACAAGTGGTGAGTTCGATAGGGAAATATCGTCCTTTTCATCGGAACTTTGACACGTTAAACTTTTTCGACGAATATACTTTAGCATTTGTTGCTGGTTGTACTCGTATTCGGGTGTGCATGGCTCGACTGAACACTCTGAATCTCGTTTCTCCGGTAGCTTATTATTTGTGTTTATCAACAGCTTTAATTTTTCATCTGGTGGATAATCTAGCTCCCATTGTGGCAGTTTAGCATCTTCGGGCGTTAAATTTTCATCGGTACAGTTATCCGAATCATCATCACGATTTTTTCCTACTGATGGCCACTGTATATAAATCCCTTTGCGGCGCCTAGATTTATCTATTCGTTTGCGCTCCTCGTGAGAATGAACACCCGGACTAATTTCGTTCGAGCTTTGACTTCCCGACCCATCGTTTTCATTCTCTTTAGAGCCATCCGAATTATTATTTCGTTTTCGCACTTCAACAAATTCCGCGTTTGGTGGAATAATATAATCTGTAACATCAACACTTTCGACCGTTGTATTTGTCTCATCGTCATCTTCGATTTTAGCGCTATCGCTATCGTGACCCACATCTACTGTTGCATCGGACGTAATGTCATTTTCATTTATTTCCTGAATCATATCCAAACTAATTCCCATTTCTTCGATCATCGGAGTTTCCTCTTTAACGTTAATCCATTCCGTGACTGGATTAGCATTCCATTCACGCGTCACACATTCATACACTGGCACTGGAATTAAACATGTTGTTGCGGTTTGTAAATAGGAATCATCGGTTGGAGTATCAAGTGATATATCCTCTTCGGTTAGAGTTTCGAGCGTTATTTCGGACGTTTGTGCCATATTTGTTTCGGCAAACATTTCGTTTTCACTTGGAATTTCCGTTATTTTTCCGGTTAAATCGGAATTATCACATATCGGTTTTTCTTCTAAAATTACATTCTCGTCGTGGGTTTCTAACGGGATGATACTTAAACTATTCACGCCATGCACTAATGCGTCACCAGCATTCTGATATTCTCGCGCTTCACTAAAATCATCGTTCATTGCACGCAATGATGTACGCGAACCAGATTTATTACGAGGTAACGTTAAATTAGCACTATCGACAACCGATGGTTCTTTTTCACGGCTAAACGCTGCTTTAAGTGCACCCAGCGCTGAACGAATATATTTGCCTGATGAATAATCCACTTGTGA
Source organism: Tipula confusa (assembly GCA_963556175.1). Lineage (NCBI taxonomy): Eukaryota > Metazoa > Arthropoda > Insecta > Diptera > Tipulidae > Tipula > Tipula confusa. The sequence goes on along the minus strand of OY744476.1, from coordinate 13,479,611 downwards.
AAATGATGCACTACGAAATGGAATTGATTTTTGTGGATGTGGGTGTGCACTTTTAGAAGTTGGAGTTTGATCACCAGTACCGCTATCACGATTATGATGGCCACCTGCATTTTTATGATTATCTTTTGCGAGCACTAAATTTTCGAGATTCGATACGCTCGAATTCGGTCGTAATGATTTATACAAGGAATGCGTACGTCCCGCTAAATTTATATCGAATATGCTATTCGATTTTTTCATTACAACCGGTGGTTCGTGTACTTTCGGTGGTATCACCGGTGCGGGAACGGGTAATGCATGTGCAATATCATTTTCTTCGTCTAAACTACCGCTAATACTACCCGACGCGGACGAAATATTTTCCGAAAATGATTTATCCGAACTGTTTTGAGGTCGTAAACGTCGTGGCGGTGGTATAGGCGGCGGTGGAGGTGGAGGTGGTGGTGGTGGTGGTGGTGGCGGCGGTGGTGGTGGTGGCGATATTTCTGTTAACGGTGTTTCCACTAGTGTCGATGAATTAACCACTGACGACGATGTCGATGGTGTTGAAGCACGTGTTCCGCGTAACAGTTCGGTTAATTCACGTAATCGTTCCGTTTTATCGGAGCCACGCGATTTTTTCGATTCCGCCGAATTTGATCTACGTCCAAATCCAAGTCGTTGTAAACGGTCAAGTGTATTTCGACGTTTATCCATAACGCTTTGCTATATTTAAACAAAAAGAAAAAACGAAATAAAACAAAAAATTAAATCAACAACAAGAAAACACGCGCAAACAAACAAAATGGAAGAACCATACTGTATATAACTTAATATGAATAAATACATAAAATTACCGTTATTGGTGTAAAATTAAAATGGCGATTTTTTTAAAATAACAAGCACTCATATTTTATTCGGTTTTGATTGGTTATTTTTTTTTTTTTTTTTTAAAGTTAGCTTCGATCGATTTTTCGTTGTTTTTTTTTTTTTTAATTATTTTTGTTCGCCTACTAAGCTAATACACGCACCAAAACAATAAAAAAAAAGTAAACAAAAAAAAAAATTGTTTGAAAGATGGATTTATGGTGAAAAATTAAATGCGACTGAGGTAGTTGTATGTATAGTTCAGTTATAATAACGATCGCGTATGAATATTTTTTTTATTAAAAGATTGATAATTTTAGAACGACATTTTTTTTTGATTTATTTTTAGAAAGAAAATAAAATAAAAATCTTTTTTTGTTATATATATATATATATATATATATATATATATATATATATATATATATATATATATATATATATATATATATATTCGTCAGATGAGTTTTTTATTTTTATACAAATGGATATAAATGTGTATGCTCTTCGTTAGTTACAGTTAGTGCACGATGAATCGAAAATAAAGGTGTCTATTCTGTCAAAATTAGCAGATTATCGTATAGTTCTTTTATTTATTTGCAGATTCATTTCTTCTAAATTATGTCAAGTGCAGTTATAACTAATTGACTAACCACACGACAGAGAAAATATCGATAACTTTCGATCGTGCGAGTATGCCAAAAACATTTGTTGTATGCTATTTGCATTTAGAGCTGCCAATATTAAATATTTTCAATTACGAATATGAAAAATGGATCACTGATCAGTATCGAATAATCAACTAATATTGTAGTAATGGTCTAACCAAACCATATTTTAAAGCAAGAAGTTGCAATTTTCTTCTCCACCACCATATGTAAGTAATAAATAAAAATGTGTTGATCACTTGATCAACTCTAAAACACTTTACCTTCGCAACTATACTAATATAGAGGATCTACACTGTATCCACCATATATTCATTTGTTTATTCATATAAATACACAAATTATAATTCGTTTTTATTTCTTTAAATTTTTTTTTTAAAACAACAAAAAACAAAAATCTTTTAAAACCTTTCATCAAACGATCACAAATATTTCATTTTTTTTACTTATAAACTTTTCATTTAAATTTTTAATACGATACAATTTTATCATTAAACAAATATTAACAAAACTGTATAACTTTATAGATTTAAATACTTTATAAACAAAAATTAATTTACAAAATACACATAATTATAAAAATGTCATTTTATATAATTACGTCGCGTAATCTAAATAATAATGGATAAAAATGTTCACGATAAATAATAATTGCGATCATGTCACGACGCCATTTTAATTTCACTTTTAATTTTCCACGAAAATTTATTAATATTTTATGTAAATTTTTATCCAAATTATAATTTTATTTAATTACACATTTAATAAACTATATACTCGTTTTGTCGTTTTGTTAGTTAAAAATTAAAAAAAAAAACAATAAAAAAAAATTAAAAACTCAAAAATTGTAAAATTAAATTAAAATCACTATATAAATAATATATAAATTAATGCAAATATTGTTAACACAAAACTAAAATTTAAAATACAAATAAATAAATAAAAAAAACTAAAAAAAAAAACTTACAAAGGAAAAATAAAAAAATTATATTTTCATTCTCAAAAGAAAAATTCGTATATGGGAGACGAAAATACATTTAAAAAAAATAAAAATAAAAGAAAATAAACAAATAAATAAGAAAATTTGTTCGTTTTTTCATAATATGAAAAATCATTCACACACATGTCTAAATGGTAGTAGAACATATAACAAAATAAAAATAAAACAACAACAGAAAACATAATCAGTGTTGCCATATTACGTATATACTGAATATGCGAGTCGCGTCTTTATAAATGATACCGGAAATTGTTGTGATTGGTCATTTATTTATTATTTAAATTGAAAATAAAAATCGACCATGGATTTGGAATAGATCGTGCGTGTGACTGTCGTAAATAAAATTTTCGAATGATGAACAAAAGCGTGTGGAATATACTGACAAGAAAAAAACGGTTGGAACTAAAAAAGTTTCGTAAGAATTTAATGATCAGATTCCATTATGAACATAGAGCATATTTTGTCCTTATAGTATTCCATCAAAGTAGTTTTTGCTTGTCTTTTTTTTGTGGCCATGTGGGCGTCGTAGTCACTGGAACCGCTGCCTTAAAGATCTTTTGTGCTTAAGCTCTTATTAATCAACCGTCAATTCAATATTTAGGCTCTTGATAAACCCGACAATATCTCTGGACGATACATGAATCATTTGGTCTGGGCTCATTATTCTCCCACCTAAATGTTGCAGTCGTTGGCGGGAAATCGCTGTATATTGGCACAGGGCGTGTTCCGCTGACTCCATTTCCATATTTCAGAAGCGACAAGCATCCATCGCACTTAGACCCATATTCTTAAGATGATGTCATAAAGGAATATAGCCTGTGAAGAAGCCAGTTAATAGCATCAACCCAGGTTTGCCAAGTACGAGGAATTCTTTAACTCTGTCCTGGAATTCTGCGCCGAAAAGAGGACCTTTCAATGTATTCCCAGCGTTAAATAAATGGAGAACCAGAACCCACCTCGGCAACGCCATCTGCCGCCTCGTTTCCCTCGATTCTAGTATGTCCTGGCAACCACACAAGGGCCAACTGATTTGTGGTCGCTAGTTTTTTAACTGCGTTTAAACAATACTGCACCAGTTTTGATTCAATAGTGTGGGAACTAAGAGCCTTTAAGATCTTTAAAACCGCTTGCTGATTGGCCATTACAATAAAAACCTAAGCGCTATTTAGGCGCCTTTCTATGCTTTTTCTGGCACAAAGTTCTATGGTGTGTATTTATGCTTGAAAAACAGTAGCATTGGATCCCAAAGACTTGGAAAGGGCATTTCCAATCCCGAATATTCCTACTCCCGCTGCATATACTGTTTTGAAACCGTCTGCAAACCATACCATCGACCCTCTTTCAAAGGACGTCCTCCTTTCCTCAAACTGTTCCTATCCGGCAACAAAATACAGAAGGGCTTATCGAAATCAAGTATGGCTGGCATACTGCCGGAAGGCTTTCTAATGGAATGGTTTGCTTGAAACTCCCGAAAGATTTCCAAGTGGCCAGTCATATTACGTGGTTGAAAATTTTGTTCTCCTTGCATCCTCAAGGCCGAAATTGCAGCTTCATTTTTGATATACAGGTGCAATGGAGCCAGTCCTATGATCATCTCCATTGCAGCATTCGGCCATGTTTTCATTGCTCCCGTAATAGCGCGCCCAGCCAAACGATAAACCTTACTTAGTAAAGTTTTTGTTGCTTTCTCCTAAGTTTTAGACCACCACAGTACTGATGCGTATGTGACCATGGGTCTAATGATTGTTAGAAGATACCAATATATCATTTTTGATTGTAAAGCCCATGTTCGTCCATAGAGCCTCTGACAAGCCCAGAGTGCGTTAGTGGCTCTACTTTGAACCTTAAGTATGTGTTTTTTCCAGTTTAGTTTTTGATCCAGAATGACTCCTACTTGTTTAACCTCACTGGATAAATTAACAGTAACAGCATTTAACGAGAGAGCTGTAATCCCAAGCTTTCTCCTATTGGTAAAGGGCACAGTAACCGTTTTATTCGGATTGACACTAAGTCCTTCTTGAATACACCATTGCCATATCAGCCTAAGTGCATTCTGCATAAGTTCGGAAATGATGATGTCAAGTTGTAACGACAGTGGTGGCTGTCGTTACAAAAGGTTTGTAATTACTGACATGTAATATGAAAATGGCACGTTTGAAGAGAGAGAGAAAAAATAACGGGGAATCCCGGAATATAGAAACAAAAGTTTTTAGATATTTTTTCGAGACATCAAGTCCATGGCTACGCAGAAGGGTCAGCAGTCCATCAACTGTCATTTACCTTATAGTAATGGAAACAATACTCTTTTCTGTGGAAATCCCTTTACAGCCTTGATAGTAACTGTTTCATTACCTAATTGATAATAATTCTATTTTTCAGCATTAAACCAATCCACTTAACTGTTAGAAGCTCAATTTCTTTTTGCATGCTGCCCACTCTATTGACTCATAAGGAGGTATTGTCAATAGCACCTTCATTGTCGACAAAAGCGAAAAGGGCGATTTCTTTAACATCAAAACTAAGAGCCGTCACCGTAGATTTGCTAGCCTGATGAGCAAACTGATTTCGAAGAAGTGGTTTCCTTTTTAGAGCCTCACTTCTTATATGGTAATCCAAAACTTTCTCCATCGTTTTTAATAGAAACAACGTGAGGCTAATTGGCTGATATGCCTTGGGGTGGGTATCTGAACGACCCTTTCGTTTGGTATAAACACCACCTATACTTCCCTTCACAGTTTTGAAATGTAGTTAAAAGCATAGCTGGTCCGAATGATCTGGAACAATCTAGGAAGAATACCTTCAATATCCCTTTGCAGAAGAAGTAACTTCAATGCGGTCGTCTTCCAGGAAATATGTCAGATATTCGGAAAACATAAAACACAAATAGCGTATTTGCATCCAAAGCCAGATGGCATGGTGAAAAGGTCCAATGCAACTGGGTACAACGTGTACCGATCTTCTTGATGGCTTATCGATAGGCGGTGCATGTAACAACGGAAGTATGGCCAGTAAAGAACATTTTTGAAAAGAATCTACAATTACCAGAATAACTACTGTTGTAACTGTTGAATATATGAACGATACTTCTTAGCGAAACGTTTATCATATCAAGATATTCTACAGGTTATATGGGCCCAGTGTGTGAAAGTAACCAGTTAAAAAATTGCAAAATTATTAAAGAAGACAACGTAAATGCCAAACAAATCTTACATAAGGAAAAATGGCGAACGTAGTGAAACCGAAATTTGTTAAATTGAACAACAGCAATTATGCGAATCGGAAGTTCAGAATAGAATTACTACTTCGAAAGCAAAATTTGTGGACAATAGGGTTACTTGGTGAGAAACTGGCAGGTTAGCCAAGTGACTCCTGGTGAGGAGTGGATGTTAAAACTAATGAAATAACCAACAAAAAAGAAATCGACGAAGTGAAGAGCACGCTTGCTAACAAGGCATAAACTTAGTGCGATTAATTTGTGCATTGAAATTTGAAGAAATTGGTGATGCGAAAGCACACATAAATCGAATGCAATATAGTGAAACAACATGCGATTGATGAATACGAGAGGCGAGCACAAAATGATGGAACTTTAAGTGTTTCTGTTATGAATACTGTATAGCAAAAGTTGGTGTTTATTTTTTCTGCAGAAAATCCATTCATCAAAAGAAAAGTTACTCAATGAACAAAGAATGGCGAAAAAGAATAGAAGTAACCAAAAAAAAGCACTGATGGTAAATTGACTGATAAGCTGAATAAGATTCAAGATTTGATTGTTAACAAATAAAAGAAGGGATGGATTATCGACTCAGGTGCCACGAACCATTTGCATTAAATTTTTTTTTACTGAAATTGATGAATTATATAAAAGTTTAGTCGAGCTGAATCAGTGAACATTCATGGAATAGCTAGCGGCAATGTGACATTTTTAGACGAAAGTGGATGCTTTCGTAAAGCAAAAGCAACCGATGTTTTGTATCCACCAAAATTGGTTGAAAATGTATTTTTGTCAGACAATTGGTGAAAAATGGTCTTAAATTCGAATTCAATGATCGCTAATTTGCGAAATCAGACACAATGGTCAACAAATCGGTGTAGCTGAATAGTTGGTGAATTGTATATGCATTGCGTCAGCCAGATTCAGATGAATAAGCATGAAGAATTCATGCTCATCAGAGATGAAGAATTATGATGAAGCCATCAAAAGCAACGAAAAAGTGCAATGGCTTTGGAAGTAAACAGCAATTGGAAGTAAATGAGTAAATGAGATTTTTGAGAAGTATATGTCGAGGATTATGACGACGTTTTTGCTTTAGTGGTACTTCATACAATTCATAACGAAGTTAAGCGCAATCAGTAAGCGCAAAAAGCAAAATGGGTACGCATTACTTTGACGCTAAGACGGCATTTTTTAGTGGGAAGTTAAAGGAATCAGCTACATGAAGCAGCTTCTCGGTTTTGACAATGTTAGAAGAAAGTATGCTTGCCTCAGAGAAGCATTTATGGTCTGAAACAGGCAGCCCGATCTTAGAATTCCGAACTTCACAAAGTACTTATCGGAGCGGTATTTCAATAGAGCTATAACGATCCATGCTCGCGTATTCGAAGAATACAAAAATTGTGGCAGGTTCGACAAAGAAGCATATTACACATATTGAAAGCATTTTTAAGCTACATTTTGTGATGCAAGATTTGGGACCAATCAATTATTATTTAGTCATGGAGGCTACAAGAGGTATTGATGGGAATTTTGAAGTGAATCAATCTGACGCAAAACCGGCGAAAACACCAATGGGTCCCAATTACGCAAAGTCAGACTCGACATACAACCATTGGAAAATAACAAGAAATATCAATCACTAATTGGACGGATGTTGTATTTATCAATGAATTCAAAACATGATATTTCGGCCAATGTTAGTATTTTGGCTCAAAGGCCTCACGGCCGGGAATAGAAAGTTGGAATTAACTCAAGCGTGTTGTGAAATATTTGAAGCCAAAACATCAACTGAGGCTTAAGATGAGCAACATCAAATCAAACGTATTATCATTGTTTGGATATGCAGATGCAACATGGACCGATGACAAAATCGTGTTACAAGCAAGGCTAAATAAATAGAATCCACATAGGCATTGTCAAGTATGGATCCACGTAGCTGCTATATGAAGCGTGTTATAGAATAAGACACGAATGAGTCTATTCGCCTTCCTTTACTGCATTTGGAGTTGTGTAAATCTTTGCTTACGAACCTAAAAGATCAACCTTGTGCAAAAATTGAATCAGGACCATAGTATGTGTCAAGGTCAGTTTTTTAAAGGTTTTAACCTAAAAAACATTTCTGGAACCTGATTCATATTTTAAAAATTGACATAATGTCGAAAATTATCATTTACAACTCTGACTAATCTATGGCCAACAATATAAATTTCATGTTTTCATTTCACATATAGTGGAATAATTTTCAGTCAACTCGATTGTAGACATATTTGAATGGTTTGTCATATAAGACCAAGATAAAAGTGTGCGGTGACCAATTTTTTTTTTTGGTTTGTTTGTTTAATTAAAATTTAAATAAACATCAATGTCAACATGTAGTGCGGGTGGTGTGTGTTCAATTAAAATTGAACAAAAATTTCGTGCAATCGCATAAAAAATCTACATACGATACAATTAAAAAAAAAACGTTTAAATACTCTGATGTAAGAAAAATTAAGAAGAAAATATTATAAGACTGTCTGTATATATATACTTTACATACAAGCGAGTAAATAGGTCAGTAAGATTTTTGTATAAAAATATAAGAAATAAACAAAAAAAAACCAACAAAACTTGATCTACAGTGCAAGCCTAATTTGCATACAATCAAAATAATCACGTTACTTACATGCGAAAGGAATTATACAGACAGTATATAAGAAGTACAACAATAAAATCGATAAAAAGACGAAAGTAACCATCAGCACGCCAATAAAACATCATATATACGAGATAAACAAATGTGAACTGGTTTGTATCGTGCTGCGATCGCGCAATGGCAATGCAAATATGGAAAATGGGTCAAACGATTAAAACTATAAGGAAAATCTGTATATAGGTACACACAAATCAACCACAATCAATAGCTAACTTGACATTTCAATCGAAATTCTTGCACTACAGATGACGACTACATTATAATAAATCACCAATCATCAAGTTCAACAATTTCTGGCTCACATCAACAACAAATTTATTCGAACATTTTAGTGCAGTTTGGCAACATTTCGATCGTTTCCATACTATATACATAATATTACATAATCCGCCAATTACCGCGCACCAGAAAGTAAAACAGCGAAAATTCGTAATAAGAAGAAACTTTTTTTTTTAATCTATCCCAAATTCACAACATGTGTTCGAAACATAAATAAATATTCTAAAATTCATTCATTAATATAAACGGGCGAAAAACGAAAAAAATTTTTTTAAGAAAATTAAAAAAATCAAGATCAGTTATCTGTTTTTTATTTCGGAAAATACAAATATGGCGCCGATTTACAATTGACGTATTTGCATCCGCAAATGACAAAATAATGATATATAATGTATATATCAATTTATGTTCGTTCGATTAAATTTGGCAATGTCAGATCTGGCAAATGTAATGAAATATCGCGCGTTTAATTACTCATTCGAGCAGGGAAATGACTGAACAAATGCTTGAAATTCGGAGAAATAAGAAAACAAAATGATATTTGCAACAGTTGGGAATGCAGTTAAATTTACAATTAATTACCGGTAAAATAATCGCATTTAACTGGTATATAATTAAACGGGAAATTGAAGATTTTTATTATTATAGCACAAATATACAGTTGGGCCTAAAATAATCTTTCTAGATGCACTAAAAAGGCGTTAGATCTTGTCCTCCCAGAAAATTCTATTGCGGTAAACTTTTAATTACCCAACTACCGTTTAAACAGATGCATCTACAGACATAAAACCGACTTTTGTTTTCCTAATCTGGTCGATAGATAAAAGCAATACAAGAATATCTCTGAACTAATGAGATCAGTTTACTTTTTACCGCACATTGTTGAAATATTGTAATTTCTATTTTCGATTTAGTAAAACAATTTAAAGGTCAATCACGAAAACTAAGCTAACGTGACATTCTACTTATTGCCTATAATAGCCAAGTTACATTTAATGTCATTCGTAGTACATCAAGTAGTTGAGATGCAAAATTAAAAATCATCACAGAGAAAACGAGAAGACATGATAAACATTTTCAAAATTTTACGTATGTAACCAAGGAAACCAACCAAAAACTAGAATGAGCTTAAAAGCAACAAGTTTTGACAAATTATGAACCAACTTTTACTATAAAAACTATAAATATTTCGGTTTGATAGCCCAGTTACAAGTAGAAAATTGGTCCTCCTGATTGTTGAAATTCCTCTTTGTTACAAATTATTTTTTCGACCCTCAAAAAAAAAAACATATATATATATATATATATATATATATATATATATATATATATATATATATATATATATATATATATATATATATATATTTAATTTTCACAGGTATAATTTGAACGAATCTACAATAACTTTATCGAAGGACTCTTGTATCGTTAAGTGTATTTCGAAAGAAATAATGGCCACTGACAAATCCATTGAAGAAACAATTTTTGTAGACAAATTGGTAGATACTTTGAACCGATTTACCTAGTTGCAAGGAATAGTGCATGTGCTGAAAATTATCGTGTGCAAAAAAAGAAAAGGATGGAAATATGTGTTTTTATATGTACATCTATTTTTCATTTGGTTAGATTTCGGTTGCATTAATTTGCGTAGTAAAAATTTACTTATATAAATTTGAGCCATATAAGATTTTTATCTGGTATTGTTATCTATGGTTATGATCAAAACAATGACACGTTTTGTACTAAAAAGATGAAGTAGATTCACATGTTTTGCTGTAAATGTAATCAAAACATGAACAAAAATTTTAAATTTTTGTAATTTGATTTTCTAGTGATTTATGCACGATTTACATTACGTGATATTCGGCGTACGACAATTGATTTAAAGAAAGAAAGCAATAAACAATTACTATGACAATAATGCAGCCGTATAGTCGGTTAAATCGTTTAGTGTCCGAATTCTTTGGTAAATAAATGTGTCAAAATCGGCTGGTAGGTTAAAATATATTGGTTTAAAAGGTTGATTTCACTGGTAAACGTGAAATAATTTGTGTTATCAACATTTTGTGTTTGTTAAAAATGGAAAATAATAATGATACGAGTAATAATGTTTGTGAAATATCATTTCAAGATAAAATAGATATGGCATTAATGATAAAAATGTGTGGCCAAATTAGCAAAACAAAAATTTTAACGGATTCGAAAACAGCTTATGTATAAAAAATAATTAAACTTCAAGCGCACAATAACAAGAACCCAGCTATTTAGTACAGTATTTGAATTTACCCTATACACTGTTATAAAATAGTAAAAAGTACCATTTACCTGACTATTCGGCTACAGCCACTTGTGTAACAATAGTGTAGGTTTGGTTTTGTGTCTTTGCTTGGTTTATAGCAAAATGAACCATAATCTAATAGCATTTTAAAGATAATTTTTTTTTTTAATTTTATTTAGTTATATTGGTTGTTAACACAATGTACAAGTACCAATGTATATTGAGGTTATAAAAAAATTACTATAATTGGGTTAAGAAAACCATTACATTATTTTTTACTACGTTTAATAAAACAACCAACGATATTAGCACGTCCAGTAATATTGTTTAAACGCACTTAATTAAATCGTAAATTAAATATAAATTATTATCGATATTTGATACTTATATTTTCACGATATAAATTACTTAACAAACCACAAACGTCAAAAAATATTATAGATATGTTTTCTGCATGAAGCGCAATGATCAAAGTATTTAGTATACCATGTTATTCGCAAGAGGCAGCACGTATGGTATGCTATATGTTACCCAAAATAGGTAGCACGATCAAAGTATATACTACCAACCATTGCCAAAAGATTTTTTTTTATTATTTTTTAGATTGTTAGAATGAAAATAATAGTCGGCCATGTTTTTCCATGTTTTCCCATAAAATGGCACCATTTTCGTTTGTAGTATAATCTTGACAGCCCAACATGATCTATAACTTTCTATTATTTGGTTCATGTATTGACTACTTTTATAACAAAAAGTCGTAATTTGCACAATGTTTTTCATAGTATATTTTTAATGTTATCTCTGTATAGTACATTTAGCTTACGCTGAATATCACGCAATGCAAATCGGTTATAATGTACAAACTGATTGCGACTGCACGAAAAAACTTAATTTATGATTGCTAGTGCACGAAGATACATTTTAAACCAAGATCGTTCAAATAATATTAGCTATCACTATCGGCTGTTGATCATGTTTTCCGAAAGAGGCGCCACGATCAAAGTATTAGGTATACCATGTTATTCAAAAGAGGCATCACGATCAAAGTATGTTGTATGCCATTTTTCCGAAAGAGTCAGCATGATCAGAGTATGTAGTACCAATCATTACCACAAGATGGTTTGAATGAAATTAATGGTAGGTCATAATTTTTTCTTCTTGGTTTTCATTTTTTGTGTATTTTCATTTTTTGGCATTTATTTAATGTTTTTTTAAATTAGTATTATTTGAACACGATATAAAATATTATGTCATACATTTTTAACACTTTCACCGACAACTAGCGGAATAATCAATGCGGAAAGCGTGTAAAACATACCTCTTTCCATAAGGTGGCATTATTTTCTTTGTAATTTATTGAATTTGTAAAATCGAAGATCAGTGACCAAGAACAAACTCCTCACAATGGTCAAATTCGTATTTATGCAGACTGACTATGCAATTTGTTGTGTTTAGTAAAACATATTGTTGTGGAAATCTAAAGCATTATATGACTTCACATGTCCTGCGAATGCCCTAACTCTAGCGACAAGTTAGGTCATCATAAAGATTTAGGTCATTATTGTTATATGTTCGAAAAAAAAATAGTTTTGGGTCACCATATAGCTCAACAGATCAGATAACAGTTCGTCTTCACTTAAATTCGATTAACGTAGAAGCAAACTGAGGCAAGCGAACACCTTCATTTTGTCTGCAACCAAATGAGTAGCTGCCATGAGGTAAAATGGCACCTATAGAATTTCTCAAGAGGATGCAAAAGAAAATGCAAATCTTGTATACAATAGTTAATTTTGGTTTGCCAGAGTAAATCAATTTTACCAGAGTGACATCTAGTGACAAAAAGAACGAACTACATTATATGGTATTGACAGCAAGTGACATAATTTAAAACAAACAAAGTTTCCAAAAACTCAAAAGACGAGTCGAGATAGTGTTTAGGGAGAATCTTCGCAATACATGATGATCTTTATAAGTGATCACAGTTCATAATTTGAAATGATCGTTGCTTAATCAGTGGTTTTTCTTACCAAATTAAACTTTTTACTGTGCTGTGTTTAGGTAATTTTGATTGTTCCATTTTTTTAGAGTTCTTCGTTTCAGCCCTCCGTTATTGCGTTCGTCGATTCAGTTAGTTCTCGTTATTTTATTTACTTTTAAATGTTTCAGTTTAACGCGAACCAAATTATAACTTTTTGTGTCTACAACTTAAAATACAATTCTTTACATGACATAAATAAGGTACTCATACAAAAAGTATAATTTTAAGATATCTAACATGGCTACTAAAGCTCGATCTCTACCAAATTTAAATCAATTCATCTTCAAAACGTCAAGAATTGAGTGACACTAATTTAGGGCTTTTTTTGTGGGTAAAAAAATAGTTTTTTTGGTTCATATGGCAACATTCCATAACAACATATTTCATTAAATTATAGAGCGACGAGTTTAAATGATCCGTTGATAGTTTTATCGAGTAAAAAATTTTAATTCGCCTAAATGACGATAAAATCGAAATTAACACATATGTTTCGTTATTCGAGTTAGAGAAAATCGAAATTTGAAAACAAAATAATTAATTAATTAATTTCAAGACATCTGTTCTAACGACGGGATACAAAATCAAAATTAAAATATTCTATACACGACACAGCACTTAAGCTGTTAACAGTACGATATCTCAACAGACTAACACATTAAACTATATAGTACTCTAAAATACATCGACCAAATGGCATCGATTTGAAATATGTACAGTAAGTGAGTGGGCTATTGGCGTATATAATTACGATTTAAATTACGTACGAGAAGATATATGTTTTTTCGGATAATAGAGACATACTGACTCAGGCGAATGAATTTTAATTTTTCGACTGCTGTCATTCATATCTCAACAAAACAAACAAAAATAATAATAATAACAAAAACTCTTGGCACAACTCAGTTCATTGGCACGCATAGTTCTATTTAAAATTTGTTATCGGTGGTTAAATTACTCATTATAACATTCACACATTTACACGATATTACGGAGGCTAAACTGTATGAGGGAATAGTAAAATTATTTTTAAAATAAACTTACATTTTTCTCAATCGGTGACGACGGTGGTATTTTCACATAAATTTGATTACTATTATTCGGATCACTATTATTACTATTACCACTATTATTTGATTTACCAAAACAATTCAAACGATTCGAAATTGTTGTGTCGATCGTTGTCGTTGTCGGCGTTGTTATCTTATTATGATCACACTTGTTATTAATATTACTATTATTACTATTATTATTTTTTAAATAATCATATCGATCACCATTATTTATATCACTATGACCATTTTCACTTTTCACGTGACTATTATTTTTATTAATTTTATTATCACTATTGTTATTATTATTATTATTATGGGTTCTACTATCATTACTCGTGTTAACATTGTTATTATTGTTACTGAAAATTTTCTTTGTTAAATGAAAATTTTCATTGGTACACGGTTGCCGATATACATTTTCACGATCATCATCATTTTGTTGATGATCATTACTATTATTACTGCCATTATTAATACAATTGCTATACGATTGACTTGTTACTGTTGATGGTGTATAAACGAGGGTTGTCCGTTTATTTGAATTTGTACTACTGGTTCCGTAACAGCATGCTGTTGTCGATGGTGGCGATGAATCACGCGATATCAATGTGATCGGACCTTTACATTTTCGATGATGATGATGATGATGATTAAACGAAGGTGTAGACGATATCGATGGAGATGATGATGATGATGACGATGTTGTTATCGTTAATGGTGGCGATACAGCTGATGATGATGCAGAAGACGAAGAAGATGTCGATGACAGCGAAGATGCTGTTCTATTTTTAGCTGAAAATATTTGATTTTTTTTTTTTTTTAACAAAAGTGGGGATATATTTTATGATGTTCGTTTTTTTTATAATGCTAAAAAGAGATAGTATAGTTTTTATAGAATTTTCCAAATTTAAATTTACATTTTTTTCTCGTGCTTATATATATATATATATATAAATATATATATATATATATATATATATATATATATATATATATATATATATATATATATATATATATATATATATATATATATATATATATATATATATATATATATATATATATATATATATATATATATATATATATATATATATATATATATATATATATATTAATTTAAATTGACTGGAAAATTTTTAATTTTGGATATTGAGTTTTTTTTTTTTTTTTTTAATTATTTGAAAATATTTTACACATTTCAAGTTTAGCCCTGGTTGGTCGACGATATCTAGATAAAGGTCAAGAACATGGAAAGTTAATGGAGTATGACATGGTTTTCAGTGCACGTTAACAGAATCAAATAAAAGTATACAAGAGGAATGTGTATAGATTGCAGTAATGTTAAAAACCGCCAGACAATAAAATTTATATTAATGGCTGCCGATCAATGGTCTCGAATACTTTTAGATTTGCATCAGAAATATTCATTAGAAGATTATAATGTTACCTATTAAATACTATATTTTTAAGTATGTGTTCCACCTATCGGTGAAATAATAAACTAAGATATATTTAATTATAATACATAAAATAACGGTACCTTGTAATTTTTAATTAAGTTTTAAAAGCGGAACTGAGACCTTTATAAAACAGCATTGGGGTTCCACAGTACTGGGGTTCCACATTATAGAAATTAAAGTATTTTTCATCGTGGGATTATAATATAATCTTAATAACGGTTGGTTGACAATTAAATTTGTAGGTTCAGCTTTCAGCTACGGCTTAGTTTCGTGAAATATGAGGGACCCTTATGAGTGCCTTGCTTCGAGAAGAAAGAAAATACATTAACTAACACTTATTTCAGTGTTTTACCTTTATGACAATTATTCTCTCTTGAATAATTTAATACTTTCTGCCAAACTATTTCTTGAAATTCGAAAAAGAGAAATAGTCACTAATGGAAAAATTACATAAGATGTTCGATTTTAAAGCAGTTCCACATTTGACCTTTATTTGACCTTATGAGTTAATTTTTTTTATCCGCCCTTACCCGCATCCAGTGGTTTACACTTTTACTGCTGGGAAATTGAAAGTGTTAAGATTTAAGATTATAATATCAAAATCGACCCCTTAACAGAAGGGACCAACGCTTCAAACCAAACGACAAAATATATCACTAATAGACCAGCCAACTCAGCTAAATAAATTTAACCATCTTGGCAGGTGATCCCATTGAGCCTAACTATGACTACAAGAACCGAAACTCATTTGGGGACAAAATTTACTTTGAAGAGAATCTATATCAGCGCAAATATGACTGAATTTAAAAAACATTCCTCAATTCAAGTGTGGCCATATGCAATAATCCAATTCATTCAATGTACCCGGGAGCTCTGCAAGAGCCTATTACTTATTCTGTGGATAAATAGATATTTTGGTAGTTTTCCACAAGAGATTTGTGAGACCCAATAAACATAACTGTAGAATTATTTATTTAAAGGCAAAAAGTTTATGATTGTTTTGGCATTATATATGGTTTTTGTTATAAACGAGAGGGCACGATCTAAGAGGGCTCGACCTTAGTCTATAGTACAAATTAAATTAAGTACACAGGTACTACCAAATTTTACACTGACTTATAGGTAAAAGGCTTAAATGGCTAATTTATCTCATATATGCTTAATTGTGTCGTCGTCGTCCAATCAAGGGTTAACTTAAATATATATTTTTTTTTTTAATTTATGACACCAAAATAATAAAAAATTTATTTATTTTTATAAAAAAAAATGTTTGTTCTAAAAAATTCAAAAAATTTAATATTTATTATTACTCGCATAAACTTACATAAACTTGGCACAGGAAGACGTGTTCTTGTTGAATTTGCCGTACTGTTCGTATTAATAGTCGGATTATGATGATGGTTATTCACACTATTACTATGACCATTACTACTACTATGATTTGTCCATGGCAATACTAATCCATTCGATGTGATACAACAACAATTTCCACTGTTACATTTCCCATTTTCTGTGTGGCTACTATCGTTGCTCGTGATTGTCGTTGCCAACGACTTAATACTTGAATTATCGTTCAACGTTGAACCATTGGAATGAAATAGACTTGGATTTGAAAGGCGAACACCATAACGAAGTGTACCCAAAGTTACGTAACCAGCTTCTGGAATTGCTCTGTAAAAACAAAAGAATATCATTTTTCTTTTATTTTTAAATTTTATGCGCGCAAAAATATCATATTGCAATTTTTCGATGATGTTACAAATGACTGAACATCCATATCCTCGTTTTATTGTTGTCTTCTATATAATGTGTAAATAATATATTATGTGCTCACCTGTTCCATCGATTAAGTCGATCCTGTGATTGTCCACTTGTATTATTTGTACCATTTGAAATTGTTGTGCCCAGTGCATAACTATTCGAACGTTTGTGATGCGGTTGATGATGACGACGATGAGTTTGATCTTTTGTTGTGGTTGAAAATGAAGAATTTGGTGCTGTCATTCTGAAAAAAAAAATAAATAAATAAGAAAATGTTGTTTAATAATTTTAATTTTATGATTAACAAATCAAATCATAATCATCATCGTAAATAATCAAAACGATAAACGATCAAGCAAACAGAATGATTGGACATAAATCTGGTTTAGGTCATTCAACGCCGAGATGGGATATAGTAACCTATATATACGAGTAAATATATAAAAAAAAGAGTTTTCCAATTAGACTGTCCTAATTCGTGTTAGACCTGCAATAGCCACCAATGGACGATACACCAAGAATAACTCAGCAATTGACTACTGATACAACAATTTAACGGATAGCATACTTGTTCGATTTTGAGAGGAAATCTAGACACTGAATATGGGAAACTCTTTGAATATATATTTGTATAACTTTGGCGCTAGTTTAGAATTGTATGTTTATATTAAGTCTCTCTTTCGTTACATTTGAAAATCATGCGCTTGAACTTGAATCTTATCTATTTCATTTCATCAATCTTTCATTAAAATAGAAAAGAACAAAATTTCTTCCCTTCTTCGTGCCGAATTCTTATTACACAAAAAAAAAAGAGCTAAATCACAACATTCTAATAAATTATCTGTATACTCTATATTAACGTACAAGTACAAAATACAACTCTAAACCTAACAATGGGCGGCTCATATTACAACAGAATCGTGGTAATTTGAACGGTTCTGTAATTAAGTCTGCGGATTTTTTTTTTTTTTTTCAATGTTAGAAGAAAAGAAAATTTGTATTGTTGTTGTTATTGAGCTCGTACATGTGTGTACTCATATATATGGTAGAAGAAATAATTACACGTTGCAAAAAAAAAATGAAAAGTAAAACAGGCAGTGTGTGTGGGGTCAATTATATCTGATGGCTTTTGTGTATATCACATTGAATTGCAGGAATTGTTAGGTGAAAATTTATTAAATTACAGGTTGAGAATTAATATTGTGTTTAGTGGCGTATTTAAGTGGTTTTGCGATCTACTTTTTCAATGAAATGATTGACAGCTTCGTATATTCAAAGATGAAGTGTGAAATTTTTGCAGGCGTATCGTGTACAGTTACATTTTGACGTTTAATTTTGCATACAATTTTTTTTTTGAATACGATCAAAATCTGGACACTGACAAATAGGTGGCACCACACTATATAGTATATTTGACAAGTGATCGAGCGAATGCATTTTTATATCATGTATATAATGACTTTAAGTATAGAAATCGACCTCCCACAAAGAAAACAACCAAGTAAAATACTAATTGATCTTCATGGTAGAAGCGATATACGTCAAAAATGAGCTGACCACTTCTTCGCTCGGATTTTTATCCTGAAAATTGAATAAAATACGAAAATATTGACCGATTTGAATGTTTGCTATCTTAAAAATCGATCTGAACTACCAAGATAATTTTTAAATCTGTTTATCCTTTTGATGTAAAATAATTTTCTGTGACAAACAATTTTAAAATGTCAAAAAAAAAAAGGAATCTATCGTCTTAAAAATAATTACAATTTAAGGCTAGAAAAGACAAACTGAGCCAAAACAACCAGGTATACAAAATATACACATGTGTGAATAAATATAATATAGTACATATAAAAGATCCTTATATGTCATAAAACTAGCGTGGCACAATTTGTCAAAAAAAGTGGGCAATTCTAGCAGAAAAGAATTACATTTTGCTGTTTCTTTTTTTGACGTATGCACTTTTCATTTGACATTTCGACATTTTGAAAATCAAATCTAAAATTAAATTTAAAATCAATAATCTTTAAATATAAACAATTATAAATTCAATTTCACAAAGTTTATGTTGATAACATAATGTCGATTTCGATTCATTTTTTCCCCTCTTTAAAAAAGCAATCTGTATTTTAGCTGCAAATCGAACAAAAAATTAATTTCCCCAATTTTAAATATGCGTGTATAATTTTGTACATATAAAAAATAAACAGATAACTAATGTGATTTAAAATTGGCAAAAAAATTGCAAAAGTATTTCTTCGTGTAAGTAAAATTGGGAGAAGTAAATCGTTCAAAAAATCCAGATTGCTAAAAAGTGCTCGACGAGCAAAATATTTGTTAGACAGATTGCTTTTTTTACGAATCGAAATCGACATTATACTGTTATTGTCAATTTTTATTTTGTATATGTTTTCCATTATAATAGTGATGTCTCCTTACAGCACTTTATAGCACTTCAAAACTAGCCAGTGTCATAGAACTCACGGAACTGCAAGAAAAATTAGCTACAAATATTTTTTGACAATTTTTATTTTTTTTTGTATACAATCCTAGTGTTCGGTCGGTCACAATCTGATAAAAATTATCATAATATTTTGTGTCCCGTTTTGCATAAAACGCACTCATTTATCGCAGAAAAAATCAAAATATGTTTTCGTTTGTGGCTGTCGACATTTTTTCGTTTTGCATACTTTATGAATATAAGTATTTTACAAATTATGTAGACTCGGTTTATGGTCACATTATTTATAAACTTAAAGATCTGAGGAGTAATTAGTATTTAAAAAATACCAAACCAACAGCAAATGTGAAAAATTATTTACTGACAATAAATTATAATGTTTTTCTTGGACAATCTAAATTTGCCGCGAAATGGTTCGTCCGTGAAATTTTTAATTACATTTACGATCTTCTTGTCTTTTGCAATAAGTAATTAAATTTATCAACAATTTCACTATCCCTATATAATCATTCAACTAATATTAAAAAAAATAGTTTTTGTTTGCTATTTGCAAAGCGTGTGTTTGACGTGTAAAACCAGTGGTCGATTAGAAAGCAACTAATATTAAGTATTTTTCAATAAGAGGAAAAACCAAAATCATAGGCAATGTCTAACCTTGCAATGTTAAAAAAAAGACTGGAAGCATCCTCAGCAATAAAAAAAACATTTTAATTAATCAAAACAGATTAGAAAGATTAATATTTGTATAATTCTGATAATACTGTGCCAAAAAAACATTATGATGAAATGTTTCAAAATTCCATTGAACTGCGATCTGATATAGTTGTAACTATACGAAAAAATGTCAATCAGCAAAACGACCATAAAAAATTTAACGATAAACGTTAAAGTAATTTTCATGTTTAAAATTTAAAAATACATCACATAGTACTGCTAGCATCCCTCTTAGAATTTTCAATCGTTAAACAAAAATTTTGTATCTTTTGGTGTAAACCTAAAAACTACTACACTACTAAAGCGCTAATGCCTTTGTATATTATGTAGACGCACATGTTCAGTTTAATGTTTTTAATTTAAAAATAGAAAATTTTTTGTATGTTTTGGAAAATTTCAATTTTCCAATTTTATTATTTTAACGATTAAATAAATTTAATTAAAAAATTGAAAATTCATTTATGATACGAGGGGAGCGATCAAAAAACGAAAACTTATGGAACAGCCATATATATCGTTTTTTTTATAGTGTACGTCGCCTATATATCATCTTCCGCGTGCAAAATTTGTTTCATTCATCGTTAACATAATATACCGAAATTATAACGCATTAATGCGCAAATAATTCGAGCGTAAATTTTTTTATTTTATATTTTTTCCCGCCCAAATGTCGAATTAGCGCGAATGATTAATTTAAATTTAATTATACACCGCACTAAAATATACTAAGAAAATTAATACAGAGGCCATTTCAGTTAATTATTTAGTATTTTGGAATTTAGAATTTTTATCTGTTAATAAAAATTAAATTACGATTAATAAATTCTTTGGTTGATTACAATGTTTGTGTTCCAACTCGGTTTGTGTACAATTATACGATAACATTCCAATGTTCTTCCATGAGCGGTACAGAATCTGTAGATTTGGTGGGAATAGCTACAAAAAATTTACTTCACATGGTGATCCAGTTGAGTCGTTAAAATTTGGCATAGAAAAGTTTATTTGCATAAAATTTTGCATAATAAAGTGCTCAAAAAGCGCTAATTTATTAGTCAATCTGAGCACTCGATTTGGCTGATAACGGCGTAAAATAGGACGTTATAATTTGCCGAACAATTAGTATTTTGACCAATTCTGTTATAAAATATTTATTCATTGCAATAAATCATTTGATGTCATTTAATTTATGTACGGTTGAGGGCTCCATAAGTGCTACTTAGTTTACCAATCAAGTTGAGTGCTCAAAACCAGATTAAATCATACTCCATCTTTCGAGTAAAATAAGTCAAGTTGTATTGGTAAAACCATATATTTATGATATTATTTGAAAGATGGGGCTAATGTCAGCAAAGAGAAATTACATTCTCTCATCAAAAGATATTTAAAACGTTTTTAAATCAAAACCAAAAAGGCAATTATTTTTTTCATACACCTTTCTCGATATTGAAAATTTTTTTACTCAAATTGAAAGTAATAGCTAGTATTTAAACAAGAAGTTGATCTTGAAATCAATTTTGTTAAAATTGGAATAAAAACAAAAACTGCAATAACATTTGGTTTTATTTGTGTGGGTGACCAAAACATAGTATATTAAACTAATTTTATACATGTATTGTATTCTTTTTATATTTTTTGCTACAAAAAGATAAAACTTTTCATTGTATAAAAAGCAAGCTCACCTTTTTATAACAGTTTTGCGGGTTTGGAACTCGGGTTTCGTCTTTTTATTTTTACAAGAAATTTTTCCTCTATTTGGCTTGCATAATTTTTCAATCTAGTTTCTCGATTTTTTTTAAGATCAAAATTTCGTTATATATAAATCCGCTTTTTTTTACTCGTTGGCCACGTCCTAGGTTT
This sequence comes from Tipula confusa, assembly GCA_963556175.1. Lineage (NCBI taxonomy): Eukaryota > Metazoa > Arthropoda > Insecta > Diptera > Tipulidae > Tipula > Tipula confusa. Next base: position 13,457,276 of record OY744476.1, on the reverse strand, counting down.
AGGTAAATATTGATCGGACCAGCAAAATCCGATCTTCAAAAACGGACGAATTAATTCTACTTCCTCCTTAGAAAGACAACTCATGAGTTAGCCTTTGGTTTTGGGTCGTTGTTTGATACAAAAAAAATATTTTCACAATTATTTTGATTAAATTTTGCTTTTTAGGGTCCAGTATTTTCTTCGAAGGATACTTCAGAGTAAGGATGCTCCACAATTTGTATTTTGTGAAATCTCTCTATTATTAATCTTACAACGTTGGAACATATAGTATCGCCATTTTAGGTTCAAAAATAGATTCAATGACTTGGTTGGACTTTTGGCAGGAAATGATGTTGCTTAAGGTTTTTAATTTCATACGCAAACATATACGATTTCTTGCATATCGTAGTGCAGAATCAACATTTTTGCTGACGTGTTACGACTTGCACAATAAAATTTACAAAATGCCAGCAACACGCGAATTATCTTATCATAACTGAGGAATACTTGCTGGATCACTCTTCTATAAGTGGTTTTAAATTTTCAATGTGGATGACAATTTGTAATATGTCTCTTTGTTCTGGTTGGAGCAGGCCTGGCGCTTTAATAACTGGAGATGATGCAGAAAAACCGGGCGCCAAATTTTTTGAATATTTTAACGGTTTCCGAATAATTCAACAAAGTGTGTAAGACCTCGTTAAAAATATATTATCTACTACAGATAGCTTTTATGATTTTATAATTGTTAATTAATCTTGCAGTATGGAAGCCTTCGAAATTTAAGATTAGAACCTAACAAGTAATTAAACCATTTCAGTTCAAATTTCTTAAATTGTTCATTTAGTTACTTAAATCATTGAATATCGCTAAAGTTAAATATAAAAAATGTTTCGTTAAGTTTTTCAATGTTAAGTTAAAATAACTTAATTCCCAATTGACATTAAAACCATCACATGCTTTAAAATGACGTTTAAATTAGTTATTAAGACTTATTCTTAATGCATGTTAAAACTTATCATCTTTAGTTTGTTTTTGTATTTTTCATACCAGCAGCTACTAAATGTAAAAATTGATTCTGATTCATAATTCGTTAATTTACGTTCAAAAACTTGTAAACGATGCATTTTTATAATAGGTTTCGTTCAATACTCGTTAAGTTATTTGGTTAATTTTTATTGGTTGATTTTTGAATAATGTATTATCAAAATAAAAAAATTACTAATTGGTTCTTCGTTGGTTTCATCAAGGTAACTTAACGAAAAGTTGTTTTTTGGAAATAAACAAATTGCATGTTTTTTATAAATTAGTAATGATATATATAACCTTTGATTAAACTATTGTTTAAATTTCCTAAAAATTTGTTTCGTTAAGTTCGTTTTCGTTCTTGGCTATTTGGTCCAAACAGAGAAAAGTGTAAAGATATTAATATCACACATTGGTCCTGAGTAATAGTAGTTAGAGTACTTTTAATATTTCGTTAAATACTCGTTAATTTCGTTAAGTATTTTATTTTGAAATACTTGATCATCTGCACAATCTGCCAGCAGTTCTCTTAATAATTCACGCAATAATAGTTTAAAGCCGAGAAACACTCAACAACGAAACAACATTTGGAACTTTTCGCCATTGATCCCATGATGTTAGATCGGTGCTTTAGCAAGCCCTTATTATTTGCGGCATTATTCACTTTTCTGTTAAAACTATGCACCTAGAAATTTATTGACTGTATTTAGTCACTTACGAGAACGAAAGTTAATACGTTAGAACTAGCAGAATTGGTATTCACTGTATATTTTAAATAGGCTCTATCGATGTGATATTCTTCGTTAAACTACAAAGGCGGCTACAGTATTTGGTTGGTAATATTACAAAATTGTAATGACTATTTTGGCGGATATAAAAACTTTTCAAATCGAATGCACACATTTAGTAATATACACAAATATGAGTATTCAAAATTCTACGATGGTTAAATTCACTAGTTATATGTACATACTCGTACACACATATTTATTAGGCGAAAATATCATAACTTTGGAAGTTATCCAAATTTCATTTTGAATTTAAAAATTTGTGATTCTTGATTATATTACTTAATTTATTTTGTGTAAAGTGTAAAAATTTGTAATAGTCTAAAATTAGAGTATTTTTCCAATTTTCACTGCATTTACATTGCCTAAATATGCTGAAATATTCTGTCATATATTAAAAACAAACAATAGTTTGAAGCGAAATGGAGTGTCCAAATTATTTATCGTTTGCATAAATAAAATTCCTGGTTTATATTCTTTTGTGTAACTAAAGCTATGGAAATACATCTTTGCACCAAGGATATGAAATACTTATTTTCTTATCCAATGCATCTCTGTTTTCTAAAATTGGTAATGGCGCACAGGATAGCGTATCAGATTATTAGAATAGTTTACTAGACTTGAGATTCCATATAAATGTAACTTTATTTGACAATAATTCTCTAAGTATAGCTACATTTGTCAGATAGACCCAAGATATACTACCCTAAATAATTTACATAGGTCGAGGAACCTTTAAAGTTCCGTCTTATCTTTCGGACTCGGTACTTTTAAAATCGATTAAGTTTTCTATGGAACTGCCTGCATACCACTATGCTACTAAGATCAAAATCATACTATAATGCAACTTATGTTTCTTTTTCAAGTAATCATTTCAAATAGTTAAAATGTTCCTTTTTATCACGACCATAAACCATATCATCAACATAGATGATAACAACTAAGCCACGAAATATGTCAGTCATAATCCGTTGAAAAATGAAACTTTGTGGATTCTTGGGAAAACCTAACATTGCATAATAAAATTAAAGCGTAAGTAACGAACCTATATCCAATCAAAGTTAGAGAGTTAGTAAGGGGAAAAAGGCCGACACGTAAAACGTGACAACTCAATCGAACACCGGAGAATAAACCAATTTTTAACCATTAAAATAACAGTCTCAAATCCATTCTTAAAGAAGTTAAAAATGAGTCAATCAACAGGTAGGTTTACTGATGAAAAGTTTTACTGTTGGTCTCAAAATCAATGAGTCTTCATAATATAATATAAGATCATCCATATACTTTTGAAGGAATACTTTTGAAGGAAACACTTGACCTTTTCTAGTTGTGTTATAGCGGCTTTATCTCATCTAACATAAGCGCATTTTATTGATCACTGGAATAAGAATAAGAATGAAACATTTTTGTCCCATCACAATATATAGAACCATTTAAAAGTTGGAATGTAACTATTCCAAGGGGAATGAAATGCTTGCAACTGTTGTTGCGAAATTCCCAATAAAATATGGCTAGTATGATTTTTTCAATTTCTCCACAAATATTTAAAAAGCTTGACAGGTGAGTTAAGACCCAACCCCAAATTAAAATGTAGATCTAATACTTTGCTAAGTAGCTAATTACATATATGGCAAATTTGTAGGATAATATTTTTCTCTTCTTTTATTTTTACTAACTAACTATAAAATGACATAAAAAAATTTCACTTTAAAATAAATGTAACGTCCATAATTGGCAAAGTGTTCAAGAAGAATGTATCAATCAACATTTTAATAATTCATCTGAACATTTATACGACTTAAGTCACGAATTAGCCAATTTTAAAATCTCAATCAGCGATCATTTTAATTTTTTTAACAAAAAATTTCACTTGAAGATCAATGATTGACACCGGATGAAATAAAAACGACCAATTAAGAGAAGAATATAAAGAACTTCCAAAAATTTAAACCGTACATATATATGTACAGAATGCAGACATACAATTTAGCTACTTTCAATTTTCATATGACGAGAAAGTACATACATATTTTCGTAACGAGATTGACAGATTGACATAAACTTAGAAAAATTTTGTGATCGTATCCGCACACTATAAATAATTTATTAACTTATCGTGCAATTTGTCTTAAACGTCAAATTATCAAATTTCGCCCACTTATCTACACCAAAACAAAAAAAAAATTGATTCCTGTCAAAATAATCAAATTGCAGACAAAAAATAAATTATGATTATAACTTTCGCTTCGACACCAGATGAGTATATGTACCGCGCGCACAAGCTTTCCATTCAATACGGCGCGCTTTATTTAAATTCGAGAATAAGAAGAAGTTGATGGAAAAAAAACTTTTTGACAGTAATTAGTGAAGAATACGTCATCTCGAATATCATTAATAATCGCGAAGGCGATTCATCGCCAGTTCTTGTGGACGAACGTTTAAGAAGAAGGTGATAAAGGGCATGCCAAATTCCATCAACATATTTTTGAACATAATTTATGCACTCATTCACATGAAATATATGCTTGCTTGTTTTATAGTGTAGTCGTATCGTATGTATATCGAGATACTTGACTTGCTATTAAAATATATTTACAATGTTTGTTACATGTAAGTAATGTAACTAAACTTAACAAGTAACAATAACAGAAAAAATAACAAATAAAAAAAAAGAGAAAGGTACGATTTTTAATTTGTTGTTCATCTTAAGATTTTATTTTTTTTTTTATTTTTATTTTTATTTTTTTAATAACATATATAACTTCTTAAAGATCAACTTAAACATAATATTCTTTCTTCTCTATTTATCTTCGATGTACTTTCCTCATTTCTTCTCAAAATAAATAAAAATCTAATTTCTTTCTCTTCAACAATTTTAATTATGGGATTATGTATTAGATTTTTTTTTTTTTATATTATATATAAGGAAAGGTGATACGAGAGGTTGGTTAGCCATGGTTATCGTTTCATTAACCGTGACGACTTTTTGAAAATTGAAATTCGATCTATCTATACAAAATATTTTATGAGGTGAACGTGAACTATGGTGAATGGCAAGTGGACTTAATTTCAATGTTTACGGTTAGATGTGGCATAAATGGTTACTTTTCATTTAATGTCATGTATTATTTATTTCCCTATTTACTGTAATAGCATAACAAATGTTTGAACCTTAACCACTTCTTATAAAGGTCTAAAGATCGTTTTGGTCTATTTTATATATGAAATTATACCAAAAGATAGAGTTCAAAAATATTAAATGTCCGGGTACAAGTTTTGGGAGAAAAATCTTCGGGGGAAATATTATGATTACACAAAAAATTAAACCCCCGAAAATTAACATACCACTATTTTCGAAGCTGGAGATTCCTGTCTAATTCGAATTCTAGAGAACAAGCTTTAGATGATGAAACAAAGATATTATGCGCTAGGCACTCGGCGGAGAATGATATGAGATATTCGCTGAAATGTCACATGTTTTTGAATTCCAGATCTAAAACATAATTCTTAACTGAATCATGTGTCCAGAAATAACATCTACAAAAGAATAATGCGCGTTTAATTATTACTGGACTTGGGCAAGTTGGTACAAATACCTTCAGAGGAAATATCACCGTAACAATATGATCCGCCTACTCAGATTAAGGCATTTCAGTATATATAGCCATATGTTTGGCCTGTAGTTACATCGGTCTTGCCAATTTCAAAGGTAAACCTGGAGCAGTGGCATCACCTTAAAAATATGAAACTTGCAGATCCTAAATTTAATCTTCCCGCTGCTGTTGTTCTTCTGATAGGAGCCGATAATTTGTTTACAAATAATTAAAGATGTGAACAGCTTTCAAAACGATTGTTGGATAGGTTATCGCTTGGAACACCATGAATCGACATCTTCTCAAGTATAGAACCAAATATTGATTGGTCCCTTTGAAGTTTATGGAAAATAGAACTATCAGAGCAAAAATACAAAACTATACAGAATGTGAACGTCACAAACTAACTCAAGAAATGCAGAAGTTAAATTTACCATTCAAAGCTTCGCCAACTCTATTTGGAAAATCATACACAATGACATTCCAGTGATTCATGGCAATGGAGAAGAAAGGAGTCTGACAATCAAGCTTTTACGATCAATATTGTAGCTACATGGCCGACTTCAAAGCCAATAGAGCACATAGAGGAAGCAATCATTATGAACGAGCTAAATCAGTGCTTTCTACCACATCAAGGCATTACAAAACATTCGAGTACCACCACAAAGTTAAGTTTGGTGTTCGACAATTTCGCAAGCATTAAATAGTGTTTACCGGAGACATCGAAAAAATGTTTCGGCATTAGAAAAGTTGCCCATTTGATAACGTGAAAGCCTTCAAGCCCAAAACTATGACTTTTGGACAAGGTCCAGCATCTTTTTTATGCACTTGGACATTATTACGCAGTTAGTAAACGATAATAAAATTAATTTTTAAGACTATCTATAGATTGTATAAAGAGAACAAGAGATACAGCGATAAAACACATTTGTCTGCCGTCGATTTCACTTAAATAAATACAACAAAGAGCGCCAGAGCTAAAAGAGACAACATAACCCTAAATTATTTAATTTGTGATCCACAAGGTGCCGCAACGATACGTTATTTAAGTAAATTTGAAAAAATACTCATAGAAACCTATATTAGTACGAAATGCAGACTGGCAGTAACAATGATGAAACGTCTCTTGTTTTAGAGACCTTGCACATGGGTTCTCGATGCAGGTTTTTATCTGGAGCTATAAAATAGGTATTTTAACAACTGCTCAGATGATTCTGGAAACATTTGATGCCATCTATCTATATATAGGAGACTATTTATGCAATATGCATTAATATGCTAGTTTTGTTTAATTTAAGATTGGCATTGACCCAGTGTTGATCAGCAAGTTGATTCAATCCAATATCTTGTCAACTGGTATTTTAGTGAGTTCACTCAAGGCCCAAAAACTGGTGCCACCATTAGTATTTCACCATCCAGTATTCGTGATACTTTTTGTATGGCCAAACTGGATTATAAATACGATATTATTGTAATCGGTGATAAGTGACTCACTTTAAAAATGAATTCGGTAGAATTCAGCTATGTCTTTGAAACTGACCTCAAAAGTGATGGCATATTGATAGCTCTTAAGAACAATATTCTTAGCGAATTGATCGCTCGCTATCCTAATAAAGAAAACCAACTATAGGTTCCCTTCGTCGATAAACTATCAGAGTCTGAAGTGCCTCAAGGCAGTCATATATTGAACCGCAAAAATAGCCCACTGCCTGTTGCTACAGATTGATATAATTTTAGTGTACATATTCTAAATTGACAGAGGTCTAAAAATATGAAAAATAAGTTCTATAGAAACAATAGCTTATAAAACAAAAAATTATGCGATAAAGTGGCATATTTTGTAATGCGTCAATTCACAATACTTTTAAACTTTTTCTAATATTAGCAAAGTACATGGAGATCATTTAAAGTTTAATCCATATCTATAGATATACAAATAAAATTATAGCCAACGAAATTATGACCGCGAAACGTCAGTACAAAAACCCCAAACAATAATGTACATGATTTATTTGAAATATTATTTTGACACGTTTACAGATATATTTTCCTTGAACTAAAGGAGGATATGGAATCGTCTAATTTGGCACGTCCTATATAGTTAGTTAGTTTTGGTTTTAAACAACAATCAAAATATTAAATATTGCAGTCATATTCCAATGAATCATTCGGATGTTTAAACCTAAAAATTTATTTCAAATTTATAATTTCCAAATATTTTCTTTTCAATTCTGGTATATTTCCATAACAAATATTTCAGTCATCGTATATTTGAAATGAAAACAAAGCTTTTTTCAAAAAAAATAAAATTTAATTATAAATTCCAGGTGTTGAGATATCACAAATTATAGTAGACAATAAAAAAACCACACACACACTTACTCATATGCAATATTTCAAGGTTTGTATATTTTTAAATTTAGGAAAATTATGAAAAATTCAAAATTTCTTGTGACTTTTTTACAATATGATTCTAACCCAGTTTTAGTTATTTACTGATGATCGACACAGTGCCCGTTATATTCTTAATCTCTACTCAAATTCGTATACTCGGTTAAAAAAGTATTTAAAAATTAAACTTATCTATCTCTTTTTATTTATTTTATATCTACCTTGACAATTTTGCATTTAGTTAATCAAAGTAGGCGAGATAGCAATATCTTCATTAAAATTCATAGAAAAAAATTGATCGAAGTTTTTTACCAATGAAAGAACATGCACCTGCTCTTTTGTTTCACTTGGTTATTTTTTCACTTGAAGCAGTGATGAAAGTTTTAAAAAAGGAAGATTTGAGATGAAATCCTAATGGATGACTTGCGTGGTTATTAAAAATAAAAGTAAAATAAAAAATCTTTCCATTTATGAATTTGAATTAGAGTATTAAACCAAATGGTGTGTTAATTATTTTCTAATTGGAAACAAATGCAATAATTGTTTGATTGGCAATTGATGTTTTATAATTCGGCTTATTTTAAATACGAATATTATTTAAAAGTATTTTGCTCAATTTAAACTTATGCCGTTAAAGACTATGGATCCAAAATTTATGCATTTGCGTTAGTTTTCTCTTTCTATTTAATATTTTCTAGTCTATTTGTAGAAATTAAGTACGGGTTAAAAGTAATCCAGCTGAATTATGAAAGCTGTGAAAATGAATATGAAAGTGGCTGCACGTATACGGATTATTTATGTTTATTTGTTTAAAAACACAAATACATATATCGGTTGCCATTTGATTTTTTATTTTTTTTTGTATTATATTCATTTCCAGAACGTTTGCTAAAATGCGATTGAGACGCATCTGATCATCCCGATTTGGTTGCACGTGTATTATAGCTTAAACTGAAAATATATATTAGTAAATCAAACCTTGGCACAAAGCATCGCTAATGATGTTTATACCATCGAAAAGAAAGCACTTTCAAATGCTCTCATTTGGTTTATGCTTTAAGAAGATAATAGTTTTTAGACACAGCTAAAAAATCGATCATATTGTGTTTGTGCTGAATTCTTGATGTGACACAATATCCAACACTTCACGAAACTACAACCCTGATGCATGAAATTTTAGTGCCACCAAGCTTTTTTTCAAAATCAACAGATTCGTCAGACATTCGGATTCATTTGCATTTATTGTGCTCCATCATGTCCATTAAATCTGTAAAAAAAAGTTTTGTGAGCATATGAGCCATGATTTTTCGAACCGCAAAATTGTCAACGGAGCTTGGCACAATAATTACAATGCTAAGGCAACTTGACATCACTCTTTGAGGAAATTTTGCATTATATAATTTACTTAACAACAAATCACAAATGTCAAAAAATTATAGTTTTTTTTTATTTGGTTCATGTGTTGACTACTTTTAAAACAAAAAAGGCGTAAATCTACAACTTTTTAGTACAAAACGAGACATTTATGGCAATAAAATCTATTGGTTTGGTTTGTTTCTTCGGTTGCATATACCAATTTTGAAAAATATAATGCTTTCTCGTTTTATCAGTGATGATATTTTAATTTTATGTCCAAACTAGCAGTTGCCTAGTAAATTAAACTGACTGAGTTTTAAATAGAATAATATCCATCAGTTCTAACTAAACCCCAAACGGTTAAAGTAGAGTTAAATCTAGGACAAAACTATAGCGTTCGACAGCCATTTCGGCCTAAAAATATATTTTCTACCGTTACCTTTAATTAGTCATTATAAATATTTGCGACAAAACATAGAAAAGCCAAAATTAGCAATCTATATTAAATCTAATCTAAATGAAATAGGTTCAGAATTATGCCTCCTAAGGAAATGAGCCAAATGTCCTAGAGCGTTATCAAATAAGTGTACGATGTTAGTGTTTAATAAATTCAAAGTTAATTTTTCTTAATCAACCAATAACCTTTTAAAATAAATGATCTCAGAAACATCTTTAATTCCAGAGACATATGATGGATATTAATGATGTATCAATTACGAAGCACTTCCAACCAATGCCACCTACTATGAATTCTACACTGGGTCAAGTTTAAAAAATTTAACTGTGTGACATTTCTACATATTTTTAAAAAAATTAAAATTTTTTATTTTCATTTCAAAGAATTACCACAATTTCCGTGAACTGGAAATTATTCGTCTCAAACGGAAACATTAAATATATAAAAATAACATTGCTAAATTTCTAATTTTTATTTGCTTACATAAAGAGTTTCCCAAATTGAATTCTAAATTTATTTTAGAAAAGCAAGATCAAATTTTTTTAATTCAATTTTTTAATAAAATTCTCTTCATACTACTCTAAAAAGTAACGGACGAATAGTGTAAATATTTTTATGATTTACCAAAGTAAATCAATATTTTAGATAAAACGTGGAGGCATTATCATCTTTTTCAAACTTGGTGTATGCTACCGAAGAAACAAACCAAACCAAAAGATTTTATGGCAAAATGTTTCGTTTTGTACTAAAATTATGTGGACTTACATCTTTTTGCTATAAAAGTAGTCAACACATGAACCGAATAATAAAAAAATAAAATATTATACTATTTTTTGTTTGTTATTAACTGTAGGTTTCCTCTTGGCATGTCTTTGCGAATAATCGCATTATGTTTTTAACATTTTTATGCATACATTTTTTTTACTCACGCATACAAAAATGTACAACGCGTTTTGCAATAAATAGTAGTCGGACATACATCTTTTGGCTTTGTAAATTGTAAATTTCATTAAAAAATGAAACCAAAAATAAATTTCCTTCATTTTTAGTAGCGACTGAAAATTATAATACTTTACACAAGAAGTCACAGTCATTTTATATATGTAAACACTTGATACTATGTTTACACCAGTACTTTAAAACATACTTTAATAGTATAATACTATTATATTATTAAAGTATTTTTCACGTTCAGTTTACACCACATAATATTATTTTGGTATTTTGTGGTGTAAACCCTTATTATAATACTTTATCGTTTTGACAGATGATATTCTAATTTAATTAATTTATTATTAATCTAATATTATAATATAATGTAATTATATAATCAATTAATATAATTATAAATATAATTTGTTTACATTCTTTCCAAAATATTAATAAACAAAATAAGAAAGAAAATCAATTCTTAACGCATGACAATTAAACAACAACAAAATATTGCCTCAATACTTTTTTGATACATACTTTATTCAAGTAGCAAAAAAGTATGTACTAAAGTATTAAAGTATTATACTTTGCGTTTACACCATTCGTACTTTTTTGGTAGCTACTTTTAAAGTAGTGGTGTAAACATAGTATAACATAAATTTAAAATATTTACATTATCTAGAATTGAGATTCACAGTGTAAATCGGCCATAAATTGACACTTAACTTTCTTAGTGTAAGCAGTAAATGTTGATGACAAAGTGTAGTAAAAAAGGTAAAGAGAAGTAAATGTTTGACAATCAAATTATGTTGAGCGACCTTTTTAGCAAATGTCATTAGTATCTGTCCAGCAGGTTGTAATCTACTTTTAAGATATCCTTAGATGTACAAAACTCTTACTTGTAGACTAACAATGTGAGATGTGAGAAGATGATGATTTCAGCAAAACATATATGCAATACACTTCACATTTTGTCACACAAAATAAAAATATTTGTTTTTTATATCACAAAATTAGTGAAGGTTCAAACCTAATGAAGTAAAGTAGTGAAATGGAAATGTGAATGGAATAGTGACGTTTAATTTGGAACACTCTTTGATAACTATCTGTACAATCTATATAACTATATATTAACACTTTTAATAAATTTTAAAATTAATAATTTATTTAAAAATATAATAATAATTTTATTGTTAACTTTGATCTATTCATGTTATAATAAATCTCACACGGCTTAGGCAATTTCGGGCTATTTTTAGAATTGGTAGAGATACAATTTTTTTTTATAAAATTTTTAGTATAGAACACATTTGCTCTAAAGAATCAATATTGTATATTTATGGCGGTTCATCTTAGTGGAGTCCTTGATCCGATATAAAAATTAAGAAGCATATATAAATTAAACATTATAAATCCTTGTAATTTAATTTACGATTATACTTGCGTTATAATTTATGGTTGCACACCGAGAACACACCAAACAGTACTCGTACTTCAGATTAACCATAAATAATAATAAAAATAAATTAATATTTAATAAAAAACTGGCATGCATATCAATTGAAACTGACCTATATATACATATATATATATATTATATATATATATATATATATATATATATATATATATATATATATATATATATATATATATATATATATATATATACATATATTATATATATATATATATATATATATATATATATTCATATATATTCATATTGTTATATATTATATATTCATATTGTTTCATATATATTCATATTGTTAGAACCTATATATAGACTCGTACATTGTGACTACCAGATTACATATACCATACATTTATTTTAGAAAGCCTTTGGAACTTTTGTTGTTTGTATATCGATATGATCGATATATTAGTATTGCTAATTTAATGCTGACTAAAGTGATTATATTGACCGTGAAACTGACGGAAATTTAATGCACTTTAGAAAGCATATCTTTATGATTTTATACTTGATTTGTAATTGAAGGGTGGACCATTAAAATTAACAATATGTTCAATATTTTCCAAAGTGTAAATGATTTATTGAAAAGAGAAAGGCTTTCGATCAGTGGGTGGTTTTTGAATTTCCTAACAAATTTCATCCTATATCTTTTAATCTTGCATATGTAACAATAAATTGTTCTGTTTTTTGTACTAAACAATTCATAACAGAGCTAAACAATCATTTATTTTAAGTTTGAGTTAAGTGTGTTTTATCCCCTAAAGTGGTATTGGGGACCATAAATCCAACATAAGTATATACACTCTTAGTCGAATTGAGATTCAGGTCTTAGTTATAATAGTATATTTTACACCAAGGGAGAGAAGTTGTTTGTTTGTTTGAGAGAAGTTGTTTGTATGTTTTTTTCCGGCGAAGTAAATTTCCCGTGGAGAGCTACAATACGACGAGGGAAAAATGCACTTCTCTCCTGCGATGTATACATTGACACAATCAAACTACAACGACAAATTTCATTTATTTCTTGAAAATTGTTCTACAAGGGGATTAATGTATATTAGCTCTCTTGTGGAATAATGTGACATTTCTATCCCTACTTTGATGTCATAAAAACCAATCAATTCGGAATTTACAATATTTGTAATACCATTCAACCTTACCATCATCTCATTTGGCTTTCGTCCACATTTAGGCGCAGTGTAAAAAATAAATTGTGTCACAAGCATCTGCACTGTTCATAAAAACTGTTAATTTTAATGAATTTAGGATTTCAGTACAGAAAGAAATATAGTAAATAAAATCATATTTGCATTTGGGACCGTATTATATCATTAGAAATGCATCTCGAATACGATCATAACGGGTCTGATAACCAGTAGCATCATAACGGGTTTGATCATCTTCGAAAACTATGAATGTTGTGGTCTTGCGACTCTACTAATAATCCAATAAAATAGAAGAAATTTTTAATTTTGGTAAATGGCGAAAACTTTGCTCAGTACCGAAGCATAGTTGACAGTTAACTCGACCATCACTGTACAACCAGCCAATCGACTCGTACTAATATTTAAATGCTAAAACATAGTAAAATTTTGAATAAATTAACAGTTCTTATAAAGGGTCTTTCAACATCTGTCAATTTTGCTGGGAAATGTTCAGTAGAGTATGGAAAATCACGATGAAAGATTATAGCATTGAGTAACGTAACCAAATCATCAAATTTTATTTTCAAAATCAATGATCCATTCGAGAAATGTTCCTCATTACGTGATTATCTCACCACACCCGTCCCCCTGAGTCTATTATTTGACGTATGGTGGCCAAATTCAAGATGATAAATAAGTCAACCGATTGTATAAATAATTAACACTTTTACAACACCCGTATGATATAGAAACGCAAAGACTGCTGAAAAAATCGTTACGGGGAAACCCCCAGGCAGTTAATTCCTAGTCGTTCACAAGAACTTGACCTTTCCGCAACTTCTTCGAAATTGGATGTTGTGGATACCAACGACTAGTGGTTCTATCAGAATGGGGCTACGTGCCACACTGCCCATGCTCCTACAAACTCCCTGCACACGTGAGTTGAAAGCATATTCTTCCTTTGAATCAAAACTATGAATGCAAATAAACCACAAACAATTGATGCCCTCAAAGTCAACATAACGAACGCGGCAAAAATTATTCTAATTGTTCGGGTTTAGTCGTCATTTATTTGTGATCTTGCTAGCCCAACGACACTTGACACATTTTGATTAGGTACCGATGCTAATTTTAAACAAAATTGTATTTCTTTATCGAAAGCGAGACCAAGCTCGGAGCCACGGCGTGTTAAGCAAACTTTTTAAAAAAACACAAATAAAATCCGAAATTTTATGGAATAAATATGGAATTTCCAAAAAAGTTGCTCAATTTCGACTAATTAGTTGTCCCCTTTATAAATTATTGATTGTGTTTCCATCTATTAATGACTGCTGTAATCATCCCAAAAAAAGAAATCAATTTTGTTAAATTAACGATAAAAACAAAAAATAAATGCAAAATTATTTGGTTTTCATCTGTGTGGATGACCAAACATAGTATATTAAACTAACTTTATACGTCTATTGTCATCTTTTTATATTTTTTGCTACAAAAAGATTAAACTTTTTATCTTGTAAAAATCAAGTTAATCTTTATTCTGCAGTTTTGTGGGTTTGAATCTTGGGTTTCATCTGTTTATTTTACAAAAAGAAATTTTCTCTCAGTTTAGCTTGCGTAATTTTTTAATCTAGCGTCTCAATTTTTTTCAAGATGATACATTTGTTGAATATAAATCAGGCATAACTTAATTTAAAAAGTGGTGTAGACACTTTTGGATTTCGTGTTTTCAAAAACATTTGTAAAATAATTTATATGGTTTAGTAATTCATCTTTCTCATAACAAAACTCTATCATTCACAAAAACGATAGTGATAAAAATGACTTGATTCGTTGCCCATTTGTTCAAAATCAACGATGAATAGTGAGTTTTGATGGCACATTATTTCAAGTTTTCCAATTCTTCTTAGTTCTAAGTAGTAAAATTTTAGAATTTAAGTTCATTCAGCTCTGATACCTGCGTTTAACTCACCTGCTCGGTGACTAAACAAGTAATTAGTGTAAATTGGTTTGTGACGTTTCATGCACGTGTATATAGGAAGTATTTATGTCATTTCATGAAATATAAGTTGGTACAGCTCTTCGATCTGTACAGTCATAGAATATCTTTTTGGAAAAACGAGACTGACAGTAGGAATAAGAATATTACTGATCTTTACTGAGTAATCAATTCTATTTTTTTTTATATCTAGTTTAGAATTAGATAGAGGAAGAGATGCAGTTATACCAAGAAAAACATTTTACAAAGGACATACTTATATTAAACCACATCTGGTAAAGCATGAAAAAAAATTTCCACACTAAAAAATGAGTGTAGTATTTAAAATCATACTTTACCGGCGTTTAGAATGCAAACTAAGCAAATTAAGCTTGATAAGTTTATTTTCCAAATTTATTGCAAACATACAGTTCAAATTACATATAATTAATACATATAATTAATATAGACCGAGGCAAACAAGGACGAAAATATGTGGCTAGATAACTACTTCATCTCATTAATTAAAGCAATTAAATTCTCATCGTTGCACAAATAAAAATAAAATTTAAAATACCAAACTACCGACTCATATATACCTATCGGCCAACATCTGTTTAACGTCTTTTATATATAAGTACGTTTGTAGCAATAACTGTTTAAAAAAACTTTCGAAATAATGTATCGATGGGAAAAGGAAGTTACAAAATGCCCACATAATATATAATAAGAACATATTGAACATCCATTCTTAAATGCATCGCCGTGTTATACACATTGCAATCGGACACTTATTATTATTATTTTTTTTTTTGTTCTTATTGTATTCCTTTTATTAATTGGAAGATATTGGAAAAAAAGACAACAACAATATTACTCTGATATAAACTCGAATTTCAAGTTATTATTGCATTATATTGTGCTAAGAATATATTATATACCTACATATAAGTTTAAGAATGGAAGAAAAACACTTAAATTGAAAAGCTCTGCGGTATACATAAACTAAAAATTAAGGATTTACCTTCAACGGTTGCGAAATATGTATATAGACTGCACTTAATTTATTTCGTTTGGTCTCATACACATTTTTTTTTTGAACGAGCTATTTAATAAACCGCACAAAATACCACACTCACAAAAGCACTAATCTCTAAATACTATTTTTTAAATGATCACTTTATAACCACTTTAAATTTATAATTTTTTTTTTTTTTCACTTTTTCTTAAGTTAACGACACATTTTTTCGACAGTAAACATATTTAAGAACAAATCAAAAATTTAAATTTTTTTTTGTTAAACAACAGCACACAAAACATATATAAAATAAATAAATCGGTTCAAATAAAAATCCACTTTTGCGCCACACGAATAATAACTACAAAACGAACAAAATCTTAAATACAAAACAAAAAAAAAGTAAAAAAAAAACGATCGACTTTAATTCATTAAACCGCACAAAAGTCTCAGACAAAATGACGTTCTTTGGCTGTAGTGTAGTAAGTACACACCACGATGAGAAAAACAAAAAAAATTTTGATCGTTAAAAAACTAATACGCGAACTGTTTGTGATTATGTTTCCATGTTTTTCTTATTTTTTACTTTTTTTTTATTTTTATTTTCCTCCTCGTCGTCAGTTTTGATATACACGTAACTATAATACGCTATATATTATTATGCTATACAATCAAGCGCGCCTTCCCCAGTTGTATGTTGTTTTCCAATTTCAATTAGCAAATGTGATCATTTTTTTAAAAGATCATTTTCTTATTTTTTTTATTTTTTGTTTTTTATTTTTTATTTAACGATCTTTTTTCGTCTATCTCACTTTTAACTTGATCGTGGAAAGAAAAGAAGAAAAGAAAGTAACGAAATATGTATAAATAATGTTTTGTATTTTTAGTTTTTTAACAAAACCAAAATATAAAAATTAATATTGTTGTAATAATAATAATAAATTAAAATATGTAATAATATATAAAATAAAAACTAAATAACATAAATAGTACATAATATGATGATATTCTTTCAACAACAAAAATATAACTCGCGGGGCACAAAGTTACATTGAGGAAATTATAGCAACAATAACAATTAAGTTAAAACCACACACTGAACATTGAAGTAAACACAACACGTGTTTGCATAAAACGATCACCATCGCATCGCGCAACTATAAATATCGGATTGAATTTTTTCTTTTTTTTTTTACTTTTGATTTTATTTTTATTTCGTTTTGTTTCTTATGTTATGATCTTGTGTACATGTGTGTCTGTATGTGCGGTTGTTTGTATGTATCTAGATACCTTTTTTACTGCACTCAAATTTAAATTATAAAACAAAAATTAAATTAACTTAACACATTCGCGGACAATAATAGATACTCTGAATTTCAAATACGATCATGCGTTAATTATTTAACTTGAACAAGTGCAATTGAAGTTAAATTTTGTTGTCTTCGCTAAAGTTAAAGTCCAAAGTTCGTCATTGTTATTAAAATAATAGCAATATTAAATTTTACAGAACTTATTTAGCCCGTACATATCAACAATCAGGTTCGATCGGGTTCGAGCCCATGCTTCGATCAATATGATATTATCTTGTATAATATGATAATTGGGGTGAATCACTCCAATTATGATTGTCGGTTCGTTAGTAAATCGACACGGCTAGGTGTAGCCTTCTCTATTTTCGTTATGCAAAACGCAAAGCAAAAACTGAGAAGGCTACACCGAGTCGAGTAGATTATCATGCGACACGGCAATCATAGTTGGGGTGACTGACCTATACAAAACCAAGAGAAACCAAGTAGTTCTATATCCCAAGGAGATAACATTGGCGACAGTAACTACTCTCTCTATCAGACTCTCATTTTCAATATCGCTAACATAGCTAACAGATCAACAGAACATAAGAATCGTATGAGTGTTATTTTACACATTTGCCATTTAGTCCAATCACACACATAAAATTTGTAAATGCCAGGACTTGACTGGACTGGGGGTATAAGTTGTCTTTATTTATTTCACTTTTAAAAAAGATAAATTAGAACATGAGATTTCAGATAGTCGAGAACAGATCATTTCTTTGTCGTACACATTCCCGATAGCTTGTTCGCAACTTAAACATAAGATGTTTGCTGCATCACTGTCATTTTACATTAACACACATATTTTTGAGATATTCCTAGATACCTCATCACAATCTCCATTTAGGTATCCCAATTGTAATAATATTTATTATATTATTATATTATTAATTAATTAAGGCAAAAGACAATATATATATATATATATATATATATATATATATATATATATATATATATATATATATATATATATATATATATAATTTTATTGTTAATCAGTTAATAACCATGAATTACAAAGTATACATAACCTTTATAAAAGAATAGCAGTTTGTCACATTTTGATTGGAAATTTTGAGACCATTTATTTAAATTAAAACAGGCACATCTTTTTCAACACAACATGAAATTTGTTTATTAACAATTAATAAACAAAAACCACTCACATAACTCTCAAAAATTTATTAAATTCTTTCAAGATTTTTAATTGTTTCACATTTAAAAATTTGACATTTTGAATTTTACCCCTTAACTACGACGCACCACCAAACGGCAGACAATTAAAGTAAAAACTCGCGGATAACTATGTTTCGCGACTCAAATTAAAATATAAATAAAATATTTTTATCTTTGCTTTTGCTTTGTTTTGATTTTGAAATACGAAATTTTGTTATCAGCATAAGTGTTTTAGTAAAAATTTGATTGACCGTGCGTGTCACGATGTCCCGTGACTAAAATGTGTTGATTATGGTCCGCGGATAATTATTTATTCTCATGCGTGTTATTTGGTATTACGCATAAATTACGCAATATAAAATTGTTGAGTAAAATTTTTTAGAATATGTACATTACACAAAATATCGATATAAAATTTTTAAATGCAAAATTGATTTTAATTATGAATATACATGCATAATAAATAGATACATAATAAATCAATGAGAATAAATTTCATCCTACCTTTACTCTGGGATAAGCCACAATAAGCTGCCATGCACAAACCAATTCACGACCAGGCTATTATATACGACTTCGTTAAAGGACGGAAAAATATCGACAAGCCAGATATACGACCCACCACAGGAAATGACAACGTCGTCGCAGACACGCTTTTACGCATTGATCAAATCGATCTCGGAAGCATCTTCGACTGTGCAACAATCGCTGACAAACAAACAAACGATGTAAAACTTGCAAAACTAATGAAAAAAACGATTAAAACGGTGACACGAGCTTTTCAACGCTTGAACGTGATGTTTGAGTGGGCCGTTCCTACACAAATATTGTTAATGGTAATAAAATTCTATAAGATATTCGACATCATCGGATCAAATTATTGATCTTGAAACATTCGATATTTAAAAATAGAGAAAGTAAATTCATTGTTCTGTGCGACAGGACATTTTTCTACCATACAACGTGTTGTATCCGCATGTTTACATAAATATGTACATCAGAGTGCTATAACACATTTTTGTTTGATTACCTCGGCCCCAATTCTGTGCGCACAACATCAAACGCAAAAATATAGACATAAAAGTAACAAAATATCGGTAACTAGAACGCACAGACGGTTTTTGTGTTTTTTTTTTTTTTTTTTTTTTTTAATTTTGGAATTCTAAACGCAAATTTATTTTTATTATAATTTTTTAGTTGGTTTTTTAAGAAAAATGTTAAAAATAAATCAAAATTTTTTCGCATTCTTTTTATCTAGTTTTGCGCAAAAAAAAAACAAATTTTGAGCATGTGTATGTACCCAGTATTTATATAAATTTATTCAAACATAACTCAAACAACTCAATCTGCATACACATGTGATGGATGTGTTTATCATCCATCGTTTGTTATTATTATGCTATATGACTCTTTAAAACTACAACAAATAAACAAAAAATGTTCCAGTTCAGAGAAAATTATAACTGACATCAGTCAAATTAAATAAAAAAAACGATTAAATTACCACATAATACAGCAACAACAAATATAAAAATGAAATAAATCGATCATTGGAATGAAGATCGTAGCAATTAATCAAATAGGTAAAAGTGTTATGATCGTTTTGGAATTTTATTATGAGATTATTAAAACCACACACGCGCGTATGCGCATTAGATAAGTGGTTTGATGTATTATAAAATAAATTTGATAAAAAAGTACGGATGGAGATGCCGGGGATTGAACCCGGGACTTCTCACATGCGAAGCGAGCGCTCTACCACTGAGCTACATCCCCTTATAATTCTCGAAATTATTGTACAATTAATACATTATTGAGTCAAGGAGCTTATCTTATGATAAGCACATCCGAGAATACTTTGAACACCTGTCTATTATAAATGCATACAAAATAATGTACATATTGTAAAAAGTATATTAATGCTTAATTTATTTATTTTTTGTAAAGAAAAGATCGGTAATTTATGATCATTTCAAAAACTTAAAATAAAACGATGAATATAGAGATAAGAATTAAAAAAAATAAAAATATAACAACAAATGTACTTTTTTTTGCGATCTCGCGACTCGCTATAAACTCGCGATTTTTTTTTTTTTTTTGCAAATAAATTTTATCCGATGATGTTCATGTTATTCATTTTTTGTTTGCTCTCGACTTTTTATACATACACACACTCTCGTCTCGGTTGTGTTCTAATTTAATTATTGAAAAAGTGAACAAATATTGCAAATTTTTATTTTTTTTTTATTTAACTTCAGTTTTTCTCCTGCAAATCTTAAACATAATATTATGTCTGTCTGTATATCTACTCGTACCGTGTATTAGAGTAGAAAATTTTTTTTAACGTACTTACAAGGTACACATTCTATTTCGATGGTGTTGTTGGTTTTGTTGCGCTTATTAGTTTCTTTTTAATTTTTCTTGGTTGTTCTTAAAACATATAATGTTCTGTTCTAAGAAATTTTTGTATTAAGGAAATAAAGTTTAACACAGTGGCTGAAAGTTTTACCCGCACAATAACTAATTTACAGTATGCTCGAAAATAAGTACTAAGCTTTGTAATGTTGATGATCGTTAATCGTGGTGAAAAAATTTAAATGAGTAGAAAAACTTGCTCTGCTCATTATAAAGAAAGGCTTCTTACAAATGGCATAGATAGAGCAAAAGCGTGTATTTGTTAGTTCACTACCTTGTGAAGAAAATAAAACACATCTTTCCGTTTTTGTTAAATTTTTTGCTCTTTTTAATCACTTTTTCCTTTGCTATTGCATTCCCCATTGCGGTAATTTGGCAAGTATGATTCAGCCTCCAAACATCTATTCTTTATAACGGCTGCAATACTCAACAACTACAAGTAAATAATACCAAGTGAAGGTAAAGGCCATAAAATCAATGGCTTCATTCTGCAATGTTTGAGTTGGCAACTCTTTCCGCTATGTTAGTTCTAGTGGATCTGGTCTCATTGTGAATAAACAGACACGACAATTTTTAACTCATTTTTCGACTTCATCATCAATTTTCTGCCACCAGACTTTAGCTCGCACACGTTTTTTCCCAAATTATAAATGTCGACAATAATTTATCACTTTTATCACTTGACCGATGATAGAATGTACCTCGTGCCGCAGCAGACATATACTTGCATTAACGGATATCGCTTAGACACAGTCCTCTTAGTTATTATATCTATAGAGAGGAAGCCAATTTGGCTGTGACGGATCAAACCTGTTTAATCGTGACATCGCTAGTGTTTTGCTCCTGAACAAGTTAGCATGGCAGGAACTTCACAGTTAAAACTTTGTTACGTCTTCTTTTGGGAGCTCGCGCTTGTGATGTCGAAAAGAGACATATGTTTATTCTTGTGTCGGCTGCATCATTTTCCAAGTCCATTTTGTTTTCCGTACTATCCGCTCACATACAAATATCACCGGCAACTGATGTATGAGGTCTGGGGTCAACCACATTAGTTCGAACATTAGTGGCAGGCGTGTTCACCTTGCCTTCCAGCTTTTTTACGCTTCGCTTCAGCCATTTAAGTCGTTTCATATGAGTCATGATCTTCTCTACTCTCCTCTATGTGTTTGCGATCATTTTGAATTCGTTTAGTATTCCTGTACAGTATTATTATAGTACCACAGATGGCACTAATTTATGCCAGAAATTGAAAATTTCCACAAATTCAGGAAATATGTGATTGTTGCCGATTTAAATTGTGAAATTTTTCCAAAAATCAAAAAGTTGCCGGGTTCGAATCTCAACGTAGGAGGAATGTAAAAACCGTGACTATAAAATACAAAACGAACTATGATCTTCTGTTGGAGTGCCGAATCCATTGGACGTATCATTCATACCAGTACAGGGTGGCTGGAGCGATGTAATGTGCAGATAAAAATTTAAAACGCAAACTTGTACTCGTGTGTCCTCGATTAGGCTGGTTGGGAGAGCCCTAAAAATGATTGCATGAATTAAAATATTAAACAAACCGTGCATTTAATGCAATTAACCGAAAATTTATATATCCATAATGGTGTAGTCCATTAGACTGAAAATGAATCAATAAGCTCAATAAAACTGTAAAGTTTATGCCACAAATCGAAAATTTACAAAATCCAGAAAATGTATGATGGTCAGCCGATTAATCTGAACAATTAATGCCACAAATCTAAAATTTCGAAAATATAGAAAATGCATGATGGTTACCATAAAACGAAAATTTCGAAAATTTCGATAAATTCGAAAATTCAGAAAATGCATGATTAGCCATGTTTATGAATGTTGGGCTGATTGTTATACAATTACTGTACAACCATTAAGTGTTCAACAAAAAAATGGTTCTAATAACTAAGGAAAACATCTTTTTAGTCCGAAACGAGACTTGCTATAAATTCAGTTAGTTGTTAAGGTTTGTTTCTTCGGTTGCATGCGCCAAGTTTGAAAAAAAAATGTTTTCTCGTTTTCTCTGTACTGATTTTTTAATTCTGAATTACATCTAGCATATTCCGAATATTTAATCTACCTTTAGTGAATTATTATAGTAAAATGTACGATATTTTTACTTGACTACTCACACGAAAACCATTTTATTATTCGCTATAATCGAATCATCTGCCATTCATAAATTGAAGTACTATATCCTACCACACTGTAAACAAGTTCTTAGTTTTTTTTAAGAATAATAAAGAGACGGTCACCTTCGTCCATTTCAAATCTAAAAATAGTAAAATTAAAAATAACAAAATGTCTTATAACAACACAAAATATACAATGAAATTTAATTATAAATTTCAACATTTTGAAATTCAATCAACCATAAATAAATAAAAATAAAAAAATTAATTTTATCTTCTGTTTGTACAAAACACCTACAACAACTTAAATCCGAATCCACATTTTTAAGTGCACAGTGATTCACTCGCCGAAGAATTTATGACTGGAATTATACATTTTTGAAGCAATTCATATGGCTATTTAAATCGTACATGTGTACATATATGCAAACAGTAAATTTGAAATACTTTGAATCGACCATCGCATCATATTTAATTTTACTACGATTATAAAATTAATTTTTACAAATAAATTTTTTATTTTTTATTTTTTTATAAGATTTGTGTACACATTTCAATGGAATTTTAATAGATATAATTTGCAGCACGTATATGACAAACATTTGTATGTCATCATTATCATACTGTGAAATATATGTGAATATAATATATGTAATTTATTTGGAGCGGCGTGGCAGCCAGACCACGTGGTTTGTTAAAACTATTACATAGGTACAGTGATTCATAGTGAAAATGCACCACATGAAGGTGCATGAAGGTGCATCAATTTTTAAACGCTCAATGCCATTATTATACATATAAAGACCTAAAACTTCATTGACATTGTAAAAGTGCATTTAATGTCAATGTGCATTTTCATATCCAGGATGTCAAACCGAAACGTTTAATACTTTGTATGCCTATACATTTTTGTCAATAAAAGAATACAAATCGTTTATTTAATGTTTGGAATTATGTTTGAGAAACAAATGTTCGCTTCTATTGGCCTTAACCATGTGAGATCTTTTAGTTACATTTTTTATCACTTTTTCGTACATTCCACCCTATATTATGTTAATTTTTCCTCTTATGTTAAGATAACCCCACAAAAGAAATTGAAAGCAGTTAAATCGGGTGACCGCGTGGAAGGCAATCCACATAACCAGATTTCGACATTAACAGTTGTGGAAACATTTCTCGTAACAATTGTATGGTTCTAGCAGTATGGCATGTGGCACCACATGTTTATCAAACCATTGGCACGCAATTCTTGTCTAATAAAAGTTCCTTATCATATCATGATAATGCTCGCTAGTGACTTTAAAAGCTAAATAATTCGGATTGTGAATTTTCGTAAAAGTATGCTCCAATGACCTCTCCAGCCTGAATTGAACACCATACCGTATCACTTTTAATGATGTAATGGTGATTTATAAATCATTTGTGGCTTTACTGCTCAAACCAGCTATTTTGTTTGTTTACATATCCACTTAAAGTGAAAATGAGCTTCGTCACTCATAATTAATTTTACAAAAAATTCCAGATTGTCATTGTCAAGCAACAACATCTTATTTGCATATACGTAAGGCGTTAGCGTTGATCTTCGAAATCCACTTTGTTCTTACGCACGGTGTCTAATTGGTGTTGTTGTAGTATCTCGTACACTTTTACGTACAGCACCAGCAATACAATCAATTGATTAATTTGCCACGTTTATGTAATTTACGTACGACTGTCAAGTATAAACCGTAAATATAAATATTCGCCTAAATGGCAGCAAAGAAAATTGAATCATTTCCGATAAACACCCGCTTTGCTGTAACTATCTAAATTTTATTTTATCCACCTAAATCATTTTGTGATAAAGAATGTTATAATTCCTGAATCTACACACAACTATTTTAGCTTCTTGATTTCACATTGGATAAGTCTCGCTGATTTACTAATAAAACGAACCATACATAAGTAGTTATAAGTAGGGAATGTACTCACATTTCATTTACCACTCAAACTTCTCAAAGAGCATTTGATTCTCAAAGTCGTATTAGCTACCCAATTTTAATTTCTAATGATTACTATTATGTCCAATAACTTTTACAGTATTATTCTTTCATTTTTGTTCCATGGTGGACTTATACCTTCTTATTCTATCCACATTGAGATAAATGTAGGATAGAAAAAATTTTTTGAAAAAATTATTTCTAAGTCAGCAAACATTTTTCGTATTTCCATATATAAATCAGAATAAACAATTTCCTTGGTATGGACCATTTTCACTGTGAGCCACTGTATTATAACGAACAAGAAAATCTTGCTATTGAATTACGCAAAACAAACAAAAAAAAATTAACCTAAAATTAGGGCTCAATCTCAGACTATGGTATTTCGAATTTTAACTTAAATTTTAAAATGATACGAATAAAGATAAATTTAAAATTATTTTAATTCGAAATAAGAAAACATTACTAAATGGGAGAAATAAATTAATTTGTGTTGTTTTTGTTCCTCAAGAAAAAAAAAAGATCAAACGGTTTAAGTTTTGTTTTGTTTTATTAGTTTTTAAATCGGTTGGAAGCCAGGGAGATCATTACACCAGGGTATGTGGTTTTATATCATGTGTTGAGTTTAATTTATTTACAGATAACAATAAGGTTAATGACAGATTTGTTTTTTTGAAAAGTGATGTTTGTCAGTCAAAACATTTTACATCTCAATGAGAGCTGTTATTAAATATAGCTATCAAGAATATCATTGGCTAGTAAGATGTTAACGAAAATATAAAATCATTGTACCACCTCTTAATCATTTAAGATTTAATTAAATTAATGGAATAATTAGCAAAGCTATTGAAGTTTAAAAGGGTAAATTAAAATAATATTGACTTCTCGCGCCTTTGAAGATATTTAAAAATTTAATTTTTTTTTTTAATTTAATTTTAATTCTATTTAAAGTATCTGATCACAGCTGTAATTTTATGAGTTTAATTAACTAATTTAACCGTTCAATAATATATGAGATTAAATAAATTCAAAAAATCTTATAAGACGGCGTCAATGTCATATTCATTGGCATTCAAATGAAATGGAAGTTCGTCAAGAGCTTTCAAGTAGTAAATTTCAAAATGAATTCAAAGTTAAACATTTAAGCTTGATTCTCAATAAGATACTGTTAACCATATTAATTGGGTGATCTACCTGTTAAACAAGGTGATATATATTTGGTAAAAGCCAAAAAGTATCACAATAATTTAATTATATTAATTAATAGCGTATTCTATGCTCATTCTTGATGAAATAATGCTGGCTTGTTCCTGTGATTGAATAATGTCAGAACTCGTATTATTTGCTTATTGTAGTTAGCTTATTTAGTAGGGAAACCAGACAAATTTAATCTTAGAAATCTTGATCAACTTTCTTTAGTTAGTTTACATGACACTTCTATCTACACTTATCTAATTGATTTTCTAACATAAACTGAAAAGTAAAACCATCCTTAGTCCCTTATTAATGGAGTTACAGCCATATTTGTAACACTGTTACATACATCCATTTTTTCAGTTCTATCTATTTGGTCCTCACTAATAGTGAAATACAGGCCAGAAAGGTAAACCTGAGTGTTATTTAGATGACTTATGTTACAGTAACGGAAACAGTAACAAATATTCAGCGGCCCATTAGCTCAGTTGGTTAGAGCGTCGTGCTAATAACGCGAAGGTCGCGAGTTCGATCCTCCCATGGGCCACAATTATTTTAGATGTTTACCAATAAACAAACCAAATGGTAAAAAATGTTCCTTAATTAAATTATCAATAATGTTTCAAATTATTCTAAATAAACGGATTGATATAATCTTATCAAATTTGCTTAATGAAAGCTCATTGTTGAAGTATGCATTATTATTTGTTGCTTTATTTTTATTTTTGCGAATACTCGCAAAACGACTAAACGACTAGTTTGGTTATCTTATTTCACACTTAGAGGTCAAGTCATCATATTCTGTTTATAACTTTGTTACCATAACTTCCAATCTGGCACCATCTAACTGAGGAATTCTACGTTCGTAATCACGTGACAGCAATATTTAGTTAGCCTGTAAGCTTTTCAATAGCATTTTATCAAAAAATGGGCATTTTCCCAAATGATGAATCAAAAATGTCAAAAATTTGGCTTTTTTTGCGGGTCAAGGCCTTTACTGCCAATTTTACTGGTAATATCGTAAATACTGTTGATAATATGGCCTCAAACTCAGATAACGTATAAGGCTAATTGTAGATTTTAAGTCAATTAGCGATTTTAAAATGCAGTTATTTAATTTATAAAGCATAGATTAAAAAATAAGCTGTTCCATTTGGTCTAAGTATCTAGAATTAGTGATAAGTCTTTTACAAACTCAAATGTTACATGGACAGATTATAAAATAGTTTTACGACTTTTCTAACTTCGCGTATCAAAGAGCCAAATTATTTTCGAGCTCTTAATATGAATCTATGAATCTGATGAATTCTGATGAATTACCAGCCCATCCAAAGGCAATTCATTCAATTCAAACGCAAATTCATTATCATCATATTTTTCCTCAGATTCAGAATAATTATCTATGGTTTCTTCAACTTGCTGTGTATATTATCTTGCTGCATGGAAAAAGTCAACCACACCAATTGTAGTCCATAGGCTTAACATAGTTGTTGGTCGATGACAATCAATCTCCAACTTTCCTAATGACAGATGTGCCATCTGTAGTAATACAAATGATATCTCGGTCAATTTTTAATTTATATTATTGCCTTTGAAACTTTGTTATTGCCTTTGTGTAAACTTACCTTGTTTGATTACAGGTCCAAAAGTTTAAATAAAATTTGGTCTTTTTTGTGCTTCGCATAAGTGCAATTTTAAGAATGAAACCCAAAGCATACTTAGGTCAATCTTCTTTAAAAGGGAACGAACAAGAAAATTTTTAATTTAAACTGTTTAAAAAATGTAATTTCTGGTCACATATGAAAACGCAAGTATAAACGAACGAAAACATAACAGTGGCTTTATTATGCTTTATTATGTATAGTGACGATTGGAAATACGATAATTTGCTCAGTGTTATAGAAAACTAATAGTATCCCTAAGTATCCTTAACTCATTTCTGCGTAGAGAGATTATTGTCACGGAGCAATGTTACGCCTTGTTTGAAAAGGTGTAGGTGAACCTCTTCATTGCCAGGGCTTCTGCCCTAACCTATTCCTAAGTGCCAGCCCTAAGCGCATATACGGTTTTAGTTTAAGAATCGTGCATTGCCTAACCATTTCGATCGCCCTACAGTTCACCTAGGCGTTGACGTTCGAGTGGCTACTGGTCGCTGATCAGAGATCCAGATAATTTGGTTGTTGAAATGCTCATTCATCTCGTTAAGAGATAATAAAAAACCCAAAGCCACATCTGACAGCAAGGTTGGCCGCTTCTTTAGGGTCTGATTATTGTCGATAGACCTGCCCGACGACATTTATTAATATAGTTATACATACTTAGTTAATTTATACACCGAAAAATATTAGCTTACTAAATGTAGATAATGCAGTCCCGTTTATATTTGCGTCATCCACAAATTATGTAATAATATTGTAATAACACTTATTATAATTTCTGCTTCTATTTTTTCAGTTCAAATTAAACACATGTCATGTTCTCATTTTTTTGAAACATAACCTATAAATCTATTTTCCTTTATTTGTTTTATTCACTTCATACTTTATTTCTATTTTTGATTAAAAACCGTTAATTTTATTTAATTAATTCCGAAATTAATTGCAAATATGTTTTACTAAACAAAAATAACTACATGTCCTTCCTCTACCTCTACTAAAGATTAATTGACACATTTGATTGACTCCGGGAGTTCGGAGTGATCCATAGTAGGAATAATACGAGAAATTTGTTCTATTACGAACATATAATATAATTCATTTTTTCAAAATAGTCCAAAAAGAGTGGATTTTTCGCACAATTTCAAGCCATTCTAGGTTAAAAACTACATAGAATAGCTTATCCTTCCCAAACCTGGTGGCTGTCATTAGAAGCAACAGGCATCGAACTTTTGAGTAAAATAAATAAATTTGAGTAAACTATTTTTTAATTAAAAAGCTACATTAAACGAAAAAACTATTGACATAATTCGAATTGTTTTAAAAAAATTTAAAATATATTTTAAACCAAGTTATTTAGGACAAGGGTAAATTCTATATTTTTTTAAGTTTTATCAGTTTTTTTAATATCATCTATTGACAGCTTTTATGCTCCAAGTGCAGGATTTTTTTCATTATCTGACCGGTTCCCAATAAAAATGGTATGGCATCGGTAACCAAATTATGTATAAACCAGGGTTCGTTTGGCCGACCACTTACACGTGCACAGACAATTTGTAATAAATGTTTCAAAGGGTCTCTTTAAAAACGCGGCATAGGACGTTTGCAGCGGCTTCTATAACATAGTAAGTCTGCTTTCGACACCACAACTCTCTTGTTACTTAACATAATTGTGTGGGACCTGGTAGGGTATATCTACGAATTCCTACTAAAAATCGTTTGGCTATCTAGAACTAACTGTTCAAGACAAGTTTGTGTCCAAATCTATTTGGTCCTCACTTATAGTGAAATACAGGCAAGAAAGATAAATCTGAGTGTTATTTAGATGACTTATGTCACAGTAACGTTCAGTTTAAAAGTGTTTAGCGGCCCATTAGCTCAGTTGGTTAGAGCGTCGTGCTAATAACGCGAAGGTCGTGATTTCGATCCTCCCATGGGCCAATTTTATTTTAGGTGGCTGTCAATGAATAAACCTAGTGGTAATAAATATTTCTAAATAAATAAAATTTTTCTGAATAAAAAACTGCTCTAATTTTATCAAATTTAGTAAACGTGAGCTAATTGTTGAAGTATTCATATAGGCGATTATTTGTTGCTTAATTTTGATTTTTGCGCATGCTAAAATATACTTCCCATAAAATCTGTTACATTCGAATACGCGTTAACCAGTTCCGTTAAACAGAAGTGTCCGACCGGACAAAGAAAACACAAAAAGTTTTGAAAACAATTTCTTTGGTCAATTGTTTACCACCTAGCCACTTTTTTTTAAGTTTGGAATCAGAAAATATTCCGAAGGGGCTAAATCTGACGAATAGGGTGCATGAGGAAGCAATTCGAACTATAACTCATTGATTTTGGTAATCGCGATTATAGTTGTGTGAACTGTTGTGCCAAATGCGGTCGTTTCTTCTTGATTTCATCACTCTCGTTTCTCCCTTTTTCAAAATAATCAATGAAAATTTTAGTTCACGGCACAGTCGATCACGTTTCGGTTGATCACGTAGAGTTTAACAACACCAAGTAATTCAGTAGAAACTTACAGATCCACATGAAATTGAACATTGAGGCAATGAGCTTAAATAGTTCCTGTTACTAGAAAATGTTTCAAAAGAAACATAATTCAGTAGTATCTAAAAGTTATTTTCTGAATATATGCAATCTTTTATGTAGCCCAAGCTTACCCAATTTTTCGGCGGTTAATGTTCTGTACATAATGTTCTGCACATCGCATTGCTGAATCTGCCAAAGGATTTTCAACGGAACACGAATTTTATTTTAAAATACTTTTTTGTATCAATAATTTTACTGGCCCATTAGCTCAGTTGGTTAGAGCGTCGTGCTAATAACGCGAAGGTCATGAGTTCGATCCTCTTATGAGCCACATTTATTTTTAACTTTATTTATATAGCTTCAGAATTTTTTCTTAATTGTTGCGTACGGTAAGCTACAATATACAAAATATGATAAAAAATAGATATTAAAAATGTTCAAAATTAGCAATTTCTTAAAAAAATCGAAAGAAGTTAAATCCGTGTTTAACGGGAACATCGATTCATTCATCATAATAAAAATAGTATAATTGTATGTAATGGCTCTGGGGAAGATGTTCCTCAGAACATGAGGTACGTAGGCAAGGCTTCCTGTCACCTAACAAAATATCTTTATAAGAACTTTTACTTAAATTTAAGCTATATTTCGTGCAGTTAAATTTTAAAGTAATTACATACTTTATGTAGTTCTAGTTGTTACTTGGGGCATTTTCTGACTTCCGGAAAATGTCAAATTAGTTAGCTGTCAAAATTTTATCGAATTCATTTGTTTTTAATAAATTGCAATATTTACAACCATTGTTGTCGATTGAAAGTTAAGAAATATTTAATATTTTAATTAAAATTAATTTGTGAACTATGTATATGTAATATAACCGTTTAGTGATTTGTCTCTGATAATAATACAATTATTATGCCAGTAAAATTGGTTTTCACAATTGAGGTTATGTGATTGTAATATACACAAGTTTTAAGTTTATAGTTGTAAAATAACAATTTTATTAATAATGCCTAGTTGGTATTACGAAAAAAAAGGTTTAAAAAGTAGCCCTTCGATAAAAGATGCCATCGACTTTGAAACCGAGCGACGATATCGTCGAGAAGGTGCCCGATTCATAATGCAAACTGGTACTTCGATGGGATTAGGGCATAATGCATTAGCAACTGGAATTGTATATTTTCATAGATTTTATATGTTCCATTCGTTTAAAACATTTCCCAGATATGTAACGGCATGTTGTTGTTTATTTTTGGCTGGAAAAGTCGAGGAAACACCAAAGAAATGCCGAGATATTATTAAAACAGCCAAATCGCTATTAAGTGAAGAGAAATTTTTATCGTTCGGTGAGGATCCAAAAGAGGAAGTGATGACATTGGAACGGATTTTGTTGCAAACTATTAAATTTGATTTGCAAGTTGAACATCCTTATACATTTCTAGTGAAGTACGCAAAATGTTTAAGAGGCGACAACACAAAATTGGAGAAAATGGTTCAAATGGCTTGGAATTTTGTAAATGATTCACTAAGTACAACGGTTTGTCTACAATGGGAGCCGGAAATTATTGCAGTCGCTTTAATACATTTAGCTAGCAAATTGAGTAAATTCACTGTTGTGGATTGGGTTGGAAAAACTTCTCATCATCTAAGATGGTGGGATGTGTTTGTGGCCGATGTTACAATGGAAATTTTAGAAGATATTTGTCATCAAGTTCTTGATTTATACCAGACTAATCAAAATGCAGAAGTACCCGAAAGTCCTCCTCAGATTCCAACAACTAAAGCAAGTCCGCCGTCTACGCAAGCCAACCATTCGTCTACACAAAGTCAATTATCTCCCGGCATTGAAAGTAACTCGCGCGACATGGATGTTGGAGGAAAGTCGATTCCTAGCATAGTCACGGATACTTTAACCCAACCACACTATGGATTTTCGCAACCACAATATGGAGGATATCCACCAACCTATGCTACACTACCACCACCGGTACCGCCTGGTGTTTTATCCGGATCACAAGTTCAACCAATATATGGAACGCAATATCCAGTACTACCACACACGTATTCGATGCATCCTACAGGTGTACCACCAGGACATCCACCTCCAATTCCCCCACAAAGTTATTATGCAATGCCGCAAGGTCGGCCATATTATCATCCAGCTCCTTAAGCAACACTTTAATACTGAGATACTAAAGTTCTCAACAAATTTTTAAATAAAAATTATTTATATTTTTTAAGAGAAAATTACATTTTGTTTTTATTTATTTCAGTTCTAATGCTTTCAGATTCACGACCTAATGATGATGGGCATCTGGATTTGGCTTACCGTATTGTTTCTCCCACCATTGTACGTATTCTTTCTTACGTTGTTCCCTTCGTTCAAAGTATTCTGGATACTGGGCCTTCTCGAGTGGATGCCAAAAATCTAGTACCCAATCAGGGGGAATCACTTCACGAGCAAATGCACATCCTCCAGGACTGTTTGCGACTAAAACAAGATCATGCTATTAAATATCTAATCTCACCTAACTCAATAATATTGTAGTTACATTTTTTAGGTTGGAAATGTTGTTTTTCAAACAATTCTCGTTCACCTTTGGTAACTAAATCTTGGGCCGCAAGTGAATCAACACAACGATTCTGATCGAAACGAGCTCGTAAAAGTACGGCTTGATAACGGAATATATGTCTAAAAAATAAGTTAAATGAATCGATTATATAAGCAGCCGATTTGCTTGGCTTGAAACCATGGCGCTATCTGTACACTTACCTACGATCGTACCATGATTCTAGATTTCGTAACGATTTTTTATAAAGTGTGCAAACCCGTTTGGCGTGGGCCAGTGCGGCTGGTGACGACATTTTTAGTCCGTTTTTCTATTTTAAACTCGAACTTTTCAAAACGAATAAAAGAATTGCATAAATGTCAAATTTTTTCTTCTATATGTTATGACATTTGCTACACAATAAAGTTGGCTTCAATTTGACAAAGAACACTACAAATGTCTGATTGAATCAAGAACTATTTTAAATCGTAATCTATTTACCAACGTAACAACCCGCAATAATGTAAACAGGAGAATGTACTTAATATAGACAGTTTAGTGGTTTTTGTCGGCTCTATAAATGAAATCACTCAGCAAACACCTATGGTCGGAGGCAACCTCCAATCTGCATGCCTCGTAAAGTGTTTTACACACACCATGATATGCGACTAACCGAACTGCCTGCACCTTTAAAAACATATTGTTACTAAAAATCAACAAAAAATAACTAGAAATCGTAAAAATTTAACCAGACCATTGCTCACGTTTAAGAATACGCGGTTTAGGATTGGCAAATGGCACGCAAAACGTACAGTCGTTGAGAAAATCAGGCAATTTTGATAAAACTATATCAGCCATGAAAGAGTATCGTTTGGAAGTCTTTGCTCTCCGAGAAACTCGATTGTCAAAAAGTAGAGAATATAAGTTCCAAGGCTTTGCATTGGAGATGACCTCGGAATACTTGCAATCAATTCATAAACCAAATATATGTTTATAGGTTTAAAGCCTAAGACTCAATTGATTTTAGTAGTCCATACATTTGAAAAGTGATGGACTTCCGATACCTCCGATCCCTTGTCACTCACCATAATTGTGTGGGAGTAAATAGAATTATTTCATATGTTGACAGCTACATTAAAATCTACTTGTGAATTTAACTTCAAAGAAAATTGAGAAAAAACATGTATACACATTTCACAAATTTGATTTTTCAGAAACTGAATTAGTGCGTCTACGCTCGACACAAATAAAAGAACTTCTGCTGTTTATCCTTTTTGGGATATTTTGATTATAGTCGTAATTGGTCGTTACTCCGTTTGCTTTCTACAACGTGAAAAGAAACACGCCCTATACAACATTGCTGAACTAAAATTTCTACACTCTTCCAGACTACACAAAAAATGAGCAAAATACTCTTCCATATTCCAATTAAACAAAGAAGTTTATTAAACATTTACAAAATCTGTCACATTCGAATCAGACACCACCAATTTGTGACGCTGCCGCCATGACCTCACAAATGTTGTATGTAAAGTGAAAAATAATAAAGAATTATAAATTTTATTTATTTTAAACAAATATAATTCTGTAACCACCATCTATAAAATATAAATAAAATTTATTAACGCGTTCACAGTAACAAAGAAGATTTTGTGTTATGGGTAAGCGTTTTGCAATGAAAAAAATAAAAATTGATCGGTCGTTCTAACCAAAAAGAAAACAAAATAGGCTCTTTCCAAAGGGAAAAAATAAATTAAAAAAATTTGACATATATTTGACATTTCCCTTTTGAATTTTCTTATAATTTTTTTTTTTTAATATTCAATTTTCTTTTACAATTCCAAATAGATTTTCGTTATATTGGAATTATTCATAAAGAGAATTTTTGTCTTTTTATTATAACAAATATTTTGTTTTCTTTTTTGTCGCAAACCCGACTCATTATCTAATGTTATTGTTTTTCCTACATATATAACACATACAAAATTTTCCTGAATTTGTGATTTTATTCTTGTTTTGCAGACCATCATCCAAAAACCAAATGAAAATTCTATCTAATGCAAATATAATTTTAAATTCAAAATTAATTTTTAACGAAGCAGAGGATAATTATACGAAAAAAACAAAATTTAAGATTGATAAATTTGAAGAAAATACAACAGTGGCTGAAAAGGGGAACGAAGTGACTGATGTAAGCTGGACCGCTCAGTTGGTCGATAAACTGAGCCGAGGAAGCGAGGCTCAGGTGCATTTTGTTTACTAACCCATCATTTAATTTTCCGTTTTATTTCGCTTATCATTTTAATTTTTAACAATTTTTTTGTGTACACACCCAGTGTGTAAATTTAGGGTCGCAACAACAAAAACGATGCACAACTCCAGCACTAAAAAGAAACTCATGGCCATTATGTTTTCGCGACGTTGTCTTATCATTCATAGTTTACATCGTCCCAAGAACATTTTTTTTTTGTGTTTTTTGTGCAAATTCATTGTGTTTTACAATAACATAACCTTCAAAGTGTCATGGCCTTTCTTTTTGTGTTCTTTGCGTTCAGTATTTTGTTGTTTTCGTTCGTCCATAATTTCATATATGTACATTAATGGCATCATTTTTTTACTAATTACATTACAACTTTTCTTTATACAAAATTACTGTTGTCGTTAACAATAATTCTTAAGTGTTTCATAATTACTAACCGTTTTTTTTTATATATATTGTAAATAGTTTTTGTGTTAGTTTCTAAATTGCATTTAATAGTTTGTATAATTTACTAATAGTTTTATTTATTAAACGATTTTTTAGGCCATGCCATCGGCAATTGGCGGCGGACATTCGTCGCACTCGAATACAACAACAATACCGAGTAATGAAGAATGTGGCATACGAGACGTATGGAAACATAATTTAGACGAGGAATTTCGAACGATACGACAAGTTGTACAGAAATATCATTATGTCGCAATGGATACTGAATTTCCGGGTGTGGTGGCACGGCCAATTGGTGAATTTCGTTCACCAGCCGACTATCAATATCAATTGTTGCGCTGTAATGTTGATCTATTGCGTATCATTCAATTGGGATTAACGTTTATGGATGATGATGGTAAAACGCCTCCGGGTTATTCAACTTGGCAATTTAATTTTAAATTTAACCTGTCGTAAGTAGAAGACATTTTTATTATTTTATTTAAATTATTATATATTTTTGCAGCTTATAATTTATCAGACTATGCAATTTTTAAAGTTGTTACGTCATACGTCATTTTACATGCGACTACCTTAAAATGTCTTCGAATATCTATGAAAAGATTAGAAACGTCCTCATTTCATTGTTTACCACACAAAAAAAAAAAAATTAAACCACACAAGTTTTCAATAATGTTTACTGATAATAAACGAGTTCAAGCTAATATTTTCTTTTGAAAACATATCAATTTTAAGATCATGGCCTAGAATTGGAAACATATTTTTGCGTTTTCCAAAATTATCGATCAGAAAATGTCAGTGTCTCTTGAATCTTTTACGTACTGTAACAAATGCTTAAAATGAACCTATGTATGTTCAAAAACTGACCTATGCACCTACCGAATAGGGTTCTGCTCTCAGAAAGCCAGCATGACATCACGAATTTTCATCAGATTCCTAATTCTCGTGGTTCAAGAGAAAACTGTAAATGTCGTCATCGTCTCGTTTTTCATTTTAGACTCATTGATTTTGCGTCTAACAGAAGCTGATCTAGTATTTTTTTGTTTTTTTTTTATGTTTATTAATCCATGCGATGTTTTCTGGGGCCAAACCAAAACTCACTCAACTCTTGGGTTGTTAATTTTACGTCCTACTGTACGGTGTCGCCAGCCAAAACTAGGTCACACGACTATACTAATATCCTTTTTCACATTGCTCCAGCCAGCTTGTTCCTGTTAGCTGGTTCTTAACTTTGACATAGTATTGTGACTGCATTATTGTCATTTGACCCAAAAAAACTAATTTTTTAGGTGTTCAGACATGGTAAAACAATCCATACACTCTTCTGATGGATTGACTCCTATTCTAGAACACCCAAAACAACTTGGTCAGTGACTGGCCGATTTGGACAAAACCAAATTAGGTAGTCACCTGCTTGCCTTCCGCCAGGGGAGTGGTCCTCTAATATTTTGTAATTTACATGCTCTGCAAACGAGAGCTAAGCCGTGATAGTTTTCGAATTTATAGCGATCCTCTTTCTTAAGAATAGGGCATAAAGCAGTCACTTTCAATTCATAAGAAACTTTACCTTGTGATACTAATCGAATAAGGTCGAAATGAAGAGCTCAGGGTTAAGATAATCAATGAGTACCATTGATTATCTTAACCCTGAGATAATCAGAGTACCACATTCATTCTCAGATAATCAGAGTACCACATACGAATATTTGTCGTGGTCCCGAATGGCAATCGACCTAGGCATGAATGTATAGTTAGAATGTATAGTTATTGCTGAGTTGCAGTACTGTTAAAACTTCAGCCTTTCAAGAAATTAGCCACTATGAGATCGTGTCCGATTGCACGAACTACATCATTCTTTCCCCATTATCAGATGATCTCCACTCTTTGTTAAACCTAAACCATGTGTCCTTTAACGTGAGCAGGGGTCTGGTTAAATTTTTGTCCTATCCATTTTTATTTTGTTGATAATTTTAATATGACGTTCTTTAAGGATGCGGATGGGTTTGTCAGCCCAGCGATCCAACCTTTATTTTGTAAATAAATGTTATATTCTCTCTTTTGTTTTACAGTGAGGACATGTATGCACAGGATTCGATCGATCTACTTCAAAATTCTGGAATACAATTTAAAAAACACGAAGAAGACGGTATCGATCCATTGGATTTTGCTGAATTACTAATGACCTCCGGTATTGTACTAATGGACAATATAAAATGGTTAAGTTTTCATTCGGGCTACGATTTCGGCTATCTGCTCAAATTGTTGACCGATCAAAACTTACCAGCCGAAGAAAGTGATTTCTTTGAGCTGCTACGCATCTATTTCCCGACCATATACGATGTAAAATATTTAATGAAATCATGTAAAAATTTAAAAGGTGGTCTGCAAGAGGTGGCCGATCAATTAGAATTACGTCGAGTTGGCCCACAACATCAAGCAGGATCCGATTCACTTTTAACCGGCATGGCGTTTTTTAAAATGAGAGAGGTATCTATGGCCGATGATTTTTTTGTAGCTTTAAAAAAATCATCCAAAATTATAGATACGAAATTTAAAAATGTTTTTTTAAAAAAAGTCGAGTAACTTTATTTCCATTTATTTATTAATTATTATTTTTTCATCGGTCGGTGGTAAATTCGGGATTAAAAAAAAAAAAAAAAAAATTAGAATAACGGTTGAACCGGTTGAATTTGAAATTTTCTTCCTTACATTTTTTTTTTTTTTTTTTATTTTTTTTTATTTTAATCTGAATTATATACTAATAATTAGGAGCCTTATCCTCTTCAGCAAGATTATTTTTTTTTTGTATCAAAAAACCATAAAAGAATTATTTATCGAATTATTTAAAATTTGAACTATATTAATAAATTAATTTGATTTATTTAAATATTAATATTTAAAAACCAAAACACCAAAATATTTTTTTGAATTTTGTATTTGTCGTTTTTACAGTTTTTATGTGAATAGATTATGCCACCGCGCGTAAAAGTTTACAAATTAATCGACCGATTTCTTTTTTTTACTTTTTTTTTTAGATGTTTTTCGAAGATAATATCGATAATGCGAAATACTGCGGTCATCTGTATGGATTAGGAACATCATTCGTAG
The DNA here is from genome assembly GCA_963556175.1 of Tipula confusa. Taxonomy (NCBI): domain Eukaryota; kingdom Metazoa; phylum Arthropoda; class Insecta; order Diptera; family Tipulidae; genus Tipula; species Tipula confusa. Next base: position 13,418,306 of record OY744476.1, on the reverse strand, counting down.
TAAATGGTAACAATTATCACGATAATGGTGACACAAATTCTACATCATGAGTTATTTAAGAACAAAAAAAAAACTTTCAACACAAACAAACAATAAAATATGTATAACAAAATCTACACAACAACATTAGTTTCATCTCTACACTCGCGTTTTGTGTCACTACTCTCCAAAATAAAATAAAATTTGAAATAATAATAATAAATAAAAAAAACCAACTTATAATTTGTTTAGATAATATACAAACATATATATATATATATATTTTTTTTAACAGTAAGATTATTTTTTTTTTAAATAAAAATATATTATATTACTTTAAAAAAAATGCAAAAAATTTAAAATGAAAAAACCAAAACAAAAAACAAAATTTTCATCATCATTATGAATTTATATAATATGATAAACAAAATAAAAATGTCCTTTTTTTCTCTTGAAATGTAAATTTAAACAAAACAAAAATCAACATTTATATGAATATTATTATTATTTTTATTTTTTTTTTTGTTAATACATGAAATAAACTGTTTTTATAAAATATTAATTTTAATGAAAAAGAAAAAATTTAAAAATTAATTAAACTTTAAAAAAGAAAACAAATGAAAATCATTAATTTTAAAAGTTCTTTTGCGAAAAAATTTAAATAACGGAGTTTTATTTTTTCAAATGGTTCCGCTGACTATCGCCGCTCTTCCACATCTATTTGTAGTTTATTAATTTGACAATTGTGAAATTGTTTTGGTTTTATTTTGTTCGTGTGATTAGGAAGTTATAATTTTGGTTGCTTAAATCGAAATAAAAATATGACGGCAAGTGGAATACCTGATAAGGCATGGCAGCCACATTTCGTTACATTAGAAACATCGTACGTATTTACTTATTATTAAGAAGGCTTTCATTTCATATACGAGATGTAAATAAAGTCGATCGTGAGGTTCCAACATTTTTTAACATTTAACTCAAATGTTAAATTTGTTTTTATTGAAGATAGATTTTTTTCTAAGCACACCCCCAACTACATTTTGGTCACTGGAGAGCTTAGCAACAATATGCTCAAAATGTGTACTTTAATTACAGATTAACCAGACATGTCCCATATGATCAACCTACACATTTCTCTCTAGAAGTTTCGGTAGCTAGATACATCTATCCTAGAACCCGATTTTTTATAATATCTAGTTTAACCTTCTAAATTGCATTGCGCGGTTAAGGTTTCCCAAAATGTATATTGCGAAAAAGCAAATTTTAATAAAATTTTAGAACATGTTCCTTTAAAAAAAATGAAATAACCCCAGAATGAGTTTAAGCGCCCCACAGAAATAAGCAATTTAATTTTCCTTTAGAAAATGAGACTATTGCTGCTTGGGTCTTATAGCGATTTAATTTAATTGCAATTGGTAATGATAGGAACATTAGTGGTCCCTTCGAAGATTTTCAACTAATTGTACATAATATGTCCGTACGTATAAATATCCATTTAACTTCTAATTTCCTTTATTCTAGTATGGGCGAAATAACGATTGAACTTTACTGGAAACATGCACCGAATACATGTCGGAATTTTGCTGAACTAATTCGGCGTGGCTACTACAACAACACAATATTTCATCGTATAATCCGAGACTTTATGATCCAAGGTGGCGATCCAACGTGTACGGGTCGCGGTGGTACATCAATTTATGGTGCAACATTTCCCGATGAAATACATCAAGATTTAAAACATACAGGTGCTGGTATCTTATCAATGGCCAATTCTGGCCCCGATACAAATGGATCTCAATTTTTTATAAGTCTAGCGCCAACACAATGGCTTGATGGAAAGCATACAATATTTGGTCGAATACATTCTGGGATACAAAGTGTTAAACGAATTGGAATGGTCGAGGTCGATATAAATGATCGGCCGAGCGATCCTGTACGTATTATAAAAGGAAAAGTTGAAAAATAAAATAAACAATTTTCAAGTTACGGATTAAAATTTATATTGTGTTTTAAGTTCACAACTCCTTTATAAAAACAATATGGCAACAAACGAGACTATTGCACCTGTAGTAAACAAATAAAAACGATTCAAAAAAGATATTCTTAATTTATAGTTGATAATACTCATGATCCTGCTACCTTCGATGGTGTTGACGATAAGAGGCAAGCGTTTATATCAGACTTCATAGAAACATCATTTAAATAAATATTTTTGCTGTACTCATCGTAGCCACTATCGATACGATGCAGCTGTCCTTCACCTTCTACATTTTCAATCGGTGGTTGATCGTCCTTGTCCGCTAAATCGGCAAATTCATTGAATAGTATAAACGACCGTGATAGATTTTTACGATTTGCTGATCGATTTCGTGATCGCAACGGTGTGGAAGGATGTTCTCCACTATTATTATTTGATGACGTATTGCTGATTTGCATTAGGTCATCGGCTGTTTCATTTAGATATTCTAATTTACTATTTTCGTAGTTTAAATAGCGCGAACCTTCACCAGCACCAATTTCCATCAGAGATGTCGATATATGTTTAAATCGATCGGGAGTGCTTTGAAAAATATCGATGGATGAGTCGCTTCCACAACGTTTTATAAGACGCCGAGCACGTATCGGTGGGGATTTTGATGGAATAGGCGAAATTGCATCAAACGATGAATTGCCATTTGGAATCACAATTTTTGTTTCACTTTCGTCTGAAGCTATATCTGCAAAATGGGCTCGTAAGCTCCTGTTTGGTGATTTTAAGGTTGCTAAAATCAAATCGGGAGATTGTGGCGGTGGACTTAATTCAGTTCGGTTTGACGATAGTAAATGTTCGTCATGATATGTATCACAGCTTTTCATTGATATATTTGAATGGTCAAATAGTTTACGTCGCAATAGAGAGTCGCGTTTGTCACTTTCGGTTGTATCGGGATCTTCTTTATCCTCCACTAATTGTTGTTGATCCTAAAAATTTTAATTATAAAAAATTAACAACCTCCAGTACGCAATAAATGCTAATAACTTACATCATGATATGTAAAATACTCCTGAAACAGGTTATCAATACTCTTTGGTAAAGTTGGTGGTAATGTCAAAACAGTTTGTGAGACCCCATCCCGTCTTGTTTTCTTACTAGCTGGATTTACAATACTACATAGACTGGAACTAGAATTCTCATCATAAGCCATCATCATTTCAGTCAATTTAATTTTATGTGTCTTTATAGATCTCGTATCGATTGGACTAGGAGCAATATCAGTTTGTTGAAAAAATAAACTAATAGCTGATTGTGCCTTTGCCTCGTGATCTGGATCCGGTGTCTGGTAGAATTGAGTTTCACACGGCTCCACATTTACAGAACTGAGTGAGGCAATTTCATCAATGGTCCATTCGAATTTATCAGCTAAAGTTGAATTTTTTTGTGGTGTCCCAAATGAATTTCGAAATAGTGGACTACAATAAAAAATAAAATGTGCATTTAAAATTTTCTTATGCGTATAAACATTTGTAACTTACCTGTGTATCATCGGCAAATGTAATCGGTCGGCTAGGGCTGCATCAAATGGATTTGTAACTCGTGGAAATCTTTGTGGTGTTTTAACCACTGGCAATAATGAAAATGTCCCGGCTTTTTTATTAAACATCCGATTGGTTGGAGTCAGATAATTGACTGGTCCCAAATTAAATTTACATTTTGGCGTGCATATACTACCGCTGCTATTACTATCTCCATTATTTTCTACTGTACTATTTCCCAACTTTGATTTCGTCTGATTTATTAGAAATTTGGTTGGTGTCCTATATATTTCGTGATTCATTTTACAACAAAATTAAAATACACTACTTAAAAACTATACTACAAATAAATTTTATACACTTGCTAGTAATGAAAGATATCATAGAAATAAATAGTTTATGTTATAAAATTAACAGAAAATAAAATTAATGTTCTCGCTTTTTTCGACAGTCGTTTAGTAGTAAATCGTTCTTCACACACATTTGAAAATAAATAAATTATTAACGGTTTACGCCACTGAACTTAAGATGACATTGCCCAATAAAGCTAGTTCTATGGAAGAGATTTTATACCATTAAGATATGAATTAACTAATTTGTAATATATTTATAAGCCTTTTAATAGTTATATAAATTTAATGTTCAATTAATTTGTAATATTATAATAAACAATTACACAAATAACTTTAAAGTTTTAATTCAATATCTTAGCAAAAGCACTTTGATATCTAAATGGTCTAAAAATTTGACAGTTTAGTTGACGTCTTGAAAGTTCAACAGACAACAACACAAACATGACAAATTTTTATTTATTTTTCAGATAAGCTTAAAAACAGTTGTAAATTATCAGTAGCGATTTTGTAGTGATTAGAGTATGTTACTATTTGCAGGTATGCAGTAGAATTAACCGAGTTTGTATCTAGCGGTACATACAAAGAAACACTAACAATAATTGAAAGCTTAAAGCTGTCACTGAAAAAATCTGAAGATGAATAATATAAGAATAAGTATTATATCTTTATTTCACTACAAGTTTTCGAGTCGAGATAATATTGTTTTAAAAGGTTTATAAATTATATAAAGGGTCATTAATATCACAATAACGGATGAACCAAATTGTATCGATGGACTTGTGTTCCTTCGATACCAACCTGTGTAAAATCCAAGCACAATAGTTATGGTGCTGAGTAGAAATGTAGTGGTACCGAGTACGGCATGGCCAATTTTTGAATAAACAGGACGAATATAATTTCTTAGTTGATAACCGTATTTTGTAAATATCCCTCCAATTGATGTAACCGCCACAAGTATAGTTGTAATAAGACCATAGATCGCATGATTCGTATAGAAATGTGGCTTGCCATGATTATTTTTGTTAACGTAAATCGATGTGAATCCCACTGCGATACAAACAGCGGCGAGTAGTTGAAGTAGCCAATGTATAAATACTAGATTTCGGAATCCTATCGTATGAGTGACGTTGGCATCGGAAAGAGCCAGGATCGCTTCTGACATTAATGCTAAAAACTGTTAAAACGAATTATTTATTAGCCTACATATTATTTCAAAATGCTTTTAATAATCTTACCCCAATCGCCATAAACGCTGGATGCCATGAAAACAGATTAACAACTTCAAAACTTTTAAATACAATAAAAACTACCAGCAACGCTATAAAAACATGACAAAGTGCATTCATTGCTACGTATGGCTTCGACACTTTCGCCTTACTAGTTTTTACTTCTATCATATTTATATCGTTCTCCACATCTTTCACATCCGAAGTTTCGTTATCTTCAAAAAGTGAACCGTAAAGCATATCAAATTAATTTTTAGTTTATGAAAGTAAAACGCTTATTAAAATAAAATAAAAATTAATAGGGTGACCCTGCCGCTTCAGCGTGTAATATAAAAATAAACTGCATAGTTCGTATATGTAATACTAGTACATCAGTGGGATGTATCACGGTTTTTCCCAGTCGTTGATATATTATATCTGTTTTGCATTTATTTTTTGTATTTTTCAAAGAAATTAAATTACTTTTATTCATAATAATATAGTTACAGTGCGTTAACTAAAAACTTGAATCCGTATGGTTTGTAGTAAATATACTGTAGTTTGATTATGAGTCAGAAGCAAACTTGTATGATCTAAAAATTCCTTTTAACACTATAATTGATCTCAAACAGATTTGAAAAAAAAAAATCGGAATATTCGAAATGCATAGAATTATTATGGTGAGGTAATACATAATTTAGGAGCTTCTGACAGAGGTACTATGTAATATCAAAATTGTGTGAAAATTGCACCTCGTGGTTTTGCAGCCAGTAGGCTTAAAATGTGGCAATATTATCAGTAAAATACTGCTATAAAATATGGATACATTTTTATATTACATTATTATGATACATTTGTATGCCGCAAAATGATTTATGAAAATAACTGAATATTTTATTGCAGTATTTTTACTGCGGTCAAGAGCTTTCGATCAAGGTATCAGTCATACATAATCGGACCACTATTACGTGTGCTATTCATTCATTTTCGGATCACAATTACGAGTGCATGCTATTGACAATTCATTCATTTTCGTTAATTTGTAAAGGCTTACCCTTTTCCAAATTTTTAAGCCGGAAAATGATTTGTGAAAATGTATGTATATAAAAAACTCTGCGATTTTTGATCAAACATAAAAAATGTTCAAAATACAGAAAATGCTGATTGCTTACGCAAGTTTGGAATAAATCGTCAAGTATTTGAGAAGGCCCAACAATCTAAGAACGTCCGAATTATTTTCCGGTTTTTTCATTTCCAAACTTGCATCCCGATGTTTCAAATCGGATTTAACTTTCCCCATCTTCCCCATCTCATTTCCCATGAACTTTAATTCGACTTTAATTTAATAAATTAATGTTGTTAATTCTGAACTTTATATCTCCAATTCCATATGCCTAAAACCACTTCTCAGATGAAGAAACGAAAAGATTCATTTCCTGCGAATCTCGACGTTATGTCAATTGGCTTTATGTCAAAACAAATACGAAGTTTACCGTTAGGCTTTCCAACAAGTTGGGTAATCAGCAGGCGAAATGATTTTGTCATTTTGTGAAATTCCAATTTTATTTTATTCGTTAATGACACTGTTATCCTTTAATGCAATTGAAAATGTTCCTGGGAATTTACCATTCCTTCGATTCCATTACAAAAAAACTAATTTCAAAAACGACAATGAGTTCATGCTCTAATCGCAAAAATTAGATGAAAACTACTCTCTCTTCTAAACAGCTCTCGACATCAGTAAAAATACTGCTATAAAACGTTGATACATTTTCACAAATCATTTTTCGGTTTAAAAATTCGGAAAGGGGTAAACCCTTACAAATTAACGAAAACGAATGAATAGCACACGTAACTGTTGTCCGATTATGATGACTGAAAGTTGAATCAATAATTTTTGACCTTAGTTAAAATAATAATAATAAACCTAGAGATCGAGCATTTATTTGACGGCTCTTACGAAATGATCTTTAGTAACAACATACTGGATTAAGCTCGTTTTTCGCAAAATTCAGGACTTTACACATCAAAGAAATAAGAGAATGGGTATTATGGTGGGTATTATGGTACATAATGGGTACTTTTTTATGATTTGAAACTGTGCATTTTATTACTGCTATGGGAAGAACAAAATTTTCCACATAGAATCCAATTCAATATTCAAACAGAACTGCTTGGAATTATTATTCTTAGGATTTACTACCACTGTTTTTAGAGGCATCTAACAGGAGTACAGAGACAATAGAGGGGACTAATATGTCTATATTGAAAAGATTGATCAGAAAAATAAAAGGCCTGAATAACCAGAAAAAATGCATTACACGTTCCGCTAGCTGTTGGATAGCCGATTATCTGGCAAACGGCGCCTTTTATATCCTGCATTATACGTACTATCGATAGCAGTAACATATTAGCGATTACCTGGATAACAACACCTTCGCATCATCAAAAAAATAAAGATCAGTAACTGAAGAAAACGCATCGCGTGTATTCAATGATGACCTTTTGGTCAAACTCTCACAAATCTCACCATAAGAGAGAATAGAAATCAAGTACCGGTAATGCGAGGGATATGTTTTTCACTAATAGTTCTCGCACCAAACCATTCATTTCTGGGTTTAATGTTTCCCACACAAAGAGTCTTCTGGACCCATAAGCGATTAATAGTGGTCCCTTACAAATTGTATTCAGAGCTTTGCATATGAGTTTTTATAAGACTAAATTGTCAGTAGTTTTTTTTTTAAATATTGATAATTCGTAAAATAGTACTACACGGCACGTTATATGTACCGTGCCGTTCTCTAACGATAAATTGTCCCATTAAATTTTGTACAAAAAACTCATTTACAACTACAAGTTTTAACATTACATATTCATTTTATTAAATCTGAACACATCGATCTCTAATCTTCGTATTATAGTTTAATATTAATGTTTTTATTATCTTACAGATTCTAAGTACAACAAATAAACAAACAATAAATTGGGAATCCCAAATGATTTGATATTTTTAATTGCACGCAACACTTATCACCGCGTAATGCACATATACACTCCACATTCTCGTACTTGTATGATTTAGCTCCATTGTTGAATTACTCGTCGATCTATTTAGTTCTACAAACTTATCACAACTAAATGTATTAACTGAAATTTTTATAATAATAAATAATGACCGAAGAGCATCCAAACGATTTATGTTGAATGATAATTCGATTTTTTTGTATTTTTTAAATTCCATGAGTCGATACGTGTGTAGAGTCTACTTAGTGCACTCTCATTAAATAACTTTGTTTTAACTTTTCGAAATTATGATTTAGAAAATTATAATAGAGGAGGCGTTCTCCAAATGTGTGACAAATGATTAACTTCAAATTAACTGAAGGGCGTTTATTGGAAAGCTTGGTAACTTTTACCATCATAAAATATGATTTACTTCCAGTGATTTGTTTAAAATCGGTTTGTTCATTACTGCATTTACGCTAGGCTGATAACCCATAACCATAAAAAAAAGTACATAAACTATTTACAGTCACTAAGAAAATCCGGCGCATTTGATGGTACTATTTCAGCTATATGAAAGAGTATCGTTTGAAAATCGTTACTCTTCAAAAGACCGTGTGCTAAGGCTATACGTTACTTTACAGTGGTGTTGGTCCTACTTAGATCCATATTTTAAAATGAGACCTTGAATTCAGTTCTATTGGAATCCAGTTTACTTTGTAGTTTGTGAAATTTACGTGAACCGATTTTGCTTCGTTTATTTGTTAAATACTTCGAGTCGTCTTCCAACTTTAGCGGTATTTAAATTATAGTATTTGCAGGTTTATTTGCTTTTCAATTAGTTCTTAGAATAAGTACCAGTTAGTTTTATTAGTTCTAAGCTTAGACATGCTTTTCTTGCTATCACTATATTGACCGCCGTGATATAAGATGAGTGGTCGAAATATATCCCTATCTGTTTTCGAGGAAAGGCTGATGAATTTATTGTGACTTTCACATTCTTTCCTCATAAAAATATCCACTTAGAAATATGAATATTGATTTACTTTCTTGATATTCGGATGAGGATATTTTGTAGAATTATCTTTTCTACATTATTCGATTAGTATGACAAAACAAAGTTATGCCTAATGAATAGACAGAGGCCGCGTGATGCCATATCAAAAGTGGCAACTGCGCAATATTGAAGGCCAAAAAGCCTATAACTAAATTTTCTTATGAGATTAAGAAGGCCAGGAAGTTTATATTTTATGAATAGCCGGGTCTTAGTTGGTGTTGTCCTGAATGAATGAATAAAATTAAATAATTACAATCTAAAATCTCCAACAACTGCCAATTCGATACCTGTTGTACATTCTAACACCGTAATACCGTCTGTATTAAAGAACATGATGTTATGCATTGCATTCCATGATGTGGCCATCTTGACTACTGATGAACAAATTCAAATGGAGATAACGTTGGTAAAATTGTCGGCTTGAGGGTCCAAGCAGCAACCTTTCTTAAACTCAGTATTAATTCTATTTTTTCCAATCCAACAAAACGGATTTATAACTATGTGATAATCATCATCTGTGGGACTAACTTTAATGAGAACATCTTCAGCTCCGATTTTTTTAAATTCTACATGGAATATCGAGGTGAAAGATCATCATCTGTACCAAAGTATTATTAGGAGGTGTTCTTATTGTAGTTAAGTCACCGATTCCAAGTCAGATTGCCCATCTTCGATTGAAATATTTTGTGTAAAACTATAGTTTATTCTACTTTTGAGAAGTATATAAACTTCTGTAAAGCCATTAATGAGCTAAATAGTCTGTGTAATCCTCAGACATATTTTTCATAGCAAGTGATTTTATTCTTCTTGATATTTTGACCTTGACGAATTTTAAATTTAAACTTGAACCAGATTAACAACACTTCTAACGTGTAATACAAATACCTATGCCTTTTCCGTTCCAGTAATTCAACCATTTTCAAAATAGATAAGTCGATGGTATCATTCGTTTCAAATTACGTCTACCACAAAGAGATCTAATTTCAATGAATACAGAAGAATTATCTTCCTTATTGAAACGCAAAGACGTGGCAACTCGTTTCAACTTTAACAAGACAATCGTATTGGTGCTAAAAAATTCTCTTTGCAGGGTGTGATTGATAAAAATCAGATAAGATAAAAATTCCACTGTTCTAAAAATATACAGTACTGAACTATTCGAACCACCACGGCTGCTCTTTAATCTGTCTGGGCGAACTAGGATGTTCCCATCCAAATGGAAAATAACTAAAATAACAACAATATGTAAAGTGAAAAAATAGGATGACATTTCGTGCTACAAGGTAATTTCACCGTTATCTTCATTCCTTATACTCTTTGAACTACTTAGTTGTCTGTAACTCATAAAAAACAGTGTATCAGCATGGATTTCTGTCGCAGGAAAATCAACCTCTGCCAATTTGACTGAATTCACTATTAAAACGTTAAAAGCCATTGATCAACACCTGCAAGAGATATAAAGCAATATATTTAAATTGGTTGTAAAATCTAACCAATTACTGTTCACTCTGGAGCACACAAGGCTTTCACTTGGGTACATTGATCTTCATTATTTTAACCAGTGATTTTATCACGGTTGTTTAATCACAATTAATGTTGTTCAAAAATACGTTAATGATATAAAACTCTTCAAAGTAATTAAACACCAAGGTGATAACACTATGCGACAGGAGAATTTAAATAGAGTTACCCGGTGGTGTGAAACTAATTAATTGCGAATAAAAATTAGTAAATGCAAAATAATTGCTTTCCATTGAAAGAAGAAATTACTACAACTGTAACATTAACAATACATAACTTAAAAGAACAACAGAAATTCGGGACCTGGGAGTTGAAAATATTACTTTAAATAGGCATATTGACATAATAATAGCAAAATCTCGTTAGGCCGATTGGAACTATGACACTACTGTACCATACCACGAAAATGTTTCACGTTTTCCAACTTATTCTGATCGCTGTATAAACACAAAATCGCAACTCTGAATAATTGTAGAAACCAACTAGGTATCTCAAATGTTAGGAAATGTTCTACTCGGATACTAGTCACCATATAACCCGGAAAACATTTCATTGGCGGGTACGAGCCAGTGCTACTATTTTTGTAACGATAAATGAATAAGACTGTCTTACATAATTTGGACGAGTGTCACCTGGCGGAGGAAATTATGACGAAAACCAAGGATCAGTCACACTGTTTACGTTTTTTGCTGATAATTCTTTCTAAATATACATCAGGTATTCATGGTTTTTTAGCTGGCATATCGAGAACTAGGCTATCGTGATGATTTGTGGTTATTAAAAAAAAAGTTTGCATTCTTGTATCATAATTAGAGTTTTAGTCAATGCGAAATTAAACAAAATGATTGAAAACACAACAAAAATTAAAAATACTAACCATAAGCAAGCGCAAAACTTTTTTTTGTTTATTCTATTTATATTTATAATTAGTTAATTATTATAATTAATTAAAAATATATGTATAAATTAAAAATAAAAATTAATTAAACAATTTACAAATATTTAATATTTTTTTGTATAATAGATCATTTTATTTTATTGCTGAATTATTTCTTTTTGTTTGTTGTTTTTGTTTTATAATTTAGTGTAAAACAAATAATCCATAATAAAATAAATTTAAAATGTGAAGACATTTTTTTTAACGGTGTTTCAAAAAAGCTTATTATTGTATTATATTTTACGTTATTTTAATAAGTATATTATATACTGCTTTTACAATTGTACTGAGATTTAAATTATTTTTGGCAGTTAAACAAAATATATGTTTAAAAATTTATTAGTTTTGTTTAGCAAATTAGAATTAGTTATTTAAGTAAGCAGCATAATAATAATTTGCGAACGAATTTTTAATTCGTTTGTAATCTCATTTTTATAAGACAAATTTGTTTAGCCTAGCTTTAAACCAATTTTTAATACTTATTTTCATTTTCATTATAATATTTTATTATATTTGAAAAAGCAATCAAAATAAATAAAAATTGGAAAATTATTTATTGAAATTATATATATATATATATATATTGTTTTATAATATTTTACCGATTTTACACATAAATTTATGTGTCTTTTATGTCTACCAAATTGTTATACACAATTTTTTTTTTAATATTTAGCCGAGACAAATATTCGGACACAAAATTATAAATCGGTAAAATTTATAATATATTCACATTTCACACGCACGTTATTATAATTCTTTCTTGTATTTTTATCACAGATTTAGCTTCAATAAAAAATAAAATATTTGTTTTATTTAACTTATATAATTTATCTTTCTAACGTATAATATATAATTTTATCAATTTAAAATAATTTTCCAATTTATATCAGAATGGTGTCAAAAATAATAAATTTGGTTTGATTTTGTGGTATAAAATAAAATAACCGAAAATATCATTAATATTTACATTAATTTGTGCTTTATTTAGCATTTAACACATTAAATTAAAAATGAAATGAGCGTTTCTATATCATTGTCATTGACTGTGTTTTTTTTTTGTCGTAGGAGAATGAGGATGGAATATTTCTGACATTGTAATTAGTTTTTGACTGAAAATCGTTTGTCTACATTTATTTAAATGGCCGCTTTTAAACTACCATTGATAACTAGTAATGATTTATATACATAATTATTTTAAAACTAAATTTAAAACAATTCCTATACACACATACAGAATACGTCGAGTCATTTCTTCTACTTAGACAACTTACTGAAACTAACATTTATCCAGGAATTAGTACCCTGCCACAACTAAAATAATTTGGGTTGCGTCTCTACACACAATTTAATTATACATCGATATTTAAAATATATTCCATCCTCACTGCATTTTTTTTATTTATTATATCATAGTTTATAATTAATTAATAGTTATTTTTAATTTGTTAAAATAATTTTTTTATTTATTTGGTATCAAACCTAATACACAGTTTTTAGATAATACGTAGTAGTTTTTTATTTTCAATTTTTAAAATGTTTATTTACTTAACATAAAATATAATATAAACGAATGATTTCTTGGGATATTTTAATAGTTTCTGGACCTAGCATTTGATCTTCATTTATAATTTTGTAGTTTAAACTAGTGTAGATATATTTTTGATGTATTGAAGGTTTTTAACAAAATGTACATTTTATTTACAAATATGAAATTTAGTTGAGAGATATAACGTCTATTTTGTTAACTGTGCGTTTCATTACCAATTGGTAGAGTAGAACTAATATGATGTGCGTCGTTCATTAACTTAAGTAAAATTCAGAATATTCTCGTCGATGAAATTCAATATGGCCAGTTTCATAATGAAAATTTATTTTTCATTGCATCGCAGAGAGTATACAGTCCCAAAAGTTTCAACACCACATTCCTAATATTTATAGTTTAATACTCCCAAGAAATCGAATAAATTAAAAACAACAAAATTTTTTTTAAAACCCAATTATACATTTTTTCCCAATTGACTTACTTCTTTTCTTTAGTTTGGTAGTTTTTTTTTAAAACTAGTTTTGATATGGTAAAATTACTAAATTACCTCAAATAAATATATTTTTATAAAAAATAAAAAATAAATAAATCGAAATTAAAACGTTTTATTCCCAAATGAAATTGAGAAACTCAATCTTAATAATTTTTGTTTTTCTCATTTTTTTTTTAGAATATAAATATATAATAATATTTATATATTTATATAATTACATATAACAATCTATATTTTTATTTGTTTCATTATAATTAATTAAAATATGCAACAATAGTTTTAAATTATTATTCAAAATATATTTACATCATTTTTTATTTTAATTTTTGTTTTTATTAAAAAATACTGTTTAATTTTTAATTTCATCATTTTGTTTAAATTATTTTTAAATTTATTATCTTCTTCATCTTATATATTTATTTATAATATATTAATTAATAATTAATTAAGGAGGTGTGCCTCTTTTTTTTTTTTAATTTTATTTTGTTACTTTTACTACATCATATACACACACACTCACACACACACATTTATATATATATATATATATATATATATATATATATATATATATATATATATATATATATATATATATATATATATATATATATATATATATATATATATATATATTTAATAATCGCGCCGCGTCTCTTATATAATAAAATCAATTTATAAAACTGATTCCATCTGACTAATTTCCGTATTTTTTTTATTATTTTCTAATACTTTTGAATCCGTTGGTGATATTAAATGGGCCGATTCGGGTGCATTTTCAGACGATGGACTAGGCGCTGTCTTTACAATACGTGGTACAATTTGAATTGGTAAGTCATCCATATCTTCAGCTGGTTCTTCATATATTGGCGTTAAAGTTTCTACATGTACGGGTATTTGTACTGGTTTTGCGAAACGTTTCATTGTCGGTGCAATAAAACTTGTTATCGCTGAGATGCCAAAAAATCCACCAGCCATATAAAATGGAATGTCATACGTTCCTGTTGCATCGTAGACAGCGCCGGCTAATGGTGAACCAATTATAGTGGCCGCACCTCTGAATAAAATTAAAAGACCGAATGCATTTGTTAATTTGTCGAGACCAAGTAAATCGACTAGTATAATTGAAGTGAGTGAAATATAACCAGCTGCAATAAAGAATATAGAATTATTTTAAATGTAAAAAAAATTAATTTAAAAAATATTAACTTACAAACAGCAATACCAAAAAATATCGCCATAACAATATAAGCCGCATAAGTTGTACAAAGCGGTGTTGCAGCAACCGCAACTGTTGATATCACTAAGCATATATTGTTGAGTAAAAGTGAATTAACCCATGGAAAATCTGCAACATAACCGCATATAATCCTACCAAAGGTATTCGTTATACCAATAATTGACAATAAAAATGAGGCAGAATTTTGATCGATTCCTTGAAGTTGTGCTGCATCGACTAAGTACACAAATGGAACATATAAACCGGCCATACCAAATACATTCGAAATTCCGATCATCATGAATACTGGATCTTTTAATAAACTAACGTCTAACATGGCGGCAATGGCTGATTTAAATGATGTTGGTAATGTTAAACATGGGCATAAACTATATTCTGTAAATAGAAAAAAAAAATCAGTTCAATTTATTAAACCACATTAACATTTTATTAAAATGTTAAAAAATATTAATCAAATATGCCAAGATATATGTTGTGACAATATTGCTCTATTAAACCTCGAAATATTTTAAATGCATGTTTAAATATTTTAAGTGCATGTCTGAATCGCACTTATATATAAGGTAGACATTTACAGAGTTTTGTCTCTTCTTAGATCGAAATCTTTTTGAATCTATGGACCAATTTTTCATTATTTTAAAAATCATATGAATACAGAAACGAATCCTAGAAGAAATAATACAAACCGGATAAAAAAACAAACATTGACCCATGGCAACCGTACATGGACACGAATCGGGAATTGAAACATCAGAACCCTAACAGATATATCAAGGCTAGCACAAGTAGAACCTCACCTGCAATCAGTGCAAAATTAGGAAACTAAAAAGCTGGATTACGAGCAGGAAGAAGTTGGTCTGACCACATCAAATCAATTCGACTGAATAATTGAATAAATGAATTTTGAACTTTGTAAAATGAGCAGTCAAAAAAATCAATCGACCTTACAAGGAATATATCGTGATGCCGAGTTCAACAAAAGTGAAACATACTGCAACACTCGAGACTTGAGGATAGTGTCATTAGAAAATTAGACAACTCATCATCTAACGGCATTTAATAGATATTAACAGAAACCGAATGATATGGATTACGCAGATGATACATGCCTGCTCACAAAAAACACTGGAATTTTAGCAAAAAATACTAAGGCTATCAGGTCTAATTAACGAAGTTGGTCTCCAGGCAATACCAGGAATTTATACCGGGTGTTTTTTAAGCTGAAACTTTCAAATATCTCGGAAATAAGCACTCTACGAAAAAAATGTACATGATCAAAATTTAATCATTTCGAGTGAGAAATACTTTAGTTCTAAAATTAATACCCCTTCCCCTGCTTGTAGGTGGGGCGTGGGTAACGTTGAAATTAAAATAGGAACCCCTATTTTTTATTGTAGATTCGGATCTCCGGCTAAAAATAAGTAAGGAGGTTAGTTAATTTTGGTTAAAATCGGCTAACCGCAAGTGGCTGCTTCCATAGAGAGTTTTTCATAGGGCGTTATTCCCGATTAAGATCATCTTTGTGATGCTTTATACAATTTTACTGATATCTTTCGTTCGAATTGTATTCTGGTGAAAAATTGTTTGGATTAAATCCAGCAGCACCGTGGCTTAATGCTAAAATTTTTATATCGTGTATGGAGGCGGACTGGAGTCCATTTACATAGAGCTACTATATTCCTAATCGTAAAGAAGAAATCGTATTATTTTGGTGATCTCAAAGTAATCACGAAGCGGCTTTAAAATAATTTAAAATCTTTAGGTATTGGTAATAATACTAGTAAGGATTGTGGCATTTGCTGCTTCCGATGGTTTTACCATTTGTTACGTATATCATTAACAAGTGTATTTCAACCTCTGCTTGCCTTTTAACATGGAAGAAGACTATTGTGATTCCTTTATGTAAAGGTAAGTAGGTGAAATTTTTGTAGGAGTTTCGCTCTACTTTTGACCAATTTGACTCACTACTAGCTCATTTTTGACAAGAAGCGCAGAAACTGATCGTATAGAGTTGGTTAATAAAACCTGCTTACGCGGTCTCAAGCTCGATTTTCTCCTTTCACAAAAAATTAATAAGAATTAAACAGTTAAATTTGGTATCGGCGATTGAATTGTATGTAGATAAACGTTCGTTGGCCTGATGACCGTACACGTTCGCCAATTTGACACAAAATGTGTATTTAGAGATACAGGAAGGGACGTTTATGGCCTTTATCCCAGCATATTTATTAATATGCTAATTTTACTAATCCATATGGCAATCATTAAAAAAATTTTGATGCCATTACGACGCCGTCAGATAAAGAACACAAATTATTTCCTCTTATCGATTCAACTAGGAAGGTTGTGGTTGAATACCATATTATAATTTAGATCCATTTCTTTTCATAAATTCGACCTAAAATACAACTTAACACGAAGCTAAAAAATTTGGGATCAAATTTAGTCCTAGAAATTATTGCATAATTATACGCCTTGATATACTGACCTAAATTGTATGTGACATGCATAGTTTTATGTTTTAAAATTGAATTTATTTTACGACCTACATTTTAAAATGCATGTTGCAATGCAACAGTTTCATAGAATATTAAAAATTAAAAATCGATAAAACTATTACTGGAAAATTTTTTTAAATGTTGATTTAAAATCATGACACTAAATTCAGATTTGTTAAAACTAACTGACTAGAAATTTAAACAAATTAAATATGTACTGTTTACTGACCAATTTTTTTGCGTTATTTCCCGTCTCTGATATAAAAATATCATAAACATAAAAAGCGAACAAAAGCTACATCATAAAAATCTTATTACTACTCGGATTCATAATCGACATTTACATTTACATTATGTTCCATTTTGTTATGTAAGGTTTTACCCCATTTACATATTTTGTTAGTACATTTCAACCTTATTACCATAAATATCTGTTTAGTAATTTGCATAATATGAATTTGTTACTTACGTGGACGTCGTCCTCGTTCAATATCAGCGGCACCAGAATCTCGTACATCCCCGCTATGTTGTTTTTCATATTTTGTCAATGATATAACGGAATTACGGTAATTTGTTAACGATTTTTGTGATTGAAATTCGCGTAAATTTGTTACTGAACC
Organism: Tipula confusa; assembly: GCA_963556175.1. Taxonomy (NCBI): domain Eukaryota; kingdom Metazoa; phylum Arthropoda; class Insecta; order Diptera; family Tipulidae; genus Tipula; species Tipula confusa. The sequence goes on along the minus strand of OY744476.1, from coordinate 13,400,341 downwards.
CGAATAAAATATATCTTTACGTGATAGAGGGCGCACCATTTGTGGACGTGCTGATAATGATGTTTTTGATGTAAACATGCTATCCTCCTAGATTAGCGTTGAAAAAAAAAATTTGAAATTATTAGATGATTCCCTTTATTTATTTTAATGATAAATCACAACGAATAACATAAATGATTAGAAATGAATGATGATAACATTTTTGTGCGCTTATATGGAATGTAGTTAGGCCACATAAAATTACAAATGATTTGCAAAATATAATAAGCAACATTTAGTTGAACCCCCTTTGATTATGATAACTTCAGTATGGCAATTTACAACATTTAACATCGCCCCGTGAATGCCAATTATATAAAAATAAGTTGTACTAACTTCATCATTCATCTCTCCCTTACGATTTCGTAGCGAATTTAACGATTTCGAATTAACTGTTTCAAGATTGTTATCTAATGTACATACATCACCGTTACTATTCGATTGTTGACGTACTTCATTTCGGCTAGACGCTTTTATTGATGCCAACGATGGCTTGTAACGTTCACTAGCTGAACCTTTTCGCACCCTATCAAATGATGGTACCGAACCATTTTTAGGTATACTCTGTTGATGTGCTGAAAATGCGGGTTGTGATGCATTACGAGGTAGATTTTTTGTACCAAATTCTTGGCCATCCGATTCGGAATTACGTTGGGGACGCGCTGGTCGTGGCCTTTTCATTTCGATTCCACCATTTTCGTCTGGCGAACCATTTTGTTCGGTGGTTTTGGCTTCGCTAATTGTCGGTAGTGTTGCTACAGGATGCATACCACCTTGTTGTACAGCTAATTGATCTAAAGCAAGACTAGAATGTACACCGGGATCGGCGTTAATAGGCATTTTCATTCGTTTTTCCATTGTACCATCGGGTAGCTGGACCATAAAGTATGATCCTTGAATAGAACCTCTCTCCATTTGCATTCGTTTTTCTTCGTACATCCGTTGCATCAAAGGTTTGACTTTCGATTCTTTGGGATATCTAGACAAAATATTGAAAAGTTAACATAAATAAAAAAAAAAAATGTAATTTATCTACTCACGTCAATGGTCTCATCATAGCACCAAAAATAGCACAATTTAAAATCAATCCAGCTAAAATCAAATTAGCATTTTTCCAATCAAAGTGTTCGAGTAGAAATGTTGCTAGCGGTGCAAAAGCAAATGTACCAAAACCTGAGCCACACACAGCAATACCGGTGGCCAGAGAACGTTTAGTTTCAAAATAATAGCCTACTGCGACAACAGCGGGCAAATAAATTAAACCAAAACCAATACCACCCATTGCACCATACGTCAACATAAGTACATTAACGTTAGGACTAAATGTGCTCAGTACAAATGCCGTACATGAAATAATACTTCCGGCTATACACACTGCTCTACATCCATATTTATTTGCTAAAGCTGATACCACAGGACCTATCGATTTAATATAACAATTAGTATATCCAATTTCAAAAGGATATAGCTTGAATTGATTACTTACCCGCACTCAAATACATTCCACTCAATAAACTTCCGACCCATGCCACCTTACCCTTGCCCTCACCAAAATATGTTACAAATTCACCTAAAAACACACCAAATGTGTACGCAATGCCGTCCACAATCATATTACACATAAACGATGCGAATACAATGACCCATCCGTAACTAAATTAAATTAAAATAAAAAAAAATAAAAAAAATTGTTAGACAATAAATTGAGATTTCACCCAAACAAATTATTTGTATTGTCTAGTCTTCCTAGTCAGTATCTGAATGTAGAGTAGTAGCTCGTACATTGGTGGGAAAATTTTTATTATTTGCTAAACTTGTTGATTTATTCAAAACATAAATACGGCTGCTGACCTACCCTACATGCATGTATAAATAATTGTGTATAGTTGTATTCAATTGTATAGCGGACAAGCTGAAGTTGTACAAGGTGTTAATCAGACCTGTTCAACAAGATCAGGAATTTGTTGAAAATGCCTGATGTTGTTAATGAAGTAAAAAGACATATTATGCAGGAGAACCACTACTATGGGCAGGAATATAGGAAAGCTTGTCTTTTTACGGATTGTTGATTCGATACGTGCCAGCTATGGCCTGTAAAAACCGTTTATTATTATTATTGTAGTCGTTAAAATAAACGTCGGAATTAAATTTCACAGGTTTTTTTATTGGGAAAAGCCGAAAAACATTTCAAGTGTCGTTGTAAATTCGTATATGTAATACATTTATATTTATCTTCGACAAATATTCGGAATATTATCGAAAAAAGTTCAAATTTATACATGTCTTCAGATTTTCAATTTTACTTTGATTTCAAATGGCTGTAACTCTATTAATAATGAGTTTTGGTTGGATTTCGACCTCCAGTCTTTAAGAAAATTTTAAACGAATTTAGATAGCCGAATGTCTGTCGAAGCAAAATTCGGGATTTGTTCGAGTAAACAATTCAAATTAATAATAACCTAATGCTGGAAAGACGTGCCGAAAAAGACACAGAACAGACGTGCGAGGAAGGGTTACTAAAAATTTGCCATGGAGCAATTCAAAAATAATATGGGCGCAACAGCGGCACCCCAACAAGCAGGTATAACAATCTCGGTATAACGCCATCAATGAAGCAGAACCAGAATACAAAATTAAATATCAACAATAGTAAATGTCAAACCGAATCATCAATGATACAGAACCAAAACACCAATTCTAATATTAATAAAAACGTTGAATTATCAAACCGATCAAGAAGACTAAAGCAACAGAATGGATTCGTGATAAATCTAGGAAAAATAAAAAGAGAAGGTTAAATAATACACCGTCATTACCACAAAAATTGCGTCAAAATACTCAGCCTCACAAGGTTGACACAAACGTAAAAAAAGATAAAAAAAAATACTTCCCCCGCACCAAGCAAATAATAAATATTACAAGATGTTTTCATGAAATTAACCAAATTTGATGAGAGGGTATAAAAATGGGAAAATAGAGCATTGGGAGCTAAACCCAAATCCACACAGAAATGAACAGCACAATGAAAATCATGTCATGGAATGCTAATGGTTTACTTATTGAGACATTCAGAATATAGATGTGTGTCTGTTTTTTATATCTTATACCATTTAGAAAGTGAGGAAGTGCAGTCATCATAAAAAAAATGTTGGAAACATTTTGAAGAAGTAAAGTATGAAAAAAAATTTCAGGCTAGTGGTTTATATAAAAATCAACAACTTTCCTGTTTTTGTGGCAGGATTATTGTCCACCAAGACTCCAATAATACTCAGAGTTTTTAAAGCTTCTGGGAAAAAGTTTAATAATAGCTGGTAACTTTAATGCAAAGAATCAAAAATATTTCTAATAGTTTTATGAAAGTCGAAGAAAGCCAAGATATGAGCTCATATCATTTTCCAATAGTCTTAACTCTAAGCGAGTATATCATCCAAAAAGTCTGTATATATTAAACCAACAAATATATACAGACTGGGAAAGTTTCAAAGTATAACTTAAACAAAGAAAACTACGAAGAATACTGAAAGTTTCTTAAAAAATTAGGATCAACTGGACATACAACTAGAAAATTTTATTGAAAAGTACTCCAGAAATCAAATCAAGGCTAAAAGGAAATAATTATCCAATAAAAATTAGAAATCTCCTTAGAGATAAACGCAAATCCAGAAAAAAGTGGCATGAAACTAGAGCTCTACAAGACAAAAAAAGACTACACAATCTTACTCAGCAATTAACAAGAGAAATTCAGAAATTAAAAAATGAGTCAGTTAATTTCTACTAAAGTAAGTTGACAATAATATTGATTATTCGCTCGGGAGAGCAATTAAAACTCTAAAAAGGCCAAATAGATGGAAGATGGGCAAGGAAAAACAAAGAAAAAGCTGAATGATTTGCTAATGAATGTCAATTACGAGAAACATTGGATGAAAACATAATACCAATTTCGCCATTACCTCTATGGCAAGTACACAACTGGACAAAAAAATGGCGCATAAAATCAAATGAAACTAAATCTGTCATTTTACAAACAAGAGATTAGTACACAAAGTCACAAACCAGTACTTTTTAATAATTAAGAAATACCAGACGCTAATCTGAGCTGGACAGCTAAGGAAAAAAAGACGAGTTGAGATTAAAATACAATAAAATGTATTGGTTACTGGGAAGAAACTCTCATCTATCAATCTCTAATAAGCTTCTGCTTTATAAGAAAATATTGAAGCCTGTTTGGACTTATGGTGTACAGTCATGTACCAAGCAGAGCAACATGGATATTACCCGTCATCGTCAACGCACCATGGTTTGTCAGAAATAGCGACATTCACAAAGATCTGAGCATAGAACCCATCAAAATCGAAATTATGAAATTTGCTAGAAGCCCTGAACAACGGATTTTTCACCATGTTACATAGAGAGGCCATATAGCTACTGGATAAAACGGATTTGGTTAGAAGGCCCAAGACGTCTGTTTCAAGTATACAGTTTGTGATTTTCATTTGATTTAAAATTGCTGTAACTACATTAATAATGATTAAGAATGGATTTTATGGTCTTTTAGGATATATAAGACACGTCTAGATAATCGAATTTCTGCAAAGTTCGTGAATTTTTCGAAAAAGAAATTCAACAGCATTGTACATTTTGGAAATACCTGTTAAATTTTTTTATTTTTATTTAATTTCAATTGGATGGAACTCCGTTAATAATTGTTTAACTTGGAGTCGTAATAGAACTTTTTTGAAAAAAATTCTCGGCACACGGGCAAGATTACAAAACATACGCTAGAAAAGGTTTTGACATTTGAAAAACAAGTGATAAATTATTATTTCTACCGGTAATTAGTAATCGTAATCGTACCACTTGACTTACATACAATACAGTTGTCATTTACGTAATGTCTAATAGGTCGTCAGTAAAATAAATTATCACAGTTCTGTAAATATGTTACGTCAACAACAATTTAACGACAATCCCTAATGAAATTGTTATTGTCTAATAATAATAATGTTAAAGTTTATTTTTAAAATTTTATTAAAATTATATATAGTGATAATTAAAAAAGCAAATAAATTTACCCTCCGTCAGGCGGTGGTGGCATCTCATGATATTCACACCCATATTCATCATCATCAGGCGATCCATCATCTTGAATATCAGCAGTTAAACGTGCTGCCTCCTCACATTGTACTTCACTATCAGTCTGTAAGAAAAATAACAACAAGAAAGCATAAATTTATTAATATAATATATTCAAGTCAAGAAGATTATCTTTATTAATTATTTAGCCAAATGAAAATTTTATCACACCAATAAATTAAATTTGCCATGGTCACACCTATACACAATCATACCAAAGATAAACGTAATTTTCTTTATCAATTCATTTAACATTAAGACACAAATTTGTTTATTAAATATTTTTCATGTACTTGGAACCATGCGATGATATAGATCAGCATCATCATCATCATCATCATCAATTGTCATACGTATTGGATATCGTGGTTTTGTTCGCGTTTATTTTTTTATCTAATCTGAAGTATTAATTTAAAAGATAGTCGTATACATTGTAAATAAGTTGTTTTGAAGCTTTCAATATATTGATCGATCGGTAGCAGCTTACATCTTTTAGTGCTGCTGTTGTTTATTTTTTATTTTAGATAAATCACGTTTTTAGGTTTTGTTATCAGAGTACGAAGAAATTCTTTGGAACACGTGATTTTTATTTTTATTTTTTTTTTTAGAAAATCTATTGGTATATAAGTATTTCTGCGTTATCCTAGAAGGTTGTTTCTCTTTATTTATAGTTTTAGAATGAATTTATTGTTGTTTATTATTTATAATATTAGTAATCAGTAAGTAGTTATATATATAGCAAAAAAAATTAATTAAAAAAATGAGAACCGCACCCTGACGTAATTCTTTGTGTATATATATATGTATACAAAATAGAAACAATCAGATAACCTAGGTATGTTTTATTCCATTCTGAAAATTTTATCGAAAAGTACCAGTACAGGAGAACGATGGAAATCATAAATTTCAAGCTGAACATCCAACAGCAAATCGACAATTCTAAGGTGCCGAACATAAAACCAGACCCTTAAGCACCAGTAAATCCTGTCTTATCCATTCAAGCACCTAGGCTTCCTGAAATTGTTTTAGAGATCTTATCTGGCGATTAAATGAAATGGACTGATCTCAAAAATTCTTTTGATGGTCTAGTTGACAGTAACAAAAATTTGGTTAACATAGCTAAGTTCTAGTATCTACGCAGTTCACTTTCAAATTCTAATGTCAGAGACAGCCAAAATCATTCTAGAAAATTTGGATTGTATTGGTGAAAATTAAACAGTGGCCCGACAACTGCTTTCTCAAATTTTGAAAAGTTCGAAAAGAATCACTGCAAGGGCTCAGACAAACTCACTCGTTTCATTCGCTGTCAACGAAAATATCGTCACTGACCGGCATATTTTATAACGCCAATGGTCACTTTATTTTTAAGTATTCAAGGCGCCAACTATGCACCATACTATGCTTCATTTAGATGGTGACATAACACCAAAATTGCCGTTCTGTCGAATTACGTTTCACCACTTGAAGCATTGTTATCAAAGATGTCGCCATACATAATAATTGCTACAGTTCTAGTCATTGTGCATGATAAATTTGAAACGCCATTTATCGCTCGTGGCTTTTTAGATTCAGAGTAACAGTTGAATTTCATGACCACAGCAATAGCTCCACATCTCGGCTGAATATTAAAAAGCACGACCAATATCATCGCAGGTATTGGTGTCACATAAGTGAATCACATCACAGTTGTCGTCAAATCTTTTTTCAGCAAAAATAAATTGTTTCGTTTTGCCTAAAATAACTTATTGTCAGCCAAGCGTACTAATCAGTAGATCTGATATTATTGAAAATTTTCAGTTGGCTGATCCGGACTTTGATTCTCCACAGCAGATTGACCTGCTCATTGGCGCATCAATGCACTTTGAGTAACTATTAGTAGGTCAAATCAAATTGCCTAATGATCTTCCAGTCCTACAAAATACGCAACTTGGCTGAGGAATCTCAGGAAAAATTAATCACTCCAAGCTCATCTAACAATTTGGTACTTACGGCATTATCGACTACGACGATCTACAATCAAATTGAAAGGTTTTCAAAGGTAGGCTAAATACCAGAAGATACCAATGCTGTCAGTACATTTAATCATCTGGTTGACAAACTCTTCGCGGCCACTTGCCGTATCAATGTGTGTTTTTTGCCCGACAGTTCTAACACCAAATTGCGCGTGGTTTTTGATGGGCCGACAAAATCATCAAATGGCAATTCGCTCAACGATTTACTATCAGTAGGGCCTATAGTGCAAACCGATTTTCAGGTGTGTATTAACAGAGTGGTTTGGGTTCGAGCGCCAACATTAACTTAATTCCTGAAGCCAAAAAAACTTATGAATGCCCTGTAATAATGCCACAAATAAAATAATTTAAATGCTGGATAACATGAAACACAGAAACGACTATCAAAAGGTGGCTGCTACGATTAAAAAAAATCTAAACCCCATGGATCGAATACAACTCATTGCATATTTGCTTCAACATGAGCGCTATACGAAGATGTTTTTAAGGAGCTATACAAGGGTAACACAACCAAAAATGTAAACCTGAAATCTCTATCGCTCTTTCTAGATAAGGATAGCATTATTTGCATTTGACATCGACTACAATTTTCTTCACTGACTTATTCAGCGAAGTATTCTTTTCTGCTCTCTTCTAGGCATTTCATAACAAAATCACTACTCACATATCTATGCATCACAAGCTAACAAAGCCTACGACCATACCTCAAAAATTAGAATATGCTTAGCATAAATTTAGTCATCCGAATAAACTGTTTATGGCGATTAAAGCCCACATAAACCGTTAAATTCAGGATTGATGTCAATTCTCTGACGAACCAGTGTATTACATCAATAGGCTTGATACAATTATGAAGGGTCTCAAAAATCTTCCTATTATCATAACTAAGGCATAATAAGGACACAAACGAACGAGAAATTCTCATTTCTTGCTTGTTGCAAAAAGGAGCCTCTTTGTTTTAAATAGAGAACGTTAGCTAAGTACCTATTGCCACAATTGTGATTCAAATATTGACATGGAAAAATTCAGAAACATATTTGAGAGAAGTGGGAGATATAGTGACAAACAGTTCGGATTCAGAGAAACGCAAGGGTGAAAATGATCAACTTAGTCCAACATTCAAAGGAAAAATACGTTCTTGCAATATTCCTTAACGTATGTGGAGGTTTTGATAACATGTGGTGGCCTAGTACTATGGATGAGTTTGGACCTAAACAAATAGTCTTAAATAGTAGTATGAATGCCGATCAATAAGTAGTATTCACTAACGATAAGATAATGCTCTTTGCTGGAAACTCTAGACAAAATATTCAGGAAGTAGCTCAAAGTGCTCTAAATAAAATATTTGATTGGTGTTGCAGCTTATGATAAAGCTTTCGTCTGCCAAAACAGTCATGATCAAACTTATGGGATCGCTCGATATCAGAAGACCACTTTGTGAAAAAAGGCTAAATGTGACCTAAGCAAACGTGGTATTGCAACCTGGACAAATATAACTAAACCTTATTGGTTCGCTCAAGAGACAGATGAGGAAAGCATCCATTGCAATAATGCAAGAAAGATGGAATTATTCGATGGATGGAAGGACAAATTTTAGTTTCCTTCCAAACAACGAAGAAAAGTTGGATAAAAGGCTTGAGCTTAGTTCACCATTAACTCAGATGTTGACGGGGTATAGCAAAATAGCATCCTACCTTAAAAGGTTCAGTTGATTCATTCAAATGAAGATTCATCAAATGAAAAATGTTCATTCTAATTTAATTTAGAGATATATAATTGGATAAGAGTTAACAGCCAATCCAAGATCAACCACAAGTAGGGAGTAACCAATTTATGAAATAACTATTGTGAACATTTAAAAATCAAATGGCATTAGAGGAAACGAGACTATTGAAGTGGATGAAATAGATATAATCACAGATAGTGTGGGGTCCCGAGAATTCCCCAATGGGATTTCAGGACATTTCAAATATTCCACATTTTGTGTAGTTTTTCTATGAATATATAGTACATAATTTGATTACATTTAATGCAAAAATATTTTACTCTACGAAAGAGATCGATAGTATCTATAGAAATTATTCAAAGGGTATAGATTTCACTTAAAAAGTAAAATATTACCAAGGATATATAGATTTATGATTTTCAAGCTCTAATTGATTCAAATTTGGTTACAATTCAAAAGCATAAACTCTTATATATTTGATCCATTCTCTGCTACCTTTTTTTATTTGAAAATTTTTCTAGATGACTGACGTTAATTAATCATGTTGTCCTATATAAGCAAACATATTTATGTTTCTGAAAAACTGAATTGTTTTATATTGCTATCGATATTGTCATATTGAGTGCGTCTATTTTTAGAATATACCGACCAAAAAATCTAGAAAAAAAGGTCTAAAGAATTCGTATGAATATCAAATCTATCATAATAATAAACTATAGCTGATCCTTACCGCGTCTTTTTCGAGACCTTCGTCATCGAATTTATAAAACTTTCAAAAACACTTGATGGTTAGCCTAACAAAATTGTGAAATATTTAGAAAATTAAAAGTTTATTCCCAAACTTTCACAATCGAATCAACCGAATAAAAGGCGGTATAATATTTCTATTTGTAGTTTAGAGCAATAAACAAATTCCCGGAATAAAAAGTGTTAGAGAAGATAGATCCGACAACAGCGCTAGTTGTCCTTCTGTTAGGTGTTTTATATGTTACCAACATATTGTGTTATCAACCATTTGTGGAATTCCTATTCATGGACTGGTGTGGCATAAATGTTAGTTTTACTCTTTTTTTATATTTATCGAATGGAATTTAAAGTTTTATCTGGAATGGTACCTCCTCAATGATCGTGATGGTTAGCACAAGAAAATTTAAAATTTTGCCATAAATTAAGAATTTCCAAATTCCATAAAAACCGTGATGGTTAGTCCATCCGAATTGCGATAAATTTTGCCACAAATCGAGAATTTCCAAAAGCCATAACAATTATGATGGTTAGTTAGCCCATGAAAATTGAGAAATTTTCCACAAATCGAGAATTTCCAAATTCTATAAAAATTGTGATGGTTAGCGAAAATTGTGAAATTTTGCCACAAAACTAATTCACATTGCGATAAAACTTCGAAGAAAATTAAAGGACGCCGACAACTCAAGTTGCAAATGTGCCAACAAATCATGTCAGAACTGAAACGTCAATACGAGGATACGGCACGTCAAATCAAGAAAATGGCAAGGAATACTCGTAGACAATACACTAGAAACATTCTCAAGGCAGCAGAAGAGGCTGTGGCAACCCGCAACATGCACGCGCTACATCAATACGTACTAAAGGCCACTGGAAAATCCACCAATATACCACCAATAAGGAATGCATCTGGTCAAATTTAAACAACAGAGGAAGGACAATTTAAGTGACGGAAGAAATATTTTAGAGAGAACACTACCAACAAAACACAAGTCTTTGAATTAACAACTGGCACCATTAACAAAACTAGCAACACCTATCCACCAACGGAGCGGGATGTTAGCGATGTCATTGTTAAAATGAAGAATAGCAATGCCTCTGGAACGGACAACGTATCACCTGAAATATTTATTATTACACAAATAATAACAGAAGTATTCGATTCCGGTAAAATACCGCGAAAATCGAAAAAAGGCTTGACCTTAGAAATACAATATATGATATTTGATCATTCTGAACAAAATTTCACCGCCAATTAACTCGAAACTTAGGAACGTGTAAGCTGGCTTCAGACCAGGACGAAGTTGCACTGATCATATCAATACAACACGCATCATCATAGAGCAATCTAATGAATGGAATACTCTACTGTACCTATCCTTCGTGAACTTCGAGCGTGCATTTGATACAATACACAAGAACGTAATATGGAAGGCACTAGGTGAAATGGGCATCCCAAAGAAATTAACCGAACTCATACAAGATAAATATGTACAAGGATGCAGATAATCGAGTTCAATACAAAGGCAAGCAAAGTGAATCCTACAACACAACCAAGGAGTAAGACAGGGATGCGTCTATCCAATATCAAAACCGATATAAATCAACAAAGAGAAAATAGAAGAGGTTAATGAATTCATTGCACACTAGCATAAACGGGTGGAACAGATGAAGACATTAATAAACGGAACAACAAATTCATAACAGCGTACAACACGCTACACAAAGACTGGAACTCATCTGTTATTTCCCGCAACACCAAGCTAAGAATATTTACTTCATGTGTCAAATCGGTAGTGCTCTACAGGTGTTTGAAACAATTATCTTATAGAAGAATACTGAGGTGCTTCTGGCCCAACAAAATTACAAATGTTGAGCTCCTATAAGGCAAACAAATCAAACAGTAATCGAGACCGAAATTAGGAAACGCAAATGGAGATGGATTGACCACACACTAAGTTACCGAATAATGTCACAAGAAGAGCTCTGAAGTGGAATCCGTAAGGAAAGAGGAAGTTTGGACGACCACCAGTAACATGGAAAAGAACGACGCTAGCAGAAGTGAAACAACAGAGAAAATCATTAGTGGAACTTAAACCAATAGCTCCCAAAAGGATCTTCTAGTCTAGTAGATACTCCTAAACTGGAGATAAAGGAAAAAACAGACATGAAGGTCTCTTTTCAAATTTACAAAATACAAGATTTTAAGAAATACATCGCAGCTGATGTAATGAAAAAGATGCAAAAATTGGAGGACAAAATGAAAGAATTCGAAGCTGCACGTAGAAGAAGTTCTCCATGCACACCGATGGAACTCCCTCACAGAGATTTATAAAAACTACTGGAAACGAATTATTTGCCGGAAGACGGAAAGTGTAAAAAAAATGCCCAGGACTACCGTTCTAATTGCTCTTCTTGGTGAGGATTGCAACATTTTAGTTGTTAACGGCACGAGTGGGCATCCTAGGCCAAGATTACATGACTGGGCACTAGATATCTCTTGAGTGAAAGAACCAGGCATTGAAGTAGCGCAATATAAAGGTGGCGTTACAAATGACAAAGAACTTATTGGATTAGGGGTTATTACTGAAAAAAGTCTAGAAATACCAGGGATGAGTGAGAGAGTGTCCTCACTAACGGTGACAAATGTTTAAGGATGAATTAAATGCATTTTAAATGTCATTAATGTTCTTTTACGTTACAAAACGAAAAATTATATTTAACCTAAATAATAATAAAAAAAATAATCTTAAGTCCTAACCTTGGCCTACATGGAAACTTAAAATAAAATGTCATAATATCTACACACAATTTCAATACATCAACATTCCTCCCTCAATACTATGTTTATTCGTTTTAGATTATTCGAATTTTATTATCAATTGATAATCAGTCTAATCACTAAACATTTCAATTACTAATCAACAATCAAAATTAAATTGAATTGCTTATAAAAAACAAAAAAATAAAAAACCAAATCTTGTGATATATAAATCAAAGTTTAATAATTGGTAATAGTATATGGTAGTTGCTAAACCACCCAATTATATTTGCTCGTATCGCGTTCATATATGGAATTTTTTTTATTATGTTGCTAAGACTGATGTTTTCATTCAAACTGATATCATATCATATGTTTATTTTTTATTTTTCGACACAATTGAATACCCTCAACGTACAATCGAAGTCTTGTTTTATGAATAAATTGTCTTTAATGCGTATACACTACTCGATAATAAAATACTGAACATAAATATATGATGCTAATAGCTATTACGTCATTATGGTATTACAAGAAGACATTTTAACCCTACTTGACCCATTATTTGTTACCGAACATGGTAACAAATATTGAGGAACATTGGAGGGATGTTCTAGGTAATCAACCGGTGGGTTGCGGCAAACGAAAAAGTGAAAATTTCCTTAGAAATCAGTATTGGGAAAGTCTTAGTGACACCGGCAACGACTATAGAGTACCAAAATGGGCACTAAACCTTTCCGGTACCACATAACCAAAGAGAAAGGTACAATTGGTATTATTTAAACGATATTATAACCAAAGAAAGACTTTGACGGTTTTTAGTATTTTTTTACTATACATGTATTCGTGCCACTAAAACTAAACTAAACTGAAAATATTTTTAGCACCAACGTTAGCATATACTAAACCCAACGTAAAATTTAATTAGTGTCGCAATAAGACTGGTCAGATGTCAGAATGCAGGCAGCCCTGATGGAGTAAAAAATTTGAATCATGATGTAATAAAGAAACTTGCACAAACCAGGAGCCACGCATCATTTAAAAGAATAGCAACGGATGAAGTTGGACCTTTTCTGAAAGGTGCTGGTAGTTATGGAGTGTTTTACAGTAAAGACTATAGCGATAGCTGGTGTTATTGCCAACTATTTGTAGTACCCGTCGATTTTAACACGGGTCAATGAGGAAGGAAATAAGAAGCAAAGATTAAATAAGATAAATCAAAAAAATTACTTTTGGTTAGTCTACTTAATTAGCAATGGGCTTCGACGTGGATGGTGTTAATTTAAAGAGAAATAAGCGCAATCCAACGTTAAAGCAGATCGTTTAAGATACGGTTGTTCATTCTAATGTAAAAAGTATGTAAGATTTTCAACAGATACCGTTCGATTATCGATCAACCGCAAACAAATTTGAGTAAAAATCAATCACGTGATAACTTTAATTGACTTTTTGGAAGTCCCTTGTATACCCAAACAGAACATAATATTTTCGGGTAAATCACACACACAAAAGTACTTGATATGATTCTTGGAAATCGTTTACTGACACGAATTACGTAAGTGGAGACTCTGACTTTGGTTAAGCCTTCGATAAGAATTCGATAACGGTTTTCCTAGGTAGTAATGTTTTCCAGATAATGTTTTCCTAGTAATGTTTTCCAGATGGAGTGAGTTAAATCCAATTAGGATCTTAGAATTTAGGACGTCAACTTAGGCAATTACACTTTCAGGAGTATAAGTGTCTTATCGTGTGATTACTTGTTAGAACCATTAAGCTTTTCTTGACAATGCGGTCGATATATTTTTACTATTTAATTTTCATCTAAAGGGCCATGTCAAATAAAAACTACTTTAATGATAAGATTTTTAAAAATGCCTTCAAAAGATCTTAAATTATCTTTTCTGTAATATAAACCATGCAAAAAGTAGGCTTTTTAACGTTAATTCAATAAAGTGAAGCTATATTTACTTTAATTTGTCACGAGGGTTGGTGTCGGAAATTTTATTGAGTTATTGATGATAACAAAAAATCAACAGCTATTTTCTGCTACTTGCAGTCGTCGCCTTGTTTTAGATTTTCCAATTAATAAAATTTAAATGTTTGAAAATTCTCAAAATACGACATCATACGACTAGCATCATGTCGTATTTTGAGAATTTTGAAATTCTCATTGAGAATTTTTTTTCCTGTACTAACGTGGTCGATAGGTCGCGGTCCATGGATTTTGCACTCCAACAGAGTATCACAGTTGTGTTCGTCGTCATCACAGATCGCAATTAAAACCTCTTCTTTAACCACTGTGCCAATTGCTCGGTGTCAAAAATAAATGATGGTATAAGACTATTAAAGCTGTGAAACTTTTAGAGAACATTTAAAAGTTTCAAAATTTTCAAAGACATGAGCCTATACATGGTAAGTCTAAGAAAATAGAAGAAAGTTTTGTAAAAAATTTAAAGGTTTAAAAATTTTCAAAAACTCATAATGTAAAAGACTATCGAAGTTGTGACACTTTTGAGACTAATTTTAGAAACCATTTAATAGGTTCAAAATTTCCAATCTAAAACGTTTTTAGACAAAATTTAAAATTTTCAAAATTCCCAGAATCACATGATGATAAGTAAGCCTATCAAAATTGTGAAATATTTAAAGAAAATTTAAAAGTCTCAAAATTCTCGAAAACAAATAAAACCTATCAAAGTTGAGAAATTTTGAGAGAAAATTTTATTTTCATAATCATAAGATGGTATGATAACCAGTCTATTAAAGTTGTGAAATTTTTGTAGAAAATTTAAAAATTCTCAAAAATGCATGGTGGTAAGCCTATTAAAATAGTGAAATTTTTAGAGAAAATTTTTAAAGTTTCAAAATTTACAAAAACACGTCGTGATGGTGTAGGCCTATCAAAATTGAGAAATTTTTAGAAACAATTTAAAATTTTCAAAATTGAAGCCTATCAAAATTGAGAAGCTTTTAGAGAAAATTTGCAAGTTTCAAAACTGAAAAGAGTAATATTTGGAAAAAATTATAAAATTTCAAAATGCACAAAAACACATGATGGTAAGTGTATCAAAAATGAGACATTTTTAAATTCTCAGAAACACATGATGGTAAGCTTATAAAAAATGAGACAATTTTAGATAACGTTTAAAAGTTCTAAACTTTTCAAAATACATGATGTAAGCCTAGTAAAATTATGAAATTTTTAGAGAAAATTTAAATGTTTTAAAATTCTCAAAAACATATGATGGTAATTATATGATTACATCATATTGGTCTATCAAAATTGTAAAATTTTAAAAATAAATTTAAGTTTAATTTAAATTTTCAAAAACACATAATGGTAGGCCTGTTGAAATAAAAGAAAGTTTTAGAAAAAATTAAAATGCTTCAAAATTTTAAAAAACTTATAATGTTAAAGACGATCGAAATTGTGAATTTTAGAAAAAATTTTAAAGTTTCAAAATTCCCAAAAATATATTATGGTAAGTCTATCAAAATTGTGAAATTTTTAAAGAAAATTTAAAAGTTTCTATATTTTCAAAAACAAATGAAGTCTATCAAAGTTGAAAAATTTTAAGAGCAAATTTAAGTTTTAAAATCTCTATCAAAGATGTAAAATTTTTATAGAACATTTAAAAATTCTCAAAAAAACATGAAAATTCCAAATTTTCAAAAACACATGATGGTAAGCCTATCAAAATTGTGGAATTTTTAGAGAAAATTTAAAAGTTTCAAAATTTACAAAAAATATGTCATGATGGCCTATCAAAATTGTGAAACTTTTAGAAAAACTTTTTAAAGTTTCAAATTCTTAAAAACTACATAAAAGAAATTGCCTATCAAAATTGAGAAATGTATAGAAACAATTTAGAATTGTCCAAATTGACGCCTATCAAAATTGAGCAATTTTTAGGGAAAATTTACAAGTTTCAAAATTCTCAAAAATGTATAATCTTCAAAATTTAGAAATTTTTTAAAAATACATGAGGTCATCAACCTCATGAGCCATCAACTTACCTCTAAGTCTAAGAACTAATTTTTTAAAGAAAATTTAATAAAAGTTACCAAATTCTAATAATCCCATCTAATAATCTTTATTTTTAGAGGATACATGTCGCGACAACCACAAAATGTCAACCTATATTACAGTCCCTGATAGTAAAAATTGTTAACTGATTAATTTTGACAATTTTAATATTGTTTTTAAGATACTCGTAACTGTGATGAATCAGTTCTATGTTTCAGAGTATTGTCAAATTGACACTAAAATGTCAAAACCAATTATGGTGATGAACATTTTTGATTTATCTATCTATAAGGCTCTGTCATCGAGAGAACCAGTCAATCGAAAAACGGAATTTAACATTGGCTTCAGTTTTAATGTCACTCAAAAGTCACAAATAATGTTATCGAAAAATATTTCGACATAGTTGATTTTATCAATGCTGATGAAAAATTTTCTTAAACATTTTTTTCCCCGAACTGATATTTTTGCAAATTATATTATCTACTTTGAACAATGTGAAAAAACAGCGATAACAAATATTTGCTGAAAATACGAACAGTTCAAATATTTTTGTCGAACATTGTATATCATATATCAAATTTGTTTTTTTAGACTGATTGGAATTAAACGGGGTTGACACTATATTCTACTACTTGACATTGAATATATTCTCTTTGCCAAAAATAGCTTAAGAACAAAATGAACTTTTATGTTATCATGCCGAATAAATATTTAAAAAAAAGTCGATAGTCATTCGATTTTCATTTATTTTTCCCACTCCTACCTGATACACATCCAAACACACATACACACACACTTAATATACCACATGCACAAAGAGTTATGTATATTTAGTATCAATAATATGTTTGATTGATTGAATTGTTGACTTATCATCGATTTTATTATTTTGTTGTTTGTATGTAATAAACCGCACTAAATTTAGACGAAAAATTTATTTCCACGAAAATGAGCAATTTAATCCTGCAAATGATAATATATAGGTTCTCTAGGGTTTAGGATATGATATTTTCGAGGAAATGCAAACAGTTAAATTCGGGGGTAATCATTAGTCTACTTAATTCAGGATGTTGGGAAATTTACTTAATTTAGAATATTGGGAAAACATCTAAATTAAAATGTTGAGGAGATAAATCGATAAAATATTCGAATATTTTGACAAATATTTAAAACTATGGAAATTTTTATTAACTAGCGACTTTTAAAAATAACCAAATATTGATGTCGAAGTTAGACATGCAGGAGCCATAATTGGTGATGTAGTATCCAATTAAGGTTACCGAAATCTACGAGTTGGTAATGTAAAATCTGAAATTTAAAATACTTGAGATAAGCATCTCATTGAACGTTAATTCTGTTAAATGGTGGTGAATGGGAAATTATTTAACAAAACCAATCGTATTACGACTGATGCCGAATACTTATTTTGATCAATATTAGAATCCTTTATCTAATCCGAAATTAGCTCAAATTGATTAACTATCAGAATTTAACCTAGTGTGTGTGTCATAGTGAAACTAACATTATTTACATATTTAAATAATTAGAAAATGACTTTGCGGCGGTTCGCCCTAGTTGTTTCTGTGACTCACACCCTTTCCTATATTATCTGTAGAGGATACAGGGCCTGGGTCCGCATAATTTTGGAATATAAATCGCATCCAGAAATAATTTGATATTTGGTTGAAGGTATTCCAGATACCTACACGGGTTTCCAGTTATCTACGAAGTTGAAGAACTTTTCGTAGCGAAAAGGTCAAAACGATCTTACCAGCCAGCAAGGTTATGTTTACATTTTTTTTGGAGCTTAAGTTAATGAACTGTTTATCTTACGTTTTAAATGACAAAATTCTGCATTTGATAAAAAACAAAATTCTTTTCCATACCAAGACGATGGATGTACGGATGCGAACATGTTCCGTAGATTCTTGCAAGAAGTAGGTTCTATTTAATTCAAAATAATTTAGAACTAAAGCTCATAAAGTTTTTCTAATATCTTTAAAGGAGGATAAAAGGATGAAAATCTAACAGTTAATTATATGGATTTTATGTTGTATAACTTACAAGACTACAGGTAATAAGGTCTAATGAGATATCAACTTCTGAGTTTGACACGATCTCAATGTTCATAAAACCTATGAAAATAAAATTTAACTTTTCTTAGAAATATGCCGAAACTGCATTTGTCTGTGTGCCGAAAATTTCGTCTAAATGGTCGAATTTTCTAAATTCTTAATTAGTTATTCCATTGACCACCAGATTTTTTCATTTAGCCTACTCGTGAGGTTGCTTTTTGTTTTAGTTGTCAATTTTTTGTACGTACATACAAATACAAATAAAATTGTACAGATTTGTGTTACAGAAGTTGTAAAACTATACAAACATTAAAAAGGAATATGTTAAATTATGTGTAAGCAAAGAGTTATAGGCACACCTTGTAATATTAACCTGGTATCATCTATATGAATCATTGATACGAAATTATCAACAATTTAGAAAAATCGGTGATGTAGATGTAATTTTTAGCATGAGGCACACAGCATTTTTCCACTGTAAATTTATTCCCAAACAATCAAAATTCACTTTTGGAGAATTTAAATTATACAGTTTGGTATTATTGCAATTTGGAATTAAAAAAATATATTTCAAAACTCTCTATTTTTTGCAAAAACCAGGATAGTGTCACAGAAAGAGAAACAAAATTAAAAAACTTATTTTAACCAAAATTGGTGATTCCCCAAATAATTAAAAAACTGATTAGCGCAGTATTGGCTTAATTTTTACAGTTTATTTTAAATGTAATATTCAAATATAATTTAAAATGTTTCACCTGAAGATTTGAATGAACAGAATCCATGCCAAAAATTCATTAACTACTAAAATTTGTTAGCTGTGGGCCAATTCTAGCTTTCCTTTGAAATACGGCTTCCTATATAAAAAATAGTTTTTACTGAAGTTTGTTTCCTTTTCAAGAATGAATGTGTTAAACAGAAATTGAGGACAATAAAAACAACTACATTACATACGCTTAGGGCTAATTTTTTTTTTAAATTATAATAAAAAAATTATCAAAAGAATCGTACTGTGATCACCTGAAATGTAATGAAACTAATGGCAATGAGTAAGGGAACACAAAACAGAAAAGTCAGAAGATAATTAGGAAAATCTTAATACATTTTCCAAAATTAAACATAAATATTTTCGACTTGAGGAAGAGTGTTTACTATACATATTATAAATAGAAATACAGTAGCAAGAATAGAATCTGCAACAGTAACATTTTTCAGAGAAAGAATCTTCTTTTGGTAGTTGGCTGTCAATTTCACTCGAGCTCATGGAAATGAGAATTTTATTAATTTAACAAAACTCAGCTTAAATTTTTGTACATGAAAACATGGTTGATACGATAATGCATGAAAAAGAAGTTAATTTAGAATCGAACCAAGAAGTTTATATCATTTTATGCTGCTGCAAAATTGGGTTGCAAATTGGAGGTGACTCCACAAGTTTTAAATGTAAATGTAAAAATTAATTTTTTTCGCTTTCCTATTCTTAAAGAAAATCAGAATCAATCCACATTTTGCATTGCTTGTCGCAAAGTAGAACTAAAGAATAGGATACTTGGATTTTACTAAGCTATACTTATTATTTAAGCTGTATATTAATTGATCTACTATAAAATGGAATAAAATGCTTAAGTAGAAAATTTTAACTAAAACGTAGAATTATATGGATGAATTTAAATAATACTTTCCCTTCCTTACCTAGCTATTACTTTACGTAAAACTGCTGTAGGAATAGCTCCGGTATTCTCCGAAAGATGGGTCTATTGCTTCGTCCAGTACAGGCTGGCTGGAGCAATGCAATGTGCAGATGGATATTCAAAGCGAACAGGTATTTGTGGGTCCTCGATTTGATTACGGCGTAAAGTAGAAAGTTAAAATTAACCACGAAAGAGTTGTGCGAGCTTCGGTCTAAGAAGATTGGATAGAACACAAAAAAAAACATTTTTGAAATGGGTAATCTACGATATGAATAATTTAAATTATTTCGACTTGTTAGCTTATCGAAATTATCGCGAATTTAAAAAACTGTGTTCAAAAAATGACACCTCGATCATCATATATCGTATGTAAATAGTACATCATAACATAATACATAAAATCCACTAATTTCTGAGTTTCAAAACATTTCAATTAAACAAATTTAAAATGAAACAAACAAAAACAACAACATTTGAATTGAACTAAATAAATTTTGGATGACAAATTTATTTTTAAATTTTTGATTGATAAAATATTGAGGGAGTACGCGCTGTAACAACACATTCGCTATGAATGTGCTGAATGCATGATAAATTCACTGTATCTATCTAGAGACTTTGTTTATAAAGTTTTTTGTTTTTAAAGAATCATAATACGAGTACATATACAGTATATAAGCGATATGCTCAGTATATTTTTAGATATTAAGGTTAGAAATACTATGATAATGAGTGACAATTTAGTATTATATAAAATAGAAAATTGATTGAGATAAAAATGCAGTTTTGCAATATTTTCATAGTGTCGCCGGCACTATTTTCTTCTATAATATATCGCG
Source organism: Tipula confusa (assembly GCA_963556175.1). Classification (NCBI taxonomy): domain Eukaryota; kingdom Metazoa; phylum Arthropoda; class Insecta; order Diptera; family Tipulidae; genus Tipula; species Tipula confusa. The sequence continues at coordinate 13,379,297 of OY744476.1, read as the reverse complement.
ATATTTTACAAACATGTTTATTTCAGCACGAGGACTTCACGTAGCAACAATAAATTTAAATGTTTTATAATGAATCATTATGATTATAGTGATAGTGATGAAAATATTTTATTTTTAATTGTTAGCATCGGTTGTATTCGTAATTGATGATTCTAATTAATTAAGGTTAGTCGGTTAACAACAAATTAATCAAGTAATTGAAATTATATACAGTATGGATCAATTTAAAATTGGAACAACAACAAAATTCAAATTGACAACAAAAATTTACAATCGAATTTCAAATTGTATATGGTGTCTTCCTCAGCGAAAAAATGAGTGTTAGAAAATTAGTAATTATCTAAGAATGATCGCGAAATTATAGGCGGAAATAAAAAAAACATCCCCCAACTGTTCGATGGTCCTAAATCAGAAAAACCCTAAACCAGAAAAACAACAACAAAGAAACGAAAGGTGGTAATTCAATCGATTACCTAACCGACGACGAAGATTTAGAAAGAGAAACCAATTGGATAATGAGAAAAAGGCTGTAAAAAAGCAAAAATCACAAGTAGTAAATTCTTCCAGTAAAAGGAAAACTGAGTCGTCCGCAGAAATGAGCACCAGTGCGAACTGGTTAATGAAAGAAGTGACAGAAAAGGAGTATAAGCTTATGTGTCACTAAACAACAATGTCTGGAGGGTAAATAATCCTGATCCAGACGGTTATAGAAAACTTTCAACTGCATTAAAAGATAAAGGTATCGAATGGTATACATATCAAGACATAAATTCCAGACCCATCAGCGTAGATGCCAGAGGTCTACATCAAACATGCGCAAAAATACGGCAATCGTGAAACTAGATGTGTAAAATGTGTGAGAAAGAATGATACAAGAAAAAAAGTGCTAGATAAGAACACTCCAGCAAAATGTGCTAACTTCTAAGGAACCCACCCTGCTAGCTATAGAGACTTTCATAAATGAAATCAAACATAACCTAAATGCAAAAAAGCTCCTGAATACGAACTTATTGCAGGAAAAGTTATTAAAAATTTGCCAAAAAAATATCTTAAGAAATTGCTATACATAATTAACGCAGCATTTAGAATAAAATATGTTCCTCAGTAGTGGAAAATAGCAGAAGTTATTATGATACTCAAGCCTAATAAGTCACCTAATGAGAAAACGTCATACAGACCTATATCTTTATTACCATCATTGTCCAAACTCTTCGAAAAATTACTCTTCAAAAGGATGAAACCTCTGATTAAAAAAAGACACCTATTACCATCTCACCAATTTGGTTGCAGAGAGAAGATTCCACCATGGAGCAGGTACACAGAGTCACTAACGTGATTGAGAAGACGCTTGAAAACAAAAAAGATTTGTTCTGGAGTTTTCTTTGGTGTTGCCCAGACCTTTGATCGATTCTGGCAACGAGGACTGGAATATAAATTACATCGCGACCTCCCTAAACAGTTCTATAGATATTAAAATCATACAATGAAGGGAGATATTTCAGAGTGAAATATGAAGGAGAATTCTCATCGCTCAAAAGAATTGAAGCAGGAGTACCACAAGAAAACATGCTACGGCCAGTCTTGTATTTGCTTTATACGAGAGGCATATACCTATTACTGGAGAAACCGATACCTATTTACAAAAAAAGCAGGCAATACCACATTCGAACACGACAAAATCTGGGTATAACGCTCGACGCTAAGTTAAAAAGGAAGAGCACGTCAAGAAAAAAAGGCAAGAACTGGATATAAAGTACAGAAAAATGTATTAGCTCATTGGAAGAAATAATGAGCCTACCATTCACAATAAGCTGCTTTTATCTAGGCAAATACTTAAGCCTGTGTGGACCATGGCATCCAGCTCTGGGGAAGTAAAAAGAAAATGAACGTTAAGATTATGCAAACGTTCCAGAACAAACTACTGCGATGCATTATCAATGCTCCTTGGTTTATTAGAAAGGATAATCTACAAAGGAATCTAAAGATGGAAACCGTCAACGAAGAAATTACAAAAAATGCCAAAAATTATGTCCAGCGTTACAACTTCATGGAAACACGGATATTCAACAAATTGTTAATGACGTCGATCGCGCAGGTACAAGAGGGCTAAAGAGAACGGAGCCGCTCGATTTAGTTCCTTAAGACTGAAAGTCACATCTGCACAATAATTTATATGCTCTACTTAGTAAAGTTTCACGAATGTTTGAATAAACTCAGGTTTCCTGCTAATGACATATAGATAGGCAGCCTGCCATACTCAAGTTACTACACATAATCCCTCTAGAAATATTAGTCAGTGGAACTATATGCCATCGACATTTTTTGAAACATTACTTTGTTTGAGGTCGGTATAACCAAGTAAAACTATAAATAAATAGTTTTCAGCGAATATACACTAAAGATACTAATCAGTCACCAAGAAATTCTTTAAAAATAAGTACTACGCTTTAACACTTAACTAATTGTGGTGATAAATTATTACAAAAGTGTGAAACACTGATTTATTGATATTTAAACAAATCCTGTGCTTTCGTCAGTGTAAATTTGGATTAATTTGCAAAATTATACCTTAATATTGCGCAGTTCACAGTTTAACATCTGATAATAATATCATATGATGCGAAGTATTTTGTTCACTTTAGATATCCTTTTTATCAGCTGTTCAAAGGGATTAACTACTACTTAGCATGTGGCTAAAAACACCTGTTGTAATTCTTGGCCTATTATATTCTCACCCATAGATTGTTGTTGCGGACAATTTTGAGTATCTGATAGGTGGTTCTTTAATTCGTGTGGACTAACTATACTCTAGTAGTGCGATCAGCAGGGTTTCTTTAGAACTTATAGGTCTCCACTGTACTGGACTTAATCTTCCTTGAATTTCTGAAATTCTATTTACCACGAAAGTTTTGTATTTGTGAGGATGTCCTCGAATCCATTACCTTTTTTATCAAATTTGAACCCAAGAATACCACTGTTTTGTGTTCTATTAGTATCGCCTGCATCAGTTCGAGATGGTTAGCGGCTGATTTACGATGGTTGAGTCCGCCGATGGTTGAGTCTGTACTGTATTGTTTCCAGAAATGAGGTCTAGTTTTATTGGTTGTGTAGGGCTATTAAGCTTGACAGCATTTACAAAAATTGTATCACATGGTTTATGGGATACATGTTCATGTTTCATGATATGTTCCATGGTTTAATTGACACAAACCAATGATTCAGTTACAGTTTAGACCATAATTTGCCCATAAAATGTGTGTTTAATTCCAAAAAAAAAACTGTACGTTATCTGTTGGGTCACCATTTCGTCTGATTTATTTATGGTAATTACAAATAATTGGAAATTTCGAAGTAAATGATAGTATGGTGGATGATTATCAAAATTAACTCATTCGAATGTTTGTTTACTAAGCTCATCATCTCATGTTTACTATTTGGTTCTAACCACGATCTCTTTTATGTAGGGTTTGACGATAAAAATTTTTACAGGGCAGTAAAAAAAGAAAACTGCAAAATCTTACCAGAAGGTGTAATATATTGAAATAAGTAGCTGCTATTTATTAAAATTGTTGCTGAGATTTTATTTGACAATGCCTTATAGTTAATAAATTTTCAAAAAACCCATAAATTTTACTCAGCTTACTAATACATTTTATTCCAAAATGCAATTTTATTTCAAGAAAAATTCAACAAAATAATATGTGTTAGGCAAGTAACTAACTTAGGCTTTAATAATAGCAGTGCATTACTGGTAATAATTAACAACCCTAATGGTCGGGCTATTACAGTCAATGACAAGCATGAATGATAACCGAATATTTTTGACATATAAACGTTGGTGCTGTTCGTTCAAAGTTCTCCGGTATCATTAAGTCACGTTTTGGTGCCGTCACAGGATTATGCTAAAATTTGTATCTAGACCAATAAATTTGTACATTAGATAATATTCACCTCATGACATAGACACAACCAAGTAACTAGTTCAGTTGTGTAAATAAATATGCCATAATTCAAAAGAAATGGTTTATTGGTCAACGATCGAAGTTGTTGATAGTGAACATTTCTTAAGTGTTCTAGACCAGTATACTAAATGTATATGCATTTATGTGTAATAAACTAGCTCCTTAATGGATGCCCTTATTGGTATAAATTTCAAATTTATTTGGTTAGAAGGTCGGTTTGACTTACGTCCAATGAGTGATCGAGATAAATTACAGGTCTAGCGTTTTTATGTAGTATAAGTTTCACAAAATACTAATAAAATTAACATTGATCACAGTAAAAGTAATTAGATTGTAATCATATATTTTGGGAAACTAACACCTTTTTATACAGCAAATATGTGCTAATTTTTAAGTAAATTAGAACTATGTTGTCATTGTATCACTAAGCACTGCCGGTAGCCGAGTCAACTTCTAACTATTAACTGAATCTTTCCTAATCCTCTTTATGTTATGTGTCGCTTAATGTTTGACTTGAAATTTAATTTCAGTTCAAATTTTCTAATTAACATTTAAAATTTTTATATAAGTGAGAGTGAAGGCTTTATCTTCAAACTGAAATTACACTTTGCACAAAATAGAATATTTTTTAAACGTTGGATATAAACCAGGACCCATATAAAACCATCATGCATTTACTGAGTCATACTCACGCACTTATTTCATATTAAATATACACCGATTTTAGCCAATCATTTTACAGAAAAAAATTTAAGAAACTCCAAAATTATATCCTTTGACAGATCAATAATAATATTTTTTAAACACTTTTTAAAATTTTATTATATCACTCACAAAATTCACTATCATTACTATAAATTTCTAGTGCACTTGCATAAATTACACAATCATTAATTAAAATCACTTAATTTCAAATCATTTTCTATTTAAATCAATCAACTTGTTTCGAACATTTTAATTTAATTAAATAAAAAACATAAAACATGAAAATTTTCCACACACATATTTAAATATAATTCGTTACCCACATTTTGATCATATCGATCTCCCATTTTTTTATTTTTTGGCCAACAATATTTTCTAATCACTAAGAAGCACTTTGAATAATGTAAAAATTAATTTAAAAAATTAAATCATAAAATTGTATATGAAAAAAACTAAACGGCCCCGGTCAGTGCAACAACATGATCTGGTCAGTTAAATTGTAAGAAGTTAAATGATCGAAATAAAAATTTATTATTTTTAATTTCTCATTTTTTCGCGTTTTTTTTTGACGTTTTGTTCAAATGATTGTAGTATCAATAAACATATAGAGAAAAAATAGCAGCAAAACTAGTTGATTATACTGCTCGAAGTAACACAATCATAATATCCACAATAAGCGATATATTTATATATATATATATATATATATAAATATATATATATATATATATATATATATATATATATATATATATATATATATATATATATATATATATATATATATATATATATATATATATATATATATATATATATATATATATATATATATATATATATATATATATATATATATATATATATATATATATATATATATATATATATAAATCACAATATGTTAATATAAAAAAAAACAATTCAATTGTTTTCTATATAAGCACACACAATATGTACAGTGTTTTTGTATTGGACAACTTCAATTATATGATGTGTAATTAAATTCAATTTGATTAGATTACAGTGAGCATATATGTATTTACGAGTACATATACATAAATCAAATATTACATTTTTTTTATAATTTTATTTTTAGAAAAATCAACAAAAATAATTTGTATTTGTGTGAAGTGCTAAAATATAGTTAACAGTCTATATAGTCGAATCATATCAACAAATGCGTGACATTCTTAAAAACATTTTTTCAATCTCAAAATATTCCATGTACAAATTGTCTTGCTTTCTCGGCTCTCGATTCACACACGTAAGTTCAACAAAATTATTATTCATTACACCGTTTGTTGCCCTCTGTAGTCGGGGGCAACCTCATGTCTCGTAAAGTATATATTTTTACATCCACTTGCACGTTTATGAACACGTGGTGTAGGATTGTCACGTGACAAATGTAATTACTGAGAAAACCAGACACGTTTGATGGCCTTAAAAGAGTTTCGTTTGGAATTCGTTTCTCTTCAAGAAACTCAATAACTCAAAAGTGAAGATCACGCGTCGCAAGGCTATATATACGTTACTTTACAGTGGAGATAACATCGGTAATCATGGTGTTGGATTCCTTTTAGGGCCACATGTAAAAAATTATTTTAAAAATTAAATTTACGAATATTTTGCAGCAGTATTTAATCGAAAGCTTTTGATTCACTCATCAAAATCGGACCACTATTACGGGTATTTATCATAAAACGGTTAATTCAATTGATTTGTAATGTTTAATCAATTTTTTTTAATCTAATTTGTATTAATTTTAAAGTTTTGTGTCAAATAAAGTGTATATAAATTAGATTTTCGGCAATTACATGACTGATTAGATTAAAATCTAATTTATATTATACATTTTATAATTTTATATTTTTAATTATGTAATAAATTAATTAATTGTAAATTTCAGGCAAAAACTAATCCAATTTATTACAGTCTACGTCTTGGAGAATTTAGCCCATTAATAGATTTAAGATGACAGAATACACAAAAAAAAAAACGGAATGCGAAGCAGTTCAATAAAATTGTGATTGTTTTAAGCCAACAGTAGTTTGAATATTGGCTTCCGGGAAACCGAACCAATTCTGTCATTATTAACATACCTTTCCTTTTCCTACACCACAAAAATAGAATAGAATTGTGCCGTAATGATTATGAGGTGTCCGAAATCGGGTCGTTTCTATCATTCATGGAAATATATTTATAGAAATATAAATATGTGAAAATTCCTCCTATCCTACCGTTTACGTTTGTTAAATGTTAAAAGGCTGTGGGAATGGGACCGTCGTTAACCAGCAGTTTTTATGGTTTTATCGAGAGTTTTTGGATACAAACCGCCCCCCCCCCCCCCCCCCCCGCTAACATCGACGCAGAACTCAACACTTAGAAGTAGTCAAATACAGAGTGTGGTTATGTGCATAGAGAACCTATCTCCCGAGGCATTCACTAGAGCAAGCAATGACTAAAAGGAAATCGTTCACCTAGAGTTAATTGCTCTTGATATTTGGAGGGAATACTTTGTGGAACTGTTTTTTTGACCTTATCCAGTTAGTATGTCAAAGCGAAGTTATGCCTGATGAATGGAAAGTGGCCGCGTTATGATCTATCTTTAAGAAAAAAGAAGGCTAAAAATGTCTAAATTATCGCGGTATAGCTCTCCTTTACACAGCATGCAAATTAGTGTCTTACATAATATTGAAGAGCATCACAGCGGAGGAAATTGTAGGTGACTACCAAGAGGGATTTGACATTTCGTTCGAATCGGCTAGTCACTAAGCAAGTTTTTTCACTAAGGATAATTTTTTCTTAATATTACAAAACATCCCGTGTCGCACATCAGATGTTTCTGAATTTAAATGAAGCCTATATGACTCAATCATTCGGGTTAGCTTATGTTTTGCTTTGTAATATCTAGGATACCTAGATCCTGTCCTTTCCATAACCAAATCTGAAAAACAGATCGTCTCTACCAGTGATCAGTGCATGTGGAGTTGTGTCGTGAGCTAATTTTAGATCTGGTACCAGCCTTGAATTGTTGTTCTCTCATTAAATCCTAAACATAAAGATCACAAAACGTTGTGGTGCAACCATGCCAAGAATGAATGACTGTTTTGTTGTTGAAGGTAAAAATGTGCCTTCGATTTATACCAGAGCTTCATTAGCTAACGGTATGCTAACAGGGTTTGTTGAAATGTTTTCGCTGAACTCCTCTCTAAATTTTTCCCACAGATGGTTACGGTTAGATGGCGAACATGTGGTCAAGCGAATAATGTTCGTATTTGTCGCGGATGACTGGTGACAGAGGCATATATCAATGCAATTCTCTGATGTTGGTAATTTTAGACGAAATACCATCTGAAAGTAATAAGGTCGGAGAGAATTCTCAAAAGGTTATCTTAATGTTAAACTATACATATTAAAAAGAAGTTCTTGTCAAAGTGCTGTTGCCCTAGAAAAATATCCCAAACGCCTCAGATGTGTTTCAAATTACTACATACTACGCGCAACTTTAGTCTGAAATTTTATTTCTATGTATTGAACTTGGACGATTTCGTCTGTTTAACGGTTACTTCATTTAATTTTCGTGCTATATTATTTTTTGTATCTGTAATTTATACATTTTAGGGTTTTGTGTATATTGAGAATGTTAAGCGAAACTTACTCCTTTAACTGGACGAAGTTTACATTTCATGTTCAACAAAGTCTTTTAGATGTTTTCCAAAATTTTCCATGGTATTTTATTAAATTGGGATTTTTTCAGAGTGTTGGTTAATAACTAGTGACTACAATTGTCGATTTTTCTAATACCATTTGAAGTTAGAGGTTCAACGTCAACGATTAGAAAACAGTAGATAAACACTTAGTCTCCGAAAGATACCGTTACTTACAAACGACACACAAAAGTATTTTCAGAAAATAGAGCATCATTTCATAGTCGAATGAGTCAAAGATTAATTTATTTAGCACCAGCCGACGAAAGCAGTCAGTTTGAGGACCAGAAAAAGAAGGATATTTATAAAATTTTACACTAAAAAAATGTAAAACATGGTGCTGCTGGAATTTTAGTATAGGCATGCTTTTCTTGCTGGGATTTTAGTATAGGCAGGGGTGGATTGATTATCAGCATGTCAGACAAATTGCCGGTAGGCCGGTTATTTATCGGACCGATCTTAAATTTTGTTTAAAATTTTTAATCGGAGGAAATCCTTTCCAGGATCTAGGATTCTCGAACAAACGAAAAACGAGGTCAAAGCATTTTTTTAGAAGCAAATAATGCAAATTAATTAAAGGATGGCGAAAATCGTGCAGTAGTGTACAAAGAAAATCAATATTTTGTTCAGTGTAATTGGCTTTTGCAAATAGTTCTCAAAGTGCGATGCGAGAAAAGTTAAAATACGCAAATAACAAAATTGCCCACTTAGAAGAATGTGTTTGTTCCTCAAGCAAACTAAATTTCCCGAAAAAAATTTAATAAGTGAAAACTGAAGGCAGGTGGTATTTCGCCAGATGAAGTTACTCCTGACTCAATTAAGGTTTGTGCAATGCAAATGCACAACGTTATTTACTCTATGCTAATTTTGCCTGTCTTGACATTATCCTAGACATTACTCGGATATAAAGAATAAATGATTTCAGACGACTGAAAATTTAAGATCTGAACTTACTAGCGCTAGACGGTGATTGATTTTAAATCATTGATCGCAAATGATGATCCAGAAATGATGAAACTAGATTTTGCTTATTATTACAAACTTTAAACATTTTTTAAGTTTATTCAACTTTAAAGCAGTATTAGGTCAAAACCTTCCATTACATGACAATTTTCATATTTAAGTAGCTCAGTTTCGTAATTCCACAGTTAAAGTACTTTTACTAAGTAAATGAGTATATAGTATACTCTCAATTAGTGGGAGTACTCCCACATATGATACCATGTACAGAAAACAGTAGACTGTGAGGTCTACTAAAATAGTTCATTATTTTGAGCTCAAAATGTAATTTTGTTTTTCATTGCGGTTTACTTTAACTAGATTATCCCAGTTTAAATTAAATTGATCTTTATTAGTACTTTGTATGCTTAAATAACGAGTTTTGGTTAAGGATACTGCGTATTTATACCAGTTAACGTAAAACCTTTTGTTTTTGTTGCTCAAAATGTATTTACAATTTTAATAATCATTTATAAGTATTTATAAAACCTGAAACCCATATGTTCAACTGACTTTCAACAACTAAAGTTTATTTTATAAATGCGAGTTGTTAAAGTAGTTCAGCTTTATAATAAGCTTAAATTAATTTGCTTCCTTAAATTGAGCACACATTTAAATTGGTTACTGGGTAAGATCTGCATGTTAGCAATACGACACAATTTTAAAATAATAGAAGCCTTGGTATCTTAAGACTAAAAATGTCTAGAGATTTAATATCAGTTCGATTTTAAATTTAAGTAGCTCAATAATTGTGTTTTTAATTGTAATTTACTTTGATTGGAGATTTAAAATTGTAACTGATTTTACCAAAATTAGAAAAACATTTGTTAGCCGTACATATTATATTTATTTTTAGGCTAGTTTTGGAAAACAATATTTAACTATCCATAACTTTTTATTGCATATTTAGTAGCTCAAATTTGATTTTTCACTAATTGCACTTTGAGTACTTTGTTTGCTTATTTAACAACATGAAGCTTCAAAATTTCTTAATTTTAATGTAGTAAATATGTAAATCACTTTATGTTGCTCAAAATTCATGTACGACTGTATTTTTACAAGTGTTTATAATATATTCCAACATATATGTTTTACTTCCTTCTAACAAATAACGTATACGTCATAGGACGCATGCTCTTAAAGTGGATATGTTGAAACAATAGCGTAAGTTTAAATTATCTGTAGTTTAAGGTTTATTTTCAAATTTTATTTTAATTACCTTTTTGCTCATAACATATGATTGACTACTTGTCTTATTTTGTTACCCCTACGAATGTGCGTCAAAGACTACTGTAGGCCTGCATCTAATGCGGCGCATCGACAAGCTGGCTAGAGAGATACTCATCGTGGGTGTTAAGCTAGAATCAGAAGAATCAGAGTTTGCAGCAAATTTTCGAGTGACGACATTAGCTTTTTTTAGGCAGTAGCAAAAAAGATTGTCTTCATCTTTTAGAGGTGGTATAGATCTAATAATTCATACTATCTACTAATAAGTTTTACACAACTGTACGAGCAAAAAGTCTGATTGTTTTAACCTCAGTTTAAGACTTGCAGCAACTATTCTCTAACCTTTTTTGTGATTTTTTCTGTTCGCGTTGCCGGGTTTTTAGCTGCCTGAAATTCTGTAGAATTTTTATTTGACGGTTTTTTTTGCGATTTGCGGCTTCCTTAATGATATTTGCTGTTCTACAGTCGTGATCATGCCAAGGAGTACCTGATTTTTTTTGGCTTAGAGATTGGAGGGAGTGAACTGTTACATTCCAGTGATACCGACAGTCGAAACCAGAACCCGATCTGGTATTATCGTAGGCTCATCTACGAGCTGTGTTAGTTGGTTTAAACCTGGAAATATTTCGAAGTTTGAAATCACCAGCCACAGCGGTTTGAGCATTTGGTAATTTCTAAAGGATGCGCTCAATGAAATCTGACAGAGTATTAAATCTAAAATGGGAGGCACCGTTTGGGATGTTTGAGCTTCGATCAAATAGGTTTCGACATAAGGATTTCCACCCATATAAAGCTAGAATGCTTATTAGTACTTTGGCCTAAAAAACTAGGGATGGAAAAATTTATATCGTTGCAGAAAACATGGCCAGCCCTCTATGGTGAATAAACCGATGGATTAAGGAGTAATTTTTAATATTGATATGGCCGGAAAATCACCAGTTCTTTGAAAGAACAAACTTCCCTATTGGGCTAACAAATCTTACACATGAATACAAATGTACATTGTTCCTTTTACCATTTTCAGAATTTGATTTTAGGATTAGCTTGTTTTTCAATGTTAAACTCCTTAGATGATTAATGCTGTGCCTCCATAGTGTTTTTATATTTACAATCCCGTCAAATCGTTTAACTATTTGGATCACAAACTATTCACTCAAATTAAATTTCATGATAGGTTTAGAGGTTCGACTGTATGTTTTCTTTCAAATTAATTTTAATGAACTTGAAATACATTTTTTCTCACTCCGTACCCTTGTATTGTACACCATACAGTACTTTTTATAAACAAAAAATTTCTTTATTTTTCTTACCCGCAGTTTTCTCATCGCATTATATAATTTTATAAAATTGGCACACCGTCTACAAACTATTTGTTAACTACCTGTCTTATCGATTAAATAATGATAAAAAGCGCACGCACCTAATTTTATATTGAGTAATGTTCAATATCAGGCAGTCTATACCTATTATAGCTATCATCTTATCGCATATATAATATCGTCTAATACATAATTAAATACCTAACTAATGGTGTTACATAGGCGTTATCAATAAAAATGTTCCCAAAACACATAACCCAATGTACACTGCTAGCCAACATGTTACAAATCGAATAATTGTGAATCATATGTTTTCTGTGTACATAAAATATAAAAACTAATACTACTTATAACTCTTTCTTTCATATAAATTATAAGATAAGAAAATATATAATTACATATTAGTATTTAACTAGAGAAAATTATACTACTAACTAAAAATAAGTCAACGTTCGTGTAATGTATATTCCATCCATTTGGCGAAATCTGATATACAAGATGATTAACTTATGTTCGTTATCGGAATGGATCGTTGGAAAACACCTTCGAAAAAAATAATAATATTCACCGATCGTTATCAGTTGAATGAACCGTAGGCTTAGTTTTGTTATGATTTTTATTTGTTTACTGATTAACTACACATTTTAATAGACAATTTGTGCCGAGGGGGGAAATCTTACGAATTTTATATGTCACCCCTTTATATTCTTTGTTGTTTTCTGATAAGTCATTCGATATTTATAATACTTTGTAATGTTTTGTGACCCTGTCTAAAAATGTCATCTAATAAATAAAATAATATTTGCAGCGTCTTTGTACTATTAGCTATTGATTTTAGGTCGGTTTAGGTTTTGTACCATGCGACTTGATTCTACACACCAAAAGGATTGTCGGATCACCGATCATTACTTTTATTGAAATTCATACCTGAAATTCTCCTACCCAACGACCTTAACAACTGTACGAACTGCTATTATTGTCACTTCTTGGAAATTCGTATATTTTCTTACAAAGAAATCGTCTCGTTACATACAAAACAATTTCAATTGTTCACCATTTCCATTCATCAATATTAAGCATTATGTAATTTAAAAAATCATATTTTAAACGGTAGACTTGTAGGCGACATTTTTTTATATACAATTTTTATAAATTTATTCAAATAAAATTAAAGCTTGCCAAAATAACCTAGATTCTGTCCATTATATAGTAGTTGAATTTGGGTACACGCAACAATTATGTTTGTTTAATTTTATTGTGAAAATATACAAGAAGCCAAACTAATACAAACAAAAAAAAGTATTGTTTACAATAAATATATAAAATTAAAGTATAAAGTAAAGTATTAAAATTGAAGTATTTCATTCAAAATTCTTAAAATTTGTTATATAAAATAACGTTGTCTAACAAAAACTTACTGCATTTGAAACACATTTGAATGTTTAACCACAGATAATTATACCAGATGGACATCTTGTATCGCTCACCGCTCACATTTATAAATACAAGTAGATTCATACTACGCAAAGCAAAAAACGCATATTTTCATCCTTTTCTTTTCTCTTTGCACGCACGACTATTTGATTGTATAAAAAAAATAAATCAGAAAAACCTCGTGTGCAAAACAAAAAAAAAAAACGATGAGAATATGCGTGTTTATTTTATATGTATTATGTACATCTTTGTTTTTGTTTGGTTAGATTTTGGTTATATTAATTTGCGTAGTATGATTTAACTTGTGTAAATTTTAGACATACAAGATGTTCATCGGGTATAGTAATCTGTGGTTTAATCTTAAACGAATAGATGCTTTGCACTTGGAAACTAATTAGTACTTAGTTATATATCTAATGCTGTGTGCTTTGATGATCTAAATTTTACATTTTTTAAGCAGCTATACTAATGCCTGATAAGTCTCTTTCAAAAGAAATTAAATTTTAGTGACTTTTCATTATTTATTTATGTATTTATTTAAGAATAAATAAAGATTCCTTTAGATATCCTTACCTAAGATATCTTTACTCTATGAATAAAGCCATATAGTGTTCGAGTGGATATAGTCGTCAAAAAATTTACCAAAAAATTCATAGTTCAATTCTCGACGCGCATGATGTATTTTATTCTGTAAATGTTATTATTTTGGATTGACGGTGGATGCATTTATTAATGCCATAAAGGCGACTTCATGACATCGAATATTATGCTAGCATATTAAATTCATGCTCTCGACCAACCACATCAATTAAATTTAAACAAAACACACCCCTATGAGTTAAAATATTTTCAACTTTATGAAACAAATTTGCAGACGGCCAACTTAATCATATACAATAAACCCCGTGTTTTGTTTGATTTTCATACAAATGACAACTATGACGTCACAGTATAAATTTAAAATGCTAGCATAATATTCGATGTCATGAAGTCGCCTTAAGAGATAATCATGTAAAATTCCATTTAAAAACCAGCGCAAAAAGGAAATCTATAATTGACGACACTGAAATATGAATCGGCCAGAGCAAGTTTATTTACCAATCCATTAAAAGTAGGAAAGCTCCCAGATCGATGGTCTCATAGAGTAAAGTATGAGATCATCTCAAGGCTTCCGAAGCAAGGCAAAACGCCGATCAAGTTTTCGCTTGCTATGCCTTAGTGCCAACCACTCTCACTTCATGACACTTCATGAAGGAGATTGTAAGGAACCCACAACTAAGCGATTAATAACGCAGCCTACAAACCATCGAAAGAGAACTGAAGGAATGTGACAGATGGACACACAGCGAGGGGCCGAGAGAGTTTGGTCGCTCTTTTTTCTGTGAAACAGGAAAACTAAGTTTCACCAGCTTGTGATCATTGTAACAGGCTAGTTATTAACGGCACATTGGGTAAGGCATATGTACATTTGCACTAGACGCTGGAGTGATATGAACCTAGTGATATGAATCCAGTATAGGCAAATAGGTGACCGCGATGGGATTATCAATAATAAAAAATGGCGGCCCTTTACAAATTGTAAATTGTGGAATTGGAGACAAGATTTACCAAATAATGGTAATAAAGATATTAGAGGTAGGATTTCGTGAGGCTATAGAGATAGGATTTCTTGAGGTCAAAGTTAATGGCTTGAATGAAAAAAATGATGGAGCAGCAGACCAGTATTTTATTGGCACAGAATTGCGAGATGAAACTGTCTAACGAACACCAGTTTGAAAAGACAAACCAAACAATGTACATGAGAGAAATTACAAGAAGAATTTAAAATTTAGCATCAGTAAGTTAAAATGAAGGTTCAACAAGTTGAACAAAGTTAGAAATCACAATTGAATAAGTAGAACAGAAACTGAAAAGTTTTGAATAGAATACTATACTTTACGTTTGACGGTAAAGTAAATTGAACAATATCGCAAGCAGCTCGTCATGTTCTCAATTAAATTGAAACCACCATCTTATGACGGAACGACATCGTTTGGAATTTTCAAATTTCAATTTAGGACGGCGGCCAATCAAAATAAGTGAAATCGGGTTGCAGCGTAAAGTCTCTTAAAATAAAAGCAGTGGAAGCATTTCAGACGATTCCCGGGCTATGATTTCGAAGGCATTGTTTCGGAATATCGAAAGGAATTAAACGGTCGGTTTTAAGATACTAGGAATTTTTATCCTGGATAAGAATTCAGATTATTTGAAGAAGATAAAGATAGATGCATTTATTGATGGATACGAAATTCGGAACCACGCCTAGCAGTGCTATTATCGCCTAAGACAACATTACCGAGACCATCACTTTTGCGTTGCGCCAAACTAATACGAGGCCAACAACTAAATTAAACCCAGTGAAAGTAGAGACCAGAAGGCAAATCAAGTGGTCAAAGCCATGGACAAAAATAAAGCAGATGAAGTCAAAATGTTGGATATGTGACATGGTGGGTCACATCACGGAACGATAGTCGGAAAAGGTGTAGATCACCTATCTCAAGACTATGGCGAACAAATGATAACAAAGTGGCAAGGAATAAGGGCCAAAACCACGACAGCGTCGTAAAAATCAAATCGAGCATCGAAAGAAAATTGAGATTCTAGAGTAGTATCATGGCGGAATAAGTGGACGTTACCTGGGAATCAAACAAGATACACTAGGAACAGTTGCTGGGAATGTAGTGTCTAAAATGTGACCAATGTGCATCAGTAAGAGAACCCGCACGGAAGGAACGAGGAGCAACATTATAATGTCGGATCACCATGAGAAAGATTAGTTTCGTTGTCTTCCAGGAAATATGTCAGATGTTTAGAATAAATAAAACACGAACAACACTTTTGCATACATATGCAAAACGCATTAGGATTGGCGTATACCGATGTTCTTGATTAGTTATTGGCCGGTGATGCATGATACAATGGGAGTATCACCAACAAAGATAAGTTTTGGGAAGAATTCACGATTACCATGAGATCTAAAATTTGGGGCTGTTCCGTCAACAGCTTTATTACGTTTATCAAAAGAATGAAGAACTGAACGAGATACACGAGAAAAACTGAATGAGTTGTTCAAGAAAAAGTTTAGTGAAAGCCTTAATTAAAAACGACATTAAAAATGTTGCTAAATCGATCCAGTCAACAAAAAATATTACCACTTAAAACGCTAGACTTATTTGAAGAGAATCTGTAGGGATCACTTAACCTAGAGTCTTGCTTCTTATTTAGAATACAATATTTGAAATGCATTCGAAATAAAGAGTACATATATATTGATAAATTGCATAACCTTAAATTACACAATTGTGTGTTCCGTTTCGTTTAATGTACTAACAAGTATTATTACACGATTGTAGTACTTGAACTATACTAATGGTCACTTTTCTTGGCAACATATAATTTTTTAAGAGTAGTCACAAAAGTGCAGTTTAGATTTTAATGTATATTTTAATGTAGATTTTATTGTATTTTAGAATTTAAAACTGTAATCACAGTTTACGGTAATTTTATACGTACATTATTATGTGTCTGTGATCTAACGGGAGATTGATTTATATTTTATATTGTATTTTTTCCTATTCGGGACTATAGGTATGTCATACGACTTTAATAAGTTATAACTTAAAATTTGGCCTCTAGTAAAGCTTTAGCAATGAGTCAGGGCTCAACGTTACTGAATCGCATAAAATATATAAGTTCTATAATTTTGAGTTATAAGTTGTTGTATTAGATATACTAATTATAAGTTTATAAACCTGTTGTTGTCGATAATTATCGTACTAATCATTCATTATTGTTACTGATTAAAATTATTTTTAAGTTAAAAGAACTTTGTGTGCAACCTCCTTAATAGTATTACGCCATTTATTTGTTCATCGCCATTATCTTGCTTTTAATTATTATATACCATCACGTGATATTTGAAGTGTTTACTGTTGAAAATTTTAACCTAGAAATCGGGTTTAATCAGAGTACTTCAACACTTACTTTTATGTATATGTTTGAAAAAGTTACGTGACATTTTAAAAGTTATATATATATATATATATATATATATATATATATATATATATATATATATATATATATATATATATATATATATCTTTATATATATATATATATATATATATATATATATATATATATATATATATATAAATATCAATGGCGTACACAGGATGTCTCTACGGTGGGGTCCAGTTTTTTAAGAATAACAATATATAAATATTATATTTAATGTTGACATTTTAAAAAAAAAGTCAATTTTTCTGTTTTTTTTTTGCCAATTCTTGTATTACACCTTCGGACTGATACATCTACCTTCTATAAATGTGCATTAATGTCATTCCATTTAACCTGTCTTCAGACAGAGTAGAGCAGCCAAACGTCTGATCGTTGAAAAACTTCTTTCTGTCTCACATGACGTGACAGGAAGTGTTGCTAAAATAATACAGAGGAGGATATAAATATTTAGAAACAATTCTCGATTGCAGTAATGCGAAACTTGAAGCAAAGATGTATTTTTTGCAGAATACGATTTATTTGCTAAGAACTTAAGCCACATAATAATTTCCGAGTGTAGTTCCTGACTACATTTTATGTAATCTTGATAAAAATTACACAAATGTTCAATATCTTGAACCTTCAATGAAGAAGATAAAACTTGTGGTAAAATATAAACCCTGCATAATATTTTTATCTTTCGAAATTTTTTGTTGAAGACTGGCAATAAACGTTTCCAACAGAGGTTGGATATTCGTCAGATGATTCAATAAAGCTGATATTTGATCCGCCTCGCAATTTCGGTTTCTCAATGGGAAAGTCATACTTTTCTGCAGTTTCAACTGCTTTGGTATAAACAGTAACAAATTCCGTTGTCTCTCTGTTCATTCGCAATAATATGGAAATTAGATCATCAGCAGCATTTATAACTTCATTAATTGCAACATTTCGAGATTGTATCTACAGAAAACTGAATCAATATATGATTTAAGCAAATTATGCTAAAAGTGAATTCAAAACTTTTAATCGTGTATAAAAACTGAAGTGCTTTTGATGAAGCTATATTAATTCCATTTCGTAATTGTTTCCAAAGCATCAATTACCATATCGTGTAATTCTAAGAATGCTGAAATTAAATTATGGCGTTCTATCCATCTAGTGGCACATAAATTTATAAGATTTTGTTTTGTTGAGTCATGACCAACTTTCTTTATGGAGGCAACCAAATTAGCTGTTTTTTGGAACATTAGAAAAGAGACAAATCTCACCTAGAAGGAACAAACACTGTCTTATTTCACACGCATCGCAAATACTATACTCATTTCCAAATTGAGGCTATGGCTAGAATGAACATACAGAGCACTAGGAAGTGTTTCACAAATTGTTGCTTGTACTCCATTAATAACGCCTCCCATAACTGGTGCGCCACCCTTGATCACGGAGTTTTTTAATATGAATGCCTTGAGATGATAAAACAGAAATTAATGTTTCTGATAGTCCTTGAGCAGTAACATGTACTGGTACAAATTTTAAAATATTATCACTTAGTTTGGCTCGTTATTGGAAAATTTCAAAAATCGAACGCAGACAGATAGTTGTTCGATTCCTGCAACATCTGCTGTTTCATCAGCAATTAATGATAAACACGGGGCTTTATTCACTTCCATAACTATTTTATTTATAATCACATTCCAAATTGTTTTTATTTTTTCGTTCTGAAAACGCGGGCTGAAGTAGTTGGCATTTTTCGGAGCTGAAGATAGCTTGATTTTAAAATTTTCATGGTGCTTACTTAGCACAAAATTTAAGAAGCGAGTTAAAATTTCCATCATTCTCATCAGGTTCTATTTTTATTTCCTGTTTTGTTTTAGTTTAATAATCAATCCAGCAATTTGCAAAGCCGCATGCTGAAAATATTTAGGTATTGATATTAAATTTAAAATTACAGAAACATTTCATGAATTTTCTTTTATTTTTAAAGTTATTTGCCATAAAATAGGCACCGATCTATAGAAGTCCGAAACAATATCATCAGAAAATAATATTATAGAGTTTCTCTTTAAGCTACTCCTGACTTTTTTAAGCGGAAGCATTATTACAAACATTTTTTGGAATAGAAGGGATTCCTATTTTTATTATTTTTTTCTTAGCGTTTTCTTAGCACCGTACCAATCCTAAACTGCGTATTCGTTAACATAAGCGGAAGTCGGTTTTGGTGGTATCCACATATTATTTTGTTGATTTTGTTATCAATTAAATTTTTTAAGGATGCGAATAGTCATCCCAGCGATCTAACCTTTGTTTAGTCGCCTCCTACGACGAGCCAAGAATGCTGTGGTGGAATTCTAAGGTTAACATGCTCGTTTAGAAATCTTTTGCAAGACATGTGAGTATCCCTCAACCACAGGGACCATAAGTAATAATAAAAAATAAAAAAATAAGTAATTAAAAACTAAAATTTAAAACTGTAACGAACTAAATATGTGACGCCGACTGATTTATAACGCTTTCGAAATAACCGTGAAAAATATATAAAATTAAAATTTACACTCGTCAGAAACAGTCAGTCACAGTTTGTAATAAATCATTTGAAGTGGTGAAAGTGAAAAGTTTTAATTATAGAAATTAAAGTATTAACTAAACATTTGCCAACAAAAAAAAACATTTCCCTTGTTCACCTACAAAGTCATCTAATTTCTATTTATGTATACTCGTAATTTAGAATCCTGCCAAGCCCTTTTTTTAATAGTTTTATTATACGAGTATATACTAATTATTTAAATAAACTATCGAGTCATCGCTCATATTGCGACTTATAAATAATTAATTTACTCGTTTATATAATTACAGCACACGCGACTCGACTCAGTCATGTTATAAATGCATTTTATATATATGTATAATAATTTGTGTACGTGATTTTTATTGAAAATTTACGTTGCACTATCAAGGGTTAATTTTTTACAGGGTAATCTTCCTTTCGATGCAGCTTTGCACTCAATACATTTGGTAATTGCATTGAATGTCATTGGATTTGAATTGAATTTATGTGACTTTGTAATTACAACCTCATTACATATTAATGGAATTTAATTTAATTTTTTGATTTTTTAAAATCGTTACCAATTTTTTTAAATTTTATGCTGGTAAATTATTTAACCTTTTTGAATCCGGAACTAAGCACTGTTTGATTTGATGATGTGATTAGTAGTAAAACTAACTATACTTAAATATGTCATCTAATCATAAAAAGTGCCTAAAGGGTTAGTAATTTATAAACAATTACAAATACATTTATATCTTTACCCATTTTCATATGGGAGGTACTTTAAATTCGACGTTATACGAAAAGCATGACAAAGAATATGAATTTATGCGACCCTTAAGTTAACCTTAAATGTGTGATGAAAATGGAATTTATTATCACATATATTTAGTGACTAAACTAATATACCTGTATATAAAGTGTATTTCTTCAGTAATATATGGACCACAAACTCTAAAAATGAAGTAGTAACAATTGTAGGATGGTCAAAAGACTACTGATGCTATTTCCTTAAAGATTTGGCACGCTACTGTTTGGATGTAATAATTATAATTCTTTCTAAATTATAATTCGCTCCCTTCCACACAATGAAAAAATAATATTAGTTTGCGAGCCGCTGCGACGCAAAACTAAACGGCAGGAGCCATTTTTGCGTTCTCTCCCAAATGGCGGGTTTGTGACTGATTGTGGTACATCATTTACTTGCAATCGTTTGACTATTGCAAAAAGAGAACACCATTAATCATATTTTTATATCAACAGGCGTGCCCAGAGAAGTTATACAGTATAGTCACTTAAGCAGAGTGTAACGATTTTTAAATTGTTCTGACAGTGAATCACCTGCAGAACACTCTTTTAAATCTTGTTTGGTGTTAGAAAGCGTAACCATCAAATAAAGTGATAAAGAAAGTGTTAAAGAAAATTGAAATCAATTGATATTGTCAAAAAAATCTCAGTAAACGGTCAATTATGACCTGTAACGCTGTTGTTATTTTACCTGTTGCAAAAAAAAAGAAATTATCAAAGTTCGAGTTCGTAGCGACTGACATCGAGAAGAAACAGAAGAACTTATAAAAAAAAACTATAATATTAAAAATAAATCGTCCAATTTGTAATCTCCAAGACGAGTCACGCCTAAAGAAATGGATTGGCTCAGCTGTGCTTGTGACCATATGCCAGCCCAGTTGTGTAAGTCAACAAAAAGGGTGATTCTTTTAACGCATTTATAAATCAAATGTATCAAAAACGCAACAACGAACATACCATACTAATTTCGCTCCTATACAAAATTAACATGATTTATCTTGTTTTGTGCAATTCCGTTACTCGATGAACTATTTATAATGAAATGGAAAAATTGATAATATAGTCATTGTTAATTATTCGTGCATTGGTAAAGGCCGATTAATAAAATGGTTAATTTTATCTCAAAAAAATGGATCCTGAAACTTTAAAATATTGGTAAGTTAATAATAATAATTAACAGTTATGCGTTATTAGGTTTTATAATATAAACCCGTTTTTGCGCCGTGTTGGTCTTTAGTTGATATATACGATTTTCTAGGAAATCTCCTTTAAAAAGTGTTGCTGAAGTGTTTGATGCTTTGGACAATATACCTGATGATATCTGTATGATTTCTCTAGTGAAACAAACGAAGATTCTGGTGAAGACGATTTAAACGTTAATCATTTTTCAAAAAATCAATTGCCGGCCGGAGTCGAGATCAAATTTCAAAATTACATGTACGACAGCGATGAAGACAACGACACTATAGAGCAGCAACCAAGCACATCCAAGAGCCCAGGAAATGAAGACAATTTATGGCTATAGTCAGCTATATATAAATTTTATTCATGAGATAAAACGCTCATAAGTCCACTAAATTTATCATCCAAAATCAGATGCAATTGATTTTTTTATTGATTTTTTTCTATATTATTATCGACACATTAGTAGAACATACAACGAAGTATTGTTTTGGTGAAATCGCTGTTGGTATAGCACAATTGAAAACAATAGAAACATGGGCGGAAAAATTTCTACATGTCTGCGATTTTGTGGAATCTTTAAAAAAATTACGAAGTAAAAATGGACCAACTATACTTTCGGCTACAGTTAGCATTCCTAACGCGGCACGGAAAATTACCTTCAAAATAAAAACTACAAAAAAATTGATTTTCTAGCGAAAGGAATTCATACTTATGGAAAAGTAAAACCATAGAATACGCTGCAAACATTGCCAATCGCAAACCATATACATGCGTGTTTTAAGTGTAATATTGCTTTGCTTTGAATTTCCTTAAAATCACTTAGAAACTAGAATATAACAGAGAATGATATAAACGAGCTGCATATAAGAGTTTTCTAGCCAATAGAGAATTAATATTTAAAGATAAGTTGATTTGCTTTACCAGAAAACTGCAAGCCGAAATTACCACAAAAATCCAAAATATATAAGTCTACAATCTCAACAAGAATTAACAAAAAAATAATTGTTTGCGACTTTAACAGCATTTTTTGCTGAAGGGATTGCTGAAATGAGAAATATAATGAGATATTTTAATTTTGTTTGAAACTTGTATTTTGTAGTTTTCTGACTGGTAACCGTAGAATTTATGAAAAAGATTTTATTTGTAATATTTCAAAACCCAGTAAAGTATTTAGTGGTATCCGAGCGGAAACGATTAATTTATTATTACAATTAACATCTGATAAGTACCTGGGCAAACAAGTTGTTCCATCTGATTCGAAGATGCCCGAAGCGGCAGAACCGGTCAACTAGTTCCTTTCTCAAGGTAGTATAATTCAGTAAAATCCGATTTCGTACATATTTTCTATAGATTTAGTTCTCAGCGACCATATCTGATCTTGCAAAATGGCTTACTATTTTTAATGGTTAAATTAATTGTATTTTTTAGGAAGGATGCAACAATTGGAAAGAATACATTATACTCTTCAAAATGAATAAAATTAAAGGATCGTTTCACATTAAGAAATAATAATTTAAAAGCAAGAAAGATATTATTTCTAACTAAACAGCTACTTGGAGTCAATGCAGAAAAGACCATTATACCTAATCAGATCGTATTAAAGGCCACTTATTATTACCCTTATAAACGGTGCTTGTTACTTGTAATAACTTTGTAGAAGGTCCTATTAAGTGTGGAAAACCTTCAAATTGTAAAAAACTCAATGATTTTGATATTAAGTTTATGTAAAGTTTTAGAAAAATGATAAAAATGAAATAGGCGTCGTGAGCTAAAATTGAATAATTCTGTCAACATAATTACATATACTTATCATAAAATGATATATGATAAATTATTTATATTTCCGCACATACAATTAAATCTTATTGGCTTCCTTTAAGATCGTTAGTAAGTACAAAAAAATTCTAAGGTTAGTATAAATTTAAAATATAAAAAAATATATTCCTCACCCTACTTATCCGCCGTAATCGCGTATCAGATTTATTAGGGGTCAACCCTTGAGTTCCAGGCATATCCACTTAAAATTATAAAAATAGAAAATCGCTATAAACTTATAAAATCTTGCTAAAAATATAGCAACAAAAAACACACAATATTTTATCACTTTTTTTCTTATACCATATGAAAACTTTTACAATTTATGAAAATCTTTAATTAAAAATAATTTTCTTAAAATTTTAATTTTTTTTTTTTGCACTATATCTTTAACTATACACAATGTATCTTTAACTATATACTTGTATCACATCTTCAATGTCTGAACATAATGATGCTTAAACGGTCTTATAAATTTTCAATTATTCATTTATGAATTTGTTTAATTTTTTGTTTTTGTTTTTTTTTATGATAAGAATAAATTAAGAAAAGCATAACAAAAAAATGGAATATTATCAATTTAGTCACTATTTGCTGTACGTTTTGGTAAATTACTCATAGACATTTTTTTTCGAGAATATTATATGAAACGATGTGACTTGGTTAATGGTTTTATGATTGAAAACAATATCAATTGTTGAAGACAGTTCCTAGATTTTGTTGATGATGAATTTATGATGTTTGGTTTCAAATGTTAAGAGGATAGTAATTAGATCAATAAATAAAATATTATTGGGGATTAACCGATGTTTAAAATAAAATTTAGTTTAATGCAAAGTCTAACCCTAATATACGTCTAGGGAAATATTGTATTGAATCTTATTTTTTTATGATCTTTAGAAACCGTTATAAAATCAAATTTATTGTTTCTCAAAAAGGATACTTGTAGTACGATTTTGTGAAAGACATTTGCTAACAAAAATACATACACCTTTATAAAATAAAATGACATAAAGTGAGGGGTTGGGATCGCTATATATTTTAAAACTTGAAAGTTAATAAGTTCATAGAATTTACATTGAAGATAATCGCAATCTTGGTCCGGGTCTTCCTTTATGGTAGATTCAGACGCTTTTGTATTATTGACCTTATTAGAAATTATATACCTTTAAGAAAGGTGATCGCTGTTTTTTCCTCGACCTATATATAATTATCGCTGGTTTTTCCGCGACCTATATATTTTTATGTTATGAAGTATTTCCACTCCTTTAGGGGAGGTAATTCTATAAGTGACTGCCGACGAGGATTTTGTGTAATTTGATCAAGTGATTCGCTGATATCGGGTATTCTTGAATTTTAAAACATATGATCTCAGTTTTAGGGACTATAAGAAGTAATAAGTTCCGTACATTGGTTTGAAACTTTTTACAACTACACTCAGAGAAAAAACCAAAGTAAAATTAACTAAAATGGCTTTGGTGAAATATTTTATATGGAGTTTTTAGAACTAGGTTATTTTATCTAAGTTATTTGGTTTTTTGTACATGGTGAAAGCATAAAAAGTTTAGTTGAATCTTCTAAAAAAATTTGTATGATTTTTCTAAGTTTTAGAGAATTACTTTACTACAACCTTGTATAATTCATTGTATAATTAAGGCAAGTTCATATAAAAATTTTAGGCAAATCGAACTAAAATGACGTAACTGGATTTTCAAGACAGTAGGTAAGTAATTATATTTTAATTATATTTGCGTAGTTTTATTAGTGCGAGAAGTCTGGTGATGACTTCATGAAACACAAACTAGTGAGGGTTTTGATTCTACTTGATTCTACTTAACATTCTTGTACTTAAAAATGATGTTCCTGTTTATTTGTAGCAGCGCGGTTTTATTTTATGTACTTGGTTTAAGTTTTATACATTCAAATATATACTTCAGTCTTAGTACTTAGGTAAATTGATTCAGCAACAAGTACCAATACAGTTTGACCGCCAAATTCTATTGGCGTTACTTAGGTATTCTGCATAAGTAATGTACAAAATCATACAAGTTTTTGTATACATTTTTGTTTTTCACTTCTCTTTCGATCAAACATACATTGTCTTGTGCAATTACACATAATATTTTCAGTTGTTATTTTTCTTTCCTTTTCTTTCTCATGTATTTTTTAAACATGTGTATATGTGGTCTATGAGACAATAGATTTTTGTTATATATTATAGTATATTCAATAATTTCCATCTAAACGGTTGTGCTAACAAAATTAATTAATTTTAATTAGTAAAGAAAATTCTAATATTATTCATTTAAGTTTCTGTTGTTCAAAAAAAGTAAAAATTTGGTGAGTATTGTTTAATT
This sequence comes from Tipula confusa, assembly GCA_963556175.1. Lineage (NCBI taxonomy): Eukaryota > Metazoa > Arthropoda > Insecta > Diptera > Tipulidae > Tipula > Tipula confusa. The sequence goes on along the minus strand of OY744476.1, from coordinate 13,353,191 downwards.
TTCTAAGTCATTGATTTGGTGGTTTTTAAGCATTCGGTTGTTGGAATGCCATCACATTATGTGTCAACAACAAGGTCTCAAAAAGCCCTCGGAAGTGTGTGTATAAAGCACAAGCCATGAAGTAACTTGGTACCCTAACATCACCACGCAAAGTAGTCCAATCAATTTATTTGTTAAGTACTGAGATCATACGAATTATTTATTTTTGGTATTATAGAAAACTTATTTTATTGGAAGAGGCGGTTTACCCCCTGTAAGCTTTGGGGCAGATATCAAAGTAGAAAAAGAAGTTTAAAAAAGTTAAGAACCAGTCCAACAGGAATGAAAAGTTCAACAAAACGAAAAACTATGTTTACCCGCAAATTGGCGACTGATGTAACGATTGATCAAGGTAAACATAATTTATAAAGATATTTTAATGTTTTTCATAAAATGTAGTTAAAATTTTTAACTACATTTTATGTAGTTTAGTGTGTATTTTAAAAATATTTTGTTACAGATTTCACCCAACAGGAGTTCAAAGAAATGAAGAGTACATTAAAACATTTAAGAAAGTGGGATGAAGTACTGATTAAGTGGAAGAAGACAATTCGTTTTCGCCGAAATGAGATTGATGGAAATACTGACGTAAACTTATTTCAAATTTTAATAGATTGGCCTCTGTACAAATATGCTCAGGCACCAGAATTAGTAATATATAAATATATATATATATATATATATATATATATATATATATATATATATATATATATATATATAAATATATATATATATATATATATATATATATATATATATATATATATATATATATTATATTGTTTTTGTTTTAGTTGCATATAAAAATTAATTTTTTTATGCTTTATTTCTTACATTAGTTCCTAAAAACCAAAGATTTATTTTTTAATATATATAAAATATTAATTACTGAATATAAATATGTATGAATATAAATATGTAATGAATTATTTTTATTTTTAAATACTGTATGTGCCTGATTAATGAATTAAATAAACTACAGATGTACCTTTATTTTATGTTTCTAAAGTAAGGAAAATGAAAAATAAATAAAAATTTATAACGTGCTATATTACGAATTTGAATTATTCTTTCATCTTTTCTTAATAACTATTGATAGGTGCATTTATAAAATTGGTTTATAAAACATACATTTTAGTCGTTTAGTTTAAATGTTTTTGAAACATATGACTACCTAAAACTCTCAAACTTAAACAGTAATATATGAAAATAAATAATGAAAACTCATAAATTGTAAAATAATAAATAAAATTTCACAAAATATTAGGTTTTTGTAAAATTTTTATTATTGTTTTACAAATTTTCATGAGAATTTTTTATTATATATTTTCATTTATTACTATTTCAGGTTTTTAATTTCACCTTAATCTTAATTAGTTTTCCATCATACTTTTATGATAATTCTGCTCGGTATTAAGTTCATTTGTATAAATGCATGTTTAAACTATCTAAGAATTTTGGGAGAAAAATTAGCGACGACTAAGCAAAATTATACATGCATTTATGTGTATCATATAGTATATACTTTGTTAAATTATCTAACTATATTGGGTCGATAAACTGCTAAAGCTACGATAAATTATACAGTTTCCTAGAAAAAAAATTACCAAACAACTTGTACAAAACAATTGATGTAATGTACATTTTGTTAGAGATTAACGATGTATGGCTTGACAAAGTTTTTGATAATTTACCTTATTGATTATAGGTGAATTAACATACAAATAAATTTTGATCGTTTATTCAAAAATTTCGATGGATCAATATTGCCAAGTTACTTGAGTGCGCTATACTACGTTTTTTGTTGATTTTACATAAGCTTTTGGCTCAGTGTATTTGGAAGACGCAGACGACGTCACTATCGTTGACCAGCTAAGTTTTTTAGAATAAATGAGTTTTGGATCTAAGTAAGAGCAACATTTTAAAGAGTGTAAAGTACACTCATTCAAGCCATCAATTAAAACACGAGAACCGACAACATTAAGATGTGACATACATCATTTTTTGGCTGGATTTTATGACTATCACCTTTTAAAAAATCTTAAATTTTTTTTAGAACTCTCAAGATTTGGTTGAGTTAGTTAAAAATGCAGTTTTAACATATTATATCGTACAAATTTAACGAAGCGATCACAAGTGTTTTTTTTTTTATGAAAGACTACTGCGGAATTTACCTCTTTATAGTATAGATCCCCATCCATTTGTGAATGCTACGAGCATCTAGTAACGCCAATACTCATAATATTTTGTATAACGTTTGTTAGAGGTTACATTTTAAAATCCAAATAAAAATAAAAATTCCAAGTGAAATAGTTATAGTATTTTAAGGTTAAAATCAATTAAAATTTAACCTTTAAACGAAAAATTGATTTGTCAAATTCTAGTTCAAAACAAATTCAAAGTAAATTTTAAAAAATTGTATTAAATTGTATTATTCAGGTATAATTTTTTACAGAACTAGAGCAGATTTACATGAAAACTGCTGAAGATAACCTTCCAATTTGCTTTAGAATGGATCGACATCTTCTACATATATTGATATTGCTGGCGTCATAAACATCATAGACAATCTAACAAGTGATTTATTTGTGGTCATAAATAATTAGGATAAAAAGGACTAGAAGAAATAAAAAGGATCACGTAAATTTAAAACATTAACATGCTAGAAATCAAACATTTATTACTGGTGTCACTCAATCGTTTTTGTTTTTTTTTGTCGTAACAAAATAATGCTAAATAATTTTAGAGTGATCTTTGTCACTCTAAAGTTATTTAGTATTATTTCTTCTTCTGGTTTTACAGTAAAAAAAATACTGACGACTTTGTCTTTTTGTCTTTAGACTTTGTCTATAGACGACTTTGTCTTTTTGGGCGTGCTTGATAATTGTGTATTTTGATGTATAATTGGGTTAAGATGGTATTTAATGCGACCAATTACCATAGTCTTATAGTCACCATAAATTCTGTTACATTCACTTTTGCAAGTTTTAAGGACGATGTTATTGTAGGATTGATAAATATCATATACAATTTTGGCTTTTACGATGTTTTTCTCTTCAATGCTGTTTGCAAAACTTTAAGATTTTGCATCCTTTTTCAAAGTAAGAATCAAATCACTTATGCAAGATGACACGAATGTTAGGACAGCCAATATTATATAAAAGTAACTGTAGAGACAAATTTTAATTCTAGAACCAAATTCAATTGATACTCGAAAATAAAATCCAAGTTTTGAGAAAGACAAGTCCAAAAAATGTTGACAGGTACTATCATCTATAATATTTCTAAATTAGATGGCAAATCAAAATTTTGAAACGAGGTACAAAGATGCATAACAATAAGATGTTAATTTATAGTGTCAATTGTCGAATTGTAAAAAAATGTTGAATAACAAAACACGAGCAATACTATATATAAAGATAGTCAGCTGATTAGAAATTATCTTTCACAAATTTTTCGACTTAAATTACCCAGATACTCTCTAAAAAAGTAAAAATAAAAAATATTTAAATTTGTCAATAAAACCGAAATTGTTTTTGTAAATACCAAGCTCGTATAATAATAAAAAGACGTCAATTTATATTTTTATTTTTATTGTTTATTTATTTTAGTGATCCTTACATTATTGTCTGTTGTGTTCCAGATAAAAATAAATATGATTATCAATAAATTAAATATCATTACCATATCAATGATAATAAGACAGTGCTAAGTAGTAAATTAAATATTTAATGTCTAATTTCAATATACGTCCGTCTAATAATTTTTTTTTATTTTTTTTCTCGTCTACTTGTATATGTACAGTGTAAACGTAAGATTTAATTAACGATTCGCTAATAAGTACAAAGATAATTGTACTTCTAATAAAATATAGTTTTTTTCTAACATCGAAAAATTAAGTAATCGATATCATCTTTATAATGTTTTGTGGGTAGCACAGTGTTAAGTGGGAGTTTATTTAGAAGGTTTACATTAATCACTTTGTTGTTATAGACATTTTGACAAATTCAATTGAGTATCAAAATTGGAAGAAATAATTTCTGTGTTATTTTGTATCTGGTTCTGTTCGACAACTTTAATTGATCTGTTGTGATTAATGGAAGTTACGAGAGAAATTTTTTCATTTTCAAAAATTGAGATAAATTAATGTTATATGCATTCTTACAATTTAGAAATTATATATATATATATATATATATATATATATATATATATATATATATATATATATATATATATATATATATATATATATATATATATATATATATATATATATATATATGGTCTGATATGTCCTTTAGATCATAACAATGAAAATTGGAAAAATTACAACTAACCGTTAGACCGCAATAACTCAATACTCTCGGGTCTAATATGACCCACAGTATCTTTTAGTACTAAATTAAATATTTTAGGTGTAAAAGTATATCAAGGCTGCGTGCCATACTCAAGGTACATTTTTTAGTAAATCAAATTACTGTACTAAAAAGGTGGGTAAATTGTAAGAGAAAAAGGTAACTATTTGTTGTTGTTATGGTTTCTTTCATAGAAAATTAGACTTGTTTCTTTCATTAGACACAAATTAGACACAAGAGTAAAATTATTATCAATTATTAAAATTACTAATATGTTGTGGAATGATGTTTTAATTATTAATTTCTTCCATTTTAAAACGACAGTCATTAATTTTATTTTAGGCCTAAGAGAAAATTATAAACAAAAATTGTCTTGACGTTGGTTTTGTTACCTGTAAACCAGTGATTTTAACCCTCCAACACTTTTATAGTGAAATCTAAGACTGATATAACGGAAATTGTTATATGTCTTGTTTTATTCTAACGGGTTGTTATAGAGTGTAGTGACATATTTATACTTATATAACGGTTGTTTTTTACGTAATTTTTATTGTTTTAGTTCAAAAATTATTGTCTTGTTTTAGAGTATAATATAGATGTTTTAAATAAGGGTGAGTACAATTATAAGAATTGATTCTTGCTCGGAAACATATGATTTAAACTTTGAGTATGTTAGTGAGGTTGACATAGATAATGAAGTTTCAGCAGTTATTCTTATCAAAAGACAAAAATATAGAATGGTCTTCAGAACCATTTTTAGAGAGTGGAAGAGCGGCTTCATCGAATATATTACAACTCACATCAGGAATTACAAGATCCGCTAAATCTCGCATATCGGATGAATTTTCATCATTTCAATTACTTATTTTACAACGAGTGTACAAAGAGTGGAAAGTTTTAGACCCAAATGAGTTGGATGCATATATTGAGCTTCTCACATTGGCGGGAGTATATACAGATCAAATAATGAAGCTTACTAGTTTAAGGCATGAACAAAATAGTCATTATACGATTCGATTATCACAGTACGCAAACGCCTCGCTGCTCGCCTATACAATCCTAGGGAAAATGTTACGATATATGTATAACTTGATGCATTTCGAGGACGCTGCCCTTTTCGGCAATACGCACCAAACAAGTCGTCCAAATAAGATATAATTTTGGAGATTTTTTAACATATTATGTATACTTATGTGTAGAACATCCCAATATACAAAATATATACGGGAAAAGATCGAAGTTGGGCCTGTCGATTATGCTTCGAAAAAAGTTTTCAGACCTTATTACCTCCAAAAGGATCTTGGGAGGTCGGGTCAACATTGGAAACTGATGTATTGCAGTTCTTCACGGCGGCTATAAGCTAGATGGTAAAATCGGAGCAGGAGCGTTCTGTGAAACATTACATATGAATATTTCTCTATGTCTACCTAAATACTGTAGCGTTTATTGAGCTAAAGTAATAGCGATTGAGGAAGTGAATTTATAATATCCTAAAACTTTTTTTTTTTTTGAAAATCATCGAGTATAGCCATTAGTATAACTAATTTGAATAGAACTATCATTCAAATAAGATTGCTTATTGGATGATAAAGTAATATTAACTTTGATCAAATTATGCTTCGAAAAGTCCATGAGTAAGCTAACAATTTCAAATTTGAATAAATTTGTCTTTTTGACAAAAACATGATCCAGACATGTCTGTACCCTTGTTGGCTCATTCTCAAGACGGACAAATATTATAATATTATCAGTCCTAAAATAACTTAAATTTAGGCTAATTTCAATATTTACTATTTGAACATGTATTCATTCATAAATAATTCGAAAGAAATCAATAAACCAATATATGTATCAATTTTTTGAAATCTACATATATCAACATTAGAGTTGGTATCTTTTAAAAACAATACATAGATCATTCTGGGTTAATTTTAATGTTAGTCTATTTGTTATGCTACCAAAAATATTATGTTCTAAACCAATATTACTCAAACTAATGAATTTTCTTATCTCTAAATTGTGTGCACATGATAATGCAAAAGAAATTTATTTCTTTATTTATTTATGTTTAATAATTCTACCTATGTTACATAGTCCATTTTGAGCATGTACCCATTCGTGATGGACTATGTAACAATCGGTGAAACCTTACTAAAAAAAATTATAAAAATAAACTATGAACTGGGTTTTGCCCACCGGCTACAGCAATTATTGTTTCAACATTTCGGACGTTTTGTAATCTTGATAGCCAGCAAAACTCACACGACATGAATCGAAGTAATACTTGATAGGCAGCAACCACTTGAGATAATTGGTTTGTACCGCCCGTTGGTGGCCCGGTGGCAATTGGAAGGAAGGAGTAAATGGTGTTGTACTCCGTTCGGTTTATTAGCTAAACTTTTATCGTTTTTCTCCGTAGTTTAAGATTTCACATCGACATTATCGCTCATTTTTGTTAATAAGCATTCAAAATTTATTGAAATGTTTGAATCCAAATTTGATAAAAACCAAAAAAAATAAATTCAAAAAAGGCAGAATATCTTATTTAATCATAAAGTAGAAAAAATAACCTGGATAAATCAGTTTAACAGGAAACATAATGCTGTGTCAGGATATTCCGAATTCGAATTGCTTTAAAATTGATAGGTAATTATTGTTTATAGAAAAGATATTATAATAAAGTTTTATTTGACTGTCCTAAAAGCACCAGAAGTGTTTGAGAATTAATTTATATGAAAAAATCTTTTATGAGAATTTACCAGAATACACTTTTAGGATAAACAAATCGTAAAAAATAGAGTTAGGAGTAACTGCTAATCATTTTCTGCTCATTAACTGCTCAATGTTTTCTTGAGTTTTGTTCGTAATTTCTCTTCCTTATTTAGTTTAATGAAATTAATAGTTTTTTTGCCCTGATGCGGCCTTATAGATTCGTTTTCTTTTACAAAAATCTTACTCAATGATTTACATTATACTATTGGGAAGGTTGGTCGGATTTCTCTGGTTTGAACAAAATGAATTTAAACATTTGGGCACGAGTTTTTCTTCCGTCTCAAAATACTCAAAAATTGTAACCTAACGTTCCCTTGTTCTCAAACCAGTAGATGTTTAGTTCCAGTTTCAAAAATTAGTATTCCTTCGAACTGTCCCACTACTGGCTAATAAGTATTAGTCGTTCCACCTATAATAACGGCATTTGTCCGATTGTTGAAATACGATACATATTTCAAGTGACCTTTCTTTGAATGATCAAATATATTCAATTTCAAAAAAATCAAGTAAATACTGACTGGGTTAGATTTTAGGTTTCCTATGACGCGATGTAACTCCTTTGTTCAATTTGTTTCTTTTCGCATAGACGGATTTGATCTAAGACTAGCATTTTGTTCTGTCGTAGAAACCTGGAGAAGTCAGGCTTTTATCTACTCCAAAGAGTATCGTCGATATCCACCTCTAATCCATCCAAAAGGTGGCACTCTTTTCGAACATTGCAGCATTAGCCATGTACGTATTTCAGGGGCAATGAAAAGTATTTAACAAGAAAAATTTCGTGCTAAAATTATGATAAAAATACTATGTCAATATTTACAAGGACAATTGTTGTCATTTGGTGACAAAATATCGACAGTGTACAAATGGACCATTTAATTCTTTAGCGGTTAACTTTTTACTTCCTACTTTACACCATCGACAGCCAAATCAATTAGCTATGCCTATACAGTTCGTTTAAAGCGCAATTGCTTCACAATGAAACCGATATTTCGTACTAGATTTTTTCAAAACGGGATAACTGGTTTTATCCTTGATTTTGAACGAATTTTCCAAAAAAATAAAAACAATGTAGTTGGTGACTTTTTTCAGTCATCATAAGGAACTGTCATATAACAAATAAAATTGAAGTCGTTAACCAAAAATTACTAAAAATAACTATTATCACATATTTACATATAACATATATTCTCTGACTAATCAATTAGATTTAATAAAATTGACCGTTTCCGTTTGCGGAAAATTTTGATTTTCTTGTCTATATTCAATTCGTTATCATCGTGGTAAAACGTTTATTTGTCTTAAACATGCCAACTTAAGCAATTCAATATATTTACAGAACTACAATTCTACTACATCTATATCGATGCTGTGAAAAAGGTGGATGAAAACCCAGAACATCAACACCGTTCTCAAGAACTCGGACTTTTTGTGACACCACATGGAATATCTTTTTAAAGATTTTCATTTCAAACCGTATAAAATTCAATTGGCCCAAAAACTTAAACCAAATGACCATTTATTGCGTAGAAATTATGCAGATTGTGCATTAGAGCAACTTGAAACAAATTCATAATTTAAAAAAAAAACATCTTGATGAAGCTGAAGAAAACATGTAATTGAACCGTATTTTTTTAAAAATGAAAACAGCATTGAAGTTACCACCAATGGAGAACGCTACGGAAATACGTTTAAGTATAATTTAAATGATTTCAATTTGGATGATATGTGGTTTCAACAAGATGGTGCAACATGCCACATCTCGTGACACAATCAATTTATTGAGAGAAAAGTTCAATGACCATGTAATCTCGACAAATGCTGATGTAAACTAGCCATCAAGATCATGCGATATGACTCCATTGAACATTTCTTTTTGGGGTTATGTTAAGTTATTAGTCACGCAATGATCTTAAAACCGACACTATTCGTGTTATTGGTCAAACAAGTGCAAATTTATGCGGAGTCATTTACATGAAAACATTTTTAAATAGGAATGTAATGAATATAACTTTTATTGATCACCCGTTATAAACGTTACATACTTAGTATAACATGAAAAACTCAATTAGCAATATTTTTAGGTAACCTAGATCATTAAAACATAATCGACGCGACCGACGTGACTAAGAAGTTAAAATACCCGCATAGTAGCATGAATTTTACATCTACTTTTAACGTGTTTGATTTTTTACGACAGAATAACCTTGATTATATGCAGCACAAGTGTCAGAATGTAGATTTGTAAATCTCTTAGAACTTGTGCCTTTTTCAAAAATGTACAACACAATAAAGAAATTGAGAGCGATTCTTAAATTATGGTATGAGTTTATTTTTTACTAAGTTATTCTAGACTAACTATAAATAATCTTGTATATAGTATATACAAAGACAAGGTCACTGTACGTCACTGCATTATTGAAATTAAAAAAAATGCACAATCACGTAATAAAGACATTCTCTGACAAAAGATCACGCGTTGTTTTAAAAACAATTAAATCACCGGTTGACAACGAACTAACTCCCTATAGAATTCATTCTAAATCAAGTAAGCATTAAAGTCACCTCCCTATTTCACAATCGTAAACATAACAAATGTTCACATAAACACTAAATATTTTTTTATCTATGTTTTGATGATGACAAATTCAAAAATTTTTTTTGTATGCCATTGCCGAGAGATAAATTCTATATTTTCAATTTAATTCTAGGAAATCTATCTTCTATGCATGTATTTATAAAATAAAACTTGCTATCAATAGACAAATAACACATATTACTACGAAATGCGAATTTTCGCGAGTTTTCTATTTTTACATAAAAAAAAAGCCAAAATAACAATTTTAATACAAAATCCGAAATATTAACAACTTAATAATTTCGGTTGTTTGTATACGAGTAAACAACAAAATAAAAAAAATATAAAATAATTTTCCTACAAAGACAATTTAATTAAAAATTTCTTTATGTATTCAGAAAAATTTCCACACAAGATGTATCACCACCACCAATCATCCGCATCAAATTATAAAATGTGACGGCAGCAAGGTCAATAGATTTAATTAGATATCAACGATCGCGAATGAAATTTTTGAGGTAAATATTCCAAAACAAAAACAGTGACAAACAAAATAATAAAAAAATAAAAGACTAAAAAAAACAAAAACAAAAAAATTAAGTACACTTCAAAACCAGCTGTTTTTGTTGTGAAAGGCGATGAGTATACTCTCACACATACACTGTAAATATATCAAACTTTTCTCAATTTCTTACACCATTTTTTTTGTACAAAAATTTTTTCTAATTTAATTATGAACGAAAACTTTAAAATTTTTAGAATTTAAATTTATTTAACCCACAACACACTAAAACACTAAACGACTTTTAATAATGATAATTTAATTAACGATTGATCCATCCAAAATTAATTAATCAACTAAACTTAATTACATTACGATCGATCAATATATGTGATTTAAAAACCGCGATCCGATTAAGTACGAGCACTACAATTTACTACTGTTGCGAGTTTCTGATGGTAGTTTTATAAAAAATAAAAAAAAAAATGAAAATAAATTTACGTTTTTCGTACAGTTTTTGTTGTTGGATTTTCTTTAATTTCGCAGATATATTATTAATTTTAGAAGCAGTATATGTGTTTTTTATTTTATATATGTGAGTACATAGGTAGTACATATATACAAATTTTGTGAACTCTACTAATATAATATTATGATGTTGTCATTCTTTATTCACATTGTATTTACTAGAAATGAATAAAATTTACAGTAATGACTGATCAAATACGACATTCGATAAAATTTTATTATGTTCGATCATTGCCATCTATTGACCACAGTTATAATTTTACTTTCATTTCAGTTTTCAGTACAAATATTAAAGTCAATATCGATTTATTGGAAAACTTTTCATATTAGAAAATAAATTAGGTAAAGATGAAACTATGGATATGATCAATAGAGGGCAATGATCAATCATAATGAGAATTGTGCAATAAAGATCTAGAAATTACAACACAAACAAGTGGAAGCAAGTTTTAGTACTAAACTTGAACACACAATTCTACTTCTACTAATTTTCTAATATTATTGCGAATCCGTCAAGATAAGATAGTGGAGAGAAAACTAGCATACAGAGTGAAAACAGAAATCTCTATGCAAATTTAAAGACCCTAGAAATAATGGTGAAATAAAGGAAGAAAATGAAGACCTGAATTTAAGCCGGTCGACAGAGTCATCTTTAGCAAACTTTGGAATGCAATGCACTGCTGCAGTCACATAAAACACAGCTAAGTTAACTAGCGACGTTGTCGCTTACAAATTTTCTAATAACATTTGCCACATTGTGTGAATAAAACAAAAATGTATCGATAAATGGTGGTAGTTTCATAATCCGCTTATTAAGTTTAATAAATGTTGGTTTGTACACATTGACTGGATATTAATAGTTTGGTAAATTAATTTTTAATTAAAATTTTTACAGTGTACTTGATATTTTTTTAAAACAAATGCATCATCAAACTTTAAAAACTACCTAGTGAAATGAACGTTAAAAAAATAGTTTTGGAAATGATATCTGGATACTTATTACCACTACTGTAAATTAATTAAAAAAAAAGTACACTAAACTTTACCACCTCGAATCGCGAAAGAGAAAAGCCATATTACAAACTATACAAGTTTGCACGGGTGACAACAACAAAACCAATACACATTATACAACTCAATTATCGTTTGGGGTAAGTAGAAATTAACATTTCTTACGTTCTTACGTGTGCTCTTACTTAAAATCTAAAGTAAAATAAAAAACAAAATAAAAATGCCAATATGATCGTTACCTAGTGACACACTCCGCCAACAACTTTTGTCGCATTTTATTTATGTTCGCTTGCACAAAATAACAAGTTGTATTTTGTATTTATTGTGTGATACGAGTATGTCACGTTTTATGATTCGTGATTTAAATATAGTAATATGATGGGTTCTACTATATCATAAGTCCGTATCAAAATCATATGATCAATTAACTATTTTGCATAACTAGCATAATAATAGGTTTCTGTATACATATTTGTAATATGCGCCAAGGTTATACTCTTTTTCCCCAAAGAGTCATGATATGTTTCATATGTGTAATAATATACAGTACTGTGCAATGATATATGGATGGACGTTTTTAACATTTACCATAAAATTATTTAAAAGTAGATTAAAATGTATATCAATTAAATTTTTTAGCATGTAACATTGAAGTATTTTGTCAGTGTAACTGTTATTTTATTTGATTTTCGTGCTTAATAATTTTTTTGAATCCGTAATTCATTTACATTTAGAATTTTGTGTTTCTTGAGAGTTTATATGTGATCACGTGGTTGGAGTGTTGTTGGATCAATTTACTGTTATTTTTTTGGCGGACGTGAACATATATATACATATGCATGTATATTCGTTTATGTGTGTAAATGTGCGTATTCAGGTTATGATTCGGCGTTATCCGGGAGATGAGCCTAAAAGTAGGTTCTCCAGTCAAATCAATCAATCAATAAAATTATTTAGAAGTAACTGTTCATTGATGTAACGTTAGTATATTGACTCGAAAATACAACGTGTTTTTTAACAAGCGTGCCTACTTAACAAGTATCAGGTAATAATAAAAATTGTATCTAATATTTTTCCGCCTAAATTAGGTCCAGACCAATCTTTCGTTTGTGCGTGGTTCAGGGAGTTTCATATGCTACTAAAAAGACTTAAAAGGCTTTTTAAGTTAGCGAAGCGAACTCAGCAGTAACTAAGTAGGTGAACATGATAAATCTGGAGTCTCTACATAATATCAGCAACACTGTTGCATCCGGCGTATAACACTGAAAAACTTTCGCTGATGGAGTTTGCTATGCTGTTTGAACCTTTTTACACCAAGGTGATTGATGTTGACTAAGACAATGGTGATCTAGACCTGACACTCTTCAAAACCGTTTGCTGCTTTAGGCAGCACAAAATAGAAAATTAAAAGCCACTCTGCTGTTGTTCGAGTGTCATTCTTCGAAGTAGCTGACGACCTCGAGAACTACTGCTAAAGCCTTCTTACGGAATATTTGACGTTCCGCGATAAAAACGAACTATTGGCAGCCTACGAGGCATTTAAGGGAGCTATATTGGTAAGAGACGATCAGCTTAATGGTTTAAGCGCGCATATGGTAATTTACCGGCCACGGACCGACAGTTGAGAAACGCAACTAATCATCCCATCACTTTTATTAAGCTGGCTGATCCTTTGGTAATGGCTGACGATGACACGACGATCAAGAACAAGGAGCTAATGATGTAAGACCAAACGAGAACGACTTTCTGTTCAAAAACATCGAAAAGCAGCCGGCCAGCGGTTTCTTCCTTTAAACGCACTAATAATGTCATGTATAATATTCACTATTGATGGTTTTTCCATTTTTAAGGTAGTCAATGAATAATATGCCGTGAGCATCCCAAAATAGAGGGCATAATCCACATTTTAAATTCGGGGCTATTTTAAAATACAAGCAAGTGGTCCAATTAGGATCCTTTTACGTGATTTATGGATAATTTAATAATTGGCATAAGTATATACCAGTTAGATAAACTTTTTTCCCGTTTTTTTAGTTTCTTTTGGTTTTATTTAGAGTATATGTACTTATCATTAAATGAGAAAAAATTGGAGGGAAAAACTGGTATCCAAGATATGGGGTGTTGCGTAAACGAAACATTTGTATTATAATAGCATATTTTTGTTTTGAATATTTATTTATAAAAATATAATAATGCACATTAAAATAAAATGTTTCATACACATTTCAGTCTTAAAATGATAAAATATTTCATATTTATATCATGCCCTGTTATTTTCTAGGTTTCTAAGTGATTTTTAGGAAATTCAATGAAATGAACTATGGAAATTCATGGAAAATTTTGTATACAAAGCAATATTACATGTGGAACACGTGTTACATTCTCACATCTAAGTATATTATCCAAAGCACCAAGCACTTCGGCCACACTTTTTAAAGGAGTTTTCAAAGAAAATTGTATATATCAACTAAATACAAAGGTTGCGTTTTTGCAACCGCTTAAACACACGGCACAAAAAACGGTTCTATATTATAAAACCTAATAATGTATAACTGTTAATTATCATTATTGACTTACCAATATTTTATAGTTTCAGGATCCGTTTTTTTCGAGATAAAATTAACTACTTTTTTAATCGACGTTTACCATTGCACGAATAATTAAAAGTGACTATATTCTCGTTTTATTCATTTCCTTATAAAGTTCATCGAGTAACGGAATTACATAAAACAAGAAAAATCATGTTAATTTTGTATATTGGAGCGAAATTAGTATGGTATGTTCATTGTTGCGAATGTTCGTTGTCCCGTTCAAAAATTGGTTTCCATCGATAAAAAATCTTCGTTGTAATGCAAATGCAATATGCCACCCAAAAAGCATGCAATTTAAACAATCTATTGGAATTACGAAAGCATGTGCTTTTTAAAGTGTGTTTCCACTGATTTCAAGTTTAGTTTTAGAGATGATGTCAACATTGATTTGCGAATTTCATCGAACGGTGTAATTCGGACTTACACAAATTTAGTTAAGGGAAATTTAAATATTGTCCACATTTCATTGCACAGTACTTTACATAATCGTTAGTGTACAGACCTACATATATACAAATTTTTTATTGGCAAATTAACAGAAAAAAAAAATTTAATTTTTGAAAAATTTGATTTGTTGATATATAAATACCTTAATGTGTTTTGTTTGGTTGAACTTCGATTTTGCAGGGAGGAAATTTAATGATCGAATTATTTGCGTTACTTACATTTCAAAATTATTTGACTTAACCACCATTAAAACTCGAAATAGGGAATTCCCACCACCTCATATAGTCATATTTTAATACTGACATATAATTTTAATCGGCTGATGTCTGTGGTTGGTGCGTGATTATAAAAACGGAGCTTGATTCAAAACCACAATTTGGTGATTTGGTTGTTCAACTGTTTCATGTAACCACACTACAATCATTATTTTCAAATTATTATCTATAAAACCCAAAACAAATTTAATTCAAATTAATTTGAATGTGTTTCGTGCACGCAATACAAATAATACGCTAACAAATTGCGGAAAATTTTTACGAAATGATATTAAAATAAAAAATGGTTATAAATCTGATAACATATTATGTGTCACACAATATTTTTGAAGACAATTTAGAATCTGTATTTTCGTTTCGTTTGAAAAGATTTGTTTTACTTAGATAGTATAGAAGATGTTGCATCTGAGGGAACCAAGTAATATTCTTTTGAGACTGCCAGAAAATCTTTTGAGATGGTAAGCCCATCAAAACTGAGTTATTTATACCAAAATCTAAAATGTTTAAAATCCAGAAAATACATGATGGTTAGCCCGTCAAAACTGAGTCATTTCTGCTAAGATTAGAAATCTCTGATAAAAGAGAAGATAGCTATCTGATAAAAAAGAAGTTCCAAATGATATTCTTTCACGGCTCATACTTCACCATATCCCTAACCGCGTCTCCGTTAAAATAAGCGGGGGTCTGGTTAAATTTTGGAGATATCTATATTTATTTTATTGATAATATTAGCGATTGGGTTTTTTAAGGATGCCCAGATTTTTAAAGTCAGTCCAGCAATCCAACCTTTATTTAATCGCCTACTACGACAAACTGAAAGGTACTGAGGTAGAATTTCAAGGATAACATATGCGTTTATAAGCCTTTTACGAGGCATAGGAGTCCTCCATCGAGCACAGGAGCTATTTACAATACAAACAGTAGCGCTTACAGAGTGACTACGATTGAATTGTATTTCAGTACCTCTCTTAAAAATTGAACAGTAATAAATCCAGTAGATTTTCATTGCTCTCTTTTTTTTAAATGGCTACTATCGTTGGCTCCGGAACTCTTCTTGTTGTCACATTTGGCGATTTTCGGGTATGATAATGCCTCCTAGGCTTAGCCTTTATAGATTCTCGCACCGTTTTGCTTGGTCTTTCTTAATGTTCTTTGTATGCTTAGCCAGGTTAATAAAACTGTTAAGGCCCATACTTTGTACTATCTTTAGCCTCTTTGTCTTTTGCCTAGAACATAGTGTCACAGAACCATTTAAGAGCTATGATGTTTCTGAGCATCATCAAAGTTAGTCTATTCGTTGGCCACTCTGCACTCAGCAGCATCATTAGTTGGTTTCTTTCGTCTTCGATAAGATTTCAGCAGTAATGCAAGTGGTTCATGGTTTCGTCCGCAGGACAATTCATTTTGTCAGCACAACCAAATGCGAGTAATGCAACCACTACAGTTTACTGCTGAGTAAAGACCTCTTTAATAGGTCATTATTAAAGACGCCTTTGGCAGCTTTTGTTACCACCACGTGATAACTTTTGTCGATGTTACGAAGCCGCCGTACTCTTTTTTAGCCATATACGGTTCCTACATACAGAGTATGTTGATATCCAATCAAGTCCAATGATTTTTGTATTTTTGCATATTGAGTTGGACAATCCTTAATTGACGTTTAATTTGTCAAAAACATTTTTTTAGAGCTTTTTGGTCAACAATGGGTTGTACTCTGACAAACTTAGTTGGTTTTCATTGCGTTTTCCCGTTAGTTTTGTTCTTGTTGGAAACACTGGGCTCAAGTATCACGGCGTTTTCGATGCGTGAAGCTGATCATAAGACACCTTATCGTTCTTGGATTGGTCAGTTGGTTTCTTTAGTGTTCCCACTTCCCACTATTTTCACCCGTTTCTGTAGTTGACCTTTTACGCCAACTACTTACCAAATGTGAAGTCCTACATTTTTTGAGCAGAATAATAAACAAATTAAATTGAAAAATTTAAAGGATCATTTAGCAAAGAATATGATCATGCGAAATTTTTTATCAAATTGATTATGGAGTTCAGTTCTAAGCTCACTTGGGGCTATGTCAACTATATATCGGAACAAAACAGATAATTTTCGCATCAACGATGTCATCATGATTCGATCGAAGTTCTACAGAATCGAATTATGAATAAAGATGTGCGATTCTTTTGGGACCAGTGTTTGAAAACAATTCAAATATTCGAGCAAATTGAAAATTTTCCACAGAATTTTTAAATTCTTTATTTGCCAGGTATAAGCAAATTATTTTTGCGCACAAGAACAACGTTTACCGGGTCACCTACTATAGTAATATAAATACTTTTATGAAAAAAATGCAACAACTAGTGAATTTTTGTTGCCTCTGTGTAAGTATCATAAATATTGGCAGTCACTGTAAATAAAACACTATTGATCACTAATATGTAGTTTTTCACTATATAAAAATATAGAAAACGACTAAGACGTTCTAAGCTCTAATAATATATTCAATTGATTATTTATCAAAACAAATCATAATGAAAATCTATCAAATTATATTTGTATGAATTAATCTATTGTGTGTGTGTGTCTATTTACTTATCTAAAAAAAATGTATAGATAAGAAAGTAAGTAAATTAGAAAACGAAAGATAACGTGAAATTTTTTTTTATTTGATATGTCAATTTTTCCGACTATGGCTGATTTACGAATGGTAAATTTGGAACCTATTGAACTACTGAAATTTCTTTGACCTAACATGCTACTACCTAATTATGTGATTACGTATTCTTCAAGAATACGTATACAAATGCATAAACGTTTCGTTAACCAAGTTAGTTTATGTAGGTAGTTTATGTATTCAATTTTATTGAATTCTTAATGCACACGTGCAAGGTTTTCTGTGCGCAAATAGATAAGATTATATTCACGTAGCATTGCAATGAAGAATTTGCAATTAAATTATTTTATCAATATATCGCATAGACATTTAATTGCTCGTTATATTATGTATAAATATTTATTTCTGGATATATACTGTATAATTAATTAAAGTTTTGGGTAACTAAACCTTGCGCATAACTATAAATTGATTCTACAAATATCTTTGTATCGATCAATTTTAGCAAATTGTTTGTTGTTTACCTTTATAAATAAATTATTGTTTTAAACGTTAAACTATACACGGATAGATTAAAAATGACAGCATAAATTAAATTGTTTATTGTTATTGGAACTATTTGTTAGTGTTTAGGTGTTTAGCGTACAACTATTATAACGAGCATTTTCTTTACTTGCAAATAAACGTCAAATATACGACGGTTGTATGATAGGTACTTGATATATAAAAAAAAATATCATTTCGTACAAAAATATATGATTTAATTACAGGTGAGATAGTAAAAGAACTTCCTGAGCAGAAATTTTTATATTAGACCAATTTACTTACTTCCAGTACTCTCCAAAATTTGAGAAACTGCTGCTCAAAAGTGTGAAGCCTTTAATATTTGAAAGAAATCTAATATTCATCAATTTGGATTTCGAGAAAATCACTCTACCATTGAACACTTTCACAGGATCATGAACATCATATAATATGTGTTGGAAAGTAAGAATATATGTTCCTCAATCTTTCTGGATGTAGACCAAACCTTCGATAAAGTGTGACACCCTGGGGCAGGAATATAAATTTTTCCTAAGCTTACAAAATAATACTTTCCAATTCTGAAATCGTAACTTTCCGAACTAAAAAAATATAAGCATTAGAGTTCCCCAAGGTAGCGTCTTGGGGTAAGTATTATATTTACATTATATACAAGCCTTTTGCCTAACACAAGCCACTTAACAACAGCTACTTTCGCGGATTACACTGAAATTCGAGCAACCAAAGCAAATGCAGAAGAAGCAACCAGAAAATTACAAAAAACTACAAACGTTGAAAGTAACTGGACTTTAAAGTGGAGCTTTAAGCTTCACTTATCAAATATATTGGTATGACTCTTAATGCTAAGTTAAAATGGAAAGAGCGTGCCAAAACAAACAAAAAAAGATGAACTTAACATTAAATATTGAAAAATATATTGGCGTATTAGAATAAATTCAGAGCTGTCAATACACGCTAATATACCAACAAGTTTTAGAACCAGTATTGATGGACTTACGATATCCAGGTTTGAGGCTATACTAGAAATCTAATATTAAAATAAAACATGTTTTTCAAAAAATTTTAAATGTTCAAAATGTTATGTGGAATAGTGAACACTCCTGGGTTCATAAAAATTTATAACCTACATAGAGACCTACGGATGGAATACATCAGTGAAGAAATCGACAATCATGCGAGAAAAAACATATCTCATCAATAGCATCTCAGACAACGCGAAAATGCGATTTTAGGCTAAAATAAAAAATTCCAAAATCTAGAAGTTACCTGATGGTTAGTCCATCAAAACGGTGCGATTTTAGGCCAAAAATAAAACATTTCCAAAATCCAACAGTTACCTGATGGTGTGCACATCTAAACTGTGCGAATTTTGGCCGAGAATAAAACATTTGCAAAATCTAGAAGTTACCTGATGGTTAGCCTAATAAAACTGTCCGATTTTTGGCCAGAAATTGATTGATTGATTGATTGATTTTGAATGTACTGCCAAGCATTAAGCAGGATATCCCGGAAAGCGCCGGGCCCACAGTACACCCGTTTTTACATATACTTGGAAGGATATGGAAGGATACTAGTTAAATTATTGAGATCGACCCGGTTACAGACACCTTGGCGGCCAATAGTTAGTAAATTTTTGTGGGTTAGGGAAAGGAAAAGTATGTTAGTTATGACTTAATTGGTCCGATTTCTCGGTATCCAATATTCAAACTACTGTTAGTGTAAGACAATCACATTTTTGTTGTGCTGCTCTGCATTCTGCCATCTCTTATCAGCAACCCCAATGTGCCACCATTCATCTGTAATCTGCAGAGGTTTCCTGAAAACAAAATCTATTAATGCACTAATTGCTCTTAGCCATAGGCTGTAAGAAATAGAATTAATTTCAATCTGAAATTATAATTTAATTAATTATAATATTATAAAATTATAATTCTGCAATCCATATGCTGTAATAAATTTGATTAGTTTCCCTTGAAATTCGTTCCGTTGCGTTTTCGCTAAAAATTAGGTGTTAATTTAGTACCGTACTATAGTGGTAATATAAACCATAATATAACAGTACAAAGATATGAAATAATATAACATACAATAATATAACAATATAAACACCAAAATTCAAATCTGAAACATAAGAATATACAGTATATAAAATATAAAGATTTTAATAAAATAATTAAAAAATTAAACTTGATCAAATCCACCGTTTTTTAGCAATTACACAATGTACTTGCATTAAAATCCTATTTATATTTACTTTAAAACCAAAAACACTAGAAATCGAATTTTAATAAAATAATTAAACAATTAAACTTGATCAAATCCACCGTTTTTTAGCAATTACACAATGTACTTGCATTAAAATCCTATTTATATTTACTTTAAAACCAAAAACACTAGAAATCGAATTTTAATAAAATAATTAAACAATTAAACTTGATCAAATCCACCGTTTTTTAGCAATTACACAATGTACTTGCATTAAAATCCTATATTTATTTACTTTAAAACCAAAAACACTAGAAATCGAATTTTAATAAAATAATTAAACAATTAAACTTGATCAAATCCACCGTTTTTTAGCAATTACACAATGTACTTGCATTAAAATCCTATTTATATTTACTTTAAAACCAAAAACACTAGAAATCGAATTTTAATAAAATAATTAAACAATTAAACTTGATCAAATCCACCGTTTTTTAGCAATTACACAATGTACTTGCATTAAAATCCTATTTATATTTACTTTAAAACCAAAAACACTAGAAATCGAATTTTAATAAAATAATTAAACAATTAAACTTGATCAAATCCACCGTTTTTTAACAATTACACAATGTACTTGCATTAAAATCCTATTTATATTTACTTTAAAACCAAAAACACTAGAAATCGAATTTTATTAAAATAATTAAACAATTAAACTTGATCAAATCCACCGTTTTTTTAGCAATTACACAATGTACTTGCATTAAAATCCTATTTTTATTTACTTTAAAACCAAAAACACTAGAAATCGAATTTTAATAAAATAATTAAACAATTAAACTTGATCAAATCCACCGTTTTTTAGCAATTACACAATGTACTTGCATTAAAATCCTATTTATATTTACTTTAAAACCAAAAACACTAGAAATCGAATTTTAATAAAATAATTAAACAATTAAACTTGATCAAATCCACCGTTTTTTAGCAATTACACAATGTACTTGCATTAAAATCCTATTTTTATTTACTTTAAAACCAAAAACACTAGAAATCGAATTTTAATAAAATAATTAAACAATT
Source organism: Tipula confusa (assembly GCA_963556175.1). NCBI lineage: Eukaryota > Metazoa > Arthropoda > Insecta > Diptera > Tipulidae > Tipula > Tipula confusa. The sequence goes on along the minus strand of OY744476.1, from coordinate 13,331,648 downwards.
AAACTTGATCAAATCCACCGTTTTTTAGCAATTACACAATGTACTTGCATTAAAATCCTATTTATATTTACTTTAAAACCAAAAACACTAGAAATCGAATTTTAATAAAATAATTAAACAATTAAACTTGATCAAATCCACCGTTTTTTAGCAATTACACAATGTACTTGCATTAAAATCCTATTTATATTTACTTTAAAACCAAAAACACTAGAAATCGAATTTTAATAAAATAATTAAACAATTAAACTTGATCAAATCCACCGTTTTTTAACAATTACACAATGTACTTGCATTAAAATCCTATTTATATTTACTTTAAAACCAAAAACACTAGAAATCGAATTTTATTAAAATAATTGAACAATTCAACTTGATCAAATCCACCGTTTTTTAGCAATTACACAATGTACTTGCATTAAAATCCTATTTATATTTACTTTAAAACCAAAAACACTAGAAATCGAATTTTAATAAAATAATTAAACAATTAAACTTGATCAAATCCACCGTTTTTTAGCAATTACACAATGTACTTGCATTAAAATCCTATTTATATTTACTTTAAAACCAAAAACACTAGAAATCGAATTTTAATAAAATAATTAAACAATTAAACTTGATCAAATCCACCGTTTTTTAACAATTACACAATGTACTTGCATTAAAATCCTATTTATATTTACTTTAAAACCAAAAACACTAGAAATCGAATTTTATTAAAATAATTGAACAATTCAACTTGATCAAATCCACCGTTTTTTAGCAATTACACAATGTACTTGCATTAAAATCCTATTTATATTTACTTTAAAACCAAAAACACTAGAAATCGAATTTTAATAAAATAATTAAACAATTAAACTTGATCAAATCCACCGTTTTTTAGCAATTACACAATGTACTTGCATCAAAATCCTATTTATATTTACTTTAAAACCAGAAACACTAGAAATCGAATTTTAATAAAATAATTAAACAATTAAACTTGATCAAATCCACCGTTTTTTAGCAATTACACAATGTACTTGCATTAAAATCCTATTTTTATTTACTTTAAAACCAAAAACACTAGAAATCGAATTTTAATAAAATAATTAAACAATTAAACTTGATCAAATCCACCGTTTTTTAGCAATCACACAATGTACTTGCATTAAAATCCTATTTATATTTACTTTAAAACCAAAAACACTAGAAATCGAATTTTAATAAAATAATTAAACAATTAAACTTGATCAAATCCACCGTTTTTTAGCAATTACACAATGTACTTGCATTAAAATCCTATTTTTATTTACTTTAAAACCAAAAACACTAGAAATCGAATTTTAATAAAATAATTAAACAATTAAACTTGATCAAATCCACCGTTTTTTTAGCAATTACACAATGTACTTGCATTAAAATCCTATTTTTATTTACTTTAAAACCAAAAACACTAGAAATCGAATTTTAATAAAATAATTAAACAATTAAACTTGATCAAATCCACCGTTTTTTAGCAATTACACAATGTACTTGCATTAAAATCCTATTTATATTTACTTTAAAACCAAAAACACTAGAAATCGAATTTTAATAAAATAATTAAACAATTAAACTTGATCAAATCCACCGTTTTTTAGCAATTACACAATGTACTTGCATTAAAATCCTATTTTTATTTACTTTAAAACCAAAAACACTAGAAATCGAATTTTAATAAAATAATTAAACAATTAAACTTGATCAAATCCACCGTTTTTTAGCAATTACACAATGTACTTGCATTAAAATCCTATTTATATTTACTTTAAAACCAAAAACACTAGAAATCGAATTTTAATAAAATAATTAAACAATTAAACTTGATCAAATCCACCGTTTTTTAGCAATTACACAATGTACTTGCATTAAAATCCTATTTATATTTACTTTAAAACCAAAAACACTAGAAATCGAATTTTAATAAAATAATTAAACAATTAAACTTGATCAAATCCACCGTTTTTTAACAATTACACAATGTACTTGCATTAAAATCCTATTTATATTTACTTTAAAACCAAAAACACTAGAAATCGAATTTTATTAAAATAATTGAACAATTCAACTTGATCAAATCCACCGTTTTTTAGCAATTACACAATGTACTTGCATTAAAATCCTATTTATATTTACTTTAAAACCAAAAACACTAGAAATCGAATTTTAATAAAATAATTAAACAATTAAACTTGATCAAATCCACCGTTTTTTAGCAATTACACAATGTACTTGCATTAAAATCCTATTTATATTTACTTTAAAACCAAAAACACTAGAAATCGAATTTTAATAAAATAATTAAACAATTAAACTTGATCAAATCCACCGTTTTTTAACAATTACACAATGTACTTGCATTAAAATCCTATTTATATTTACTTTAAAACCAAAAACACTAGAAATCGAATTTTATTAAAATAATTGAACAATTCAACTTGATCAAATCCACCGTTTTTTAGCAATTACACAATGTACTTGCATTAAAATCCTATTTATATTTACTTTAAAACCAAAAACACTAGAAATCGAATTTTAATAAAATAATTAAACAATTAAACTTGATCAAATCCACCGTTTTTTAGCAATTACACAATGTACTTGCATCAAAATCCTATTTATATTTACTTTAAAACCAGAAACACTAGAAATCGAATTTTAATAAAATAATTAAACAATTAAACTTGATCAAATCCACCGTTTTTTAGCAATTACACAATGTACTTGCATTAAAATCCTATTTTTATTTACTTTAAAACCAAAAACACTAGAAATCGAATTTTAATAAAATAATTAAACAATTAAACTTGATCAAATCCACCGTTTTTTAGCAATCACACAATGTACTTGCATTAAAATCCTATTTATATTTACTTTAAAACCAAAAACACTAGAAATCGAATTTTAATAAAATAATTAAACAATTAAACTTGATCAAATCCACCGTTTTTTAGCAATTACACAATGTACTTGCATTAAAATCCTATTTATATTTACTTTAAAACCAAAAACACTAGAAATCGAATTTTAATAAAATAATTAAACAATTAAACTTGATCAAATCCACCGTTTTTTAGCAATTACACAATGTACTTGCATTAAAATCCTATATTTATTTACTTTAAAACCAAAAACACTAGAAATCGAATTTTAATAAAATAATTAAACAATTAAACTTGATCAAATCCACCGTTTTTTAGCAATTACACAATGTACTTGCATTAAAATCCTATTTATATTTACTTTAAAACCAAAAACACTAGAAATCGAATTTTAATAAAATAATTAAACAATTAAACTTGATCAAATCCACCGTTTTTTAGCAATTACACAATGTACTTGCATTAAAATCCTATTTATATTTACTTTAAAACCAAAAACACTAGAAATCGAATTTTAATAAAATAATTAAACAATTAAACTTGATCAAATCCACCGTTTTTTAGCAATTACACAATGTACTTGCATTAAAATCCTATATTTATTTACTTTAAAACCAAAAACACTAGAAATCGAATTTTAATAAAATAATTAAACAATTAAACTTGATCAAATCCACCGTTTTTTAGCAATTACACAATGTACTTGCATTAAAATCCTATTTATATTTACTTTAAAACCAAAAACACTAGAAATCGAATTTTAATAAAATAATTAAACAATTAAACTTGATCAAATCCACCGTTTTTTAGCAATTACACAATGTACTTGCATTAAAATCCTATTTATATTTACTTTAAAACCAAAAACACTAGAAATCGAATTTTAATAAAATAATTAAACAATTAAACTTGATCAAATCCACCGTTTTTTAACAATTACACAATGTACTTGCATTAAAATCCTATTTATATTTACTTTAAAACCAAAAACACTAGAAATCGAATTTTATTAAAATAATTAAACAATTAAACTTGATCAAATCCACCGTTTTTTTAGCAATTACACAATGTACTTGCATTAAAATCCTATTTTTATTTACTTTAAAACCAAAAACACTAGAAATCGAATTTTAATAAAATAATTAAACAATTAAACTTGATCAAATCCACCGTTTTTTAGCAATTACACAATGTACTTGCATTAAAATCCTATTTATATTTACTTTAAAACCAAAAACACTAGAAATCGAATTTTAATAAAATAATTAAACAATTAAACTTGATCAAATCCACCGTTTTTTAGCAATTACACAATGTACTTGCATTAAAATCCTATTTTTATTTACTTTAAAACCAAAAACACTAGAAATCGAATTTTAATAAAATAATTAAACAATTAAACTTGATCAAATCCACCGTTTTTTAGCAATTACACAATGTACTTGCATTAAAATCCTATTTATATTTACTTTAAAACCAAAAACACTAGAAATCGAATTTTAATAAAATAATTAAACAATTAAACTTGATCAAATCCACCGTTTTTTAGCAATTACACAATGTACTTGCATTAAAATCCTATTTATATTTACTTTAAAACCAAAAACACTAGAAATCGAATTTTAATAAAATAATTAAACAATTAAACTTGATCAAATCCACCGTTTTTTAACAATTACACAATGTACTTGCATTAAAATCCTATTTATATTTACTTTAAAACCAAAAACACTAGAAATCGAATTTTATTAAAATAATTGAACAATTCAACTTGATCAAATCCACCGTTTTTTAGCAATTACACAATGTACTTGCATTAAAATCCTATTTATATTTACTTTAAAACCAAAAACACTAGAAATCGAATTTTAATAAAATAATTAAACAATTAAACTTGATCAAATCCACCGTTTTTTAGCAATTACACAATGTACTTGCATTAAAATCCTATTTATATTTACTTTAAAACCAAAAACACTAGAAATCGAATTTTAATAAAATAATTAAACAATTAAACTTGATCAAATCCACCGTTTTTTAACAATTACACAATGTACTTGCATTAAAATCCTATTTATATTTACTTTAAAACCAAAAACACTAGAAATCGAATTTTATTAAAATAATTGAACAATTCAACTTGATCAAATCCACCGTTTTTTAGCAATTACACAATGTACTTGCATTAAAATCCTATTTATATTTACTTTAAAACCAAAAACACTAGAAATCGAATTTTAATAAAATAATTAAACAATTAAACTTGATCAAATCCACCGTTTTTTAGCAATTACACAATGTACTTGCATCAAAATCCTATTTATATTTACTTTAAAACCAGAAACACTAGAAATCGAATTTTAATAAAATAATTAAACAATTAAACTTGATCAAATCCACCGTTTTTTAGCAATTACACAATGTACTTGCATTAAAATCCTATTTTTATTTACTTTAAAACCAAAAACACTAGAAATCGAATTTTAATAAAATAATTAAACAATTAAACTTGATCAAATCCACCGTTTTTTAGCAATCACACAATGTACTTGCATTAAAATCCTATTTATATTTACTTTAAAACCAAAAACACTAGAAATCGAATTTTAATAAAATAATTAAACAATTAAACTTGATCAAATCCACCGTTTTTTAGCAATTACACAATGTACTTGCATTAAAATCCTATTTTTATTTACTTTAAAACCAAAAACACTAGAAATCGAATTTTAATAAAATAATTAAACAATTAAACTTGATCAAATCCACCGTTTTTTTAGCAATTACACAATGTACTTGCATTAAAATCCTATTTTTATTTACTTTAAAACCAAAAACACTAGAAATCGAATTTTAATAAAATAATTAAACAATTAAACTTGATCAAATCCACCGTTTTTTAGCAATTACACAATGTACTTGCATTAAAATCCTATTTATATTTACTTTAAAACCAAAAACACTAGAAATCGAATTTTAATAAAATAATTAAACAATTAAACTTGATCAAATCCACCGTTTTTTAGCAATTACACAATGTACTTGCATTAAAATCCTATTTTTATTTACTTTAAAACCAAAAACACTAGAAATCGAATTTTAATAAAATAATTAAACAATTAAACTTGATCAAATCCACCGTTTTTTAGCAATTACACAATGTACTTGCATTAAAATCCTATTTATATTTACTTTAAAACCAAAAACACTAGAAATCGAATTTTAATAAAATAATTAAACAATTAAACTTGATCAAATCCACCGTTTTTTAGCAATTACACAATGTACTTGCATTAAAATCCTATTTATATTTACTTTAAAACCAAAAACACTAGAAATCGAATTTTAATAAAATAATTAAACAATTAAACTTGATCAAATCCACCGTTTTTTAACAATTACACAATGTACTTGCATTAAAATCCTATTTATATTTACTTTAAAACCAAAAACACTAGAAATCGAATTTTATTAAAATAATTGAACAATTCAACTTGATCAAATCCACCGTTTTTTAGCAATTACACAATGTACTTGCATTAAAATCCTATTTATATTTACTTTAAAACCAAAAACACTAGAAATCGAATTTTAATAAAATAATTAAACAATTAAACTTGATCAAATCCACCGTTTTTTAGCAATTACACAATGTACTTGCATTAAAATCCTATTTATATTTACTTTAAAACCAAAAACACTAGAAATCGAATTTTAATAAAATAATTAAACAATTAAACTTGATCAAATCCACCGTTTTTTAACAATTACACAATGTACTTGCATTAAAATCCTATTTATATTTACTTTAAAACCAAAAACACTAGAAATCGAATTTTATTAAAATAATTGAACAATTCAACTTGATCAAATCCACCGTTTTTTAGCAATTACACAATGTACTTGCATTAAAATCCTATTTATATTTACTTTAAAACCAAAAACACTAGAAATCGAATTTTAATAAAATAATTAAACAATTAAACTTGATCAAATCCACCGTTTTTTAGCAATTACACAATGTACTTGCATCAAAATCCTATTTATATTTACTTTAAAACCAGAAACACTAGAAATCGAATTTTAATAAAATAATTAAACAATTAAACTTGATCAAATCCACCGTTTTTTAGCAATTACACAATGTACTTGCATTAAAATCCTATTTTTATTTACTTTAAAACCAAAAACACTAGAAATCGAATTTTAATAAAATAATTAAACAATTAAACTTGATCAAATCCACCGTTTTTTAGCAATCACACAATGTACTTGCATTAAAATCCTATTTATATTTACTTTAAAACCAAAAACACTAGAAATCGAATTTTAATAAAATAATTAAACAATTAAACTTGATCAAATCCACCGTTTTTTAGCAATTACACAATGTACTTGCATTAAAATCCTATTTTTATTTACTTTAAAACCAAAAACACTAGAAATCGAATTTTAATAAAATAATTAAACAATTAAACTTGATCAAATCCACCGTTTTTTAGCAATCACACAATGTACTTGCATTAAAATCCTATTTATATTTACTTTAAAACCAAAAACACTAGAAATCGAATTTTAATAAAATAATTAAACAATTAAACTTGATCAAATCCACCGTTTTTTAGCAATTACACAATGTACTTGCATTAAAATCCTATTTATATTTACTTTAAAACCAGAAACACTAGAAATCGAATTTTAATAAAATAATTAAACAATTAAACTTGATCAAATCCACCGTTTTTTAGCAATTACACAATGTACTTGCACTAAAATCCTATTTTTATTTACTTTAAAACCAAAAACACTAGAAATCGAATTTTAATAAAATAATTAAACAATTAAACTTGATCAAATCCACCGTTTTTTAGCAATTACACAATGTACTTGCATTAAAATCCTATTTTTATTTACTTTAAAACCAAAAACACTAGAAATCGAATTTTAATAAAATAATTAAACAATTAAACTTGATCAAATCCACCGTTTTTTAGCAATTACACAATGTACTTGCATTAAAATCCTATTTATATTTACTTTAAAACCAAAAACACTAGAAATCGAATTTTAATAAAATAATTAAACAATTAAACTTGATCAAATCCACCGTTTTTTAGCAATTACACAATGTACTTGCATTAAAATCCTATTTTTATTTACTTTAAAACCAAAAACACTAGAAATCGAATTTTAATAAAATAATTAAACAATTAAACTTGATCAAATCCACCGTTTTTTAGCAATTACACAATGTACTTGCATTAAAATCCTATTTTTATTTACTTTAAAACCAAAAACACTAGAAATCGAATTTTAATAAAATAATTAAACAATTAAACTTGATCAAATCCACCGTTTTTTAGCAATTACACAATGTACTTGCATTAAAATCCTATTTATATTTACTTTAAAACCAAAAACACTAGAAATCGAATTTTAATAAAATAATTAAACAATTAAACTTGATCAAATCCACCGTTTTTTAACAATTACACAATGTACTTGCATTAAAATCCTATTTATATTTACTTTAAAACCAAAAACACTAGAAATCGAATTTTATTAAAATAATTGAACAATTCAACTTGATCAAATCCACCGTTTTTTAGCAATTACACAATGTACTTGCATTAAAATCCTATTTATATTTACTTTAAAACCAAAAACACTAGAAATCGAATTTTAATAAAATAATTAAACAATTAAACTTGATCAAATCCACCGTTTTTTAGCAATTACACAATGTACTTGCATTAAAATCCTATTTTTATTTACTTTAAAACCAAAAACACTAGAAATCGAATTTTAATAAAATAATTAAACAATTAAACTTGATCAAATCCACCGTTTTTTAGCAATTACACAATGTACTTGCATTAAAATCCTATTTATATTTACTTTAAAACCAAAAACACTAGAAATCGAATTTTAATAAAATAATTAAACAATTAAACTTGATCAAATCCACCGTTTTTTAGCAATTACACAATGTACTTGCATTAAAATCCTATTTATATTTACTTTAAAACCAAAAACACTAGAAATCGAATTTTAATAAAATAATTAAACAATTAAACTTGATCAAATCCACCGTTTTTTAACAATTACACAATGTACTTGCATTAAAATCCTATTTATATTTACTTTAAAACCAAAAACACTAGAAATCGAATTTTATTAAAATAATTGAACAATTCAACTTGATCAAATCCACCGTTTTTTAGCAATTACACAATGTACTTGCATTAAAATCCTATTTATATTTACTTTAAAACCAAAAACACTAGAAATCGAATTTTAATAAAATAATTAAACAATTAAACTTGATCAAATCCACCGTTTTTTAGCAATTACACAATGTACTTGCATCAAAATCCTATTTATATTTACTTTAAAACCAGAAACACTAGAAATCGAATTTTAATAAAATAATTAAACAATTAAACTTGATCAAATCCACCGTTTTTTAGCAATTACACAATGTACTTGCATTAAAATCCTATTTTTATTTACTTTAAAACCAAAAACACTAGAAATCGAATTTTAATAAAATAATTAAACAATTAAACTTGATCAAATCCACCGTTTTTTAGCAATCACACAATGTACTTGCATTAAAATCCTATTTATATTTACTTTAAAACCAAAAACACTAGAAATCGAATTTTAATAAAATAATTAAACAATTAAACTTGATCAAATCCACCGTTTTTTAGCAATTACACAATGTACTTGCATTAAAATCCTATTTTTATTTACTTTAAAACCAAAAACACTAGAAATCGAATTTTAATAAAATAATTAAACAATTAAACTTGATCAAATCCACCGTTTTTTAGCAATCACACAATGTACTTGCATTAAAATCCTATTTATATTTACTTTAAAACCAAAAACACTAGAAATCGAATTTTAATAAAATAATTAAACAATTAAACTTGATCAAATCCACCGTTTTTTAGCAATTACACAATGTACTTGCATTAAAATCCTATTTATATTTACTTTAAAACCAGAAACACTAGAAATCGAATTTTAATAAAATAATTAAACAATTAAACTTGATCAAATCCACCGTTTTTTAGCAATTACACAATGTACTTGCACTAAAATCCTATTTTTATTTACTTTAAAACCAAAAACACTAGAAATCGAATTTTAATAAAATAATTAAACAATTAAACTTGATCAAATCCACCGTTTTTTAGCAATTACACAATGTACTTGCATTAAAATCCTATTTTTATTTACTTTAAAACCAAAAACACTAGAAATCGAATTTTAATAAAATAATTAAACAATTAAACTTGATCAAATCCACCGTTTTTTAGCAATTACACAATGTACTTGCATTAAAATCCTATTTATATTTACTTTAAAACCAAAAACACTAGAAATCGAATTTTAATAAAATAATTAAACAATTAAACTTGATCAAATCCACCGTTTTTTAGCAATTACACAATGTACTTGCATTAAAATCCTATTTTTATTTACTTTAAAACCAAAAACACTAGAAATCGAATTTTAATAAAATAATTAAACAATTAAACTTGATCAAATCCACCGTTTTTTAGCAATTACACAATGTACTTGCATTAAAATCCTATTTTTATTTACTTTAAAACCAAAAACACTAGAAATCGAATTTTAATAAAATAATTAAACAATTAAACTTGATCAAATCCACCGTTTTTTAGCAATTACACAATGTACTTGCATTAAAATCCTATTTATATTTACTTTAAAACCAAAAACACTAGAAATCGAATTTTAATAAAATAATTAAACAATTAAACTTGATCAAATCCACCGTTTTTTAGCAATTACACAATGTACTTGCATTAAAATCCTATATTTATTTACTTTAAAACCAAAAACACTAGAAATCGAATTTTAATAAAATAATTAAACAATTAAACTTGATCAAATCCACCGTTTTTTAGCAATTACACAATGTACTTGCATTAAAATCCTATTTATATTTACTTTAAAACCAAAAACACTAGAAATCGAATTTTAATAAAATAATTAAACAATTAAACTTGATCAAATCCACCGTTTTTTAGCAATTACACAATGTACTTGCATTAAAATCCTATTTATATTTACTTTAAAACCAAAAACACTAGAAATCGAATTTTAATAAAATAATTAAACAATTAAACTTGATCAAATCCACCGTTTTTTAACAATTACACAATGTACTTGCATTAAAATCCTATTTATATTTACTTTAAAACCAAAAACACTAGAAATCGAATTTTATTAAAATAATTGAACAATTCAACTTGATCAAATCCACCGTTTTTTAGCAATTACACAATGTACTTGCATTAAAATCCTATTTATATTTACTTTAAAACCAAAAACACTAGAAATCGAATTTTAATAAAATAATTAAACAATTAAACTTGATCAAATCCACCGTTTTTTAGCAATTACACAATGTACTTGCATTAAAATCCTATTTATATTTACTTTAAAACCAAAAACACTAGAAATCGAATTTTAATAAAATAATTAAACAATTAAACTTGATCAAATCCACCGTTTTTTAGCAATTACACAATGTACTTGCATTAAAATCCTATTTTTATTTACTTTAAAACCAAAAACACTAGAAATCGAATTTTAATAAAATAATTAAACAATTAAACTTGATCAAATCCACCGTTTTTTAGCAATTACACAATGTACTTGCATTAAAATCCTATTTATATTTACTTTAAAACCAAAAACACTAGAAATCGAATTTTAATAAAATAATTAAACAATTAAACTTGATCAAATCCACCGTTTTTTAGCAATTACACAATGTACTTGCATTAAAATCCTATTTATATTTACTTTAAAACCAAAAACACTAGAAATCGAATTTTAATAAAATAATTAAACAATTAAACTTGATCAAATCCACCGTTTTTTAACAATTACACAATGTACTTGCATTAAAATCCTATTTATATTTACTTTAAAACCAAAAACACTAGAAATCGAATTTTAATAAAATAATTAAACAATTAAACTTGATCAAATCCACCGTTTTTTAGCAATTACACAATGTACTTGCATTAAAATCCTATTTTTATTTACTTTAAAACCAAAAACACTAGAAATCGAATTTTAATAAAATAATTAAACAATTAAACTTGATCAAATCCACCGTTTTTTAGCAATTACACAATGTACTTGCATTAAAATCCTATTTATATTTACTTTAAAACCAAAAACACTAGAAATCGAATTTTAATAAAATAATTAAACAATTAAACTTGATCAAATCCACCGTTTTTTAGCAATTACACAATGTACTTGCATTAAAATCCTATATTTATTTACTTTAAAACCAAAAACACTAGAAATCGAATTTTAATAAAATAATTAAACAATTAAACTTGATCAAATCCACCGTTTTTTAGCAATTACACAATGTACTTGCATTAAAATCCTATTTATATTTACTTTAAAACCAAAAACACTAGAAATCGAATTTTAATAAAATAATTAAACAATTAAACTTGATCAAATCCACCGTTTTTTAGCAATTACACAATGTACTTGCATTAAAATCCTATTTATATTTACTTTAAAACCAAAAACACTAGAAATCGAATTTTAATAAAATAATTAAACAATTAAACTTGATCAAATCCACCGTTTTTTAACAATTACACAATGTACTTGCATTAAAATCCTATTTATATTTACTTTAAAACCAAAAACACTAGAAATCGAATTTTATTAAAATAATTGAACAATTCAACTTGATCAAATCCACCGTTTTTTAGCAATTACACAATGTACTTGCATTAAAATCCTATTTATATTTACTTTAAAACCAAAAACACTAGAAATCGAATTTTAATAAAATAATTAAACAATTAAACTTGATCAAATCCACCGTTTTTTAGCAATTACACAATGTACTTGCATTAAAATCCTATTTATATTTACTTTAAAACCAAAAACACTAGAAATCGAATTTTAATAAAATAATTAAACAATTAAACTTGATCAAATCCACCGTTTTTTAGCAATTACACAATGTACTTGCATTAAAATCCTATTTTTATTTACTTTAAAACCAAAAACACTAGAAATCGAATTTTAATAAAATAATTAAACAATTAAACTTGATCAAATCCACCGTTTTTTAGCAATTACACAATGTACTTGCATTAAAATCCTATTTATATTTACTTTAAAACCAAAAACACTAGAAATCGAATTTTAATAAAATAATTAAACAATTAAACTTGATCAAATCCACCGTTTTTTAGCAATTACACAATGTACTTGCATTAAAATCCTATTTATATTTACTTTAAAACCAAAAACACTAGAAATCGAATTTTAATAAAATAATTAAACAATTAAACTTGATCAAATCCACCGTTTTTTAACAATTACACAATGTACTTGCATTAAAATCCTATTTATATTTACTTTAAAACCAAAAACACTAGAAATCGAATTTTATTAAAATAATTGAACAATTCAACTTGATCAAATCCACCGTTTTTTAGCAATTACACAATGTACTTGCATTAAAATCCTATTTATATTTACTTTAAAACCAAAAACACTAGAAATCGAATTTTAATAAAATAATTAAACAATTAAACTTGATCAAATCCACCGTTTTTTAGCAATTACACAATGTACTTGCATTAAAATCCTATTTATATTTACTTTAAAACCAAAAACACTAGAAATCGAATTTTAATAAAATAATTAAACAATTAAACTTGATCAAATCCACCGTTTTTTAGCAATTACACAATGTACTTGCATTAAAATCCTATTTTTATTTACTTTAAAACCAAAAACACTAGAAATCGAATTTTAATAAAATAATTAAACAATTAAACTTGATCAAATCCACCGTTTTTTAGCAATTACACAATGTACTTGCATTAAAATCCTATTTATATTTACTTTAAAACCAAAAACACTAGAAATCGAATTTTAATAAAATAATTAAACAATTAAACTTGATCAAATCCACCGTTTTTTAGCAATTACACAATGTACTTGCATTAAAATCCTATTTATATTTACTTTAAAACCAAAAACACTAGAAATCGAATTTTAATAAAATAATTAAACAATTAAACTTGATCAAATCCACCGTTTTTTAACAATTACACAATGTACTTGCATTAAAATCCTATTTATATTTACTTTAAAACCAAAAACACTAGAAATCGAATTTTAATAAAATAATTAAACAATTCAACTTGATCAAATCCACCGTTTTTTCTGTCCGATTTTTGGCCAGAAATAAAAAAAAATTAAATTCCAGAAAATGCATGATGGTGTCTATCAAAACTGTGCAATTTTTGGCTAAATTTAAAAAAAACTTCCAAAATTTTTGTCCCAAAATTTGTTTTAATCCTGCCCGGATATAAAAAACAGACTTCCCAAAATTAACCATTACGGTTTGAAACAGTGTCTGAAATTATTGAAAAAATGTAGACACAGAGTTATGAAAGATGAATTAAGGTCCTTAATCTGTCCTTTGATGGAGGACCTAACACGAAAAAGATGGTATTTTGTGGAACTTGTGATTAATCGAAATTTAAGGGTGGACTAGCCTTTCGAGAATTGTACTACATTATTAAATAAAGGGCTCAAAGAATATGAACTCAATCGATGAGCCCAAAAACGGACTACTAGTAAAATGTGTTAAATATGGATGTTTTTCAGCCGACGACGAACTTTCTTCCGTAATGTTTGTGCACTTCCGACAGATATTGCGCTACATAATAATACTAGCGATGATAAAAAACACGAATGTGATGATACCGAGGATGATAATGACGTTTCCATCGATACGAAAGATGATTTACCGAATGGAATATCAATTTATAATCGTTCTTCTTCCGCTCAAATTGACGAGAATTTATTGATCACCGATACCATCCTCTTATTTCTGTTGGCCTCCTTGAGGTCAAGGTCAAACGAACTCTTCGTTCGATTATTTAAAAGTTCGAAACATTAGCCAGCGGAGAGCTGTCCGGAACCGTCGTAAGACCGAAGCATGGGTCAGATCATTAAATAAGAAATGAAGCTTTACATCACAAATTTATAATTTTACCAGACCAAATACTGAACATGTTAAATTGTGGTCCGATCCCGATTCTCAAAATTTGTTTTTTCCATGAACCATTATTAAAAAACCAAAATTTACAATTTGAAAATATATAAATATTTTAGCGGTAAAACACTGATAGACTGGATCAGGGCCAAAACCCTAAAACGAAGAATTACAAGGTAAAGCCAAATTATCAGCGAACTCAGTGCTACTACCATTTAGCTAAAATCTAAAACAAGAATTGATAAAAATTAGAATCAAAGAAGGGCACAGAACTCTGACGAACCCCACCATTCAAGGTTTCGGGCACTTAAAATGCTATTAATGTTAAAAACAAAAACAAATTGTTAAGCTCAATAAGGTGATGCTTTAATAAGAAAATACAGCAGCGAAAGTATCAGTGGCTGGGTATTTCGAAGGTTATGCCGGTCTACAACTCTTAGGCTACAGTAACCTTTCAAAGAGCTTGAAAATATTTTTAAGACTTTGAAAATTTATAATTCATAAATACTGTTAAACTGAAATAAGATCCAAAACCTCAGTCGCAGAATAACCAACAAAAGCTAATCAGTAATACTGCCGATAAACTATAATTTAAAAATTAAAAGAAGGTCTTAGTAGTAAAGAACCTTATTCATCTTTTTCACAAAATCTTTAAAACAGATGTTGAGGTCTGAGCCCTTCATAAATTTTATCAAGATTCAGACCATTATCATTAATATCATCCAAAAATTGCAACAAAGTCTATTATTGTCGAGAACCATGTTGGTGAGCATTTTTTTTTAATCCAACATCAATTTGCATTTAATTTATTCAATAAATAAATAAATATTTTCCGACACTGCGTAGAATATGGAAAGTGACAAATTCATAATTAGAAAAAAAATACTTGCATTGATTATCCCATAATAGATATAATTTTAATATTCTATAATTTAAGTCGCCTTTAAATCGTGCCATAAGTCAACTTTGTCTTTAAAGCCCCCTTCCCTCTCACTAGAATAAAAAAACTTTCCACAGTTATAATTGTTTTTGACTGTGTGATAATAGTCTAGCCACATGTAACTATACATAGATGGGTGTGTAAGTTATCATAGCAAGATTTTATCCAACAAAAAAATTGACATGTCATGTACATATTTTGTTATATATGTTATGTATGTCAAATATACATATTTAGCATAACCAAAATTTTCCCAGCGATAAGAAATATTTTTATTATATTTTAATGCTTGGTACTTTACCAAATTAATAACAACAAATAGGAAATATGTACGCTAATTTACATTTGTAATCGTTTTGGTCAAACGACATGGTTGGTCTGCAAATAATTAAAGGCATATAAGTAGCAGTTAAAATATCTAAAAAAATTGTAGCCACTCGTTAAGTATGCAAGTGGGGTTTAACGATGTTTGATACACGGAAGTAGGATGCACGGAGAAAGATAACATCCTACTTAAGGGCCTAAGTATAGATAAAAAGGACTCCTGATCAAATAAACTTTTGATAACTAAAGGTGTTGCACGCACAAATGATTTGGTAACAGATTGTTATGATTTTTCGTTCAATCATCTACCGATAGTAATTACAGTGAGTTATGTGAACTCTCCGCAACAGAGAGAACTGAATACTTTTTGTGGAAAGCAACTAGACATTTGAAAAGGCCTATCACTCGTAAAAAATAAAAATAAAAAACTGCATAAGCCCAAAAAGTACAAACAAAACTAGAAGCAACAGTAAATTTCCATCATTCGGTCCATTGATCATTGATGAGAATAGTATATTATTATTAAGGGTTGGCGGCAGATTACTAAAATCTCAACTTATGTATGGACAAAAACATTAACTGATTTTGCCTAAAAACTAAATATTAGATCCGGAATGGTAAACGACTATTCAATCAAAGGATTCACACATGCGTTAGATGTTTCCGACTAAATAGAGCGGCATCAAAACTTAATGGGAATATTACCAGAAGCAAAAGTCATTCCTTCTCTTCCGTTCACCAATACCGGCATCGACTATACAGGCCTATTTTCAATCCATGTATCCAAAGGCAGAGGCCACTAATCATGCAAAAGGTACATCGCCTTATTCGTTGCTACTAAGGTAATTTACTTGAAAGTAGTCAGTGGATTAACAACAAGCGGGTTACTCCTACCGTCGAGGGATTTAGACGATTACGAGTCAGAGAAAACTAACGCTAGAAAAACCAACACTGCAAATCCAAAGATGGAATCTATTTCAAAATCAAGTATGAAAACCTGCCTAAAAGGCGAGCAATGGGAAGAATAATAAATACTCTAGATCTGATGGTCTAAATATTATCTTTAAGAAATCAATTGCAAAGATAAGTCGCCAAGATGCACCTCTACTGATATTACTAATTGCATGCACAGTCAATGTGTGCACACCACCTTCCAATATTACAAAGTATGATAGTGAAACAGGCATATACTTTGAAACAGAATTCCCTGAACATGATGCTTAGATAAAATAACTTAATTTGTTTCAACTCTTGGCGAGCACTAATAGAATTGCTGCTGAAATAGTCCTTGTTAGAAATGGAACACACAGATGAACTACTCCATCATCATAAAGAGAAATCAGCAAGAAGCAAAAGTGGATCTATTAACCTAGATTGGTATATAAGGAAATATATCAAGTATCCAAGCCTATACCACTGCCTCCGACGCTCCATCTATATACATACAGCCACAAACAGAACTTCTTACAAGAACTTCTTCTCGATTTGCATCGACGTACATATTCTTCAATGACATTTTTCGAATGAAACTGTATTAGCATTTAGCACCAATGACTTTAGAATATGCAAACTGAACCAAGAGATTTAAGCCAGATAATTAATAAATTTCACGATGCAGTTTTATGTTTTTGTTGAAAGTTGGGATAGTCCTATATTTTACTGGTTTAATTGGTTAAAAAATAAATGGAAAAAATTAGGTCGGTATAAATATTAGGTGATAATATTTTATGACGATTTCTAGATTTAATAAAATTAAGGTTGGAAGGTTGAATGTGATAATGATGCGGTAAACATCTATTTTAGGTCTGATACCTTTTTTACAGAAATCTCATGTTAATGTTTAATGTTTTGATTAGAAGTAAACACTAAATATCCGGTGAACTTAGGTGTCTTGAGAACTGAGTCGACTTCTATCCTCCTAAGGTTGTAGGTAGACCCTGACCAATCCAAACAATCAATAAATCAATCAAACCGTTGTAGTCTAACTGGCATTTAGTAAAATAACATGTCACGGTTTTCGTTGTGTGTTTGAACTTTAGTAAAATATTATATCTGTAACATAAATCATAACAAAATCAATCTTTTTTTCTTCGTTGGTTTGCATACCCACTTTATAAAAAACCACGCAGAATAATGCAGCACAATCGAACAACGCCACAAAATTCTTATTGGAAATTGTTTCATCACGTACAGTTTCGTGTGCATGTGTGTATCAAAAATGCATTTTAAATATCGAATGAGAATTGTGCAAAAGAGAATTTAAAGCGAAAGAAACGTCAAAAATCAAAACATTACACAGAACACAACACAAAATTTCGTTTCGAATTGTTTCGAATAAATTGATGGCACGAATTGAGATTTATTGATTTGTAAAAATTAAGGAAGACTTACCATAAAATTTCGATCATTTTTCATTGGAATTATATCATCATCCTGGTCTTCTTCTGGTTCAGCCCCATCATCTTCATGGCTTGGAGCGGCCCCCATTTCTTAATATACTATTATTATATTTTGGTGTTGATGGTAAAATTTATATCGGTGTTGCGGCCCACCACAAAATTTTACAGGAATTTTTTTTTCCTTTTCCTTTTACTTGCACACCAGCCGCAAAATCACTTTAAACATTTTCCAATTTTTTCCATTTTTACACTAAATCACCCTACACTAGAAACTGGCACAAACACACAATTTATTTTTATTAAAATCACTATAACACAATTCAGTAACAATTTTAATTCAACAAACGCGGTTAAACGAAAAAAATAAAATCCCAACCAAACCAAAAACCCCGAAAAAATAAAAAGGAATCGCTCGCTCACACAACACACGAAATACGATCAATAATCGGTTTTTTTTTATTTTTTTTTTTTTGTGTTCATGCACACTCCTTTCCGTTTCGCAGCTACTGGATTGTTATATATACACGAAAACAAAAATGTACTAGAGTATCGTTTATATGTATTGTGTGTATGAATGAGTCGCGATGGAAATTCGTATGATTGTATTCGTGTTAAATTTATAGTAAAACACTTTCATGGAAATTCCAATTTTTATGTTTTTTTAAACGCATGATGTAGGATTTTAATGTTCGATTTACGAAAGGATTTAAAATGATTTTTTTCTATTTTCACTCGTCTAATTTTTCTCGTTTTGTAGCAAACAATTGAACACAAAACAAATTCCTTTAACTCGCCATTCGCTAAAATGAGCACCAATTGTTTACAAAAAAAAAAAAAAAAAATAAAAAGCTGCTATCAAAATGTCAAATGCAATCAAAGCTACCAACGTAACAGTAGTAAATTTATAATAAAAAAATAAGCCGAACATGGTTGCATTCGAAGCAATACGATTTCCATTAATTTTTGGAGGATTCTTGGGAGCAGCTGTAGTGGCATTTATAAACAGGTTGGTATATTCATTTGTTTATAGTTCATTGTTACAATTTGATGTATTCCATAGAGATAAATTTCTGCCCAATATCGAAGAAGAACGGGAGAAAATGTACAAGGAAAACGTCATAGATCGTAAGCTCCTTGCTGATAAAATTCAAGAAATGAAATCAAAATGATATCGTGTAGTTTTTGTGTATATAATATAGTAATTCTTGTTTTTCTGTTAAATTAATTAAATTTTTACATGTCAGAAGCTAAACTTATTTCATTTTTTCACACTAATCTAATCTTTATGCACTTTGGCCGCGCGTGGATCATCTGGCCGCATAACAACATAAGTTGATTTGTATTTACGATTATCACCATCTTTGGCATAGTAATTTACAAGGCCAACACCAGCAAGGGCCAATCCTACTACAGCCATAGCTGTACTTCCAATTACTTCGGGAATTTCATTCCATCCTCGTTTAAATAGGCCGACTAAACCTCGTGTCGCTTGTGGATTTACAGCCATGTTTTGATATTATTTCAAATGTCTAAAATTATGGTAAAAAATTAAATTAAAATCAAAAAATGTTCGAAGATTTTACCTAAAGAAATAATACGTAACCGCGAGAATAGTAAAATTTTGACAGCTATCGTACCAACATTTAAATGTTAAAAAAAATTATTTGTATATTATACGAATGTTTTAAGTAAAGTTGGGTTTTTGCAAAAATAAATTGTTAGAATTTGACGTTATTTTTGAATACCTTTGAGTTTTGAATACAGTTGGTATTTTATGAAATACGTCGTTTAAACAATTTTTTGTTGACATAAGCTAATTCAGTAGCTCAATTGTTGAATTGTACGAATCGAACAGTTCTTCATTTTAACCAATCATACCAACTGTTAGGAATAAAATGATTTTGTTATTTAAGGCGGACAACACTAAAATTAATTTGACAGATCGCTCGCCTTCAAAACAAAACAAAAATTTGGCTGAATAAGACGTAAAACTAGCCACTAGATAAAAACGTAAAAAATAAAGACTGGTTTTACTTATTTAATTAAAATTGCATCATATTTGTATAGTTTTACAATACAAAATTAACTATAAATTTAAGATCTAATGTAATGGAGTAGTTTATGTTCGATAAACTACAAAATAATTTTTCTTCAACTCAAATCAAAAATGGCGTCATCATCAAATGGAAACGGGAATCTCGTCGATGAATTTGAAGAAGCTTTTCAGGTATTTATAGAAAAAAATATGTTTTAATCTGAATTTGCTTTAAATTGTAGTTAATATATGTTTTCCGCTTAGATTTGTCTGCAGGCGCTTACTAAACAAGAATCATCGTCCGGTATTGATAAGGACGAGATTAAACTGGAGGTCGACCAGACCACAATGAAATTTATTGATTTAGCTCGGCAAATGGAAGCTTTTTTTCTTCAAAAACGATTTCTGCTCTCATCCCTTAAGCCGGAGCTGCTTGTTAAAGAGGACAATCAAAATTTAAAACATGAAATTGGTCGGAAAGATCAATTAATCCAAAAACACTATGATAAAATAGATCAGTGGAAGGCACTGTTGGCCGATCAACAAACGGTATATAGTGCCCAATATAGAGACTTAAAATTTCTATTTAACTTATATATCGTGTTTTTTTAGAATTATAAACATCAGCCACAGAGTATACAACAAACAGATATACGAGGCATTGCTGGTGCTCAGACCAATCCCACCATGCCGCAATCGGTGAATCCACAAATGCCAATGTCTGGAATGGGAAATCCTATGCAGGTATGTGTCTTAATACTTACCTACTTTAAATTGTACTTAAAACACGAATAAATTTTTAGGCGCAGTTGCAGGCGCAACACATGCAACAACAACAGCAACAAATGTTGCAAGCGCAACAACTTCAACAGATGCAACAAATTCAGGTATGTAGCGCATCACTAAGATGTTATGTGCATGGTTTCTAGTAAAGAAAACTATCGTAGTATGCCTCTTCCACATAAAAAAAAATATATAGTTCGCATGCTACATAAATTATAATTATCGTTTAGCTATTTTTCAGTGTTTTTCATTTTTATTTATGTTTACATTATGATTTTTTTTTATTATGAAATTATGTCGCATGCACAGCGATAAAAGTTTCTTATGCTACAAAAAACACATTGATGAATATTTATTAGATTGATTCAAAATTCTTAGAGATTTTTTTTGTTTTGATTTGATTTGATTTAGTTATTTTTGTTTTCCAAAATTGGGGTTTTCTTTTATGTTTCTTTTTTGTTTTTTTAATTACAGTCTTACGGGAAATTGGCTAAACGATAATACAATTATAGCTGTTTATATATAAATAGTTTATAAATTAATAAATGGTGTCCAAATGTTGGTTGGTTGGTTTGGAAATTTGGATATATTATGATGTTGCACAAAATAAGACTCTATAAAGTTGCTCAAAATGTACAAATTATTTAATACTTTATTAATTAACGATTATCCACTTTTTTTTTTTTATTTTGGTATTTTGTAAATTTTAATAAAACATTGTAATTTAACACTAATTTTATATAATAATTATTTAATAGGAGTTAGTATTAATTCCAAATCAAAGTCAAAATAAAATACACTCGCCTTACAAACGATGGAAAATTTTGTATATAACATAAATAAATTTTTTGTTTTAAGAAAATAGGATTTATTTATATATACTACTATATATGTATATTGCTTTAATATTTGTAATTATTTAAATCTATAGTAGTAAGTAGTATCTAAAAGTACCATCTACTTATATGTTATAATTTAATTGTATATGGGGAACTTATGGGCTAAGTTTACTAATTTTAAACTATATCCTTATGCATAGAGTCGCGGTTTAATCTTCTTTAGAATAGTAATTCACGATCACGATTAATAAATTACACAAATCTATAAAAAATAATTTTTTCTGTAAATTATATTTGGAATGGGTGTTATGGTCGATTTTTCGATGGCTTAAAATTGTTTATAATCTACGAAGACGAAGTGTTTTAAAGACAAAGTCACAGAAAATAGAATAAAACAAAATTGAAAATATGACCACAGATAATAACTACAGATAAGAATGTTCCATATTAAATTTTTACATGGGAATATTTACTATATACAATTTGGTCTAACTCATATCTAGTCCGATGGGAGAGAAGTATTGTAACGCAAAGTGTATATTAAGATCCTCTTCAACAATAAAGTTAACTAAGTTAACTTATTATTAGATTTATCTCATTTAGACCCCGTAGTAATCTCAATATAGTAGTTACTCGGACTATATACGAGTAAAAACATCGGGAACCAGAACAACGATATTCTCGACTGGAGATGGGATTAATCTTTATCCCTATTTTAAATCTAGTAGCCATCTTGCATTTTCAAATAAGTATCTTCCTAAATTGTTGCATAATTTATGTTATCTATCAAACTTAAAAAATTTGAAAGCTACAACTAAAAACAAAATATCGATCCGTTGGCCAAAAATTATGAGCTGTAGCGCTCTCAGAATATTCTACCGATATTGATGTTTTTGATTTTAGCCAAAACCTTAATTTTCAGTTTGCGCTCGATGATGTTCTGCTTTCACTTTTGCAAGAAAATCAAATATGAGTTGTGGTCCAGACTATTTTCATTCAACCGTTTAATTTAAACTCAAATGTTTTGTCCCAACCTCCAATTCGTTTTTAATATGAGTTTAGTAAGCCAATTTCCTGATATTTGGAAATCTAGTTTCATCACACATATTTGCCAAGTTGGCGTTAAATTAAGCAGGGGGAAGGGACAAGTGGTAAAATAGGTCAAATACCAGTTTAAATTGCAACCTCACATGCCCGTGGTGCTCGCTGTTAACGAAAATTTAAAAAAGGCTTTACAAGCTAAAGAATTTGAGGAGCCTATTCAGACTATCTAGCAATAAGGTAGACACAATTGAAAGATTTTATACTAATGAAGAAGAACTAATAAGAGAAACAGTTTGGGTCTTAAAAAAGAAAAAGAATGCGGATTCGTCTCCGGAAAGTGGTGATATTCACCAAAACTCCCTTCTAAACACTGATGAAGTAGCTGGAGCATCCGTGCAAACATTAATGAAATCAGTCACTGATAAAGAATACAGAATTGCAACATCATTTACTTATGATGACATGAATGGCCGCCAAATTTAAGTTATGGCTAGGGGCTTCCATCCAACTTATTCAAAGGAGGATATAATAGAAAACCTAAACGGCAAAGGACTATAAATTGAAGCAAATTATAAAGGATGTGAAGTAGCTAAAGAACTACAAAGAATAAAAAACAAACCGCTACAACAAAACCATAGAATACCTGTTAAAAGAAAGCCTAATATAAATACTCACAAATCGAACAAGGTGATTCGGTGGGAAATAAAGACGGTACCGACAACCCAATTCTTAAAAAGATTATAAAATGCATAAAAGCCTTAAACATTCGGCTTGCGAAACAAGAAAAAGGTATAGCAAATTGACGCTTAAATAATCAAGGTATGATTTACTAAAATATTCAGAAACTAGTGTCAGAATCAATGTCCATCTTCAAGTGTCAGTTAAGAATTCGGCACAATTTTAGGACCAATTAGACTTCTTAACAATATTATACAAAATACAGAATACTTGGGATAGTACGCCTAATAGTCAAAAAGAAATTCGAACACGTATTAACTTCTTTTTGGAAGTTGGAGAATTTGGTTAGAGGAAAACGTAAAGCACAAAAACTGTGGCAGAGAAATTGGGCTGCACAAAAAAAAAACGGCACTCAACTATTTTAGTAATAAACTAAAACTTCCAATTAAAGAAAATAAGAATGAATCGATTCATAATTACCTTACTGGTCAAAACGAAGTCTACCAAAACAGTTATATCAGATTCTAAAATCCTTCTTAGCTGACCTTTTTAGAGTAAAATATAACTTCTTTCTCTTCAAAAATAACAGCAGGAGTATCACAAGGTAGTGTCTCAGGGCCAATTCTTTATATCCACTATACAAGAGATTTGCCAAATACAGATGAAACATAGTAACATTTGCTGATGACACTGCATCTTAGCAATTGGTAACAATGTAGAAGAAGTAACAAGCAAAGTCCAAAGAGCCACTAACATAACTGGCAAAGAGAAGACAAATCTTGCTAACTAAAACCAAATCAATTCCAACTATCTAGGGCTAATTACAGCCAAATATCTAGGCATAACACTTGACGCTAAGCTTAAGTAAAAAGAGCATGCCAAAACGAAAAAAAGAGGAGCTTAACATCAGATACAGAATATAATAGCACTACATAACAAGCTGCTATATTGGCAAATTCTAAAACCAATATGGACCTACGGTATTCAACTTTGGGGATGCTCCAAGAAGACCATTGTTAAAATAATACAATCATTCCAAAATAAAGTTTTACGTGGCATTGCAAATACACCATGATACGTTAGAAATAATAATCCCTATAGGGACTTAAAGATGGATTCGAGGTATTGGAAGCCCGTCGCTCCTTCAAATGTGTGGTCACCACTACTAAAATCGTTTGCATCTCGAAGTACCTGTGATATTTATATTTTTTATAGGCTCATTAATTTTAAGACCAACGGAAGCCGAAAATCGTACAAGTAGATCCAGTAGTTCTTTTACACCGTTGCCATTTTACATAAACTATACACAATCTAAATATAAATATAAAGGCAGTCGTATGCGATTAAAACGCAAAAAGCCACACCGTTTATTAAAACTTTCAGTTAAATTGGAGTTCGCTCAGGAGCTTTAGAAACGAATCTTAATAAAATTGCATTAGTTGACAGTTTTATAAATCTCCAAATCTTTATGATATTTTGTCGGATACATCATCTTTAAATTACTAAACTGGTCTCCTATTCTGTTGATTCTATTTCCTGTGCAATGCAAGTAATAAGATAAACAGTTTTAGCATTGAAAACTACACAGGACACTACATTTTATTAAATTAAACCTGTAAATACATAATTATATAATATGCATTTTAGATTAAACCTTATTATTACTATTTAAATTTAAGAACTTTGTGATGCTTTCACTGTCCCAAAATATGATAAAAAAAAAAAAAAAAAAAAAAATCCAAATATTTGTTTTATATAATTTTGTTTACCGAACCAACTGAACTTGAGTAATATTCAAAAAGGTGGGTGCCCAACATCAACAAATGTTTATCCAGCAACAGCAACTGGGGCAACAACAACAACACGGAATGACAGCTTTAAATCAACGACAAGGCAACAATCTAAATAGTATGGTATCAGTCGTGGGTGGAGGAGGATTAGTTGGCGGTAATGGTGCGAATACAATTGGTGGATTACAGGGAAATTTTACACAAGGTGGAAATATATTACAAGGACCGTTAGCTTATTTAGAAAAAACTACAAGTAACATAGGTAGTATCATAGTTGTTGTAATGTCTAATATAATTTTTTTTTCTTTACATTTTACAAAAACAAAAAACAAAAAAAAAACCATTTTTGGTTTTTAGATCTTGTCGGAATGGGTGATGGACGAAGGTGACGAGGACGGGGCAGAGGACGAACAAGAGGTCGCATACGTGGTCGAAGTCGTGGTCGTAATGACGTTCCAGAATTTCATGGCACTTAAATTATATATCATAATCCGTTCTAAATCCTATATATTATTCGAAATCCATACGCAGACATCTACTACCACTGGCCATTATAATCTCTATCAACTACTGACAAAAAAAAGGGTGAATCATATATCATTTAAACAATTTACATTTTATTTTAGTGTTCCTATTACACCTATATACAATTTATCCATATCTACATACCAACATAATATTATGTTTCCATGTATCATTTATCCTGAAAAATCTAAAGAAAATCTCACATCTATGTATGGCTACCAAAATTATTTAAGTTTTTATTGGTTTTTTTTTTTTAAATAAATTATTTTTAGTTTTTCTATCTTCGGATTGTTAATTTTATTTGAATATTATAAAATCAGCAAAAAGGAAATATAAAACATAATAAACTACCGAAAAATGTTGTGTTGTAATTTTTGAAAATATGCGGAAATTCCAAATGTAGGTTTAATGGAAAATGAAATGAGTCAAACGACATAGATATAGAATTGTAGAATAAATATCGTACAATTACAGAGTACAGACGTTAATGAAAAATGTGCATTTGTTTAATTCGTAAAAAAACTTAAACATAAAAATTATGAAAAAATTGGGCTCAACCGGGATTTGAACCCGGGACCTCTCGCACCCAAAGCGAGAATCATACCCCTAGACCATTGAGCCACTTGGTTACTTTGTAATTTAATAAGAAGATATTTAACAATAAAGTTGGAAGAAACCCTAGTGAACAAGATCAAAGTCAGGCGAACGCAAATAGAGGGCTTCGGCCCGAGGACAATCGGAAAATGTTTGGAAGCCCAAATCGTTTTTCGGAAATAATTCCCAACCGAATAAGGTAAACGAAAAGAGCGAGATCTGGTGAGTTATTAACATTAACCAAAAATCGTGACGAGGCCGATTCCCTTTTAGAAGCTCAGTCATTAATAGGACTAGCTCACATAGTAGGGAAAGAGAACCCAATACTAAATAGCACAAAAAGAATTATTTATTGTCGTGATTTGATGGGTTTAGATGAAGAAGAAAATAAACAAGGACTCATGAGGACTCAAGTCTCTAAGCGTATATACCAAGCCTAATGAAGTGTACCAACTGCCAGAAATATGAACACCAATCGAATATATAAAAGAAAACGAGAGATTATGAATCAATGTAAATATGGGTAAGAGAAATGAATGAGACCGAGCAATTGGCGCAGTGGTTAAAGCTGCGGTGTTTGGGACGGGAGGTACCGGGTTTGAATCCCAACGGGGGTGGGTTGCAAAAGGGATTTTTCATCACCTGATTACGATCACCTGATCCCTACACCTCAGATATATTTGCGATATATTTGCGGGAAGAATGAATGTGGACCAATCGTTTCGAATCGATGAAGGTATTTGTATATTGAACGCTGAACTAATTGCGATGTATGAAGGTATTAAGTTAGTTACAAATGAGAGGAGGAGACTCTCAAAGCGGTATACTAATGTTAAGTAAAGGTGGCGGCAGATATAATGAATTAGTTAAAGTAAATGAAAACATCTGTATAATGAAAGCTGTGTTGATTGGGATTATAGAAGAAATAAAGTTGGCAATCAATAAAGGGAGAGTGAGAGTTCTTTTACTTTCCGTCTTCCTAAATGGATTAACCTTGTTAAGTAGAGTAAAGGTCCCATATTGTCTATATGGATATGTTTGAATAGTCCTGTTGGTATTATAAATGACCTATAGTGGCGATTTCGTGTGCCTTTGCACTTTAGCACGTTGACAGGATAAACAGGATCGTGCCCAATCGTGTACGTCTTTGTTTATGCTACACGCCAAAAATATCGAGCAGAAATCAATTTACGAGTAGCGCGAATCCCAGGATGCGAGATGATATGTATAACGTGTCGAATATTGTTCGACGGTTTGCTTCGGTACTGGTTTGACGGGTTATTTCTTCGTTTAACATTCTAAAAAGCTGTAATGTCATGTTGAAATGACTTGGACGTCCGGAACCAGAAAGTAAATTCTGAAGTTCTAAGTCCGCTTTTTGCCTCTTTGCGATCTTATGTAGATCAAAGTGTATTTTTAATTCGGCCGTTTCTTCTTGGATTTCTTTTATGTCTACTGATTCCTCTTGCTTTACTTGATCATCGTTTTCTGTGGTTCACGATAGTATGTCTGCGACCACGTTATCTGTACCCTGGACATGTTGGATATCCGTGATAAATTAACTACGTAGACCACGTAGATCTAATCTACGTGGTCTTGACACTGGCAAATGACCTGTAGTGACAATATGATGGACTACGTTATGTTAAACTGGCACTTTATAATCTAGTTCTGAAGAATATTTCTTAAGTAAAGTGCTATAGCCGTTGTCGACTAAGAAATGTTTGGGCATCGGTGTATCGACGTTAATCATAGTAGCATTTATTGACAGCTTGGTATAGCTGAATCCCAGCCGCTTTCGTTTGAGGTCGACAATGAGTTATAATTTACTAATAAAATCGGTGCCAATAATCAGATGGTTCGCTGATGCTAATATAAAAGAATGTGTGAACGTACACTTGAGTCCGATATTTACCTGGAGAAATTTTGTTCCAAAGATGTTCATTATTGTGCCATTGGCAGCCGCTAAGACTAGATGGGTCGATTTTGAAATAAAAAAGTATTGTTTATCGAATGTGTTAACCGGTATCACCGAAAGGTCGGGCACAGTATCAACTAGAAATGTAAGCGATTATTAGTGTCGTGTAATAATTAGCGGCATGATGTGGGAAAGTGGCATTGGAATCAAAGGAAATTGGCATCTGAAAAAGTTAATTGTACTCGTACAAAAAACGCATCGGGATGCTGGTAACCGAGTACTAAGAACATGCCATAGAGGTATGTATTTGACAATATTTTTGTCTACAGTATGACTCATGTTGGAACTGACGACTATTTCAAGTATTGCACACTACATCGATGGGAACATGGTGGTTCCGAATGGCAATATTCGAAGAAATCAGCAAAACAGTTTGCAGAAACTACCGCAAAATGATTATTTCATTTTTTGCAGACCGTTTTGTTGTCACGTGCGACTGTGAGCCGATTTTGCAAATATCTAAGCAACGTATAGCCTTAATTTGGACATGTGTGGTTTCAAACAATGAGATACTACCGTTATTCCAACAGTGGTGACATCAGAGCATTAATCGATCCTCGTTTTTTAGCGACATATACTCGTACATTCTGATTTGTTAGTTTATTTTGGCATCATACAGTCTAAATCAACTAGAGAGAATGTCACGTCTGTAAGTGATATCACATCGTATATCAATCAATTTTCAAACAGACGTTTCTCAATGGTCAAAGAAGACATATTTACGGAGAAGATAAAAAGAGATAATAAAAGTAACAATTTTAGAAGATGTCAAAAAAAATATTCTCGGTTAACCTGTAACCATCTGCCACATAAATTGTAACCGGAACCGGTATGTGTTGATAGTGTGATTGAAAACTATCAGGATTATCAAAAATTTCGGACTTTTTGGACTATCATAAATATAAATTAAAAATTGAGTAACTATAAGAGCTCTTCGTAAAGTAAACAAAGTTCGGTAGTTGAAAGAAATAAAATAAAGTTGGTTTTATGTCCATTCGCCCACATATCACTTCATTCGATTCTCTTCAAATGGGATAATTTAAATTCATAATTATATGACCGGAAGTCATTTATAAATCTTAAACCATTCTAAATAATTCGTAATTTTAGCGTTATTTGTCCAACACAGAATCTACGATGCTTTACCACGACCATAAACCACTGTCACTCAATGTTTCAAATGTCTAAAAATATAAATGAAGTGAATTTCCCATTTTCATATAAATTTTATTAAAATGATTAATGAAAACATATAAATTTTTTTATTAATAAAAAAAGAAAATTATTTTAATTTAGAACAATAAATAAAATGTTCGATTTTGGCATATGCCCAGTGGAGCGAGTGCGAGCACGAAGATTAACATTTCTGTAGAAAATTAAAAAAAAATTTTTTGGATTTTTTTTTTTTTGGATTTTTTTTTTTAATCAAAATTTTCTACGATCGCGAGCTCTCATTTAAAATCAAAAAGATGTATATATTTTGGTTTTGAAAAGAAAAAAATTCCATATGGATTTACTTAGACGTGTAATAAATTTCACATCAATTAAAACTTTGGAAGGCAAAAAACGAAATGAATGTGATGATTGTTCGTAATAATCAAAAAAAAAAAAAAATTATTATACGAGCATTAGAATAGAAATAGAAATGTTTGATTTGACTATTTATAAAAACAGTAATCTTATAAACAATCTCAAAAGTTCAAAATCCGTCTGGATCTATAGCTAATTCCATGCGTGTTCATTTGAAATACCAAAAAAATGTCACAGTGTAACTTTTAGAAGTTGAATGTTATGAGTAATAAACGCCTATTTATGCCTATACTTTCAGTAACAAAGAAAATATTGACGCCATCTTTAATATAAGAGCTATTTTTAAACGTGAAAAGAACCGCTGGACTAATAGTGCAAAGCAAGAAATTCCAAGGCTATAACCATACACAGAAATATTGCAACAGAGAGCTAAAAATGTATTAAAGGCTCTGGAAAGAACTCTCCTCAGATGTGTCATGTATTTTAAGATGTACCTGCAATATGTGTAGCCTGCAAAGAACATCATCCTGCAAATTATAGAGGCTGTATCGTTGCGAAATAATAACAAAAAAATTAAAGATAATTAGCAAATAACAACAACAATACAATACAGGGAAACACTATTACACCAAGTATATGGTAAGTGTATGTAAGACATTTTTGAGTATATAGCTCGCTTAGTTCATAACGTTGCACATTTCAACTATATGACATCGCTAACTTGGATGAAATTGATGCGCATTCAATATTAATGCTGTGTGCCTTAATCGACTTTTCAAATTGTGTAAGTTCCGCTATTGCCTCATAGATTGTAGCTTAAAAATATATTTTCGATATAACTTTTCGGTGACTTTTCTCAAAAAGTATAAAATAACTATAATTTTTAACTATAAATAAACTATAATACTTTTTGGTTAAGAATAGTTGAGGCAAGTTGAGGCACAGTTAGCGTTTTATGGTAGTTCCATCTATCTGGATATAGCATGAACTAACTCGTTACAATTCAGTTTAGTTAGTTTAGTCGGTTAAGGCACACAGCATTAAAATCAAAATAGATTGTACTTTAATATCGGAGGCATAGGATTTTTTAAAATAATGAACGTTTGAGCGATTTCGCTGACATTAGTAAACGAAATGCAACTCTAGCTAAGTTAGTATTCATCGCTTAAAACAAAAAAACTTATGCTTATCTGAAATATGCAACCGGCCTTAGAATTGTAATTTAGAATGCAAATGGAGTAATCCAAAATTTATCTTACTAAAACGTCATATGCCAAAATACCTGGATACATTTTACACCACGCTTTGCATCCGGCTGGAAAAGCAAGAGGAGTTTCAATAATATTTGTGAAAGACACCATTAAACATCATGAAAGAGTAAAAATTTAAGAAGAAAATAGCAAAATCAAATAGAAGGATTTCAATGTATATCTTCAATTCATTGTCCTCCAAGACACAATCTAAATAAAAAGGACTATAACAAGTTATTGAAGCAACTATAAGGTTTAATTTTATCATTGGAGGTGATTTTAATGCAAAAAATACTTTCTGGGTGCTAAAAATCAAAATTAACAACTCTGAAGGGTATACAGTAGCAAACCCAGCATATAACTGCCATAAACCAACATTTTGGCCTAGCAATACAAGCAAACCTTGAAATGGGTATCTCAGCAACGGAAAGTAGCCGAAATACTTATGATAGTGAAACCAAATAAGACTTCTAATGATAAAGAAGTGAAACCAAACAAGACTTCTATCCCTGCCATTTCGAGAATATCATTGTATCATTGAACAAGTTCACAGGATCACGAACATCATATGAAAAATGTGCTTCAAAATAGAAAATTATTTTCAGCAGAGCTTTCCGAAAGTAGCATTCTAGGACCACTGTTATATTTACTTTATACAATCAACTTGCCTAACACAAACAAGACAACCATAGCTGCTTTCGCGGATGACACTGAACTAAAAAGTGGCGCATTAATCATAATTAAGAAAAATCAACTCATGCTAACTTCACTGATTAAAAAGTTAACTGGATACCAAGAGAGTTTAATTCCAAACAAATACAATAGGCAAACAAAGATAAATATCTTGACATAATTCTTGATTTCAGCTTAGGGGCTGTTCTAAGAAAACTAATATTGAAATAATACAAGCCTTCCAAAATAAAGTGTTACATGGAATGGTGAACGCTCCTTGGTACATACGTAATGATAACCTACATTGGGACCTTCGGATGCAATATGTCAGTGAAGAAATCATCAATCTTGCGAGGAAACACATACAGCATATCGGACAACTCGAAAATGGTGAGAATCGTGGTATGTTGAATAACAAAAATAGAGTTCGATAGCTACAAAGAAACAAACCATTGGGATTCCAGAATAAGACGTCTAAAAATTTTAGAGACTTTCCAATGGATTCGAAACTTCTAAACGAGCATGTTATCCTTAGAATTCCATCACAGCAGTATCGTAGGAAGCGACTAAACAAAGGTTGGACCGCTGGGCTAACTACCGGAAAACCCCATCACTGTTAAAAAGATCAAAAAAAGAAAATATGGCCCAGGTGACTCTAGGTATGTTAAAAATTAAACCCACAAACGATTGGTTTGATGAGGAGTGTCGTCTTGCTGTCGAGTAACAGAATTTAGCCTATAAGAAGCGCGAATAGTTTTTACTATGGCACGGAAAAACAAAGCAATCAGTGCTATGAGAACCAACATGCGAATTTGTAGACGGTAAAAACGTGAATGGTGGACGGTTGATGACTTAAGAGTACAACAACTCCTCAGCAATGAACGCAGTTTTTATGGGCTAACAGTCATAATACTTCCATATTTTGGAAGTTTTCGATTTGGTGCATAATTCTAAAGTTTTGAAGGCTAACATCACTTCTTTAAAGGAATCACTGTACTGCACCATACTTTTAGACCCGGTTCCATTATCATTCGGTATATGGACATTCATGAGGTGCTCGAATTCTGTATATAAATGTTATGTGCATAAAGGATTCATCCTATATGAGGAATCCACACTGATTATATATGCGAAGACTAAAAAGAAACCATTCCCGGGGTTGATTGCATTAATTCCAAGCTCTTGATGCTTTGTGGAACTATCTTTTCGACCTTATTCGATTACTATAGCAAAACGAAACTATTGAGCTGATATCAGAAAGTGGCCGCGTTATTCCCTTTTCCCTAAAAAAGGAGATCGCTGAAATGTGAAAACTACCACGGCATAGCTCTCCTTTGCATGGCACACATATTACTATCTTTCATATAATTTTGGAGAGAATCACCCGATGGTTTAAATTGTAGGTGACTACCAAGGAGGATTTCGTCCGAATCGGTCAGTCGATCAAGTTTTTTCGTTAAAGATTATTCTTTGTAAATATGACTTTCCATTCTTGGATTTCCAGACAGCCAATGACTCAATCCTTTGGGATAGCATATGGTTTGCTTTGCAATGTCTGGTAATACTTTATAAATATGTGCGTTTATGTAAAATTACAGTAATGCAGTCACAATTCTGTCAAATTTGAGAACAAGCTATATCAGGATTTTTTGCAATTAGCTCTGGTATACGGCAAGGAGATGCTCTGTCACACCAGGTTTTGGTATATGCAACTAATATCTGTGTAACTGTACTGAATAACAATGGTCTTAAAGAGCTCCTGAATCCCCTTGTACGATTCTCCGCTTCCATTGGTCTCACAATTAATGAGTCCAAAACCAAATATATGATCACTGGGGTGCTATTCTTGAACTATGACGAAAATTTTCGGTATCTTAAATTTTCGTAACGCTGTTTTCGTAATCGTAATGGAAAAATCATTAATTGATATTCTTGAAACTATTACGGAAACAAACCCGTGGTGAATAAAAATTATGGAATAGTTCATTTTTTGACAGAAAAAATTGTTCGATTTTGACATAAATTGAAATTTGTGTTTTATATGAAAAAAAGTTAAAAAAAAATGTTTATTTGTATTTCTTTATTAATTAGAAGGATAAAATTGAATTTTAAATGATTGATACTTATATTATCGTAAGTTTATTACGTGAAACCAAGTGATTATTTAAACAAAATGAACTTCTTTTAGTTGTAATTTAAAAAAGAAAAATGTGG
Source organism: Tipula confusa (assembly GCA_963556175.1). Taxonomy (NCBI): domain Eukaryota; kingdom Metazoa; phylum Arthropoda; class Insecta; order Diptera; family Tipulidae; genus Tipula; species Tipula confusa. The sequence continues at coordinate 13,297,041 of OY744476.1, read as the reverse complement.
ATTGCGAACAAGGAATTTATTTAATTCATATTTTATGTTTTTATTAACTAATTTGTAAATAATTCCAATATCGACCTCGGTGCCCCAGCGTCAAGAAAGTATACGGTCAAAATGGCCACCTCATATTTAACAATTTCCAACAAAAAAATTCTTATTTAAATTTTTGTGTTGCGATATTTTTAACATCGATGACGATTGACGAACTAAATTAATGACATAAGACACAGAAAAAATAATCTATGTTATTTTTTTTGTGCATAAGAGGATGCGTTTCGAATAATTATATTACTAACAATTAATTAATTAATTAATTAATTTAATAATTACTATACAAATTATGTTTTTCTTCTAAAGATATTAATTTTACAAAGCACATGAATTTTTTTACGTTTGTTTGGTTATCGCGTTAACATAAAAAAATCTTAATGCAAGCAAGAATGGATCTATACTGTGCAATTAATATCATCTTTTAATGTATCAATTAATTTAAAAGTGAAGACACATAAATTAATTATTGTTTACCAAATTTATTATCGTTTTCTCTAATTTTGATATAATATATCTTACTCTTATTCTTGAAAAATAAAATTATTACATGCAATTTCATTACGAAAATGAAATAAGGAACCAAAATACCATTACGGAAATTTTCGTAACGTTCTGTTGCGAAAATTTTCGTAATCCGATTTCAAGAATACCATTTTATGATTTTCGTAATACTTTGACACTAACTTGGTACCGAAAATATTCGTAATGGTTCAAGAATAGCACCCCTGGTCTTAGAGACCATAACAATGGCAATAGATTTTTTAAGTTCTGTGATATTACCTAGATGCCCCACCGAGTTTTAATGAGAATGAAAGATAGACCATTTTCTCCTATGGGGTAAAAATGACCAAAATCTTAAACCAGATTGCCAAAATCAAAGAAATATATCTATGAGCAATAAAAGTCGAAATTGATCAACATTATGTGGACGATTATCTTGATAACATCGACATGGAGGATGGTGTAAATCTTTATTGAAGTCCCAGTAAAGGTGAAATGAATGACCAGCCCTTTAACTGGCTGGTATTGAAATAAAGCAATGTTTTGAAATGAAACGAAGAAATGTTTCCTAGAAAACATAAGAATTTGGATATTGATAAGCTGTACTTTATTTAGAAAGTATTGGGTTTGCGGAGGGATCCTATAGGACAGATGATTTTGGATACCAAATAATTACAGATTAATTTTGACTAAGATCAATTCAAAGAAACAAGAAAACTTACGAAACGTGAACTATTAAGATTTGTAATGAGCTTTAATGATAGCATTCAAGGTCAAATTAGTTTGTTGGTTATTCGATTTAAAATGGCGCCGAAACATAGTTTAGAATAAATAAATAAGTAGTTAAGAGTTAACGAAATGGTCAAAATGTTAACTAGGTTTGTTCAAGGGGTTAGCAACTATCAAAGTTCAGAGACCTAATATTGTTGTCACCAAGATTAAATAGAGTTTAACTCCATATTATATTTTTGTGATGCTAAAAGCGATCTAAAAGCTAAAAGCAACTGTTGAAGTGGTGCATACATCGCTTGTGTACCCAACGGAAAAAGCCAGTAAGCAATACACATTTGAAATTAAAGATATCCTTGACAGGTCCACGGATGGCAAAATCAATAATTGAAATGTTGTCAAAAGGGTGTTACATCATTTGTTAAATAGCGACAGTAAGAAAGTAGTTAAATTCGGATTTGAAGAATTATCTCCAGTATATGTATCGTATCGTATAAGAGAAATTGTATTTGATGAGCCTATACAAGGTGATTTGCTGTGCTTTATAGAAGCATTATATTCAAAGGAAAAGGGATCTGACTGGCCAATGTAAGTGATATTCTAGTTTGGAAAAGTGAATGAAGCACAGTACTTTAATTACTAGTCAGTTAGGCATTGAAAATTAGTGCTAATGCGAATTATCTTAATCATAACCGCAACTCAATTCCATTTTGGATATACCAAGTATTACATCGTATTCATAAATATAGGTAAATCCTATTGAATTTTGCTGAAGTTCGATATGAAAATTAGTAGATAATAATTAGTTCACATATATCATCATTTGAGGATACTCGGTGCACTTTTTTTTTGACAACAACAAATAACAGTCTTGTGTCTAAGATACGATTATTATCAAGCTTTGCAATATAAGTTCTATAAACAAGCCTTAGTTTGTTATCAAATTAACGGTGAAGTGGCTGGAATGAATTAAGATAAATTGAGTTGTCAATACTAACTTTGGCAAGCTTTTTTGCTTTTTGTCCTTTTTTGTCCCTTAAATTGACGAAACTACTATTAAACCAACGAGGATAGTTATTCTTACGCTTACAAAATTTAGGCACTTGTTTAAAGATAGTTGGAACGCAGAAATGTGGAATGGTGATTATACCCTCACCACCAATAATTGGAGTGGTTTTAGAAAATGACGTTGTTGCGGGACTGTGCATTAGTTATCGAAACTGTTTTTAGGTGCTTGTTAAAATTAGATAGCTAAAATTGGTTTTGAGGTACTATGAGGTGCGTTTTAAAACTTAAACAAACTTTAATTTTAAACGGGCAACAGATTCTCAAATGCTCATTGTAACAAATACCGATGGCCAGCATTAAGTTCATCTAACTCGGGAGAAGTTTAAAAAAAAATGTTAGAGAAACTATAAAGTGGTTCTATAATTCTTGACACCCAGTCCGCGCTAAAAGTTGTATTGGTCATCGTTAAAAGTCACAAGGTGGATCACTGAACTTTGACTAATAATTTGTTTTCTATTTATAAACAATTCTTCATCGTCTACAACTCTACAATAATGTAAGATGCAAAATCAATTTATCAATTTGCTTTCATCTTTTAATTTTTTTTTATCAGGTTTTGCATTTATTATGAAAAAACATTTTTTTTTTTATTGTTTTAGCTGAAAAATTATAACAAACGAAATTTATTTTTATTTCATTTGAATTTACATACACAAATTTTCGTTTATTTTGCTTAATAATAAAAAATTAAGAAAATTAAAAATGATGACAAAGATTTATGAAGTTAAGCTAAAAATAAAATTTTATCATTCGCTTTGTGGATCATCACAATTCACAATAACTTTATTTATGCTAATTCTTAATTAAATTAAAACGATTGAAATTTTAAAGGTAAGCAAACGCGTTGTACAATTTTACTAGATCCCGCATGCTATAGTAGGTATAGTCGTGGCCCTGGCCCTGAAGGATCTGTATCTGTATCCCCATTATTCGGATTTACATTATTCCACAAATTATAATATAAATTCAGAAAAAAATTATGTTTATAGCTTATTAAGCTTGTAAAATTATGGCACAAATCGAAAAAATTGTAAATCCAAAAAATATAAGATGGTAAGCCCATTAAAAGTTAAAAAATGTATGATGTTGCAAATGTTTTGCATTTCAAAATTTTCCCTCAGTTCATATATTTTGCTGTATCAATTCACATTCAACATTTGGCTGTATCACTCATTTTAAGGGCTAAATTTTTAGAAAAGTTTTTATTTGTCCAATTATTCAACGAAATCCAACGTAATTGCCAATGTAGAGCGAGTCTTACGGAACCCATATTATGGAAACACTCTAATATTTTTCCAACCGTATCTAGCAGGCAGATTGAGCGGTGTGATGGCAAGAATGACCCGACAGCAGTGCGATTTGAGAAATCTGCTGCCCATGTCTAACTATCAAACTTCCTATACAATTACAACGTATACAATTACAACGTCTGCTCCCAAATCACGTCCTGTTGTAGCAGGTCTTGCGCAGCTTCACAGTGATTACAATTTAGTTGGGTCAACCTGATATATCGGACACTTTAAACTACCAGCAGAATATCTGTTCCCTCCAATGGCTCTATTAATACAAAGCATGCCTTTCGGATCATTGCTGCAGCCTTTTGCGATATGACCCTCTTTTTCGCACTTCGTTCACAGCTTGACCTATCATTGAAACCCCTACATTGTTGAGCTTGGTGACTATATTCGAGACATTTGCAATATTTTAAAGGCTCTTTAATTTCTCGAATTCGGCAAATCACCCAACCAATCCTTATTTACCTTTTGGATATGAGAGTCTCTAATATTTGGATTGGAAGGCTAACCACTACCATTTGTGTCCCCTAAAATATTGCCTTATTTTAGGGAACACAAATGGTAGTACCTTTTCTTTCTCCCACCAGCGATTCTAGAGCCTAAAGTTATTCGTCCTGTTTAGTCACTACATCAAACATGTCCTTTATTTCTACAAAGTCTTCCTGTATCAATGCTTTAACATCAGCTTCCTGACTGATACTTAATCCAATTGGGATTGGAAAACAGCTGTTTGCGGTTAGTTTCCAGTGCTTTCCAACTCTAGCAAAATATCTCTCTTCGTAGTTTGGCGGATATGAATAACTGTTTCCCCGCAGGCCAGGAAGTTCTTCTTTACTGCTAATAAAAGTTCAGCATACCATAGAGCTATTGATTGCCTTTTTTTGATATTAATTGCCATTCTTTTTCTCCAGTTTTTTTTCTGGTTCTAAGGTTGGCTCCTGATTTATCTAGGACAAGTTAATCAACTGAACCTTTACTTTGCCATGCATATTGTTCCTATATTCTCCACATATTCGAACAGGTTGTTTTCTGCATTTTAACTGCAGATAATTTCGAAATACTGGGACGTTTGAACTCAATAATCGTTTGCCTTTTTTTACCTGGTCCTCATTTACATCAGGAAGTGAGACTGCTCCAGATATATATGTTTCTGTAGGAGATCTTGTAAGCCTCTTATTTTTTTTGAATGGGTGGACTCAAGTAGTTGGGTCTAATTCTCAGAACTTCACCCAAATTTGACCGCTTCTTGATAAGCTGAACTAAACGAACTTGTAATAATTTGTGCTTTCGCAGTCAATTTTTTTACTGCGACAGAGTCGTCGCAATTCAAATTCTGGGAGCCCGTTCGGCTTACCCTAAAGCTGCCAGTTCTGGGGTTCCAAATCACTACACTGTAATTTTATCGTTACTCTTCTTCATTCTTAGTTTTTTTGGCGTGTTTTCCTCTTGGCAGGTTTGGTCCTCGAACGGAGGAGAGATATCCTTGCGGAGCCATGCATATCTTTTCAACAGCCTTACGTAATGCGGGCGTAATTTTAAGAGGGGCTTCCATACTATCCTTAACCTTACGTCCTTAAAAAGTAGGTTTGTAGACACTGAACTCGAGTAGTTTCCTTAGGAAGAACTGCTCATATTTTCTTAAACGTAGACGGTTTGCATACCTTGACAGCGGGTACAGATAGCATGGGGTCAACTGAACCTTAAAGTCAACTTAGTACCTAGATAATACATTAGGACATTCCAGCTAAATTAATATTAGGTGGAAGGCAGGATGAAGAGTTTAGATCTATAATAAGGGAAGTACACTTAAGTAGATTTATTTTTAACCCAACGACTTTTAAACATTTCACTACAGTTCACTAAGGGTTCTAAATTAATCAAACTACGAGTGATAATCACAACGTCTGATCTGACCAGGCGCTGACGAGTACTTGTAAAGTATTGACCCAGTCTATTTCGACAACTTTATGAAGAGCAAATAATTCAATGGGTATACTCCATCAGGACCGGGAGCAGTTTCGAAACGAATATATTTGATGGTAAAATTAATTTCTTTCTTAGTTGGATTTTCTAATATAGCAGGCCAATCAAGAGGCTAAAACGGGCATAAAGTGTTCATCATTTTTACTGCTAGGCGGTTAAATTGTTGGCACTACAATGATTTATAAGTGGAATATGCATCATACAACCTCCGTCTAGCGTTTTTTACGCTAGTGTTCACATTAGAGTCATGTTGGCGTGAGTTATCTTAGTATTGAGAGGTGTCAGTGGAGTTCTAGTTTTTATTAATTATTGCGAGGCAATTTTTATAATGTTAATGATCAATGGCCAAAGATCTCCAATATCGATTTCTGAAAAAGTACTTTCATAGATAGTTGCTAGATCAGTCTGAAAATGATTGCATATTTCTTCCTTATTTGCAATAATAAAAAATTTAAAGATTTGTAACTGAATATAGGTAAGGATGAAATGGCTAACTTTGGTGTAGAAGAAGACCTTAAAAGACAAGGCTTGCGGATCGAAAAAACTGATGATTGGTTGATATTGTGGCTGGAAGTAATAATAATATTGTTTTTCGTTTCATGCTGCCAGCTTGTTCCATGTCTTGTGCAACCATTTGTTGTAGTCAGGCTGGTCCTTTCCACCAAATTTTTAGGGAAATGTTAGGACTGGAATTAGCTCTCTTGGTTACGTCTTTTTTTTAGCTATAGGATTGGAGATCCCACACAGTACTTCAAGTATGTAGCTAAGTCAACCTACTCCAGATGTCCATAAACGTTGAAGTAAGATTTTTGCCTAATGACTTTGTTTTTCGTTTTCTACATCAAATATGTTGCCTTAAAGCATTTTCCAAAATTGCTCAGAACTAGAATTGTGCTATAACTAAAACTAGAGATGGAGATCTGGAACTTTTATCCACGAATTATCTGAATGAAAATTCACTTGTGTACTTTTTGTTGTTGTTTCTTTTTTTGAAATATTGTATATGTTTCGTGTGCGAATGTATAAACAAATTTTCATAAAAACAAAATAAAGTTTTTCTGTAATATTGCCAGACATTATTTAATAATATTTATCGAGAAAATTAATTTTAAAAATTCAAAACAAAAATAAATGTTTTCATTTGGCATTTATCTGAATTATGGCACGAATTGTTTCCATATCCATCATAGTTATTCGATAAATTTAGTCCATTGATCTATTTCCTGGTTTCGAACTTGAAGAAATGGTTCAGCCATTGAAAGCGTTTAGAATCTAAAAATAAAAAAAGATAGAACCGAACAGAAAACCACTCCATAATAAATCGCTTGTGGTCATTCATCTCAATGTCAAAGAAAAACATTTGACAGCATTTGATCTACATTGATACAACCGTTTTCTCTACAGCAATAATTGAAAACTTTAAAATTTAATTTGTTTTCTTAATTATTTTTGTTGTTATAAAGAAAACTGCATCCAGCTGTTGTTCATAAAACAACGAGAGATAAAAAAAAATTTGAAAAAACAAAATTAAATCAAAGAAAACCAAACAGATTTTTTTATGGACAGTGTGTCATCTTGTGACGTACGTTTGTCTGGTGTCTTTGATTTTCTTATAACCATTGTGTCGGATTAATTTTGCAATTAAAATGTTGAAATATATTCTCTGGTTAATGGATACGTGTTGAGTCGCAGGTAACGAATATTGGTGTGAATTACACAAGGCAGTTAATAATAAAATGTGAAAAATTATGAATGTTAGGAAAGAACTTTGCTTATTCCAAGGTACAGTATCATTTTTTACATCGACACGAGCTGTTGACTATTATTATCATTTTTTGTGGAAATTAACTATCTTTTTTAACATTTTTATTTCGAGTGGACTAGTTTGTTATCAGAAAAGGGTGCTAGGTAACTAAATTTTGTACTCTGGCAACACCATTTCATATTATTTCAGATTGACTAATATTTGAGTAATTCTTTCCAATTTGACTTTGCTACCCAACAGTTTATGGGTCCAGAATAACCGTAAGTTGGACGACGAAAACAATAAAGAAAAAAAGTAATCTCGGTAATCGGAATATAGTTCGCAAATCAAAATGACCAAGGCGCTATGAATGGAGAGAATTCGGCCACGTAGAATTGTCAACGAAAATTGGAGCAACAAATTAAAAAGGTACTGAAAAAAGTTAATTTGAATTTCGCATAACTTACGCCACACATGAATATTTAAAAAGAATCATTGGTATGTCAACTCGAGAGCAACGCCACCTATTGATGACGAAAGATTATTTTTATAAGTTTAAAAGGTAAACTTCTTTATCCGTAGCAGATACTAGTTAGTTTAGCAATAAAGCTTATATGTTGCTTGCGTGCAAACACGTTGCGTGAAATATGTATAATATTCGGTATAGGTATGATTTAAACAGGTGTGTGGTTTGAATTGTTGGATGGTTGCAGAAGAAAGCCAGATGGTTTTTAATGATTTAAATAATTAATTATTTATTACAATATTGCTTTTTATTAAATATTTATTTTGCTGAAAAATTGAAGTGGCAGAGCAATACATTTTTTTTTGTCATGGAAAGAAATAATAATATTTTTTACTGCCATCTATATTGCGGTAATATAACTATTTTAATTGCTATTAATGCTGTGTGCAAATAACTTATATTACTATAAGGGAAATCGTGAACATTTCCATAGTAAATGCTAACGACAACATGATTTCGTTCAATTTTGTTTCGGATAAAAATTCTAGATGGCATACCAAACGTTTTTAACGAGAACAATAGATGGCACGTCAACCAATTTTTTTATTTTTTATTTTTTCATAAAATTTCATAACAGCTGTTAACACGAAACTTTTTTTAAAAATTTAGAATATTTAAAACAAACTATCAATGAATTAAAATATGTTAACAAATATCATCAAAAATTAAATGTAATACAAAGTAATTTCAATACAGGATTTTTAGGTTTTTTAATAAATTCCGAAAGTCTAAAAATTATGTACAATGAATTAATTGTAAATGATAAATTAGATTATTTGTTAACATATAAGTTTAGCCAGGATCACTTAGAGTTGTTTTTTGGGTTGATTCGTTATCGAACTGGCCGAAACGACAATCCAACATGCAAACAATTTATAGCATCCTATAAACGGCTAGTTGTTAATAAATCTATAAAAGCGCAAGGTACGGGTAATGTTTCCTTGCCAGAAATATTAACTATTTCATCCAGCCGAAAGACAAATCAATTAAATTTAAATGATGATGTTGTATTAGATTTAATTGAAGTCGAGCTGGATGAATACTCGTGTGATATAATAACGTATTTAGCTGGGTATATTGAAGCCAAACAATTGCCTAAATTTTTAAAATGTAAGGAATGTCTCCAAATTTTAAATAAAAGTGCACGGTTGGAGCTAAATCTAGGTTTATTTAATTTAAAAAAATGGGGTAAATTAATGACCCCATCATTAAATACATACAAAATTTTAGTCGAATGTGAGAAAATTTTTAAAAGTAGTGTTAATATTAATGTAAAATTAGAATATAGTAAGTTAGTTTTACGATCAATACAAAATATTAGTTTAATCGATTTAATTTTTATAGATAATAGCAATCACTTATACTCTAGATTTAATATTAATGATATAGAAAATCATTTTTACGTGTTAATTAAAACTATCATAAATATATATTATAAAATAAGATTTTTTCATTTTGCAAAACAAGAGAATTTAAAAAAAATTGGTGTAAGAAAAAAATTAACGAAGTTAATTCATTTTAATGAAATGAAATAATTAAAAAAAAATAAAATTTGGTTTTATTTATTTATTATTGTATATAAATATAAGCCCATGTACTCCAATCCCGATTATAAAATTTAAAATTTTTTTTTTAGATTTAAAATTTTTGTTTCGTTAATAATTCGTTCAATATAAAAAACTGTAGATAAAAAAATGTAAACATTTCGTTCAACTACTCTAGTGCCATCTACTATTTTTATCCCAACTAATATCATGTTGGCACATAAAATCGACGCGATTTCCCTTATAGTAATATAAGTTATTTGGCTGTGTGCCTTAATCGATTTTTCAAACAACTTATCAAATTTTTCAATCTTCCGCTATTGTCACATAGGTACCGCCACCAGGTACCTGGTAATATTGCAGGTGGCTGAAAAGTATATTTTCGATGTAAATTTTAAGTGACTTTTCACATAAAGTATAAAATACTTTTAAACTATAAATAAACTTTAATACTTTTTGGTTTAGTTTAGGTTCAAGTTGAGGCACACCGTTAGCGACTTTTGTCTAATTTTGTGTAGTTCCATCTATCTAGAAATAGCATGAACTGACTCGTTATAATTTAGTTTAGTCGATTAATGTACACCGCATAAGGTTGTTACTATGTAAACCAATGTAAACCAAAATGTATTGACATGACAATAATAATAATACAAAGGTGCAATGATATTCAATGTAAACACATAATTTTACGTAAGTTGATTATTTGGATGCAGCGCGACTACACATTCCAACCTCCAATGAAAAAAAGACCTAACCAATGTAACACGGTTGGTTGGTAAGTCGCCCATTAATGGTTGGATAGGTTTTGACGTATATAAAAAACCACTTGATACACTTTTTTATGACTCGTCATATAGCTAACTTGCCATTAATTAACCAATGAAATGGGTATGATTGCCGCAGAGTAGTTCCTCTTATGACGTGTGAATCAGGATTTCGGTGATGTCATCTTTGACTGGTAATATTGCAGGATGCTTCCCATGGAATTGATCGGTTGCATGTGCTATACGACGACCGACAAAATTTGTCGGGTAGTTCGTGTTAATTTGAGAAACACGATATCCCAAAAAGACGACAAGAGAGCGAGGCACGGTTTCTAACCATGATAACATGATTGTAGAATCACTCCACCAAATTTGAGCAAATTTGAGCCGTCTTGGTTTAATGATTGACTCCATCAATTTAAGCTCCATTCGAAAATTTGCACCACTCGTCTGCAATATCTTTTGAAAGTTAGTCCTTCCGCTCTAATGAATTGGCCCTTGTTCTCTGAAATATTAACCTCACATAAATTGTAATCGGAGCTAACCATTTTTGAGGATCAAATAATCTGGACGACTCCGATAACATTTTCGTTTCGTCATCGTTGGTACTTCGTTTAAAGCGAGTCTGTCAGAGAACAAAACTGAATTGCTGTGATACCATAAATACCGATTACCTTTGAGTATGGCGAATCTTTTTCGAATTCAATTAACTTTTTTTGATTAGGTGATGCTTCCTCGTGTGGTTAGCAATCTCACAGCCACTTCCGGAGATTGAGGACGTTAAGATCGTTGTTATGTCGCCGTTCAACTTGATTAGTTGCTTGATCGTACCAGTTCTAGTCATTAAATCATCGACGTAAACATCTCTCTAGATTACGGTTAATGCGTTTAGAAATTTGTGTTGATTATTGGCATTCTGCTTTAATACTGGTGTCGAGAGAAATGGTGCTAGAGCAACCCATATTCAAGTATATGCCATAACGGAGTCCCTTTGATAATTAGTAAAATTATGTTCACAAAACATTTCTTGCTGGGTTTGGTGGGTAGTACTTTTGAGATTCTCAATTTCCCAAAATTGAGTAAGAGATTTATCTATATTGATGGTGGTAAACTGGTTTGTTATCTTCGATGGCTCCTGATTTTTCACTGTCCCTGTTATGATCCAACCTAGAACGGTGACTCGTGCTATTGGGTTAGAATTAGTATCGTTGAGAATATCGAAGTCTCCAGGCTTGTTAAACGTCAGTACCCCGATTTTGTTCGTTTTTTCATTCATTCTAATGCAAAAGAATCGAAAATTTCGTATACATATACAGTGTATAAGATACACATTTATTATTGTGTGATTCAATTTTATTTTAATGTATCAGTTTAATTCTCATGTAAATTACGCCCAAATGTTGTTTTAATAAAGCCTAAATGTCGAAGCGGTTGTAATCGGTAAACGCATGAGTATTATTTTCCCAACCTTTTGATGTGACGATAGATGGCTTGCTTATTCATACAAAATCAAAAACCAAATGTCATTTTGTATTTTCATTGAAAGAAAAATATTATAGACGGAACTACATTATTTTGATCAAAAATCGAACAGAGAATAAAATGTATGTTTCAAATGTCAAATATTAAATCTAAAATCAAGTCACAAAATCAAGTTTCAAAATGTCATCATTCATCAACAAAAAAAAAATAAACAGCATGAGTAATACACTGGGCATATACACTCACACAAACACAAGATACATTATTATTATGTCGATTTCGATTGAAGAATAAAACTTGCACTGAGTGCAAAAAAGGTACTCGATTTACACTGATTATGTTCGATTGATGAAAAAAAAACTGCTCTGACAGCTAATTTGAATACCACGAACACAAACACTGATATTAATACGTTCCGGTTTAACAACTCGTACGCATGAAAATTACAAAAAAACGAACAAAATCGGGGTACAGGTCTGAAAGCTCAAGATATTTGAATTTATCCTAATTGTACTGGTCTATGGTTCCCTGCGATTGTTGCGACGTGATTGATGTCAGAACAAGGCCTTTAACGTAAAAACATCTTTAATTTCACCTTTATGGTGACGCCGACCTTCGGTGACGATAAACCCTCTCCAAATATTCGGTAGTTTGTGTGACGGCACCCTTACTTCTGGACGCAAGTTTTGGTGACTAACGAAACTAAACTTCCGGAATCCAATAATGCCCTGCAAGGCTAGAATTCATTATTTGCACCACGAATGTTAACTAACGCGGTGTGTAGTAATCCGGTATCGCAGATTTTGGCTTCGAAGGATTTTGTGGTGTCATTGGACGGTGTTACTAACATCGTAGTCGTTGTAGTACTGTCGTTGGGAATACTTACCTTCTAGACTTCGATCTTGTCTACCATTATGCCAAGATGTAGTAATGTGTTATGACATTTGCGACATTTTAGGCACGATTTTCTTGACTTGGAATTTAAAACTGTGTGAGAATTACACAAAGGCATAGATGTACTCGTACGTCTTAATTATTTTATAACCCCCTCCTTTTTGGATTGAACCATAATTGAACCTGCAAAATCAATTCCCACATATGAAAATGGTCTAAATTGTGTTACTCTTACTTGAGGCACTTTCCCCATCAGTTTAGATAAAGAGCTTGCTCGGTATCTCATACATTCCACCCAATTGTGACTCATGTTTTGTTTGATAACTACTACACGGTTGAAAATGTTAGTATAATAATAATAAGATTTTTGTATTCATACAGATCCATAAAAAAATCTTATAAATTTGATATATTCTGTATTTATAAAACTAATAGTAAAAACGTATTAAATTGATATGTTATTCTTATAAAGGAAAATGATATGACGTCATCAAAATTAATATAATGCTGGTGTAACTTTTATATGATTTATTTGTATAACCTTTTTATATATGCTTACCTTATTAATTTAATAATTTTAACTTATTGAAAATAATAAAACCATTAGTATAAAATTAATAGGACGAATATATAAACATTTTATAAGGTAACCGTATTTAGTTTATAAGTTTTAATTTATTTTCAGTTAAATAAATTTAGTTGCACAAATAAAACCCAAAATTTAATTTTCAATGTACTTTTTTTTTCAATGTAATTTATTTTATATAATATCTTTTACAAATTCAATTTTACATTAATTTGTTTAGCTTCTATAGTTACTTTGTTATTTCATTATTGTTTTTAATAATGTATAGTTTAGTCGGCCTACGCGACCTTACAGCCTCATATGTGTTTAAATCAGAATTATTTAACAATTTAATACAAACTAAATGTTCTGTGTAACTATCTTTTTCTATTTCGTAACAATTATGAAATTCATCAAATTCTTTTACATTATATTTTTTGCATAATAATATAAAATTTGTTTGTAAACTTAATATATATTTTATCTCGAGAAAAGTTGAAATGTGATTACCATCCGACTCGAAGTTTTGCAATGAGACAAAGAGTGATGGCCTATAATGGAATAATTGTTCAATAAACGTTACCATATACAGTGGCTCACCTCTTCGATAGCCAACATTTGATAAAATATTTTCATATGTTTGAAAAAAACTATTTGATAGTTGACTATATTTCCCACACTTTACTTGTAGCTTTTAGTTTAGCTTGTACTAAAAGTATTTCATCTGGCAAAACGGCAGAGTTAATTATCAATAAATATCGTTTCGCTGTTTCGTCGTCAACACCCGTTTCTTTTTCTTCTTCTTCTATATCAATGGAATCGACGTTAAAATGGGATTCTAATTTCCTTTTCTTCACCCGGTCGTTTTTTAGTTTTATTTGGAGAAAGCCAGTAGCTTCACAGTTAATTAGAAGATCCTGAAAGAAATAATAATGGAATAAAATTGCATGCTTGCAATAAATTTAATCAAAATATAAATAAAAATCAGTTGGTAACTAACCAATTCGTTTTCACCGTGACTTTTTAGACATGGAAATAAATTTACACAAGCTTTCGCCGCCGCAAATTGTTGTTCTCTTGAAGGCTTAAATCCGAAGATTTCTTGAACGTAACTGGCTAGTATTGAAATTATTTTTCGCCTTTGATTCTCTGTCAAATATTTATTTTGCTCGTGTTCTGAAAACACGGTTGGTCCTAAAGTAGTGTTAAGGATATATGCCTTTAATGCCTATATATAAAAAAAATAATTAAAAATATTTGTATGGTACTAATGGTTTTATTATTACATCGGAAGTTGCGACAATTCCAGAACCTATAACGGCATTTGATTTTCGTAATATGCCTTCATTTTGTACATCACGATCTTTATAGTTAAATGAGTTACTATTTTCAGCTATAGAGTTTTTCGTTTTAAGTTTTAAAATAAAATTGGGATGCCGGTAGAAAGATTTTACGTAATCAACAAATATATCTTCGCTAATTACAGCTCCGTGAATATTCTTAAAGTGATCAAAATCCTCAATTGCATAAATTGTATTTTGCAAAGCTGTAGTTAAAGCAAATAAGTTAAAAAAATTAAAAATTATTTTATAACAATTATTTCTACTAGTATGTATAACTAAAAAAAATATAGCTTACCCGATAAGACAAAATCCAGGTAAAGTAAGTCACTCGTTTCATTTACACAATATTTATTAATTTTTGAAATTTTTAGTTCTCCGTTAGTATCGAATGTAATAAATATATTTTCTTCGGAATGCATGTTGGTACAAAAAATAATAATATCGTAAGAATTATATTTTTAAATATTCTGGAACATAAATAGTTAAGGCTCACTCACTTTACAAGTCTACTTAAAAATAGAATGGGTACCTGCTGGGTACCGTTGCCAGTTTTATTTCATATGTGCGTTCAAAGACATATAATATATAATAAATAATTTTTTTAGATTTTAATATACATATATCGCATATGATTTTAAACTGATTTTAAACTGTTTTTTTCACTGTCAATAGTCTAATTTTGTTCTAACGTAAAATCATGGAAAATATTTGCACGCGTTTAGATTAACATAACCTAATCTGCGATTAGATTCACTGTGTTTTAATTTTCAGATGTATTAATAATATTTTTATTATTTCACTATAACTACAAATAGATTTGCTTGTATCAAAATATTAATTAGTTTAAATTCACTTTGAAAAATTAATTCGTGTATTACATAAAATATATATTACCGTCTACTCGAAAGCAAAATTATGAAAAAAATGATTGAAAAAAGGAACACGATATTTCCCGTTTAAATTATTTTAAACGAAATCGTATACATTTTATATTATTTTCTTATTAATGCATGATTTTTTGGTTTTTGGTTAACGGTAATTTTGTATTTTATACTATTTTTGTATATTATTTATATATTATTCATATTAAAAGATATATGAATTTGTAAAAGAAATTTACTGTTTGAATTTATAAAATGTTTTTATACGAAATGGATTTATATTTAATACGAATATTGTATAACCTAAACTTATAAATTATTACTTATGGTTTTTAGACTATAATATTATTAAATTTATATGAAAGTCGATTTAAAGTTATCTAATTGTTTTATTAATTCCATTAATAAATCGATACTTATGAAAATTTAGACGAAAATCCGTATAAATAAGTTTTATAAGAAACATTTATTACTATTTTTTGGATAATTTTCAACCGTGTACCAATTATCCAATAGTTGTGTTGGTGACCTTGTTCCAATTTGCTGAGGATGTGCATGTAGTGTAAAATATTTCGTATTAAAGTCAGCTGCTGAGTTTCGTGTGTAAGTGCGACTTTGTGAACGATTAAGTTGGTAACGATGGATCGGAAGTGATGCCATGATGTGTATATCTTTTGTTAGATGGCGTTGTGGATCCTCTGGAATGAAATTTTAGAAGATGGTTTTGGCCATGAATGAAATTTTAACCGTGGTTTTTAATCCGTAAGCAAAGCTACTCCGCTCTCGATCATGTTGAACTTTCATTTATAAAGTTGTAAGTTTTTAACAAGCTATGAAATGAGATTGCCCATAGATTATGAATCTAAAAGTATCCTGTATTAGTGTATTCTCCATGTATATCCTTAAACACAACGATAGCTGTTGGTATAGATGTTCGGAAGTGTTGTGACTCACATTAAGTTGAGTGTTGTTTGGTAAAAAATGTGGTAACACTTTGGCTGTGTTGTTTTAAACTTTGGATGATATGGTCTATTATTGGTTGAGCAGTTTTTGGGAAACCTAAAACATCGAATGATAACGCGCGCAAACCTCAAATGGCTTCATCAGCTGTGTTGTAAATAGTTCGTTGACTGGATTGATTTAATTTTCTTCCATATTTCTTCGTAATTCGCAGACGTGTGGTTTAAGTATCGAATTAATAAACCAACGATTCGAATAAATCTACTTGTATAATGGTCGTCCATAACCGGGATGCTAACATTATGACTTATGACCCTTTTGATATTGTTTAATCCTTAGGAAAAAAATCCAAATTTGTACATTCAGCCTTGTATATTTCTCAAACTTTGTGTCCAAACTTTTCGATTTTCATCAAAATTTAAATGGCCGTAAATTCGTTGGTAATGGGTTCGGCTTTACTTTATGGATTTAGGATAGCTAAAACGATTCTAGGCTAAATCACGTAAAAACATTCGAAAAAAATCCAAATTTCTACAGTCTTTTATATTTCTCAATTTTTGCCTAGTTTTATTGTTAAAACCCGATTTTCAATACACAAGTTCGCTTTACATTCCCATCTGTACATTGAATTGCACCAGCCATACTGTACTATAGCATGGACGATGCTTAATTCTGCACTCCAACACAGGGGTCATTGGAGTAATCATCGTCATCACCAACCGTAATCAAGTAATAAAAAATTCCTCCCCCGTAGGTATTCGAACACGGTACCTGCCGACATAAACACCGCAACTTTAACCACTACACCAATGACTCGATGAGTTATCAATTTGTAAGTCAAACTTACCATCGAACATTGCCTTCGAAAATTTTGAATAAGTATCAGTGGTTGGTGTATTTGTTCAATCAAAAATTCTTCTTTCATTTTGACTGCCTCAGTCCTGCCAATTCCAAAATAAAACGTATAGCACCAAAATAAACTAATAGATGGCCCACCCTGTAAATACATTAATATTCACAGTTCTTGACATGATTTTAACGGAAAATATTTGCCAATAAGTCAAAATGAAAATTGAAACTTTTCCAATGAATGAAAAATGTACGATACATATGTTTTCACACCTCATGTCAATCCTGTATAATATATGTATATAGGCAGTGAAACTGTTAACACTTTTTTTGTGTTTATAACCCGTGTCTTACATGTTTTTCACACGAAATCGATTTTTTTTTAAATTCTTGTACACACGAAACATTAATACCAATTAAATATACTCGTAACTCTCCCATTGTCATCCATCAACGCAATAAATTAACTAAAAAATATTTAAAATCGATCGATCGTGAAAACTTAACTCGTATATATATATATATATAGAGATGAAATATATGCACACGGCAAGTATGTATCGACGTGTGCTATAAATTTTCCGCATATGACAATTCACCTGCTTTTATATTTTCTATTGGTTATTTTCAATATTTTTACGAGTTTTTTTTTATGACACCAAAACACGACAGATATATTTAATTTTTTTTTAACTGAAAATGCGATTAGTCAAGATGACATGTAAACTGACATGCTCTTGTCTCGGCTGGTATGATTTTATGATGTTTATTTATTGTTTGACATTTTATTACCGGAAAATTTTTATCCCTCATCGTATGGCACATGTATTGAGACAAACGTTGATCATTATTTGTCTTATATATATATGATTGCTAATACAGCTGTACAAGTGATGATTTGTTCAGTTTAATATTTGCATATGTCATTATATAATAGCCTCAATCTGGGCGCCAACTCTAAATATGAATTAAAAGTTTCTGCCAAACATATACCTGTTTTTATTTTTATTTCCAAATCGTATCTCACAGCCATCAAAATAGCCAATGCTCTTACGCTGAGCACAACCTTTACTACTAAACAGGATTTTTGGTGGTTTATCTCCCCTTTGCCATTACATTTAGTTTTGAAAATCCATTTTCACTTGATTGCTGTATGATCAGGTGGCAAATCTGCAAGCGACCACGTTCGTTTTCAACTAACAATCGTTACTCCTCCTCCATAGCGCTTGCTCATAGCTTCCTACACTGACACTGGATTATCTAATTGAACATGTGACACAGCGTAAATAAAACCATTACTCGATTTATGTTGTCTAGTTAAACGACACGGTTTGACGAAACCTTTATCTGAAAATTCTAAACCAGAACTGTTCAGAACTGTCCAGAACTGTCAATTGAACCCTGATACTCAATGTTTTCCCAACAGGAAACATTTGCAGAATCCGTAATTTAATTTTGAATATGTATACTTATATTAAAATCATCATCAATATCACAAGCTCCTGAATCATTAGCATTTCTGTTTTAATTGTTCTACCGCAGTTCATTATTATCATAGCGTCGATCTCGCCTAAAAAAACGACATCACGACTGACACTCGTGCGTAATTTCTTTAAAGCAAAGCTCGATCAACTCGAAAAGTCGATAGTCCCTCGACACGGTGATCGATTCACGGGGTACGCTGTTGCCAGCCTCACCACAAAATCTGTTGGTGCTCTGTCACAATATCTGAATGCAATGTATTACGTTTTAAACCTATTTGATTTACAAAATAGTTATAAAATATCGCGAGCCGCTAAATGAATCAACTGGCATTGGCCCACACAAGTCAGGGTGAATAAGTTCTAGAACTCTTGAAGCCCGAAATTTGTTGTCCTTGAACGAAAGAAGAGTTTATTTTTCTGTAATACAAAGTTTACACTTGTCTTGTACATGTGCTAGACAACGTTGCCAGAAGTTTTGTAAATTTGCAACTCTGACCATTAAACCAGGTTCACTCTGCTGTGCCACTCTGAATATTTCAGCTTGACAATTAATCCTTAGTCAACTAATTAACTGACCAGAAGAAAAAATAAGTTTTGGTTTATAGTTTACAGTTTTTGTGAAGCAGTCGTTTCTATGTTTACATCGGAATTAGCTTCATTGGTGGGCGATGTTATTGATAAATAACCAGACTAGGCGCTTAACTTCGGAACGCATATATACACTATTAAAAATGTATGATCTTGGCGATAAAAAAACATCTCAATTACTACGTTTGATGACGGATTTAGCCAAGAAAAATTTTCCGGAAACCACAATAAAAGTTATTTGAGAACAAAAATAGCCTTCTGTAGTTCGGGCAATAATTGTAGGTTCAGATGGATCATTTGAAAAATCGCAGAACTATAGCGAATAAAGTATTCGACGCTTTCAAGGGACCACCTATTAGGGTTACGTCTGCAGAATCACTGGTTATAATTGTTAAGCAAAATGTTATGCAACAAATTAACGAAATTTCACAAGCAATTAACAACTTACAGCGCTCTCGATCACCCAGCTTTGGACCGACTAATTACAAAAAATATTATTCTCGTGATCGGCATTACACAATATCAGGCGCACGTTTCGGCGATCAAATATATGATCCTCCCTTTAAATTTTTTTCCGCTGAAAAATTTTCAAAAAAAGTAGATAGCTCATTTATTGTGGCGGTAGTAAATAATAGCTAAACCCTTCACCGCCTCATGATTTATAACATTATATCTATAAGAAAATATCTTATAGACACTGGTGCATGAATTTATGTCCTTCCAGCAACTTTAGAAGATAAACTAAATATGAACACCACTTAACACATATGGTTCCCGACAACTCACACTTAATTTGGGTCTCAGAAGAGTTTTCATTCTGACTTTTATTATTGCAGATATGACCATACCAATTATAGAAGCTGATTTTTTGAATATATGTAATTGATGTTAACTCTATTAATCCAGCTGTTTTACTCATTCTCTCAAGTTTTAAAGAGCTCACACAAGAATCGAAAGTTTTAAACACGGTTAAATACAACATAACTAATTTTTTGGAGACTCAGGATCTTCAAGATATCTGCCAACCCTCTAGTAGCGCTTGGTAAAGTCTTCTTAACCTTGTCCAAAAGAAGAACGGTGAATGGTGTTCTTGTGGGGAGAGTTCTTGCACAGTTTTCTCCACGATCGACCTTGTCTGGACATATCACCAAATACTCATCAATCTAACGATATTCCTAAAACCGCAATATCAACTCCTTTCAGATTATTTCAATTTAAACGCATAACTTTTGGGGTTAGAAACGCGACTCTAAATTTCCAGCGTTTCATGTATTTCATACTACAATAGGTTTGAACATCTCCTTCGTCTATTTAGACGATATTCTCATTACCTTATCATGGCTTGAGGAACATCTAAAGCACCTTCGTATTATTTTCCAACGCGGTTAATGGATGCTGGGCTCATAACTAACACTGACAAGTGCGATTTTTCCAAAGTTGATTTCCTTGGTCATTCTATCAATAGTTCTGGAATTAAACCATCATTGGAGTGTGTCAACGTTATCAACTACTTTCCCCGTCCAGAAACAGTTAAATATCTATGACATTTCATGGAAATGATTGGTAATCAAGCCAATCTTAATCAATCATTAAAGTGATCCATGAAAACTGAAATCCTGGTCAAGGTTTTGACTTTTGTAAACTCCAACTCAGAGAACAAGCAATTCTTTCACATCCATCGCCCACAACTTAACTCGCCGTTATCGTAAATGCTTCAGATACTCTCGCAGAGACAGTAGTACAACAAAGAGTGAACGAAATATTGGAATGTTCGAGTTTTTTCTCGCTTCGTCTTGATGAAACACAACAAAGTTATAGTGCGTATGACTAGAAGTTACTGGCAGCTTACTTGGCTATTAAACATTTAGGCATTATTTTTGCTTGCACTTAGAAAACTGATAAAGCTAGTCCTAGACAGTTTTAACACTTAAACATCATAAGTCAATTTACGACGGACATACGGTGGAAGATACTTCATCGCGTGTAGCAGAACTTTCAATACCAGTTATATAGGCTTTCATAAAAAACGACGTAGGAAGACTGGGTCAAAACAGTTTGATGCTGTTCAGTTTGGAGCTGAACCCAATTGTCTGTTTTAGCATATAAGAAATTATGCTATATGCTCTATAATAATTAATATGTAACCCTTGCCGAAATTATACTTATTACCTTTTCTGTCTCCACATTGGGCATTAGTATAGTTAGTTACATAACCATATCGATTACGACCGTCTACAAAGATAAAACAATTCTGGAAAGTAATGTATCGTTTCCGCCCTATAAAAACACGAACCAATTTACTTACGTGTTTTTGGTATGTGTACCAATGAAATTTTTTCCATCATATGTGAAATATCTAATCGCGCATCTATAACAATATCAAAGAAGAAAACTGAGAAAATCATCTCATAAACATGAATATTAAGTTTTTTTTTAAGATTTCTAAAAATTTTTTTTTTATATATCTTAAGGAATCGATTCGATTAATTTGTTTAGATTTTAAAATTATATGATGTGTTGAAATATACAAGACATAAACGCACAGTTTAAAGATGAAAATAACGAAATTATTTTGTGAGGGTATGTGTGATGGTGTGCATGTATGGAGGTGTATAATGAAATTATTTTATATATTTTCCGAATAAAATTTAATATATTTGTGTTTTATGAATATAAAGGGTGATTTAATTGGAGATTCTAATTAAAAGCTGACAATTCTTAAAATCATATTCGAAATTTAGGATATGCCCAAAATTCGATATAATCATTCTCCTGCTTTCCGAATGCATCATTTTATGGTAAATCACCATTAAAGGCTTTCAAACTTCAAGTTTAAGAGATTACGGATTAAAGCTAAGAAAAGTAGAAAAACTCCGCAGGGTCATAGGTTTAGTTGTTTAAAAAGAGAAATATTGCAACAACGTAATTTTTATTGGCATTTTGGATCGACAATCATAAATAACTACCACGTCGGTTACAACTATTGATCATCCAAAAGATGCAGTATCTGCTACAAAACACATCATTCACTCTTACATTTGGTAATATTAACGAAAGAAACACAACACCAATCAGAGTCACTAACCATAAATTTAAAAAGTGATATTACACAAGTCGACAATATCAGGAATCATAAAATAAATGTTCATCACCCACATAGCATCATAAATCATCAGACACTTCTACCAACTGCTATAATAAAACTCAAAAACGAGTTCGGTGATTAGAAGTTATGTCGCGCTTTTTTAGATTCCGGATCATAAATGTCGTTTGTGACTGAGAATCTAGTAAAGCGGTTAAGCTGATCGCGGACAAATGCACGTATCAGTATCAGCGGAATTGGTCAGACAACAATTGAAAAACCGATACCCCTGACTTGGAACATTTACCACTGGTTAACTCCACCTTCAATCAACCGCACAAAATCGATGTGCTCTGTGAATGTCACCAGTTTCTTAGTTTATTAAAAGCAGACACAATCAAGCTTAGCTTCTATCTCTAATCAGCATCTAACAAATCTCACCTTTGTGAATCAAATCTCACCTACCAATCGCGGAACAATAAAAAGACGGAAGGCAATGGAGGGATGGTTCGAGAAGGATGTATAATCTTGAACAACGTATGAAAAATGTGCTCTGAAGCACATGGAAGAAGTACCAGCATTGAAATACCAACTTTCTCATCACTGTAAAATCGTACTACACCCTTAAAAATCATAGGTATTACAACCAAACCTTTAGGTGATTACATCCAACAAAATCCCCAACGCACTAACCTCTCACAACCATTTCTCAAATTGAAAAGGCGTTACAAGTGATCCGTGATATCATAAAATAAAGGATCCGTTAATTGCACAAAGGATTTGACTCAATTTCTGTAGATAACTTTATGTCTGGATGCCACAGAAAGGAAGAGGCATATCGAATCCAAAATTCAGTTTTCGCTCCCTTAAAATCTTATGGATTCAATTTGAAAAATTGGTCCTTAAATTGCGGCCGATTATTAAAAAAATTTGTACCAGAAAATAACGAGAGTGTTCTTTTAATTATAAATAAAAAGGATTCATACCTCAAACTTCTCGGCATTCAATGGAATACGATTAAAGATGAATTGCAGTTGAAACTTTCCATTAATATCCAATGAAATGGAACAAAACGAGAGATACTCTTAGCAAAGCTGTCCATATTGAAGTTGTGTCAAATCTAACTATCGATAATTTAAGCGTAGCATTGCAGAGATCAGTTTCATGTTGCAGATTCAGACAATGGCTCCAACTTTATTGACGAACTTCGCGAGACTTATGAATTATTATGAATTCCTGAAAACAAATTCTTATAATATTTTCTCATTTATCGCCTCAGAAAGCATGAAATGGCATTTTAGTGTAGCATAGCACCAACATTTGGCGGACTATGGGAAGCAGAAGTAAAATCTTTTAAATATCATATAAAGATCATCCCAAACGAAGGGAAATCCCAAACGAATTATAGTATTTAAAATTTCATTTGTTTGATCACATTGCCATCTTTTGTAAATTATTGTAAACCAACAATAATCGAGTACCTATGATTTTTAATATATGTAACTTTACTAAGCGTTTACCTTAATATTCAAAAAATGTTTTTATGGATAACACACAGAGAGATCAACATTCTTGCTCTATTTAAAAATACAAAGTAAAGACCCAAGGATCGAATAAATGAAATGAATCATTTGCTTGATTGATTATACAACCTAAAAAGGATAAAACGAAAGACTAAAAGTTATATTGCAATTGTGAAAGACTATACAAATTATTCCGAATAACGAAAAAGCTCCAGAACTAAGATGAAGGTAATGTACATCAATAGGTTGATCCACCAGATATATTCCTTTAAAGCCCTTTCATCAATCCTCAAAGTAGTATGTTTCACCAATTTATATTGACTGCCACGTGCCTATTAACTTTTTACAAAAATATGGTAAGTGTTGTGTGATCTATTTCCAAAACCAATTTCCAATTCAAATTATCATTTCCATTTAAATCACCCTTTCGATGAAAATCATTTTCTATATTCCAAACGAAAGTGTTATAAATATTTATAAACTTGTTGATTGATATTAATGAAAAGTTTTCGATTTTATAAAAAAAATTAAATTTAGAAATTTATAAAAAAAAATATTTTAAAATTACATATCGACGTCTGGACTCTCATATCTTTTAAAAATAATTTCAACACGTGAAATATTTAAAACGACATTAGACTATCATCAACTCACTATATACACGTAAATAATATGAAAGCCCACGCATAAGTTGATATCACCAAAATGTCTGCAAAATATCTACGTGTTAATCCTACGAACGAGCGAAATCTATAAATCATTTCCGAGAAAATATCGTTGGATAAAAATTTCGATATAATCGGTTCATTCTATTCATATGCAACTTGTGAGGTAAAATTTATCAAATCGTCTTTAGAAAAAAAAAATAAAAATATAAATTCGGAAAATTCTATAAATAGGAAAATTTTTGAATTTTCATTTTTTTTTTAAATTTTCATTTTTTTACATTTTGGGTTTAATAATTCATGTTTGTGTTAACAAATTGATTGCGGGTGTATCACTCGTTTCGTGCAAGATTTTTTTTTTTTTTCGAATATTATTATGGTTTATGCGCGCCTTGAGATTCACGATAGGTGAACAACAGAAAATTAGTGTTAACATTTAATTTTTGACAGATGTTTTTCTTAACGTGCTAATATTTTTGACGCCAGTTTAATGAATTTTTGAACACAGACAGTGAGAATAATATATAGTACGACGAGGAACTTTAGTGGCACCAGTTGGTTGCATCTTTTATCTAAGGCTACAACCAGAACGTGACATATGTCTGATTTTTTGATTAGATAAGAACTCAAAAAGTGCTATAATCTGCTAATATAGGTTCTTGAATTAATTATGTAATGACAATATTGTGTTAGTTGGGTAAAAAATGTATGCTCATACGTTACTTTATAACTATCTGTCAAATTAATGAAATAATAAATGGATATAGTACAACGTGTGTTTTCATAGTTGAAACTAATCTGTTTTATTTAACCTTTCTGCATTGTGCATTTATAGGTTATAGGCCCAGGCACATGTGTTAAAAACACGTTAAGAAAACAAAAAAAAAATTGTATAACGAGTGTTAAAAATGGATTAAATTACAAGGATTGCTTTATTGCTCAAAAACCCCTGATGTTTTCATTTCGGTTACCATTCTATCCACCTTCGTCTGCGTTGCTAATAGCTCCCTTCTTGACATTTGACTTATTGGCATCTCCGCTTCTGTTTCGATCCTGCTTTTAACCATATTTGTTCCGCCATTATTCTCTGGAGCCCTTCAGAAAATGGACATTTATTTTTTCAGTACCGCATTCCCTGCCTGTTTCAGTTTCAGATCTTGTTCTCATTGCCGTTGTTACTTGGCCTGTATACTTGGATTCGATTTTTCACATTTCACTATTGTGGATACATCCTCACATTTTTTGATGATAGTTCCCTTCTTGATGGTTTTGGTCTGATCCGTTAAATTAAAAGCTCGTATTGGAATTCTTAAGTCTCTATCTGGTTGTACTATAGTGCTTACCTGTATCTAATGTAATAAGACAGCTACTTCCACTTACTGTCTCTTTTGGTGGTTAAACTATCTCCATCTTTTGTCAATCTCGATACAGGGATGGAGGTTCTGGACCTCGCTTTAGTTTAACGACTCCGTCGTTACCTTACTCCCTTTCTTAGCCAATCTTTTTACTCTCTTGGCCTGCAACACATTAGTGATGGTGTTTTTGCTCGTTTTCGATTCACGTCTTTGAATTTCATTGATGACTGGGTATGGTCTTTTTTAAACGCTGGTTCATTTGTCTCAATTTTCCAAATGTTGATTGCCGGCTTGATGTTATATACCGTCTCATTGGTTAATGCGCAGGGATTGGTCTCGTCGATCGTGGCTTTTTTGGGAAAGAATTAACAATCGATCTTAATTCTATTAGTGCAGTCTGGAGTCATGTTAGAATGTGTTAGATGCACCAATCTCTCGATATCTATACTGCATCCTCTTGTAGTGGTTCCCCACTCTTTTGATATCAAACTTTAAGCTCCATTCTGTAGAGTTCTTGTTTATAATCACTTCCATATTTATACGCTCCAACATTTGCATTACTCTACCGTAATCACCACCCTCATTTTCTGGAACGATCTGTAAAATCTTAGCTGCAGTTATTTTCACAAGCAACAATCAATGATGCAGCGCGTTCTTCATCACTTTAACAATTTCTGGTGGCTGCTGCTTCAAACTGAATATGCTGAACGATGTTGTTTCATCCAAGGTTGGAGGATTTAAGTTGAATGCGTTCGTTTGAATTATTATATTATTTTCGGCTCACCTGCGAGGAAACATTCCATTCATTACGTCAGCAAACAGCTGATGAAAACATATGAACTTTAAGCAAAATTGATGATCATAACATTACAGGGATTAAAAGTTGAGATTAAATTTAATTTAAGAGCAAGAAAGGCTCCAGGATATATAATAATTGTAGAATTATGCTCCAGGATATATAATAATTGTAGGATATATAATAATTGTAGAGTTATCACTTTGGATCATCGCGCTGAATATCCAACGAGGTCAAATACCACCCAAATACTCTTGATTGTGATTCATTTTGATTGTTTCGTTTAAATTTTTCACACACTTGCCATGGTTGAGCTAAACCAGGCCGGTAGTTTAGAATGCGTGCCTGTACAACTTTTTTTTCTAATCCTAAATACGGTTCATGCAGCCATTTGGCGAGTTTGTGTTGTAGTTTCGTTGCAAAACAACTATTATAATTTTCTTCGTTTACACAAAACGGCATTGTGTCAAACCGACTGTAAATTCGCGGAAAATGAAACTTTTGACATGCAAACACAATTGCGAGTAATTCCTTTCCAACCTAGGCCCATTTTTTCACTTTTGTTCAGTGTGCGCGATGCAAATGCTATTGCATGTCCATCTTGCATCAAAACACAAACATAACTCATCCTTTGATGCATCTCTTTGTTCAATAACTGGCTATAAACCTTCAATTATATGTCATGTTCAACTGTTCACGTAAATTGCACATCATTACGTGTTAAGTTACGGAGATTTGCAATAGACTTTGACATGTTTGGCAAAAACCAAGCTATGTATTGGAAAAACCCAGAAATCTTGCGACCGTCCCCTTATCATTTGGTTTCTCTATTCGAAGAATAGCACTACTGTATTTTTGTAATGGTTTTATTTTGCCACTCAAGCACTGAGAAATAAATCAAAACTTCCTTTATATCTCCAAAACTTTGGACCATTTTTGCGTTGAAACGTCCCGGGTGCAAAATTAAAGCCGTTCAGCTTGATGTGCCAGCATGCACTGCTGAGATCAAGTATAACAGTGAACACCGTTTATTTGCAAATTTTGACGTAAAGTTATCGATTATGGAAATTAGCTCGACAATTTGCAAATTGTTCACATAATCGGTTACGGTACAATAATTCTACCTGCTATCATTTGAGCCAACTCTAATTTCAATTTATCAACAAGTGCTACTGGTAGCCATTTTCGGTAGTGTAAAATTGGTTTTGAATTTTCGTGTAAATAAATTGAGACCGCTCTTGGAAATTTACCTATTCCATGAAATAATCTTCAATTATATAGCTAGCAATGGCACTGACATCCATTGGTGCTGCCATATTATGGAAAGTGGTATGTTTTACACGTATGCCGTAGTGCATTGATTATGCCGCTAGTTGTCTGTCAAAGTGTCAAAAATATAAACAAAATATTTTGTGAATATCTGCCGCATTTTATTGGGCACTGGAATAAGAATTAAAATCAAAAATTTTTGTTGTAAAATATAGCTATCGTGTGCGCATAATTATAATTATTCATATACTAAACAACGAACATCATTCCTGTTGCGATTATCTCGAACAACAACAAATTAAAATAAAGAAAAAAATTATGGCCGACGTCGATCATTTTTATTCAAACAATTTGTTGCGTTGAAATATTATTTTTTTATTTTAGGTTTAGTGTTTTCTTTTTTTATTTTGAGCTATCTTGTAATTATTGTTGATTTGTAATATTTTATGTTTTCCGCGTTTGACACGAAATGTTTTGAAGAACAATATAAAAAAAAATTTTCTGGCAATGATTGGTACTATATACGTTGTTCGTGATGCCCCTTTCTAAAAACATGATCTATAACATCTATTTTAATGCACAGTTAAAACTCTGCGATTAAAAAATATATCGTGGTCATGCAAATCACGCTTTATAAAGCTCTAAATCGACCGGTCTAACCTACCGAAGCAAAAAGTGTAGCCTGGCCTCAAACAATTGCAGATTTATTGTAGACTACGTTGGTGTGAAGAATTCGAACAAGATCGTGCTATGGATCAAAATGAACTGAGCGGGTGGCAATATCCCTTAATGAGGTATAAAGGTGAAACACTAGATTATTTTTTGTCGTTTGGGCACCTAGTGTACACACATATTTGCAACAACAAATAGCACGGCCAAAAAAAATAACCAAAACACAAAACATTTCGTCTTTACTCAACCAACTATTTATTATTTACTATATCCGCATCCACATAATTTTTTAAATAGACAGCATCAAATAATAAAATTAATCTCAAAAGAATTTCCATAAATTTTCATATATATTCGAAACAAAATAAAAAAATAAAAATAAAAATAAGAAAACACTTGAAAAATGAAAAATTTATAATTCCCAATTTTTAATCTCACTTCATAAATTAAGGCAGCGTATTGCACGAGAGACACGTGTAAAATTGTTTTTATGTTTTAATTTTTTTTTTTTTTTAATAAAAATTTAAAATATAAATAAAAAAATATGAATTAAATAAAATATTACATTTAGAGATTTATTTATAATGTACGTACGTAATTTATAAAAAAAATTTGTTTTATAATTTTAATTGAATCGTTGAAAATTAAAATTATCAAAATTAAAATTTTGATGTCAACTTGTCAAATTGACATGAATAATGTGCGTGTTGTTTACGTTTGTTTATTTTGCAAGAAACGATAAAATTTTAAATTTGTTGGAAAATTAAGATTTAAAAAAAAAAAAAAATTCGATGTCCTGTATTTAAGACTGAAACCGTTTCGTACACATTTTGGGCCGAAGGAAACCAGTCTAGAATTTTTTGTTCTCTATACCATCTATAGAGGGTAGTTTAGGGTTAAACCTTAGTGAATAGTAGTATTAGTTGATAAGGGATAGTAATACGTAAAAAGCAAAGAAACTCTAATAAATTGGTGGCGGGCATATAGTGGCAAAGATTTAGCGTATTAGTTTGCGGTACTTCTAAAGTCTACTTCTAAATTAAAAGAGGCTAATCCAAACATTTACTCAAATGACTGAATAGTCAGTAAAACACGTAATAGTGGTCCGATTGGGATGACCGGTAGCTTAATCAAAAGCTCTATAAAATATTATGCCCATATAAAAATGCCAAAGAAATAGCAAAGGAGTGCTCGCTAAATTACTTATATAAGAATTAAAGTTTGTAAGTCTGTCTGTCTGTCAACAATCTACTGACAAATCTATCGCAAGCAGGGGTCTGAAATAGAAGCACATTTTTTAGTACTGAACGCCTGCAAAGCCCGAATTTTAAAATGTTAATTAGTTTTCTTTAATTAATTTTAACATATTTCCAAAACTTGAGCTAACCTTAATGAAACAAATTTGTAAGTTACAAATTTGTTTATTGACGGAACAGTTTTTTTGTGTTGTTGGAAACAATCATAGTAGTGGGAGATATATAAGTCTGTTGCAAAAAAAAAATTAAATAGTTCTAATTTAAAACTTAATCCGTTGTTGAAAATTTTAAAAATTATGCCGCAGCCTCCTAGAAACCAAAATGTCTTGCGACAAGACGAAGAGAAAGCAGAGAAATAAATCGAAGAAGAAGACAGGTCGAACCCACTCCCGAACGAGAATCCAGGCTGATCCAAGACTGAAAAAGGCATCGAGTAACCAGAGAAGTGGAGGCCATCCCAAAGAGAATCAAAACTACAGCGATTTAAGTGCTGCTCGAATGCGCATCTGGATAAATTTACAAAATGCAGCTTTTAATTACGACCGATCAGTAGATTATGCCTCTGATCCTTTGTGCATCATTGGTGCAATGTCTCGGACATACTAACACTGTGCGGCAATGAAGTAGAAAGGTGAAACTGTAGGAATGTGCGCTGCAGTGGAGGAAAAACGTCCACAGTTATTGGATCCTCCCGAGCCCCTACGTACTTTTCTGCTTAGACAGTCAACAGAAGACAAAACATTTCCTGGAAAACATTTCCAGAAGGTACTACAACTGTTTCCAGATGACATCTTTCGGCACAACCAAATAAATTAGAGAGCCAGGATACATGCCGACATTCAAGGTGCAGGGTCAAGTAAATCACTGCATCAGGAGTCTACAACCATTGCCAAATGAAGGGCCTAAATTTTTGCGTATATTTTGTTGGAGATAAATAACAAGGAGACCACCTTGGCATAAATGTATCACAAACAAGGAAAGAAATGGTCCTTCAGTTACAAGACAAGCTGATGAAGTCTGGAGGCTTCAAAGCACCAATAACGTCAGAAGTGACTGTCATCATGTTGGGTGAAGAACACGGAGCAAGACACATATTTTTAGAAAAAGGAGTGATACCATCTAGAGAATTCCCGAAACGCACAGGTCCTATTTTGCTCCTATTACCCGCTCCTATTTTGGCAAGAGGAGGCTGAATATAATTTTGAACTACGACAAAGGAACTCAATTACAGGAATGCCACAGGCTAAGAAGATTTCTGCGATGGACTTCTACGCATACAGGGTGATGATGAGCTCTTCCAGCTTCAACATTTTACTGAGAAGCAATGACCTGTTTTATCAATTTACCATGTATGTGTTCACCAAGATAGAATCTGAAAGGCTAAGATATATCTGACTAGTCAGAGAACGCTGAGAGTGGACCAGTATGCGTGTTTGAGGGATGCCGTCATCAACGATGAAAATAATACCGCCATTCGCCAGTTGATCATCTTAACTTCGAGCTTAACTGAGGGTCCCAGTTTCATGCACGAGCGTACTCAAGATGCCATGACCTATGTCAAAAACTACTAAAAGATCGAACCTATACATTACCTTCACATGGAATCCACATTGGCCAGAAATACAGCAGGAACTGTTCAATGGACAAAAATCACAGGATCGTCTCAATTTGTCTTGCAAGAGTGTTTCACCAAACGCTTAAAAAATTGATCGGAAAAATTTTTGGTGACGTTCAATTTCACATGTACACCTTAGAGGAACGAGGACTCCCTTATATCCACAGTCTTATTTGGCTGAAAGATACACTTCATGTTCACAGAGTGGATGACATCATCAGTGCAGAAATCCCGAATCAGCAAGAAGATCTACAACTTTTAACAGGTGTAACGAAACACAAATCCACGCTTAGAAGCTCAGAAAACGGTGGATTCACCACAAATTTCTTTCCGACGATCAGAAATCTCTGTGGACAACTTGCTGAATAAAATAATTCAGCTAGTATGCAATAAAACACGAAATAGTAGTCTGATTGGGATGACTAGCACCTTAACCAAAAGCTCTCGACATCAGTATACATACTGCTATAAAATATTGATACATTTTCACAAATATTTTTTCTGCAAAAAATAATAAAAGTTAAGTTATAATAATTACAGTAACATAATGCTAATTAAAACCGCATCATAATAGTTATTTTGTTAGTAGTAATATGAATGTTAAAGCATATGGTTTGATCATTGAATATATCTAACTGTATGAATATCAATACAAGGAAATTCAATTTACTACCTATGCGACTGTAATATTTTGCTGATATGAACATCCAAACAAAATTGCCAATTTCTAGTCACGTGCAAAAAATAAACCAATCAAAACTGAAAATTGACATATCGTTAACTGGTTGCTTAGTTTTAAATGATTTTTTTTTCGTTATATCAAATTTTTGTTTCATAAATATTTTGTACGAAATAATTTTTGAGTTCGGATTCATTTTGTGATCGGACTCTATTTAATAAAGTAAGCGTTTATAAAGTATGAAAATGGTAATAAATTTAAAGATGGTGGAAAAAATAATATTGTGTGAATTTCTTAAGTTTGGTGAAAAATTTAGTCTTAATCTGTATAATGTAATTGCGTGGCTCCATTTTTCTTTTAACTAATTTGTGCGCTCAAGATCGCGTGGTAACGTGAGTTTGATAAATAATCAAAGTAAGTATTCAACGGGCTCGGTCATATTTGCTGTAGTTGTAATAGAGTGTGATTTAACAGCAATTTGGTACACTTGTTTGTGTACTCTCCAGCCGTAACTGTTGTAGAGACTAATGAGCATGATCGGACTAAGCTTTAACTTTGTCGATATTAAAACAGTCTGGATAGACCCATATATGTAGAATTAATACCAAGTTTTGTCTCTATTGTAACGACGCCTTGAACACGTCTTAACATATTTATATACATAATCAGTGCGTTAATTGCTATTTTTCAACATGTACGAGAATCAGAGCCACATGTAGGATATAAAATGATCCTTTTGCTGTCAAAGAAATGCCAAAAATTTTGGCTGTACTGAATACATAAAATTTTTCGGAAAATACTGAACGATATCTCCTCACATTTCACTGGATGTACACGTGTTCATAACGTTGTGTGGTTTGGAATTATTTGTCCTCGTAAAACAGCCTTATAAAAAAATTGATATGTTAATTCTACAATACACCAATGAAATACACATAATCCAGCCAAAAAGCAAACAGCATTGAAAATTTTATCGGAAGTTGGACTAAATGCTTTAATTGGTATTCTTGTAACTACCGGAGTGAAGCTCGACAGTATACATCATTCATCAATTCTCTGGAAAACAATAAGCTTCTAATTTTTAAGGCTACAATGTGTAACCAAAGTTTTTTCTGTATCATGCCTGTATCAAAGAGAAACTGAGATGATACGTTTGGCGTTAATTCGGATCAAACACGCGGAGCACATAATTTTGTAACGTTACAAGAGTGCAAACAGCTAGTTTATATTGAACTAAGGTATGTGCCGTAATAAAGGTGGATTCTATCAAAAAATAAAATAAATTCCCTTTTCCCTTCAGTCAACAAAATTTGGCTCTCACGAGAACAGTGTTGCAATATTTTTTTCTCAACAGTGAAGCCAGAAGCGATTTTGTAATAATCGACAAGGGATGAATTGTTTCGTCTCGAGTTTTTTTTGGTATCCCCATAACTAGAAACAATTAAAAATTCATCAATTCGTTTGATTACACGATCTAACAAGGATGATAATTAACTCCCAACCGTCGGTCAATACTATTTTAGTGTTTTGCAAAGTTTCAGATTTCTACTTTAAGGCAATAATTAATTTGAAACAGTCAAATTCGATCGGGTGTTATAGCACTTAGGAATATTTTAAAATTTTATAAAGTAAAATTAATTCTTTCACATTGACACCAACTATTAAAAAATTTAATTTCGATTTCAATTCACTTTAATTATTTTGGATAATACTTCAATGGTTAGAAATTTCCAACTCGATAATTTTACACATTTTGCCCGGCACACTGTTATATTATAGGATCTGTAAAATAGTTTAATCCAGTCAATTAACGTCTGTTATATGTATCATCACAAAATTTAATTTTAATTAACACATTTAATTGGAAATTTTTTTTAAAATATTTATCCCCGTTTTGTTGACATAATCAACCAATACGCCTCTTTCAGTTTGCTGTCGTCTATATAATTAAGCGGCAGTAAGCGGAAAAAGACATATCCATTGAATATAGAAAGCGGTAAAATTTTCCAACAGTTAAAAAAAAATTTTAAAAATTCACACCAAAAACTAATTGCATTTCAACACTTCTATAGTTTTTAGTCTATCATAGTTTAGTATATTTTTTTTTAATTATTTATATTTCCACTATTTTCCAATTAAATTTAAATTCACTGCACAAAACACTTTCGATTTATAAAAAAAAATATATATAAATTCAAAAACACTTATAATCCAAGCTCCTTTATGTGTGTACTCCACCATCGGCGTGATGAACTAAAGATTCAATGAATGAAAAAATTATAATTTTTGAATTTTTTTAAAAATATATTCATTGAATTAAGTGTATGTGTATATATGTGTTTATAATTTGCAACCGATCATAGCCGAAGTTGGAAATCCGAAGTTTCGAGAAAATATATTAATAATCAGGGTTCAATCGATTTATGATATTTATAACGAACGATCTGTATAAAAATCAAAATGTATTCCATTAATTTCCAACATGCTTATATTTCCAAGTTATATATATATATATATATATATATATATATATATATATATATATATATATATATATATATACCAACCACTTAGGCTAATTGCCATAATCGTATAATTATTAATCATCTTAATGATGTAGCTAATATCGTTCTAACCTAAATATTCCACCCACTTACGAACTTATATCAATTTCAAACAAATTTTAAATGAAAATTTAAGAAAACGAAATTTACTCAAAATTTCCATTTCAACAAAAAAAAAATTAATTTAGAACACAATAAATCTTAATTCACCTTAAGAAAATAATTAGAAGATGTTGAATATAAAATGTACGTACATATATACAAAAACATACACTTTCATTTACAAACACACTCACACACATGTGCACGATCATTCGATTTCGATCTTAAGAAAATATAAGAAAAAATTAACAACAACCAAAGCGAAAATTTAATTTATTATTTTTTATTGGAAAAAACTAAAATAAACCAGGGGGAAAAATTAACAAAAAAAAAAAAATAAAAAATCTAAATATAATTAAGAGAATTTTAAATCTCGTGGGCTATATGTTTATTAATAAGATACAGATTTATTTTCTTTTCGTATAGCTTTTCTTAATTCTTTTTTTTTTTTTTTAGTTTTTCATTTTCTTTTGTTTTTGATCTTAAAGGCTAGCAGAGTTTATGTTGTGTTCTGTGTTTGTACTCATTTACTGCGAAGAACAAAGTTCACTTTGAACTTTTCGGAACGCCATCAATCACAGAAATATTTATATGTATCATGATATCTTTCGCCAGACTAATCTGATGAAATAGACAAATTAATTTATCACTGTGCAAAGATGACAGATTCTTAATTTTATTTAAAAGTTGACAGATGAAAATATAATTTATAACTGACGGTGTCACAAATGAATTAATAAATGTTTTGTTTTGAAATTTTTTCTTTTTTTTTCAAATTGATAAGATTTTCAGGAATCAAGCCAACTTTGATTAATTTCAATAACGTAGGATATGTGAAATATGATCTAATAACATACATCTCACTAAGGGGTCGTCCGAATTCCGCGGTAATAAAGTAATTATGACAGTAGTAAAATAGTTTTCTCTTCCTTATTTTTAATAAGTTCGTTTGCTGTCCGAATTCTGAAAACATTTTGATGTTGTAATTTTAACATTTTAACATAAAAAATAGTATGTGATGAATAAATTTTTGATTAATTTCTATTTTTATTCAATTTTTCAGTTAAATATGCATCAAGAAAATGGTAAAGGTTGAGTATGACTTAAATATGGTGTTATTTGTGCTAATCTTGAGCTCTATGTGTTTGATGAGAGAACGCTCAATCTTGATCAGTCATTGTTTATAGATCTTTTAATCTCTCAGCTACTACACATTAAATTTATTGAAACAATTGTAATACCCTCAACAAATTTCATTCATTTTATCGACCACCAATTTGGCAACCAGAATGCATATTGTTATTTGACATGCTAAAGTATGGTTAGGTGCTACGACGGTAACTCAAACAGAGCAGTTACAAAAAATGCAAATGGAAATTTGTTTGAGAATTCAAGACCTGCGCGTGTAGTAGAAAACTAAAATGTTTCAAAGATTAGGATAGTAGGACAATGTTTTTTAAAAAGTCTGGTAAAATATACATAAAATTAATTTACTAAAATTTAAAAAAAAATATTGTTGGAGTTATTAAACCATGTAAAAATGTGGTAATTCAATTGATAGAGCCACTGGAGTTGGAATTAAATAGAATGATATAGGAAGGTTAATTAGAGAAGGTGAATGGACCTTGATGGTTTGTTATTGAGTTTGTTATTTATTTGGTTATTGTACAAAAAAAAAAAAAATTGAAGATTTATTTTAATCCTCATGTCTTAACATTTAAAAAGTAGTATTATGAGACAAAATTTTCGGCTTCCAACATTTCAGCAAACTGCTGAAAAATCAGTAAGCATAAATATTTTTCAGTTCTCAGATGCAAAAAGAGTTTTTTGCCAAGCAAGATTGTCCTTTTGGAAGGTTTTCTTTTAATTAATTGCCATGTAGATTATGTATAGTACCGTACATTTATATTGAACATATTGTTGTTTGGAGAAAGTGATCAAAAAGTGACTAGAAACAATTTTTAAAAATCCTTTAAATGTAATTCTATTACGTTTACAAAGAATGAGGTTTAGAATTCAGCAGTTTGAGTTGGTTATAAAGTCGGTTCTTGGAAAAAAATACTTGTCAGATGTTTATTAATTATTAATAACCTCTTCTTATCCAAGATGGAACTATTAATAGTTTTCCGGTGGTTGACAACTGACATAAGCTACATAAGCTACATGGCCAACAATAGTCTGACCTTATATTTTTATAATTATCACAGCACTTGTCGCCGTATAAATAATTATTCTTTAATAATTTAGAATAAAAGTATCATAAATAAATTGTATCTACACAGCGTACTATTTACTATAAATTATTTCGGAAATGTCAAAATTATTACAACTAGTTGCTGTGATAGTTTGGTTGCATGCAGAACACTGTCAAAATTATTAAAGAAAAAAAATTAACAGAAATCAGACGGGGTCTTAAAGGAAAAGATGCGCAGTATGATCTTTTATCATAGATGTCACTAATAGCAAGAAAAGTAACTCTAATATAACTCATTAGTCAATGTCAAATTTTTAAACGACAAATAATTTTTATAAACAAACAAATTATAAAAATATAATATAATGGGGCCATACTCTTATATTATTGCCCGTGGTTTTAGAATAATCATAATTTATTTGTATTGGAATTCCAAGGCATTCTATTTATTCTCATGTTGGTCCTAATAAGGTTAGGTTCAAATTTCGTTCTTGAGATAAACCCTAAAACCATTTAAAATTAATTTTTTTAGGTTATGTTTCGTACAGCATGCACTAAATTTGCAAAGCTCTGAGCGTTATAGTAAGTTTAAATTGTTAAATTGGTTTAATATGAAGTATAGTATAATTTGCATTGGTTAAATTAGGTTTTAATGATAAAACGCTGTAAGTAATTTTGACAGGTCACTGGACATAGCAGTCCAAAGTTGTGTTTGCCAGTTAAAATACGGCCAAAACAATAAACAAAGCGTTAACCGATACCATTACCCTTCGTTAACGCCTTCGTGATGTGAGTATTATGGGCATACATATAGGCTCTGATATTGCTAATACAACTCAACCGCATTTAAGAAAGCGTTAGGCGGTAAATGCTCAATAAACTTCCAAAATGTAAACAAAATAGAATCCTCATCATTCAGCTTCTTCATTCTACCACT
Source organism: Tipula confusa (assembly GCA_963556175.1). Classification (NCBI taxonomy): domain Eukaryota; kingdom Metazoa; phylum Arthropoda; class Insecta; order Diptera; family Tipulidae; genus Tipula; species Tipula confusa. The sequence goes on along the minus strand of OY744476.1, from coordinate 13,259,084 downwards.
TTGTTTTAAAATCAAATTACTTAGGCAGCATGACATATTCGAGGTAAATGTCATTTTCGGTAAATTTGTTAGTAAATCGAATTACTGTACTGGTAAATTGTAAGAAAAAAAGGTAATTAGTAGTTGTTGTTATTTTTTTCATTTTTGACTTATTTCCTCCTACCAAAAAAAAGAGTAGTTACCTTGAGTATGGCACGCCTAAATTTATACGCAGCCTAAATTTATGTTATTTGTAAAACTCCGTTTTATCGTGGAATCTGCAGTATGGAATTTTTTGAGCAATATTATCTGGTATAAATATTTGATCGCTCTTCAGCAACAACCTTTAAAAAGGCGGTGGTGTTTTTATTGCTTGTCCTTTCTTATTTTTCTTATGCAGTCATTCTGTTACTTTATTAAATAAAATGGGTTTCAAATCTCGATTAGTATTCAAAATTAGTTCTGACAAGACTGAAAAACAAAATTAATAGTACAGACGGATCTTTAAATCGAAAGTAATTTCTAAATCTTTAACTGATTCAAGCTTATCAAGAATAGTATCAGTAATTCTGTAAGAATAGTCAAATCGTTCGCGTCCAGTAAACGATGGATAGACCTATAGAATCTGCATGCACCGCCGTTTTAACCAATGTGCCAATTGCTCGGTGGATCGTGATTATTCAAAGATGACAAAGGCAAAAATTTTGCAGCCATTAATTCCATCGCTAAAAGTAAAGATAATTCGAGCCATTTAAATTATCTTCCTAAATTTTAAACAAATTAGAAATAAGATGCTTGCGTGTTTTAAAAATCCAGTGTCTTCTTTCTCACACTTGTCATACGGAAGAATTCTAATTAGAATGAAACAATTTTAAAAGTTATGCATTAAATAACAAAATACAACCACGCTCAACGATATTCGAGTATAAATGAACAGAATTGGTTTCCCGCCTTTTTATTATCTACATGTACAAAAATTTTTTAACGACAAAACCAAATCATAATTCTTAAAATAGACATCAAACGAGAGATGGGGAAAAATTTCAAAATTAAATTTCTTTTCTTAATTATTTTCTAAAATTTTCTACTTTATAGAATCGTGTAATTGGATTAGATCCAATGCAATAAACATAATCAATTAGTCAGTTTGTTAATTGTACTTGACTAGCCAGTAAAATTTTGTATTGTGGCAATCATTGTTCAGTACATTAATTCGAACAATTTATTTGGTTTCGGAATTATAGTTCGCGCACATTACAATTCTAATTTATCGACTGCCATTGAAATTGTTAATATAGTGACTTGTGGTATTCGAATATAGTAAATATTATTTTTAAGTCTATCGGGGTGCACGAGAATTGTTTAGACACCAAAAGCATATAAACATGTCAACCTGATATTTTGTGGTAGTTTATAGGTTTGTTTGTTTATGTTTGAAATTAAATCGAGAAATGATTTTACTTATATTTATTTGGTTCAATCTTATGGTTGAAATTTATCGGGTGTTGAATCAGTTTTGTTTGATTAAATCATACACTACCAGGTGATATATATATATATATATATATATATATATATATATATATATATATATATATATATATATATATATATATATATATATATATTTGCTGATTCTATCTAATAGCTATAAATAAAATTAGAGCATTTACGTACGTACAAAATCACGCAGAGCGTTAAATTTTTCGCGTTTTCTCATTACAAAAATAAACCACCGCCGAATGGTTATTTTCAATCAATTTTGAATTGCATTATTTGTTTATATGTACATATAGTTATTGGTACCAACCAATCAAATTAAGCATTATGAAGATATTATAATAAGTGCCGGGTGGGCAGAGAGCAGGAAGTAAATTGCAAAATGAAAACCATACACAAAATGAGATTTGTTTCATTTCAATCGCATCGGAGGCATTTTTAAACTATTAATCGGTTGATTTAATGTAATGATAGCTATACCATTTTGACGTTTCAATACGCACACCGAACTGTAAGCTACTGATTTATGTGAATTGTCTGGTTTCGATTTAAATCGAAATTGTTTTGCTTAGACTGGCATACAATTTAAGACCAAATATGCAAAACATTTCCGAAATCTGATATGATTTGAGAATACTGGTTAACCTGTAGTAAACATACGATTCCGATTTCTATCTGATTATGCGCAGTTAAATGTTCCTTGTATCCTTTGAGCAGATTCACAAGATTAGTGTAACTCCCGAAGAAAATTGTAATAAGAACCGTGGTAATATTTAATCTTTTCAAGCTGGATTTTTTAGGGGTTATCAACATTGGATTTACAGGGGTTTGTCTTAATATAATTTTGCCTCCTCCAAGTCTCAATTTGACCAAAGTTTAGAGTTAAAAGTTCGCACACAAACGCCAGCATTGCAACTGTAATTTTTGGAGCATTACTTTGTGGTTAACTGAGTCAAAAGCCTTAGCAAAATCGAGCAGGACTAATAATGAAATTTTGTCTTCAGAAATCGCCCGAAACATTTCGTTTAAAACCATTTGAAATATTGGGATTTGGCATTCTTACTCATCTATTAACTTTATTAAGATACAGTCCAAGTTATTTCATGAAGTACCATTTTTATTATGTTTTCAGACTTGATGTAAATATAGTCTTTTATATTTCGATATAGTTTGGCTAAATTAGCAACAAATCCCATAGAGAACGATACATGCCGGGTAAATAGGACGGCATCCTGTTTAATGCACGACGTAGTACAAGTGATGTTAGGAATATGGTTATCAAGCCTTAAACGGTATGGGCCATAAATTATATCGTCAGTAGTAAACCGTGTAGGCACAGAGATTTGGGTAAAAAACAACAATTTATATGGATTATTACAGTCAAGAGCAAATCCATGCAAGAAATATTCCCTTCATTGAAATTCTCGTATCAAAAAACGAGGCAATTTGACATTTAATGGAGACTAAAAAATGTTGAAGTTAGACATATATCGAGATGTATAGAATTAACATTTAAATTAAAATCTCCAAGTATGTATTGACATCTTTATATTTATACCTGCGCACTATCATCCAAGAAACAACTAATTTTACCTTAGGTGGATTATATACTACAACAATCAGCAATATATTCCCAGAAGCATTATGTACTGTGTCAAAAGTTGAACTTAGAGAATTCTTCTTAACAAGCTTACATTAAAAAAAATCTCCATTATATTTGCATCCCTATAACAGCAACGAAAAGATCGGTGAATCACAATACTAACTCAAAAGGAAACGGGCCAAGACAGAAGAAATAATAAATCTAATTTCTAATCTTAAAGTATAAAAATGAAAGTTCGAAAACTCTACCAAAGTTGTCTGTAGATCTCGTCAAGAAATACAATATCTAATATCTGTTGACACACAGATTAAACTAGGATCGGTTTTGCTTAGGCGAAATGAGACAATCATGTCTAAGTCAATGAATATGATACCTGAAGTTGCTAGCGAAAATAATAGAAATACTTTTCAAGATATGCCGAATAATTTTAAAACTGAAAATGAGCCTGTAACAATTACAAGTAATTTGATAGAACACATTAATGAAGCTAGAGATCCCGAAATTAGCTAGGCTGTGTCAAGAAACGAAATAAATCTTGCAATCTTCAGATGACTTCGCACATTATCAATTAGAGGCAAAGGATAAGCATGTACTTCGCATTCGCTGAGTTTTTTTCAGGCGTTAGAGCGCAATCGTAATATGCTATCTGTATATTTTTATATGTGTATGCATTTCCCAGATTTAGGGAATTTTCGATTTGTGGCATAAATTCAAAGTTTTCATGGGCTAGCCATCATGAATTTTCCAGATTTTGGAAATTTTCGATTTGTGGCTTCAAATCAACCTTTTCAAGAGCTAACCATCATGCATTTTCTGGATTTTAGAAATTTTCGATTTCTGGCATAAAATCAAAATTTTCATGGGCTAACCATCATGCATTTTCCAGATTTTGGAAAATTTCTGAATTTTGGAAATTTTCGATTTGTGGCATAAAATCAAAGTTTCCAAGGGCAAACCATCATACATTTTCCAGATTTTGAAAATTTTCTGAATTTTGGAAATTTTTAATTTGTGGCATAAAATCAGAGTTTTCATGGGATAACCATTATGCATTTTCTGGATTTTAGAAATTTTCGATTTATGGCATAAATTCAAAGTTTTCATGGGCTAACCATCATGCATTTTCCAGATTTTGGAAAATCTCTGAATTTTGGAAATTTTCGATTTGTGGCATAAAATCAAAATTTTCAAGGGCAAACCATCATACATTTTCCAGATTTTGAAAATTTTCTGAATTTTGGAAATTTTTAATTTGTGGCATAAAATCAGAGTTTTCATGGGCTAACCATTATGCATTTTCTGGATTTTAGAAACTTTCGATTTATGGCATAAATTCAAAGTTTTCATGGGCTAACCATAATGCATTTTCCAGATTTTGGAAAATTTCTGAATTTTGCAAATTTTCGATTTGTGGCATAAATTCAAAGTTTTCATCGGCAAACCATCTTGCATTTTCCAGATTTTGGAAAATTTCTGAATTTTGGAAATTTTCGATTTGTGGCATAAAATCAAAGTTTCCAAGGGCAAACCATCATACATTTTCCAGATTTTGAAAATTTTCTGAATTTTGGAAATTTTTAATTTGTGGCATAAAATCAGAGTTTTCATGGGATAACCATTATGCATTTTCTGGATTTTAGAAATTTTCGATTTATGGCATAAATTCAAAGTTTTCATGGGCTAACCATCATGCATTTTCCAGATTTTGGAAAATCTCTGAATTTTGGAATTTTTCGATTTGTGGCATAAAATCAAAATTTTCAAGGGCAAACCATCATACATTTTCCAGATTTTGAAAATTTTCTGAATTTTGGAAATTTTTAATTTGTGGCATAAAATCAGAGTTTTCATGGGCTAACCATTATGCATTTTCTGGATTTTAGAAATTTTCGATTTATGGCCTAAATTCAAAGTTTTCATGGGCTAACCATAATGCATTTTCCAGATTTTGGAAAATTTCTGAATTTTGGAAATTTTCGATTTGTGGCATAAATTCAAAGTTTTCATCGGCAAACCATCTTGCATTTTCCAGATTATGGAAAATTTCTGAATTTTGGAAATTTTCGATTTGTGGCATAAATTCAAGGTTTTCATCGGGAAACCATCTTGCATTTTCCAGATTTTGGAAAATTTCTGAATTTTGGAAATTTTCGATTTGTGGCATTAATTCAAAGTTTTCATGGGCTAGCCATCATGAATTTTCCAGATTTTGGAAATTTTCGATTTGTGGCTTCAAATCAACCTTTTCAAGAGCTAACCATCATGCATTTTCTGGATTTTAGAAATTTTCGATTTCTGGCATAAAATCAAAATTTTCATGGGCTAACCATCCTGCATTTTCCAGATTTTGGAAAATTTCTGAATTTTGGAAATTTTTGATTTGTGGCATAAAATCAAAGTTTCCAAGGGCAAACCATCATACATTTTCCAGATTTTGAAAATTTTCTGAATTTTGGAAATTTTTAATTTGTGGCATAAAATCAGAGTTTTCATGGGCTAACCATCATGCATTTTCTGGATTTTAGAAATTTTCGATTTATGGCATAAATTCAAAGTTTTCATGGGCTAACCATCATGCATTTTCCAGATTTTGGTAAATTTCTGAATTTTGGAAATTTTCGATTTGTGGCATAAAATCAAAGTTTTCAAGGGAAACCATCATACATTTTTCAGATTTTGAAAATTTTCTTAATTTTGGAAATTTTTAATTTGTGGCATAAAATCAGAGTTTTCATGGGCTAACCATCATGCATTTTCTGGATTTTGGAAATTTTCGATTTATAGCATAAATTCAAAGTTTTTATGGGCTAACCATAATGCATTTTCCAGATTTTGGAAAATTTCTGAATTTTGGAAATTTTCGATTTATGGCATAAATCGAAAATTTCTAAAATCCAGAAAATGCATGACATAAATTCAAAGTTTTCATAGGCTGACCATCATGCATTTTTCAGATTCTGTAAATTTTTGATATGTTGCATAAATTCAAAGTATTTTTGGGCGTATTACTTCAAATCAATGTTTTAATGGGACATCACATATGTTATATGAAAAACCACGTCAAAAGAACACTTTATTTTTTAAGGCTTTCTATATGAGTTGACCCAATTTTTTTTTATCTTCATAAATGTGAATTGCTCAGGCATGCCACGTGTCATCAATTGAAACAAATGGTAATCAGACTGGTTAATGTCTGGTGAATACGGTGAGTGGGGTTAAACTTCACATCTGAGTGTTTCCAAGTAGTTTTTGACCAGCGCCATTTCATGTGAACGATTATTATCATATACAACGGTATTTAGATGCTCATTATAAGACTTTAAAAAATTTACTTTAATACCGACTCTTGCTTGAAATATTTAAATTTTAATTAATTTTATTAGTCATGATTACGTAATTGAATATGCCTTCCAAAAGCATATGAATGATTTTTACAAAAACCATAACCTATAAATATCCATTTTTTGATTTCCACTTTTCAAAATGTTAAACGTTTAGTCATTTCTCCAATAATATAAAATCAATGTGTCGATTAATATTTTGCATGCCAAACATAATAATAGATTGGTTATTAATTTACAAAATGTAATCATTTTTGATTGTGAATTTGATTTGAAACAAAAAAAAAAAAACGAATATGTTGGTCAATTGCCAAGAATATAACAGCTTTGGTTTAAATTTTCTGGCATCTTCTAATATTATAAACTCGTATATGTATGTATACACAATTTCCAGGTCAAATGAAAATGTAAAACTGTTAAAAAAAATCGTTATACATATTTCCTCTTATGTCACATTTAATATGATAAACAATTGTTAATAAATATTTTCCAACTTTTTCCGTTTTTCATAATTTTAATTTTTTATATTTTGACAGAATTTTAACAGATGCTATAAAATTATTCATAAACTCATTTATATATACATACATACATACTCGTAATATGTATATGATTTATACACACCAAAAAAAAACTTGTTGCTATCTTAAGATGAAAATCATTTATTACTTCGTCTTCGTTAAAATTTTTATTTCATTTTTTTTTATGAAAATTATATGTTAAATTTGACATTTTGATGGAGAAAAATTTGAACATGATTATTATATTTAATGTTTTAATAATGATTTAATCAAACAGCAGTTCTGTCAAAATTCGTGTATTACATTGACACAAAAATTAGTCGATCAAATTTATGATCGCGTGATCACACCACACACCACTCAGTTCAATCTTCCGCATCCGTGCGTATTAATTTATGCTCGATCTAACATTCCGGCAAATTTTTTGATTTAACAATTATTGTTTTTGTAATGTTCAGACAAAATAAATAAATAAAATTATGTTTCCTGTGAATAAATTTAATTATATAAAAAAATAAATAAATAAATATATTCTAAAATTAAAATGATATTATTTTTAGTGAAAACCAACCAAACCAACATAGTTTTTCTTTTGAAATTGGTAAAAATATTTTTATGTGGTAAAAGTAAATTGGTAAAGTTTTCTTGACTCCGCCATTTCTGAATCATCAATTCATCGCACATAATAATATCTATATGCTACTAATTTTATTTATACGAATGATTTATTTTACTAGCCTCGTATAAACATATATCAAAATTTACTGCTAAATATTTCGTTACAGTAAATTTAAATGTGTCAGTTAATTTTCTTTTTAAAGATTAGTATATCAAAAAAAAAAAAAATAACGAAATGCGGAAATAATTACCACAATATTAGCAAATTAGTAAATCAACATGTTCGAAATAAATTCATTGTTTTAGCTTTAACCGCACTATAAAACGGATACAAATAAAAAATAATAGACTATTTTTAAAACCGCAGATGCACCAAATATTTATTAAAAATAAAATTTAATCGGTTTACTAATTTAACTATAGTGAATTTATGTTATGATTGCAACCAACCAGTTAGTAACCAACTCCGAACACGATTTGCCAAACGAAATTAATAGCAAGTATTTGACTTATCTGCAGGTTATAGCAATATTTAGAAAAATATCCAAGTATAAAACAGAGTCATATTTCTAATTATCTGAACTCCAGATACCAGGCTTTCTTGTAGTAATGCAGAGCTCTACTACAGGTGACCATTATTTCCCGTGCTTCTCGCGGGACCAACATGATTAAAAACAAAAACTTAAATAATATAGAGAGCGCCATATTACGAAAAGATCGCCATCTAAGCAGGCGCAATCATTAAGTGATGGACTCGTTCACATTACTAAAGAAAATAATATAATGGAGATTTTATTCAAACTACAAAAGACAATATATTGATACACTTTATGAATATTTATGTATTGACTATCTGTCATTTGCGAAATCTAATCTTGAATGCAAACATGGTATACCTCATTATATGATCGCTTCATATAATGATATTCAGCTATTTTGCAGAGTGACATCTGTCAATGACAAGTACAATGTATGTACAGTACTGACTAAATATGTGTCATGGATAACCTGTATGAGTATATGATCGTTAGTGTTCTCAACCCAAGACATTTGTTAACAATTGAAATGCAAAATACGAATGTGAACTTAGTATGTCCTTACGTAAACAAAAAACACCGTTGTCCAGTGGTTTGGGGACAAAGATGTCGCTTGTTTTGATTGTTGTGTGGGAATGGAAATACGATTCTGCATGGTGTGCCGCAATTAGTCGATAACTGTGTCGCTGGATAGAACAAGTGGAAGAAAATGTTCCATGACGAACTCACCTGGAAGCTGTTAGTTTGTCCATAAACCATTTCAACTGGTGAGCACTTCAGATCTTCTTTCATTATGACTCGAATGCCAAGTAAAACGATTGGGATTTCTGAGCTCCAAAAGATGAGCTTTGGGCCATGAGAGCATATTTTAGCTGTCTGTGGAAGCGTTCTATCATTCCATTGGCTCGTGGATGATAAACCGTTGTGGGTATTCGGTGTGAGCCAAGGATTTTTGTTAACTCAGTGAAAAGAAACTCGAATTGCGTTACTTGATCATTTGTTATGTGGACTGGAACGCTGCAACGTAGATACGTAGTTGTTGAGATAAGGGAAGGCAATGGTTGCTGCAGTCATGTTGGACATACAGTAAGTTTTGGGTCAACAAGTGAAACGATCGACACAGGTAAGAAGGTACATATATCCATTATATGGCGGTAGAGGACCTACGATGTCTATATATGAATATATTCAAAACGACCAGATGGAATTTTCCTATGTTTTCGGAACCTTGCACATACTGAATATCAGTGGTAAATTAACTAATATAATCCAATTGGCGTGATTACCATGGATTGCATTCAGTTTTAGACTGTATTGCCCTAGTCAGTGGCTTATGGTCGTTGTAAATGGCGAAATCCCGACCTTCGGCAAAATACCTAAAATATTTGATTGATTGGTATATTGCGAGTAATTCCTGATCGAATTCAAAATATTTCAGCATCCGAGAGTATTTCGGAGAAAAATCCCAGAGGCTCCCAACAATTTTTACTGTACTGTAATTTTTCGTAGTCTTGGGAATTCTTGGTAGTGCAGCCTAGTGAGAATGAATTAGAGCCAGTGTTTCAGTGAGCTTTGGAATAAATCCAAGGAAGCGCTGAATGGTTTCGATTGACGAAGGTGCTGGGAATTCAGCCACCATAATGTCGACAATGTAACCAAATATAAAGTCTTGGTCACGAAGAACTTCATTCATAAACCTTTGAAATGTTTGCGCCACGGTGCGAAGGCCAAACGGCATTCGAATAAAATCGAAAAGACCAGATGGTGTGGTTATTGCGGTTTTATTAACGTCTTCGGGAGCGACTAGAACAAAATGATAAGCTCTGACGAACTCTGACGAGATCATGAACATGTTTTGGATCCATGCAAGTGCATGGAGAAATTTTAGATGTGGGGTATCGGATATCGATTTGATGTTGTGACCTAGTTTAATCTACGATAATCCCCATATCGCACTGGATCTAGACTACATGGTCGTAATGCAGGTAGGTGAAAACCACGTTGTGTCGAAATGGCAGATTGAAATTTGATTCTGCTGTAGGTGATAGATATTTAATATAAGCAGTGTGCCATAACCATTGTAGATGGTAAAATGATAAGCGTAGGTATGTTTGCCTGAACCGTCACGACATTGGCTGACAACTGAGTAGTTTAATCAACTAGCCATCTACGCCTAAGATTGACAAGGAGTCCGTGCGATCAAGTTTATGAGCAATATTGATTTGGAGTAATTTGGAACCAAAACTGGCTTAGTGTGAGCCGTTGGCTGCGAAAACGACTAGATCTTGGTTTTTGTTATTCAAAAGAGTTACAGATGATGTTAATTGGTATGACCAACAGGTCGGCGCCAATGTCTATTAAAAATGTTAATTTATTTATATTATCGATAATGATTATGCGCCTGTTTGTAAAGGTGTTGTGAGTGTGGCTTGTGGCGAACTCTACCCGGTTGTCGGTGGGTTTTTTGGTTTTGTGTCAACCTTCATTTTGTTTGAAAAGCTGTTGGTTGCAGGCGTGCCGAAATTGCACGGCTTTAGTCAACATTTGGCGTGTTTACCGTGTTTGTGGTGGTACCAGCAAATACAATAACGTTTTCGATTCGGACTTCGACTTGACGAAGAGTTACAAAATATCGACCGTAAAGGAGAACGACTCATTGATCGACTGCGCCGGTTATTGAGTAAATCATAGATTTTGGTTTCCAGTCGTGCTAGTCGAGTTTCGAATGTATTTTTAGTATTTACTATTGGTCGGTATACATGAGAACTTGTATACATGAGGTTAGTGGGCCACTAATTGCCGCGACTGAATTCGATGATCTAAAATGTGCTCAGCCATGTTAACAGCCAGAAAGGTTCCAGTTTGATGTGCATGGATGACACCTCGGGATTGATTTGTGCGGGATTGATTTGTGCTGTCTGGATGGGGGGTGGTTTTAATGCTAAACATACCTTTTGGGGTTCACAATTGAACTCGCCCTAAGATAAACAGTTATGGGAATGTTTAAAAATCGATAACTACGGTCATATTTCTTGCAAAAACGATATCTGCCAACATATTAGCTCACTGACTAATTGAATAACAAGCTGGCAAGCGAACAAAGAGCATTTGAATGAGAAACGCGACTTAAAGTTATTACTGAAGACCACTAGAAAAGTAGTTTGTGCAGTATTTACTATACAGATCTTGTAAAATGTGCGGCAAAAAAAATAACCTTACCGATAAAAAATGTTACAAAGATAAATAGGCGATAACATATTAGAACACTGATAAGTCAAAAAATAAATTCAAAAAAGGCTCCAGGATATAATGAAGTATAACAACAAAATGGTACAACAGCTACCCGACGAATGTATTAGACTACTGAACTATCGTTTATATTCAATGCAATGTTGGAACTATAAACTATTTTCCAGATACTTGGAAGCACAAATAATAATCAAACCGAAACCGCGTAAAGAGGTATCCATATATATCGGTATAAACTACCGATTCTATCAAAGGTGTGTGAAAAAATAATTTGCTAGAAACTAACACTAATTCTAGAACGAAATAGCTTTATTCGAAATAGCATTAGGTTTGACACAAGATTCGTCTATAAAATTAAACAAAAGTGGCCTAGAACTTGTCATGAGATTCTAGAGAGCTATTTAGAAATCAGACATTTTAAAATTAAACGTATAATGGTGCTGTGTCAAATACAAGTCGAAGTGCCTTACAGAAGTGCCTTAAGTCCTCTGTAATATCAAGTTTACCTATATGATCTGTGTACAACACGATATGTAACGATTTCGACTTTTGCCAATAATACAGCAATTATGGCAACCCACAAGAACTCTTTGATAGCATCAATACACTTACAAGAATACTACGATTCTGTTGTGGTGTGGCGATGTCACTTTCACATTGAGAAAATGAATTTGTCCCACAGTAATGCTTAAAAATGTTATACATTCATCACAAAAACATGACTTACTTAGAAGAGACATTTTGAAGCTAAATTAAAACAGTGCAAACCCAAAAACTGCGATGTTCAGCTGTCTTGATTGTACTCGCATTATAATAAGTTGCCATTTGAGGAGATGTAGGTGGAGTATCATGGGTATATGATTAATAAAATTTTTCGTTTAAGGCAGATCACAGAAGGCAGGTATTTCGTTTGGGGCCTTCATCATATTTCGTTAGAAGATCTGAATTAACAACTAAGATATTTTTTAGGTTATACTAAGTTAAGATTCAAGCTAACTTTCAACAGTAAGATTCAGCTATAGATTCAGGAATCAGTTTATCAAATATATTGCACACACGAAATTTATGATTTCGGGAATTTGAAACTTTGATTATTTACTTCGGAACTATTCGAACAAGTACTATTATAATTTTAACTAATTTAATACATATTAATTTCATCTGTCCATCACAGCAGTTGTATCACATATATAACGTACGGGAAACAAATTTAATTCGATTTTAACATCTTAAAACGAATTGACAACACCAAACAGGCAACATGAACCGACACAAGAATAAAATAAACTATTTATAGCCTCATTCCACCATATAAATATAATTATATCGCGCCGACATAAAACATAAATTTTTAGTTCCGTAAATGTTTACGGAATTGAAATTTTAAATAGTTTCTAAAATAAACAAAATATGTAAATGTTTAAAAATAAAAAAAAAATATTGGTTTAAGTATCAAGTGCGTGCGTACGTTTTCCAATGTTTACAGTTGAACGAACTTAAATAATTTTCCCCTTCGCAAATGTACTCGTGAATTTCGTGTATATTTATCCTTTACATGATTAAAATCATCATGTGGCGTATAATTAACATTAACAACTCACTACTGTAATTATCTAAATTTAGTAAGAAGCTTGTCTTACCATTTTTTTTATTTATAATTTAATAAGTTCTTAATATATTTCGTTCGAATCTGTATACGTCATATTGATAAAAATAGAATTCGTAGTGTATATACCAATTTAAAAAAAAAGGTTCTAATTAGATGAAATTTAACACGGTGCAACGATACGATACGATAAAATTGTTTCGTACGATTTGAGATTATATCCAGATGAAATTCATATAGCGCAGGTGTATTATGTGCAAAGTGAATATTAACATACCGTATCCGAATTTCAATGATAATCCAATATGTAAACGTCTTTGGTGAAATCTAGAAAGAAAATGATAGTAATTAGAGCACACTTTAAATTTATGTTCGTGTTATTTTATATATTTTAAAACCATTAACAACGTTAATGGTTTGTTTGACCACTGTATTGAAACTGCAAAAAATTTGAAAAACAATAAAAAAATAAAAGTTAATTACAATAACTTCACGGTAAAAAATTGAGACTAATTTTAAAACATTTGTGTAACAATAGTGCTAATTCTTAAACTTCGAAAAAGTTCCAAACTTATTTAAAATTACAAAGCATTAATTTGAAACATAAAAAGTGCTGATCTAAAATAAAACCAAAAACACTTGAAATAAACCCTTTTTGTTTTGGCAACTAATAAAGAAAACTCTAACCGTTTAATTTTAAGTACATAACAATTATATATTTGGTCATACTAAATTTAAACATAAAAGGTTTAAAAAATTCAAAATTTACTCTTAAATATTAAAATTTAAAATTGTCCATAATGGTTCTCAACTCAAAAAAAAAACATAAGAGTTAAGTAAACTTTTCCATATTAAAAAATTGAACGCATCGAAGGTGTCATTAACGAAATTTGCATTGTCTCTTATAATTCACAAGAACAACGTGATTATATGAAGTATAAAAACCTAGTAAAAATTACGTTTCAATATAATAATAGATGATAAAATTTAGGCTAAGAATATTAGTTAAGGAAATTTATGTAAATATTGTCAAAATAAAATTTTTTATTAAAAAAAAAAATGACATTATTGTAATTTGGTTTCTGCGGCCTGATGAGAGCGATTTTTTTAATTTGTATAATTGTATATCAAATTTAATTCGCATATTCTAATGAGTTCGATCACAACCGAATTGTTATAATGAAACGACGCATATTTCGTCTCTTTTCATTGTAAATAATGTTTGTATTTGTTATTTTTTAGTCAATTAGGCAACACATGATAGAACTGTTCAACAAAAACCAATATCTAACTGATCAGATCAGTTCTGAGGCCGAAGCTCTCCCAACTCTCGCAGTTAATTTTTAATGTCCTACCTTATGCCGTCATCAGCCAAATCGAGGACGCCCGAATACAGGTTCGATTTTAAATCCATCTGCACATTGTATTGCTCCAGCCAGCCTGCACTGAGATGGACGATGATGGTTCGGCCCTTTTGAAACCCTCCCACGTTAGGATTCAAACCCGGTACCTCCCATCCCAAACACCGCAGCTTTAACCACTGCGCCAATTGCTCGGTATAATATACAATGAAATAAACTATAACAATTATAAATGATCCAATCAAACCATTTATTGCAGTCTTGTTCCACTACACACAATTCTCAGATCCACAGTACTACTGACAATCTATATCGCGATCTTCAAATAAGCCACACACAATCAAGAAGTAGATAGTGTAAAACCATCCAGAATTTGAACAGTTTCGATTTTTGGCATAAAATCAAAATTTTCATGGGCAAACCATCGTGCATTTTCAGGATTTTGGAAATTTTCGAATTGTGGCTTCAAATCAAAGTTTTGTTAGGCAAACCATCGTGCAATTTCTGGATTTTGGAAATTTTCGATTTGTGGCTTCAAATCAAAGTTTTCATGGGCAAACCATCATTCATTTTTTGGAATTTAAAAAATTTCAATTTATGACATAAATTGAAAGAATTGATAGGCAAACCATCGTGCATTTTCTGGATTTTTATAATTTTCGATTTGTGGCTTCATATCACAGTATTCATAGCCAAACAACCATCATGCATTTTCCGGATTTTGGAAATTTTCTGAAATTTGGGAATTTTAGATTTTTTGCATAAATTCAAAGTTTTCATGGGCACACCATCATGCATTTTCAGGATTTTGGAAATTTTCGATTTATGTCTTCAAATAAAAATTTTCATGGCCAAACCATCATGAATTTTCTGGATTTTGTAAGTTTTCGATTTATGGCATCAAATCAAAGTTTTCATGAGATGGCTTCACATCAAAGTAATCATACATTTTCAGGATTTTGAAAATTTTCGTTTTGTTGCATAAAATCAAAGTTTTCATGGGCAAACCATCATGCATTTTTTGGACGAGATGGATGGATGGAATTACTCTGAAAAAAATTTTATATGACCTTAATAAAACCATAACATATATGTATATTGTGTATGTAACGCAAACTAAAAAATATATCCTCAAACATTCCTACCAGACTCTCATTTTGTTCTTTCTTGATGAGGAACGACAAACGAGTCTTGATTCTTTGATATCTAGCAGAAGCTTAAAAAATACTCATTCAATAGACACACACTAGATACTGTTTTCGATTGTCCTCTTAAAAAAAACATTTGTAATCTCCATTCCAAACATACATCACGCATTGATGAAGTTTACTTGTCCTTATAGTATAGAATTAATTAAGTTATGTATTAACAATCATCTTCCTGGAATATCAAGGCATATAACTATTGATCATCAAAGTTTAATCCACGTATTTCAAGTGGCATCTACGTGTTCTGGTCTAAAACTAATTTTACTTCAACAACGATATTTTGAATCCTTTCTTCTTCTCCACATTTCCATTCGGAATTTGAATTCCATCTTATAATTTTCATTTATTTATAATAAGTCATCAGTTATTTTTCGTCATTCATAGTTTTCAACGTCCATACAACTTAATAATTTTTGGCTTCAATATATAAATCCACCCAAATCAGTGAAAACCTAAATTTTGAAAACACTGTTGCCTATTTGTCGAAACTGAACAATTTAACGAGAAATTTACATAATGATCGAATTGTCGCCACCCAGACGTGAGTTGATCAAAAATTAGAAATTATTGGAACAGTATGTTACAATCTGGCAGTCTGTTTAATATAGTACATTAATTAACAATAAATGATTTCATTATAAATTTAAATGAAATTAAACGCGAAAAAACCCATATTTCCAATTAAAATTTCACAATTACATCATTCCAAAATTATGTTTTTGAAATAAATTAAATACAAATTAACGCAGCAATTTTTCCAAAAAAAAAAAAAAAATACCGAAAATAAAATAAAAAATTATCGCGCCCGCTCTTAAAATTTTATCACGCTTATATTAACAACAATGCCATTTAAATTTTTCACATATGTTTTCCAAAAAAAATGAAACCGACTATAATCTAATTGCTTCTAAAATAAATTCCAAATAATAATGAAAACTAAAATATAATTAAATTTTTTAAACGCAAAATCAGTTTCTCCTCTAAATATCATAAATCTATCCGTTCACTGTGTATCTTACGTAATTTTTGTATATTAACCATCTAATTTGAAGATTATTTTAAGAATAAGTCGAAATATGACGTAATTGAGATAAATTTTCTTTAGAAAAATTAAAAACCACAAAATATTCAATAGCCTAGATGTAAACATATGAATTATATCAATAGCACTTAGAATTTTCGTTGTATTCCAAAAAAAAAAAAAATAATAATTCCAACTGATTTTTGAACGCACCGCCGCGCATTATATCTTAAATAAACACTAAGTTTGGACGTTTTCGTTTTCTTCGAATATAAAACGAAATTAAAAATCTGCTTATATCAATAAATAATAGAAATAATTTTCGTTTCATCTGTATAATATTTTGAGAAGTATTCCGATTTGACCATATAAACATCGGTACGTATACTCAACGCATTGTTAATTTAAGATGCAGCAGGAGGTTAAAAAACTCATAAGGAAATGGAATTTTCTGTGTTATTATTATCATAAAACGTTCATTTAGAATTGATCCGGGGATTCATATTTTAATATGTATATTGTATACATATTATACATTGCATATGTTTATAACCTAAAAATATTTTCAGGCAATTATGCTCATGAAAACCCAAAAGCATATACCATAATAAAATCAACACGTCGCTTAAATAATTTTCCATGTTGCAATTTTCATTGTAAATATAACGCCTACATAATTTTATGCATCATAAAAATAAAATAAATGAACTATTTGTAGATTTCACTAAATTTAATTAAATAGGTTTTCCCTTTGACTATATTTACATAAATTTATATAATGGACTGTTAATTATAAAATGGTAGTTAAATATAAATTTCAAGAAATGCATAATGCCAACATACAACTAGAGGTCAAAAGGCAAATTGACTCAATACGAATTTTGTAATGTCTTTATCCTGTAAATGTGTCATGGATAACACAAACTAAAGACAAAACAAAGATAACTTCTTTAATTCTAGTTACACAAAAAAATTAATATTTGACTTATATCAGAGACACATTTTACCAAAGAGTCATTTATTAAATTTAAAAGATATAAAGTGTACCATACACCCTAGCAACTCAGCTAGAGGTGGAAGTGCAGTCATAATAAAGGAAAATATATAAGATTTTGAAAAAAAAAATATACTATTTTCCATACTAATTTGCATTAAAATGTAGCTAGCTAAGAGCGCGATAAAATAATTTCGCACAAAAATAATGGAAAATATAGTATGTCGGATTGTATAATAGATGGCACTACTGTAAAGTCTCCAATATATTCGCGTCAATTTATCTGCAAGGTACATTAAATGAATATAGAAATTTTGACATTTCATTAGATTTTATTTTACGCGTTCATGGCTTGCTATATTTTTTTTAAATACGATTATATATTTGAGTTAAAATGGAGTATGTCGAAATTGATGATTTCAATAATGTACATGATTTCGGCTTGCTACATGAAAATTAAGGAGATAATGACCAAACAAGGCAAAAAAAATTTAAAAGCACGAAAAACTAAAATAAAATTTAAAAAATTTGAAACAACAACACCATTGAAACTTGAAACCTAAGGACAAGACATAAAACAAATTAGACATGTCAAAATTTATCTGGACACAGTTTTTAGCGCGATATTTATCTGTACATTTGTGGAGACCGCGTTAAAATTTAGCTTAGCTCGAGGTCCGTACCTAGCTTATATGGTAAATAGGTTTATCGCAGGCGGCAATTTTAATCAACGTAATGTAAATCAACGTACTGGCTATCAGACTCAACCAAAATATCAGATTTAATCGACTTCTTTGTAACGAGGAATATTTCAAAGCATTTCTTTTCAATGGAAGAATGCCACGAAATGAACTCAGATTACTCACCTACCACTTTAATATTTATAATGAAGACATCTTATAAACAGAAGCAACAGCCTATCTTTGTAAAATAAGCACACTAATTGGGACTATTTTAGAGTTTGTATTGATAACAAAATACAACTTATGACTCCAACAGAAAACATAGATGTTCTAGATGCTGAAGTTAAACAATTTGTTAAGAACATTCAGCAATCAGCATGGGAAAGCAGTCTATAAAAAAAGATAAATTTATAAGGCAAAATTATTCTCAAGAAATAACTGATCTATATTGCGAAGGAAAAGATCAGTTTGAAATAAATGGCATCAAACCAGAGCTAAAATAAAAAAGCGCTCGGTTTTGACTTAATAACAGGAGAGGTGCTTCAGGAACTCCCAAGAACCCCAATTATTAAGCTCGCTAAATTAATAATGCAGCATTTAAACTTTAATACGTCCCAAATTATGGAAAGTGGCTGATGTCATCATGATTAATATTACTATTATATGTTGGTTATTACGAAATGTTTTCTGCCCGATAGTTTCAGATTTTTGACCTAAAACATTTCAATACGGAGTGATTAGGTAAATTGCACATTAAACAGTTAATGGAATTGGTTGTGACTGAATAAACTCTGGTTTGAGGCTTATAAGGCACCGCAAGTTTCCATCAAAAAATCCAGCAGATGAGCAATTGTTGAACCTCAACATTATTGGAATGGCTGGTCTATGCTTATTGTGTCTTCTTAATCATTTGATGCCATCAACAGTTATGGTGGGTCGATTTAAAAACAATTCAATGAGTTCCTTGTCTGAGTATTTTTTCTTATTGAACCGCATTTTTAGTTTTTCCCAAACCAATATGTAGTTGGCGTCAGTCAATGCCATGTACCTAGTCAGAGGGCAATTTAACATTTTCAATTCGGACAGTGCAACAGAAATTGTTGTGCCCACTATAAAAAAGTCAATAAGGCTGCAAACCCACCACCTATTATACAGAGAGGGTTTCTAAATAACCAAATCAGCAAACTAAAACTTATCACAATCACGGACTATCACAACCACTACACCACGGATTTTCTTTTTTTTAAGCTCTTTTATTCAGAAGTTAAAGTCAGCACATTTCAATTTCTACACGTATAAAGCCAAAAACAAATGCGCAAAAGTTATGATTGCACGCGGTTTTTATCAAGATACACCGCTGAATAAAATTAAAGCCGATTTAAACGAAGTTTTAAAAATAATTTACTTAACTTATCAAAGATGCGAACGGTTGTGAAACACAAATAAAACTTCCATGTCCTACAGTCGTAATGAGAATGCTACTAAATATTAAAAAATCCATGGTATTATTGGGTGTTGTGGATACACAATATGCTGGGAAACCAAACGTAAATAGCATGATATGTGCCATGGCGATAATGTCCAGCATTTGATTATGTATCCTCTTGCTGTAATATGCAGTATCACTGTGTGACATGTGCCAATTCACATGAGCCAGTAAATTGTCCCGCAAATTACAACAAGAGTATAACCTCTAAAGTGCACCAACTATGTGAAGATCCGGACAAATCGGGTAATCTGGAATGTCCAGAAAGAAAATTATTCTTGAGTAAGTTGAATAGGACCTTTATTAAAGAAATTTAGAATTCAAATCGTCAAATTCTCCAAAATTATTTCTATCAAATTTCCGAAAATAAAATATATTGTTGAAACACTTTTGTTTGAATTTATGAATACTTAATATGTAATTGAATTATAAACTTTATTTTATTCTAATTAGTCCGATGCACTTAATTACAACCTTCTTCTATCACGGCTGAATTTCATATTGGTATTTTATTCTTTTTCACAAAAGCCATAAAAAACAATTGCTTATAACTGTTATAATTTGCACACTTTCGCAAATAGCGACATTTCGCCTAGATGACGACTCGTGATATTTAATGTGAAACAGTGGTGTCGTTATAAAAGTAAATATGTTGGGCGTGATTAATTCCAAAATGAATTACATCAGCCGCAACAATATATTATGCAGTACAAGCCTCAAACGCAGATTAAATAAATTGTTTTCTTTATCATAAAAACTTTTTGGAATGGATTTCATGTCGTTATCAAAACAACTAACCAAAGAAAAAGAGGTACTGACATACAAATTAAAAAAAAAAAATAAATAATTGGACAGAAAATACTAAATTACCTTTAAGAAAATTGTTTCGGTTGAATAATTTTATTTTTAACTGTCAGAAAAAGGTAGTAGTTTTTGATGATCTTAATGCCAAACATTCACTAGGGAACTGTTTGACAGGAAATTCAAATGGTAAAACACTATATGATTGCTACAGTTTTTATAGTGTCCAGATAAGCTATCCTATAATATTGGGACTTATAGAGAGTCGGTTTTGGGCTTGGTGATAGCCAAGAATGTGTTGAAGATTGTGAATAATTAAACAAATCACTATTAAATTAACCAAATTATCTTAATTTGGTAACTCTATGATAATTATTGCAAATTTTAAAATTTTATTGTAAATTTGTTAAATTTTAAAGATTAAATAAAGATTCTTTTGAATTGAAAAAAGACATATATAGAGAAGCTTGCCAGAAGCGTAATTTACTCGTAAATATGACCAAAACTGGAAATCTTCATTGAAAGACGCCTCTGTTAGCAATCATCCGCAACAAACACTATCATTATTCACAATCATTTTTGCCACGTGTACGAAATCCAAACCTAACTATCCGTGGGAAAAATGCAGACAAGAATTTAGCAAAGCAACTTTGCATCATATTCGTACCATTAGCAATGATAAAACCTTTCCATTTTCTTAGAACATTTTCAGTGAAGCTCTGATGATAATCATCAACAAAACACTTATTCAACTTGCACTTCCTTTTATGATTGCTGATGATTGTCAATTAAAGGTTGTCACAATACATTTTATCATTTTCACTTACCAGACCTTTGGAAAAGTTTGCGAGGGCAATCGTTACTCTTGGTACAATCTTGTATTCTTTAAAGTGAACTGGACATCATTTTTTACTTTGTTGTTATTTTTAACAACTATTTTTGGAGATGCAAAGTAAAATGTAGGGGTGTTCTAAAAATACCAAAATCAGCACAAGGACCAAACTTATTGAACTTGCCGTGTTTATTAATTATAACTGTTGTTAATACAAGTCTAGAAATTTAGACCCACCACATAGATCATATAACACTTTGTACTTGTTGATTTAATCTCCACTGTATTTATTTTATTTTGAATCTCGTTCATGATGTAGTTTCATTGGGATGGCATAAGACCACTTTAATTGAAAAGTGTAAGTAGTTCAACATCTTACAAAAAAAAATTCTATAAATATACGTTCAACCGTACACAATCATTTTTTGTTTACATTCACCGACGAAATACATTTCTACACTCGAACATTCACGGTTGGATATAAAGAAAACATATCATCAAAGCGATATCCGGTTATTGGAAAAAAATGATTTCACAAGGTAATATTCTTTAGTAAACATTGAGAAAATCTCTCGATTTACATTTTAGATGATTTTCACAATTTTTTGTTTGTTTTTCTTTCTGTGAATTTATTTCTCATCTGGATATTCGATTATATGTACTCGTAGCTACATATATGCATATGAGTACATGTGAATTCGGTGGGAACTTAATATGGAAATTTTTGGTTTTTGTAAGTGGTAGGTGTATGATGATTTTATTTTATTTATTTATTTATTTATCTAAGACAATTTATCGAAATACAAAAATTATAAATAAATTTTATAATAAACAATAATAATTCAATGTTCTCCCTATATATAAAATGCTGCATTCTAATCTCTGCTTGTGTCGTATTCCAAAAATAATTTTATTTTTATTTTAAATACATAATGAAAACCCCATAAGACGAACAAAGAATATTTATTTACCAGTCTTAAGATTTATTCGTATATTGGTATAACCCATTTTACCAGTGTATACATATGCATATTATACTTTGTTTATTATTTTATGTATAAGCATAATTTATGGATGATTAAAGTGCCTGCCCCTCGGTAAGAATAATATTATAGAATCGGCCGCAGATACCTCGTAAAAATTGTTTTTTAGGTAAATCGAAGACACGAGGATGCAGATTCACTTTCAGTCAAACATTTTTAATAATCATGGGCCTGTTGGAGGCGACAACTGATAAACGCAAAAAAAAACTGAGCGCAACCGAAATTTCAACTAGAAAATTGTCTGATTAGTTCTTCTAATGCTAACGCAATTAAAATCAGGCCCAATTTTTTTTTTTATATAAATGTTCAGAGCACTTAGGATATAGGTTTGTATAGCCTTTATATGAAAGTTTTAGCAACAAACACACAGCACTACTGCAAAAGGTAAAAGGAAGGATTATAGGGGAAAAAGGTAAGAGAGGAATAAAAGGAATAAAGGTTTTCAGTATTCTAGTTGTTTACTTTTGATATTAAGTTTGAATCTCTGTAAATTTTATTCCAAGGGAAACGTCTCGTCGTTCAGTTTATTCCACATTAGCGTACTCCTAACAAAAAATGAGTTTTTAAATTTATTGGTCTTCGCGAATTTAATTTCCAGATTGTATCGGTGTACCAGGTGTCTTTAATTACGCGCGGGCTTTGACAAACCAGGCACAAATTCATAAAGTTCCGTTGAACAATGACCATGAAAGTACTTGTAAAACACGCATAAGGCTCCCACATTACGCCTATGGCAAAGAGAATCAAGATCAGATAATAATTTTATGTCTTCAATCATTCGAGATGCTCGGTTTTGGACCCGATCGAGTGCAGTTAAATGAGTTTTCAGCGCTCCAGCCCAAATGTGAGAATTATACTCCAACCTGGATCTTATGTAGGTCTTATATAATGTAAGTACTTCGGATGGATTAAAGTAAAACTAACATCGTCGTAGAAATCCAAAACATTTGGCTGCACCAATCGCTGCTTGGTTTATTTGTTCAGCCCAAGATATTCTCTTTGATATAGTTAAACCGAGAATCTCAAATGTGTCAGATGTAGCCAAGCTGATTCACCAGTCAGAAAAGTCGGTGAATAACCATCGGTTCGGCCAGAAAAAACACAGGATTGAAATTTGTTGAGATTAAAATCATAGGATTATATTGGATTGAGAGATGCTGATAGAAGATCATTGATGAAAATTAGAAAAAGGGTTAGAAAAAGGACGGATCCCTGAGGAACCCCAGCATTTATAAGATGTTGATCGGAAGTCACACCATCTACCACCACTTGAATTTTGCGACAAAGAAGAAAATTCTCAATCCATAAAATTAACGAACCGTGAAGGCCAACTGTCCTCAATTTACACAGCAAACCCTTGTGCCACACGCGATGAAACGCTTTTGAGATATCGAGTGCAATGACTTGAGATTCGCCAGATTGATGCTTCTGTTCCATTGTTCAGCAACAACATTAGTTAAATCACCTGCTGAACGCCCTCCGCGAAAACCATATTGACGATCTGAAATTAGATGATTAGCTTCAAAACATGTCATCAGCTGGAAGTTGATTATGGTCTCAAGTACTTTAGAAAGCACCGAGATGATAGCGATTGGGTGATAATTTGATGGGTCCGATTTACTGCCCTTTTTTGGCACAGGATGTATGTTAGCAATTTTCCAGATGGAAGGGAAAATGCCAGAAGACATAGATCGGTGAAACAGACATGATAGTGGCTTAGACAGGGATTTACAGCCTATATTTGAGGATAATTGGGGGAATACAATCCGGACCGGGTGACTTGTTGGTGTTAATGTTTGCAAGGACTTTAGCGACAACTCTAGATCTAAATCTAATGCAGCACATCGATGAACTGGCTATAGAGATAATCGGGGGTAATAAGTTAGAATCAGGTAAATTAGAGTTTGCTGCAAATTTTCGGGCGAAGAGATTAGATTTTTCTTGAGCTGTAGAAAAAATATAGTCCCCATCTTTCAGAGGTGGTATTGATGATTTCCTACTGTTCAAGAAGTTTTCCTCTACTTTGCGGGCAAAGGGCCAAAAAGTCCGATTGCTATTGCCCTGCTTTAAGACCTGCCGCAACTCTTCTCGAACTTTTTTTTGATATTTTTTTTTAGCTTGGGACACTGTTTGCGTAGCCAGATTTCTTAAATATAGCTCAATTTTCATTTGACGGGTTCTTAACATATTTGCGGTGAGAGGCTTCTTTATTGGAGGTTGTTGTTCTACAGTCATGGTTATGCCAAGGATTGCCTGATTTTTTTTTATTTGGCTTAGAGAGACTGGAAGGAATGAACTGTTTCATTCCCGTGAGAATGACAGTCGAAACCAGAATGGCTGCATTATCAATATTACCGAAGGAAAAACAAGAGTACCATTCGAACTCCTTAAAGACCTTGTTCATACCTTTCCAGTCCGCATTTTTATAGTTTATAGTTTATAATAATAACTATTATAAAGCCATTCGAAAGACAAATTAGGTCCTCACATTGCTTCCGCGCCGACTCCGTTTTTTCTCTTTAACTAATTCCCACCAGCATGTACTACTATTACTTCATCAATGACCAACATTTATTTTCGAATATAAGGTTTGTTATTAACGTTCTTTAAACTTTTAACTCAAGTGTCGTCCCTAGGCAATTTGCTTAGTAAATAAAACTCATCACGTTAACCAAGCTGTTGAGTAAGAAGCATTAACAAAGTCTAACGACCTGATTTAAATGCTTCCCAGTTTTTAAATGTGTTCACAACCATCGTAATCATAGTCTCGTTAATTATATATTCTTACTAAAACTTCCTGATTGAACTATAATTTCTAAAAAGTCATATCAAGTTTCCTAAATTCTTCTATTTTTCACTTAATAGTCCATTCCGCCAGTTTCTTAATATTCTTCCTCCAATGGTTCTACATAATTATAGCACATCCATCAACTGTTCATATTTCTTTGCATTGATGGTTGATTTGCTTATGTATACAACGCCTTAAAATTGTAAATTATAGTTTGGTGTAATTATAGTTGAATATTTTCTCCGATTATTCCTGAATATTCACTTGACGTGCAGTATATATCTTTGTATGATGCATTTAAAAATGCCGGCGATTTGTCAATTTCAGTGATCATTTACCCAATTCTTTCGATTGTACTCATCGTGGCTTCTCCAGCTTTTTTTTCATTTCTATGGAGATTGCGTGGGAGCGTTCTATTAAAGAAGTTTCTTCATTCGGTATCTCTCAATCTAGTTATATTAAATTTCCTCCTATTTGACTTTTTCCCACCATCTAGCTTGGTTTGAAATTGTGCTATCACCACTTTATGATCGTTGTCCATGCCTCTGATTTTTAAGGCTTTTTTAGTGATGTGAACAATTTCATCTTGACCATTAACAAAGATTTTATTGTGTGTCCATTTTTGTTCTGTTGAAACAAACTACTACCAACAGCTTATTTGTGATACAGAAATCGACGAGTAATGGGGACTATTCTCCATATGCGCGATTAACAATCAACGCAATCGATATTTGCAAAAAAACAAGAGATACAACATTGTAAAATTGTTCAAGTACAAAAAGGAAGTCACGACTTCTGTATAAATAAAAAATAAACATCTGTAAGCAGAGAAACGAACCGAAAAATGAGGATGTCGATATTAAATTTCATCGTTCAGGTTGTAAATCGTCATCTTTTTTATAAACAGACGACGATACACTTTAAAATTAGCAGAATATAAAATATTATGATGACTAGATTGCACTGTAAAAAATGTATAGAATCTTATTGAATTTAGGGAAAAAAATTATTGTTTTGAAAGTGAAATGGAGGAACAAATTGCTGGTTAGAATATACGTATTGTCTTGTAGATTATAAAAATGTACATAAAAACATGTAAGCAACCCCAAAAAATTCGCCAATTTTGTATAATATATTTGCAAAATTTTATTCAAAAACAAACGAGGTTATATTTTCGTTTGAAAATGCCAAAATTAATATGATTACTAGACTAATAACAAAAAAAAAAAATTATGAAAAACTGTATTATTTCTTTCTCATATTTTCCATAGTATTTTATTTCTCATGCTATCTCGTTTTAAATTTCTGAAATCAATGCATTTTTAGCCATAACGAGAGCAGCATTGACTGTTTTAATTTTCAATAATAGTTGTGAGTTTTATTTTTAAAGGTAATTTTGATGTGCTAGCTTTGATGTTGCTGTTCAAATTTTGATGTTTCATTATTCCTGTTCGTATACGATACGAATGGACGATATTTGGATTTCCCAGCTTATGTCTTTCTGTAGTTATTCACATTGTTTCAGATTTATGAATTATGCCATCAGTTTTCATAATTGTTTCTACTTCTTCTTTGATGGCATTTAAGATGAAATCAGGTATAGTTAAAAGTTTAGCATTGTCGCTAATCTTATTTTTGATTCTGGCGAAACAGCATTGCCTATTAAGTTTAACAGCCAAAAAGGAATGCAATTCTCATTTGACTTGCTATCGAGACAATTTAAATGATTCACTTCTGACTTGCTTTAACAAGATAACTGACTAATTATTTCAATCCACAAAAAATTTCAGGTTTTTTAGCCACGTTGTGTCATGTTCGAGAGCCTCACTTGTAAGTTAAATTTAAATCAATTTGAGTAATAAGTTTCTATATGTACCTGAATTTAGACATTTTAAAAAATCGTTCATTCCCTATTTACCTCTTTATCTATCCGGAAAACTATGCACTAATTTGGCAATCTTTTATAATTACCTTCAGTTTGAGGGGTCACACTCTATATAAAGCAAATAAAAAAATATTTCACATGTACCTGAGCCTAAATCTTATACTATTTAAAGAAAAACTGAAACATCAAACGATTTTTTTTGCAGAGTTCAAATATCTAATGTGATCCACACGTCTAGAGCTGTTCGTCTAATAATTTCATTTAAATGTCTAAATTATAACCACTTTTCGTTTCCCCAATTAACTTTTTTCAGTTAATATAGATACTGAAATGTTGATCAAACAAAATAATAAATTTAACTGGGAAGAGACTAATAAATTCGTGAACGTCATCATCATTAATGTCAACAAAATTTCAAAAAGTATATAATACGTATGAGTTCAATCTATTCTGAGAAATAAATAAAAATAGAAGCATTTCCGATAATAATACTGAACTACTCATCTTACCAATTATCTACGCATATAATGTACTGTACTTTCATTAAAAAAGCGGAAAAATTAAGATGAAAATTATGAACAGTTTTATATGCATGTACTATAAACCATACGTGCGTTCAATTTCTATTTTCATTTTGCAATTGAACGAATACAATAATATTCTTTTATGTGTGGCAACACTAAAAATCATTTTTCATTCAAGAAATAATAAAAAAAAATTTCTTTCATAATTTTTTTTTTTACATTAAACCGAGTTATTTATGCTAATTATTCAGCTATTTCTATAATGTTTTTTTACACAAAATATTTAAGAAATTTTGAATTTTTTTTTTTTTGTTCGTTTTCAGTTTTTTATTTATTTATTTTGTTTTCGTGTAATACGAAACGGAAATGGAAATAACTATTATACGAGTGTATATGAAAATACTTGGCAATAGTTTTCGCGGTTGATACAGAGAAAATAAATAAATTCGCTACAATAATTCTAATTTATCTACAATCAAAATAATTAAAGTAAAAATATTTTAGTTATAGCTATTTTTGACGTGAGTTAGATTTTTGAACTCATAATGATTGAGCTGTTATATTATAACTGTTCGTAATTTTTTTTTTTTTGGAAATACTATACATACACGGAAGAGTTTTATTATTGTTGGACCCGGTGTAATATTACGAGGAAAACAAATTCTTTAATTAGCTTAACTGTCGCCTACAACATTGGACAAGTTATAAATGACTTGTAGTTTTAATTAAAAAACGATTTTTACATTTGACTAGATATTGCCAACTTAAAAGTGCTAATTAAAGGAAATTTGCATTCAACGAATTTCTATATACATTCAAATAGTGCTATAATTATAGTAAGTAACTCTAAACGCAAGTCATTTGTATATAACTATAAACGTGCGTATTTATATTATTGGTTTTATAGTCAATTTATTTTTTTTAGACTTTTTGGGTTTATTTCTTCGGTTTTATGTTTTTGAATGTTGTCTTTGTTTCTCTTAATTGGTATTTTCAATATTGTATCTCAACTGAAAAATGTAAATTCACCTGAAGTACATTGAACTCGAATTCTGTTTTTTTCTGAATTGAATAGAAAGTAGTGCTAGATGATACAACTATATGTTTAGCCAAATTTTCCCAATTTAAACAATATATTTTTGCTGCTTTTTCTCAGTGTAAATTTTTAATAAATAATAATAATAATAAGACTGTTTTTACAGGCTCTTGACGTCCATACCGCATCAACATTCTGGCTCTATTGGATTCAATCCCGAGCTTGTTCTTCAAATTGTTCTAGACAACCCGAAGTGGTTCTCCACCCCCGGAAGCCATCGTCGCCGATAGCAACGTCTGCGCGTGCCAAATAGTAGCTCCTTTTCAATGATCGCCATTTAAGATCGGTCCGTAGAACGTGACCGAGCCAGCGTACCCATTGGCCTTTTATTTCAAGAACGAGATCAGGAATTTTATTTAAATTTCCGATTTTTATTTTCCGATTCAGACGAAACCCTTCTTAGTAATCATCTACCTCTCCAAGGTAGTTTTCGCATTTTGATCGATCTCCTTTTTTAAGGATAGGGCACAACTCGGCCACTTTCCATTCATCAGGCATAACTTCACTTTGCCGTACTAATCAAATAAGGTGGAAAAGATAGTTCCACAAAGTGTTCCCTCCGAATATCAAGAGCTCGGTATTAATGGAATCAACCCCAGGGGAACGGTTTCTTTTTAGTCTCT
Source organism: Tipula confusa (assembly GCA_963556175.1). Taxonomy (NCBI): domain Eukaryota; kingdom Metazoa; phylum Arthropoda; class Insecta; order Diptera; family Tipulidae; genus Tipula; species Tipula confusa. The sequence continues at coordinate 13,229,786 of OY744476.1, read as the reverse complement.
GCATGACCAGTGTGAATTCCTCGTAAATAGGGTCCTCTATGCACATATTCGCAGTTTATATTTGACAATTTTTAAACACAGCATTTGACACTAAGTTGAACATTCAGTAAATCAGAGTAAATCGATGTTAACATGAAGGTTTCCATCCTGGTCCCGAATGGCGATAGACCTAGGTCTGAAGGTATGGTGCATTCTGGTAATTCTTTTAAAGAAGTTACGTGAACTGCGCTCATTACTGAGTTGTTGTACCCCTAAGACTTTAGCTCCTAAGAGTTTTCCGTCGCTTTGTTCTTCCGTGCGATTGTAAAACGTATTTGAGTTGCCTGGGCAGCACCGATACAAAGCGTTCATATTATTATAATTCAGAAAGGTGGTTGGTTTTTATAACGCTACTGCTATAACAAGATTCTAATATTGTGCTTTCTCATCTTTGTTTATCAGACTTTCACAGATAAAACGTAAGGTTCGTACTCCTGTGATACCTGGCTTGTACAAAAAGTGACATCTTAGCTTTGAAGTGATCAATTGATGGTCATGGCCTACAAATTTAGTAGCCAACCGATAAGATTTCACATCTTGGATGACCATGGTCTCAGGTCATCCTTTAGAAATTAACACATGGTCAATATGAGGAAAGAATGTGCTAGCCACAATCAGGGCATGCGCAACCGCAAAGTTAGTCATTTTTTCTCCATTATCGGTCTCTAGATCGTGTTGGGAGTAATTTAATGCTAGAGCTGGCAAAAATCAGTCTGATTTTTTTCCAGCTCTAGCATTAAAGTCGCAAACCACTATTCTGATGTCGAGCTCTGGTATAAATCCCGTCAGATCATCGAAATTGTTCTAAAATGAGTATCTTTGGGTTAGCTTACATCAGTGGGCGTATGAGCACCAATGATTAACAGGCTGGCCTCATGCGTACATTTTGCTCACACATACGATTATTTACTGCCTTAAAATCCAAAAGAGTTTTTCCAAAACGCCAATATTGCCGAGGTCATCTCCACTGTAAAGCAATGTATAGCCTTGGATCAAATATTCTCCACTTTTTGGCCATCGAGTTTTTTAGAGACCAACCTAAACTGCGTGCCCGCACTAACATAAGCGAGGGTCGGTTTAGTTTTTGGCAGCATCCATATTTCCTTTTTAACAATGAAGTATTTTAACGATGCGGGTAGTCAGCTCAGCTATCCAACCTTTGTTTAGTCGCCTCCTACGACAAGCCGAAGAGGCTATGGTGGAATTCTAAGGATAACATGCCCGTTTAGAAGTATTTTACGAGGTATGATAGTCGCCCGTAGCCACAGGGCCAAACATGACGAACGATCTCCTTGACGGACATCAGATTTAATTGCAGGAATTTTCGACTCTAATTAACATTAACACTACATTGTAACAGTATTAATGTAATTTTACATAAATTTACATACACATTAACTTCAAAGTAAATATTTTAACTATAATATATGCTCAGTAAATTTACTAATTATTCATATTGCGTAATTATCTTGTCAGACCAGACCAAGTGTCGTATAATTGTTATTTTATTTGTAGAGAAATGTGTACATATGTTCAAAAAAATGTACTCACGTCTTAAGTCGTTCCGTCACATCTTACGAATGAATATACCTAAAAAGAAATAATAAAAAAACATCGTTAGTCAGTAGTTTTTAAATGTTAGAGACTAGACTTTTGAGTAGTTTTTACGTATAGGATACTCAAGCTGTCTTCAAAAATATATACACCAACTCAATTTGTTATCATGGCGCGTTTATAATTTTAAAGTACGTCATTGGACGCGAAATAATAAAAAAAAAAAACAATTTGTTGCAGATATAACTAAATTTTCATTATGAAAGTTAAAAATTTAATTTATGTTATTTATATATTTTTGTTATCAAACATTAAAAAACATAAAATACGTCATTGGCGGAGAAAACCCATCTCATAATATTTTCAATTTGTTTTCAAATATAAATAAACGTTCGCACTTCATTAATTTTAAGTGAAAAGAGTTTGTTAAGTCTTATGATGTTTAAAAATTTTAGATACATAAATTATGTTTATTTGGTTATTTTCTCTGCTGAGTGTTCTATAAGCTGAAGCACATTTACAGTTCAGTTTTAAAGTCAAACCTTACACCGTTACATCCTCTTTTTTTTGCAAAGTATCCATACTGTATTGACAATTAGAGCATTCTAATATAGCGGGAAGTTATGAACTTACAACATTTTGACGGTTCTAATGTTTTATAGTATGACCATAGAAAAAGAACATAAGAATGATAAATTTCGTATGTTAATATGGCATTCGAAACAATCAAACAATAAGTACAAAGCGAAACAACAATATATTTTTAAGTATGTTTCTATCCTTGTTACACATTATTTTGCGTTAGTGATTTTTATTTTCAGTTTTGTTTGGTTTGTTTTTCCTTACTCATTACTACTGTAGAGGTAGACGAATGCAGATGTAGTAAACAAAATGGATATAGAAAAAAAAATGTTTTTTACATAGTTGCAATGCAACTATGATTTAATTTTTTTCAGTTAAATATAAAACAAAATAAATTGTATCGGTCCTACTTACTTTTTTTCGGCCAAAGTCGTGATGTTTATTTTTTTGTTTTTTTTTTAAATTTTGTAATTCGTACATATATATTTTTAACCAAATATTTCGTGACATTTCATTTACTTAATTCGCTAGCACCTCATGAATACAATACAATGATATAATATATAGAGTTGTTTGACATATTATTTGATTATTTACAAAATTTTGTTTTTCTGTTATAATCAATGTAAAACAAATAATTTTTTCTTGTTAAAAAAAATTAAATCATAATACCTCCGCATTCGTCTACCTCTACAGTAGACAAAGGAAAAACAAAACTGAAAATAAAAATCCCTAATACAAAATAATGAGCAACAAGGACAGATACATAATTAAAAATATATTGTTGTTTCGCTTTGTACTTATTGTTTCGAATTCCATATTAACATACGAAATTTATCATTCTTACGTTATTTTTTTATGGCTAAATATAAAAGTGTAAAAACTTCTTAACTAAGTTATATTACTTAAAAACTAGTTTAGTTTTGGTTAGAAAGTGTAGGCCATAGATATTACGAGTTTTAGTTTAAATCGCTTGTGTTTGTTAAGTCAGAAACGGTAAATGAAGAAACTCTAGATGTTTAAAATAACATAATATATTTTTTTTTGGATTTTTAAATTTTTGAATTGTGGCAGATTTAATGGACGAACCATCACGTATTTCCTGTAAATTGAAAATTTCCCAAATGTAACAATTTTAATGGACTAACCATTAAAAATGGACTAACCAAGTGTTTTTGGATTTTGGTCCAGTACATCACAATGATGAACCGTAATGTAAACACATATAGATTAGCGGATACATCAGTGTTTTACAATCACAAATACGTGAAAAAGTTTAAAGTTTGTAGTAAGACAGATCGATCCAATATTGATATCAAAACCAAACACCGACAAAATCAAAATTCCTCTAAGGTTCATGGAAGGGGCCCTTCCCACAAGAGCTCTTTCAGTTTTATGAACCATAATAAAATATCGGGAATCTGGAAGAATCAACAAATAATTCGACCTCGTCTAAGTCCAGAGGAATAGCGAGAAATTTCGAAAGCTGACGTACTATGTGCTAGCTTACCTGAGTACGGGTTGTGGGCCTAATACTATCAAAAAAGTATGTTGCTCCCAAATTTATCGAAATATTAGTGAGTGATGCCTTCAAAAAAATTATTCCCCTCTACATCACATTTTATCAACATGGATTTATGCCTGGAAGAGTATGCAACTATTTTGGTAAAATTTACAAGCATCACTTTAAAATATGATGGACACTATGAGCAAAATAATACTATTTACAGCGACTTTGCAAAGGCTTTTGACTCTATTGAACTTAGATATGACACTTGAAAATTTCAGATAGAACAAATTCGATTTACGCTAAGCAAAATTCATTTGGACCTTTTTATTTGCTGAAAAATGTTTTAAAGTATGTCTTTCGACTGCATTGAAAAATTTCTAATCTAGATCAAATTCCCATCTAAATAACTCGAAATTTGAGCTTTGTCTATAATGGTTTTTAATTTGGAATAAGTTAATTTAGAGTTTTTAATTGAGATATCATCTAAATTGGTTTAGATTCTTTCCGATTCCAATCGGGAAATCGCACTAACTTTATTAAGTCACTCTTTTTTTAACGAGTAGTTTTTAGACGTCTTCAACCGTATTCAATAAACTCTTCTTCTCCAAGCAATTTTTATTAAGAAATTTTTATAAAATTTAAAATTAGTATAATCGCTGCTTTAGTAGTGGTTACCAGGCCACTATTTGGAACAAACATAATTTCTACTTTTTGAGCATTAAGTGTAAGAACTTCGACTTCCAACGAGTTCAACGATTTATAAGGATAATCTTTCAATGCTACAAGATTGAATATCAAAGAAGTCGTAGTCATCTAAAAAGAAACTTTAATTTATGGTTAAGTTTGTAGTAATTAAATATAGACTTTTATATTATTTAATTGTCTGTTGTAGTATCTTAGTTTTAAATGATCTTTGATATTACTATAAAGGCTAAAATGGTTTAAGGTCATTGCGCAACAAATACAATTAGAACAAAGTATTACGAGTGTAAATATTATAATAAGTTTTAGAATTAATTAATTTTAATTTATAATGACTTTCCTTTACAAAATATCATCTATTAAATACCACAATAAATCAGAAGCCCACCCAAAATAAAATATTAAACCGTGTGTCGCACGAGCAACATAAACCACACAAGATAACATACTAGCACTCGTATTATAACAAATAATAATACTTTTAATTTTAATAAACTAATTTTTTTTTTTTTTGTTTTTTTGGTATAAAAATAAAATAAAATATTTATTTTTAATTTAGTGAAAATTGTATTTATATTTAACATAAAAACCACATAATAAAATAAATTAAACAAAACAAAAACAAAAAAATTTGTAGGAAGACAAGAAAAGTTTTCTTTTTTTGAAAAACATTTTAAAAATTAACACACACAAACACACACACACTTTTTTTATTGTTTTTTAAAATGAAATGAGACGTTTTGCTAAAAATTTCAACGAAAGGTCTACAATGCTGTAAAATATGTATCTTTTAAAATGTCATATTTATATCGGTTAAGATGTAAAACAACAGATTTTAAAATAATAGGGATATTTCAAAATGACAAAATTGGAAGTGCCATTTTTCTAAACTGTATATTTGTTTGTCTCTCAAGTGAGACTGGATTTTGTAAAAACGAGATTTATGAATACTGGTTTAGTTGAATGAGGTAATAAATCTCGTAAATCAGAATAATATTGGAATAAATGGATTGTTACCTACTTAGTTTTTGTCAACCCATATCTACATTGTTTTACAATTACTTCATCGATCGTATAACGATGATTAAGATACTTGCTTACGTCGTGGTTCCGAGTTCGATACTCGCCATTGACCAAACATTTATAAATATAAATTAAATAATTTCATCTTGTACTGGTGACTGAATTTTGGGTAAACAAACGTTCGTTTGGCTGACCTTCGCTATCTTCGCCAATTCGTAACAAGAGTGGTTAAAGAAGTCTCTTTAAAGATGCGGAATGGGACGTTTACGACCTAGAAAACTATTACAATTATATTATTAAAATTTTTTTATTTTTAAATTTGTTTTATATAAAATTAAACAAATGAAATTCTAAGTCATCAATCGCAACTACACAGTTGAACTACGTATGCGACAGCCGGGGTACATTTTTAGATCTCATGTTTTCATCTTGCGAATTATGTGTGAAATTTCAATTCTTGCGAAGATTTCATCGAGTGTGGATCTAGCATGATGTTCGAGCAAGGCGTTAAATTGGTTCCTACATAATAATTATATTTTGCAGATTGAGAATAACATATCGTCTAATTCAAAAAATTTCTGGAAATATATTATAAACAGTAAAAGAAAATTTGTTGGCATCTCCGATATCGTACCAAAACTTTTCCGCTGACAATTTATCCAAAATTTGCAATTTATGTACAACTTATTTCCAGTCCGTTTATGTACATTTTGAATTCATCGTGTCCAAAGAGTAGTATTAGCCTTGATTTTAATACGCTAAGTTTTAGAAGTGATGAAGTTCTCGATTGTTTGTCCCTCCTTGATATTAGTAAGGGCACCGATTACGACACTATCCTTTTAAAACACTGTGCTTTGAGTCTAAAAGTGCCGTTAACCACTGTTTTCTATGAAAGCATCCAGAGTAGCGTTTTCCCAGATTCATGGAAAATATATTTTATTTGTTCAAATTTTAAATCAGACATAAGAAATGAGATTTTCAACAATTTTTATTTTTCCATCTTAAAATTTATATCTCACCTGCGCTAAACATTGATTTTTCTCCAGGGAAGGGCGGCAGTTACAAACATGGTATCTTTATGCTTTTAAGCTTTTACATAGTTTTTACAATATTGAAGATAAGGCCCAAACCAACGTGTTCTAAACAGATTTCTCTAAGTCCCTTGACAGAGATGACTATTAAACCTTTATAAATAAACTTGAAATTGTTGCGGCCTTATACCTTTTGGAACGTTTGCAATTTGTTAAAACCATAAATGTTACCTCTAGTTTATTTCCAATTACTTCGAGTTCACCTCAAAGAAGCCATATAGGACATTTAATATTTTCAATTTTTGTTAATGACGTGATTGGGTGCTTTGATTTTACAGGGTGTCCTTTGATGGCATTAAAATTATTGGATAGATCAATAACATTTCTGATCGCCTAAAGTTTCAGAATGATTTAAGGTTGGTACATGTACGTGATGCAAAAATGATGCAGATTGCCATACTAACCATAAGTAAATGCAAATCTGTTTCATTCTTAATTCGCTCTCCAATTCTATAATAGTACTCTTTATTCAACATTCCTGTTGACAGGAAGGACCTTATATGTGATTTCAGTGTACTTTTCTCTTCCAATATTATAATTGGGCCACATTTGGATTTCATTATTGCAACAGCAGTTGTAAGGACTAATAACCATGCAGTGGTTAAAGCTGCGGTGCTAGGGTGGGAGGTACTGGGTTCGAATCCCATTGGGGGTGGGTTCAAAACGGTATTTTTCATCACATGATTTCGATCGGTGATGACGATGAACACAACTATCACCCCCTGTTGGAGTGCAGAATCCATGGGCCAAACCATCCATCGTCCATGTTAATACAGGCTGGCTGGAACAATGCAATGTGCTGATGGATTTAAAAATAACGAACCTGTTTTCGTGCCTCCTCGATTTGGCTGGTGACGGCATAAAGTAGGATATTAAAATTAATCGCGAAAGAGCGGCCTCAGAAAAGTTTGCAAGGATGAAAAAAAAAATTAAAAAAAGAACGACTAATGTAAAGTAAAATTTGCTTAATAAATTTAAATGGATACTATCAAGACCAGCTGAATTTGATCGAATACTCAAAAATGCCCTCAAATTTTCTTGAATCCCAGCAATAGAAAACGAGAAAATATTCTCTAAACCTTCCCAAATACTAAACGCATTTTCAGTTGAAATCGTGTTAGACTTATGCGTTAATGTTTCATTAAATTTATCAGGATTTGGTATACAATTGTTGGATGTAGTTTTAAAGATACCAAGCTCTTTACAACACCTCCACAAACTGGCGGAAGAATTACTACATCTGCTGAATTTCTCATTATACAATTTAAATTTCGCTTTACTTATCAAAGCCATTCTTAACATAAACTGCACGTAGAAAGCTCGTGCTTCATCCAACGGAAATCGATTATCACTTTCAAATAACTATATTCCAATAAATTAAAATGTCTAAATGAAAACATTTTTGTTTCCAAAAATATCGTAATGTCGTTGACATTGTAGGAGAAAGCTAACAAATCATGATCAGAATTATGCTTCAAGCTTATATGCAACGGTTTTTGCAGAAGGATCTTGAGATCGAGTTTGTTAAAATTGCAGTAAACTTTGCAAAATGTCAATCTTACGACACTGCTGTTGACATGGCCGGTCGTTATAAGGGGATACAGCAAACAATTATAGAAGCAAACAAATTTGCTATATATATATTCCGTAACCAGCTCATTAATTGAATCTAGTAAGTCAACGCGCTTTCGACTGCTATCAAGAGACAGTGGACTTCTTCCCTGTAGTGGCAATTGCTCTATATAACTTTTTTTTATCCTCAATTAGCCAAGGGGAGATCCTTTAATCATTTATTGATGATGAAAGCGTCTTAAAATCCTTTCCAATGCGACATCTATAATTTTGAAATAATTCGTAAATATAGTAAGAGCCTTAATTATATATTGCTGAAGACCAATCACAGAAGAGAGACACTATAGGAGAGAAGTAAGTAATATTTCAAATAAAATGCAGGAGCTGGAATTCGTTTTCATGTTAAATTTTTCGTTTTCATGTTAAATTTTTACGTTTAAAACGTTTCAAAAACGATTCGTGCCAACGTAGATGATTCAAATCATGTTACTGCTACGAATTTGATCGCGACATGATATGATCTTATTATTATTTATTAATTTGACCTTGGTTTGTATTGCCTAGACCTCGACGTTTTGTATTCACTATGCCCTTTTTGAAAGGAGTTCCATTTGCTTTGGTGCGGTAGCCAATTGTAGTATTTATAATTTTAGCCTGGCGATCGTAGTATAAATTTAGTCGGCACTCGTTATTTTTAATGATACTCTTAGCGTATAGCATCCTCACTTACAATCTGATTTACGTACAGTGTCGCGATCACAAGGATTTAGTCTATTTCTATATATACGAGGGTGTATATATTCTCTCAACATAATTTAATAAACTAACTTTTTTTTTTAACTAAATATAAATAATGTTTTATTTTAATTTACTCCGCGACATGATGTTGTTAGTTTTATAGGTTCCCATAAATGAAAAAAAAAATGTAAGTTTCTATGTTTAGACGGTTTGTTCTAAATTTGTACATTGTATTAAGTGAAAAACCACACACAAAATGTTTTAGTTGGGAAATTCACTGATATAATATTAAACTCATATCGGTGACTGATGAGTGAAATGACAGATATATGTAATGAACGATATCATGTTTTGGTGTCGATGATGATGATGGTAGGTATACAGAATTGAATTCGTATTTTGTCAGAAAAATGTCACTAATGATAGAAGAAATATTCATATATTTTCAGATGTTTTCTTAAGTTATAAATTTTTTTTATTATAACCAATAGTAAAACTTTACCAGGTCACAAAAAAAATGCGGCATAAATAAAAAAGGTATCGTAAATTTACGTACACATTACCTAATGCCAAAATGACTAAAGTTCATCAGAGGAACACACTACTCTTAAATTACGGGTCAGTGCTATTATAAATAGAATGTGGATGCTATGCTATCAAGTAGCTACCAGTTACTACTATATCTTTATGTGAATCTTTCAGTATTTTTTGTACAAGCGCTCAGTGAAAGCTTTTCAAACATAAGAAAATTGAGAATATTGGAAAGGTTTGATACTAAATTTAACAGTAAACTCTCCAAATTGTTGAAATTTTTTATCAAAATAATGGTCCGTTTCGTCAAACTTATCGTGCACTTCGTCTGTTTTATGGCGTACATAATCGTCCTTCAGAGTGGTTAATTCGAATAACAATAGAACGTTTTCGGACCACGTTTACTCTTAATGATAATGTGCATCCCATGAGACGCCGAACAGTACGCACTGAAGAAGCTATAACCGCTGTACAATCAATCAATTCGTCGCTGTTCTCAGCAACTAGGGCTGTGTCCTTCCACTTTATGGAAGATTTTACGAAAGGATTTTGACTTAAAAGCTTTCAAGATTCAACTTGTGCAAGAATTAAAGCCAAATGACCATCGTATGCGCCGCCAATGGGCTGAAGCACAAATTAAATAAGCAGAATTAGCTGGCATTAATCTTGCTGACATGTGGTTCCAACAGGACGGAGCCACATGCCTCACAGCGCACGCTACAACTGATTTACTCAAAGAAACTTTTAATGAAAGAATAATTTCGCGTAATGGTCCAATTAATTGGCCACCAAGATCGTGTGATTTAACCCTATTGGATTATTTTCTTTGGGGTTAAGTTAATCCACTTGTCTACGTCGATAAACCAGAGACAATTGAAGACCTGGAAATCAACATTCGAAGAGTTATTGGCGAAATACGACCGCAAATCCTGCGAAAAGGTTGTGAAAATTGGTGTTCTAAATTGCACCTTGTACGCACCAGCCGTGGCGGCCACATGGCCGAAATCATATTTAAATATTAATGCCATCAAATTTTCTATGCAATAAAGCCTTTAAACTGCAATTTAAATTTGTGTAACTCTATAAAAACACCCTTTAGAATCAAAAATGATTAAACTAAGTTCCTTAAGCATTACTTTAGTTAATAAGAACAACTACAATTAAATTAAATTAAATTTGAAAATAAAATTTCGGTTTTTCCGTTTAGTGCTTTTATTCAGCTAACAAAATTTAACTGCACAATAACTGAAGAAGTATTTCGGGGCAAAACGAGCAATTGTTTCATTAATTGTTTTTCATTTGGAGATTGAAAACAAAAAACAAAATTTACCTTCTTGTTCATGAAGTGAGGAGTCATTTCGTGACAAGATAGCAAACTTGACAGCAGACAATAAATATCCCGATGTGTTGATCGCAAACATGTGGCGTGACCGACAAATGAGCACTGTTCAATGATTGCTGAAAGTGGTAAGATTGATTGTAACTTTTGCAGAAAAGTGACACATCTTTAGGTATAGTATAAAACTAGTTGGCGCCCACCTTAGTCAAGAGTGGATATCTTGTATGGTCGTTAGCAACGGAAACGATAAAAATGCAAAACAAAATTCACTACACAAAAAAATTTCCTTTCATCAAAAGTCAACCGCTCACATCCAGACTGAAAATCTTTTGAAGCAAGCTAGTCGAGGAAAATTGAATACCCCTTATTATATTGCGAAAAATGATCGCCCGCGTTCACTGATTATGAGGGTTTGATGAAGTTCAAATAAACAATGGTGTCGATATGGGGATAACCCCACACTCTTGCTATAGTGTTAATCAAGCATATTGCCGTTGGTTTTAATAAAAAGAGGACCAGGGGTACTATTCTTGAACCATTACGAAAATTTTCGATACCGAATTACTGTCAAAGTATTACGAAAATCATAAAATGGTATTCTTGAAATCGGATTACGAAAATTTTCGCAACAGAACGTTACGAAAATTTCCGTAATGGTATTTTGGTTCCTTATTCGATTTTCGTAATGAAAATGCATGGAATAATTTTATTTTTCATGAATAAGAAGTAAGATATATTATATCAAAATTAAAGAAAACGATAATAAATTTGGTAAACAATAATTAATTTATGTGTCTTCACTTTTAAATTAATTGATACATTAAAAGATGATAATAATTGCACAGTATAGATCCATTCTTGCTTGCATTAAGATTTTTTTGTGTTAACGCGATGACCAAACAAACGTAAAAAAAATCATGTGCTTTGTAAAATTAATATTTTTAGAAGAAAAACATAATTTGTATGGTAATTATTAAGTTTATTAATTAATTAATTGTTAGTAATATAATTATTCGAAACGCATCCTCCTAAAAAAATTAACATATATTAACATAACATATATCAATCGTCATCGATGTAAAAAATATCGCAACACAAAAATTTAAATAAGATTTTTTTTGTTGGAAATTGTTAAATCTGAGGTGGCATCATTCATCACAATCGGGCCACTATTACGTTTTCTATTGAATAAACAATAAAATTTGCAAATTTGCAAAGGCTAACCCCTTTGCTGATTTTCAATGTTTTGCCTGCAAATTATTTGTCGAAATTTATATATATTTTAATGCAATATTTATACTGATGGTCAGAGCTTTTGATTAAGGCATCATTCATCACAATCGGGCCACTATTACGTCTTCTATTGAATAAACAATAAAATTTGCAAATTTGCAAAGGCTAACCCTTTGCTGATTTGCAATTTTTTGCCTGCAAATTATTTGTCGAAATTTATATATATTTTAATGCAATATTTATACTGATGGTCAGAGCTTTTGATTAAGGCATCATTCATCACAATCGGGCCACTATTACGTCTTCTATTGAATAAACAATAAAATTTGCAAATTTGCAAAGGCTAACCCCTTTGCTGATTTGCAATTTATAGCCTGCAAATTATTTGTCGAAATGTATATATATTTTAATGCTGTATTTATACTGATGGTCAGAGCTTTTGATTAAGGCATCACTCATCACAATCGGGCCACTATTACGTCTTCTATTGAATAAACAATAAAATTTGCAAATTTGCAAAGGCTAACTAACCCCTTTGCTGATTTGTACAGTCTGACACTGAAGCACCTAGGTCGTTATTGGAATTATTTACAAACTAGTTAGTAAAAACATAAAATATGAATTAAATAAATTCCTTCTTCGCAATTCACATTTTTCTTTTTTAAATTAAAACCAAAATAAGTTAATTTTGTTTAAATAATCACTTGGTTTCACGTAATAAACTTACGATAATATAAGTATCAATCATTTAAAATTTAATTTTATCCTTCTAATTAAGAAAGAAATACAAATAAACATTTTTTTAAAACGTTTTTTCATATAAAACACAAATTTCAATTTATGTCAAAATCGAACAATTTTTGCTGTCAAAAAATGAACTATTCCATAATTTTTATTCACCACGGTTTTGTTTCCGTAATAGTTTCAAGAATATCAATTAATGATTTCTCCATTACGATTACAAAAACAGCGTTACGAAAATTTAAGATACCGAAAATTTTCGCCATAGTTCAAGAATAGCACCCCTGTTGAACCATTGAGAAAAACTATAAAGTTGCTGTCGTTATTGTTGAATCAACAACTTTAGGGAAGTTGCTTACGCTTATACACTTATTGTATACATTAAAACAGTAATTGATTCGGAGCCAATACTATTCTGAAGTAAAGTCCATGGCAGCCCAGCTGGGAATTAATATAACAAAAAATAAAAGAGTTTTGGATATTCGTTTGGTAGCCAGTAGTTTTAGAAGTGTTAAATCCGTGTGGAATAGCTATATTCTGCATTATTTCATCATTTTAATCATGCATCGAAAAACAAAACAAGGCCAAACATTGAACGCTATAAATAGGTTGGCCTATATAGAAGAGAATATAATCAATTGAATTTCTCAAAAATTTAGCTTTAATGTACGAAGTCTTAGAAGAGCTATCCGTCTTGTCATTGCCCCTTCAAGAAAATAATTGAGAACCTTCAAAAATTTTGTTAGCAACAAAAATTCTGTTGCGCACCCTTTGTTGTGTTTTTACCACTTTACCACTGGATAACTGAAATATTTGTGAGATTGTCCATAAATATGCAAATGGTTGGAGTTTCCAGTTGTTTAAGTTTCCGGCAATTAATATGAGTTGTTAGTTCGTCATGCACTAAGGAGTTATTAGTGATTTCGTGCAACACAAAAATTCGTTCATCGTTGGCCTTGTATATTTATGAATAAATGTTATTGCTTTCATAAAACTAGATTCAAACTTTATTTAACATTTTCAATGCATTTTAAACTTTGATAATATTGCATATAATACAAATGTATGATGATATTTAATGAATTAGAATTTTAAAAGCTCCTTTGAAAGTATTTCAAATTTTATTAAGAGATAACCCTTTTTCGCGATAAAGGAATGTTCCGTGAAAATTCGAGTAAAACATTTCCAAAAAAAAACTTGATATGTTTTCAACTTCATCGATTTCTTGATTATCTTTTGTAATTGTTCCTGATGAATTGTAAATGAAACATTTATATCATTGTTTGTTTTATTCGTTTTAAATTATTAAGAAGCTAAGCTAACGTTAAAACTTAGCTGCACGTTCAATTGAGTGGCCAACTTCAGACCTTTAATAGAATAAGCACTGAGGACAGGTTTATCTTCACCATTATGATCAAGTCTTCGCTACTATAGGAGTCTTGTCGACACAATCAATTATTAAATATTTTTTCCAAATCTTCATAGTCGTCAGTGTTATACCTCGTTATTGAACTTGCTTAGATTAGAAAGTATTAAAATGTTGGTCTGACGTTATATGTTTATACAAATTTATTTACGCTACTGATTACGCTATGAACTTACGCTTCTGATCTATGGTCAATGGTATTTAAATAAAATGTTTCGAAACGCCGCTAACTCTCGATCATATCGAAACATCTTATAAAACAAGCGTTTTGAAAGAACTACTGGACCAGGGTTTGCAATACCGACATACCGATTACCGAAAAGGCATGAATTTCTCAATTTTAATGGACCAACATGTATTTTCTAATTCTTTGAAATTTAGGGTTTGAGACATAAATTTTACAGATTTAATGGGCTTACCATCGTATAATATTTTCTAGATTTTGGAAATTTTTGGATTAGTGACATACTTTCATGTATTTACTAGATTTTAAAAAGTTCCGGTTTGTGGCATAAATTTCTAAGTTTTAATACGCAGACTATCATGTTTTTTCTGAAATTTTCGGTTTGTGGAATAATTTTAATGGGCCATCATATATTTTCTGGATTTTAGAAATTTTCGATCATGATTGCAATAAAACTAGCAAAGCCCTGGATGTTTTTTTATATCACATTTCGCAAAGGTTTAGCTGGACGGTAGGTTTCAAATTACTGCATTTCTACATGTACATATTGTGAGTTAACTAATTTTGTCTATCTCTTAAAAATTATAACAATTAACATAAAAACAAAAATTGGCTGACGTATATTTTAAAATTTTCTTTTTATAAAAAATACTAAAAAAATATTATTTATTAATAATTTTATTTTCATTTTTATGTAAATGTATTAATAGCGCATATTTTTTTTTTATTTAAAGCCAATCTATTTTATAGAAATAAATTAAAAATTTTTAGAAAATATTAAACCAGCTGTAGGCAATACACTTTCGCCTACTTTTAATAGACACACGGCTTGCAAATGCGTATGTCAATGAATTCAAATTAAAAATTAACAACAAATTCATTTCATTACGTATCAAGTCTGGTAAGTGGCTTTTTTACAGGAACCCTTCAAATCTAGTTTAGTTACATAAACAAAGTACGTCACACATCGATAATTGGCGTTAACCGAGTTATAAATTATGTAATTGGCTTTGTAAAGTAGATAAAACGATAAATCATAATTTTGTTATACATGCACATATCGGTCCGTGCTAATTGAATTTTACATACAGATTTTGCTAAAAATATTTTTAAAAATTAAATTAAATGTATTTTCTATTAATCCGTATATAATTTCGTGTGGCCTTCATGCTACATCGGAAAAATATATATAAAATTTGTTTTTCACTCTTGAAATTATTTCAAGTTTGGGTTGGTTCCAAATCGCTTGCAATTGAAAAATAAAAATTGTTGTTCAACTCATGTTTATATATAATGTTTAAAAAGCCAATTATCCTTCACAATGCAGAGTTTCGCATGTTACAGTAAATCTATTTAATAGCTCAAACACCAATTATAAACAAGTACAAAACCAACATAATTCGTGTACTCGTATTTACAGCACTTAATAAAAATAATACTCTTACATTAATACGTTCTACCAAATATAGTTGGTACGAAAAACTAAAATCAACAATAAAAAAAAGAAAAACTTCACGAATTCTGGGATCTGTTGATACGCGAACATCATATTCAAATGATTAATACTACTCGCGTAGGTGAGAATCAAAGAAGTTTATTTAGTTCGCGGATGATTTAAACAAACAACAGTTAGAACACAAAATTTTACTTTAATGTCTTAATTTAATATATACACTACAGTACTGTACAATGTAATTCGGACAGTTGGATTTGTATGTATACAAGCAAACAAGTTTATTAAAAATAAATATAATAGCTAAATAGACTAATATGAGAATAACAATTATTATCAATCAATCACACAGTCAGTTTCAAGTGTTTAGAAGCCTTCATTTAATGTTGCATCATATAGGAACCAAGTCCAGTAAAGTTCTTGAAGGAATGTTGTACAGGTATAACCACACTTTATATGAAACTTATCTAATTTTAATTTAGAATAGTATCAGTCACTTTTTGGCAAAAACGTATTTTGCTTTAGCTGGATTAACTTTCTTATGAACCTCATAAACAAAGTTATGAAAATAATCACTCGAACCAAATTGAAGTTCTTAATTGGATCCTACATTCATGAGAAGCAGTTTGAAATTCTTCTTAACACTTTGTCACTCAAGCTGTCCTTATGTTTCATAGCTCAGTGAAAGACAAAAGATGACTTAACTGATCACAATAACTTTCTTTATACGGAAAAGATATCGTTTGTGTAACAGGTTCTAGTATATTTACATTTATTTATTAACTCAGTTCTCCCCGTTTAGAGTAGACCTTGGCTCTAACTCGTAATTAGCTTATTGCGATAGCATCTTCCCCGAGGTTGCTCACTCGTATTGGCGTAGTGGTAGTGGTTTAGCTTCAGAGACTGTTTTAGGTTCGGCCGACTCTCTTTTTTGTATCTTTCTCGATGGTGCTCGTC
Organism: Tipula confusa; assembly: GCA_963556175.1. Taxonomy (NCBI): domain Eukaryota; kingdom Metazoa; phylum Arthropoda; class Insecta; order Diptera; family Tipulidae; genus Tipula; species Tipula confusa. Next base: position 13,213,111 of record OY744476.1, on the reverse strand, counting down.
CAGATCGACGTAGATGTGGCGGCACTGTTTTTATCGGTTCTACTACCCGTTGCAATGGTCGAAAGTTGTCACAATTCCCATTTATGAAATTATTATAAAATAAAAGAAAGCCGATTTGTCGAAAAATAGCGATTAGTAGAAGAAAATAGCTACATTATGGAATAAAAACAAAGTTACTTTTTATACAGTGAAAGCTCTTTAAAACAGAACTCTTAAGATGACAGCCTTATATTTACAATGTTCCATCGGGTTTCTTATGTGTGAACCAAAAGCATTTTAACTGTGGAGTCCATATTGCAGTTTTTGAATATTCACTTTACAAAAGCTATATAGTGAATCCTCTAAATGTCTTCAAACATGAACCGTCAATACTTTCAGTATTATTTCCATAGATTCTACAGTGTTATGTATCATATCAAACTTAATATAAGCACAGAAATATAAACGGTTCAAATAAATTTTAAGGACTTAGCAATTTAAAATATTACAGATGGAAAACCGGAATCCCCTGGGGAAGCTTAAATGTCCGGGTTGATAAATTTTCTTTTTTCAATAGACTTATTAAACTTTTCAGCATTTGCTAACATGCTACATTGTCCGTGATCGTCAACCATTATTTCAAATGCATTTCTGACAACCCTTTTGCCCTTGATATATTCTTGGATTTATCTCTAATACAGGTAAATTATCTCTTTTAATAAACGGTATTATAATGACTAGAGTGTCTGTAACGCTGTCAAGTAAACGAAAAAAGTCGTTTGGTGGAATAATTTTTTCAGATAAAATCAGCTATTTACATAAGACCTGGTCATGCATGGAATCCGGGTAACCACAACTTATGTTTAGAACTTTTTCAGAACTATCACATACCTGATACCACCATTAAAATAAAGCCATAATCTAATTATATTTTTCAAAAATTACTAATATTAATCGTCTATATATTTTTCTTAAATGGCCTTAAAATTCAGCAGACTTTTCGTGAACGACAAGTGGGACAAATAGTTTTTTTGATATTATAGATTTAAATTTTAGAAATTTTTAAAATTTTATTTTACACAAGTTTAGTCGAACGTAAACACAGGCGAACGTAGACACAGGCGAAGACTTTTGTGCTAGTGACATCTATTGATATATTGCCTGAAGTAATGGTAAATAGAAAAGTTTAGTTTGAAAAGTCTTCTGAGGTACCAGCATCAAGTATACCTTGAACAATTTCAGAATAGACTTTAACCATTCTTGTTGTGAAACTACCATTTTTTAAGCTTATGCATAAGTGCACCTTAAATACAGTTTGTATGCTTCCAAAAAACTTCCGTTAAATAAAAACTAAATAGGATCATAAACTCCATTACCGAATAGTAGATGAAATATAACTAAAACCAAGTTGGCTAATTTCTGGAATATATTATCAACTTCTGAAATCTGTAATTAAATTACAAATATCCAAACATTATCGCTTGACCTATAAATGCATCGATGCAGGATGACAATTGAATTTTTTTATAACAAAATTTCATATATATATATAGTTGACTGATTATGGTTAAAAGATGAAACTAAATCGTGTTAAGCAATTTCGGAAATAGACCCCAGTGTAGTATTAATCGAAACAAATGATTAAAGGTGTAAAGGTGATACAGAATACTAAACTAAACGGCATTTTAAATAACTAGGACACCAATTCTAATATGACTCTTCTGTGTACATCTTTTGTTTGGTCGCTGTTCACATTTCATTGCACAGTACTGTATAAAAAACTTATATATATATATATATATATATATATATATATATATATATATATATATATATATATATATATATATACATATATATATGTATATATATATATATATATATATATATATATATATATATATATATATATATATAAATATATATATATATATATATATATATATATATATATATGAACGATGTAATTTCGTACCGAGCAATTGGTGCAGTGGTTAAAGCTGTGGTGTTTGGGTTTAGGAGGTAGCGGGTTCGAATCCCAATTTGAATTTCTCATTACTTGATTACGATCGGTGATAACGATCAACACAACTATGATCCCCTGTTGGAGTGCAAAATCGCACCAACGTCGATGTCAGTACAGATTGGCTGGAGCAATGCAATGCACAGTTGGATATTCAAACCGAACCTGTACTCGTGCGTGCGTCCTCGAATGGACTAGCGATGGCGTAAAGTATGACGTTAAATAAAGGGCTGGGTGAGCTTGGGCCCCAGTAAAAGATTGTTAAAGATTACATGGATGTAATTTCGTATCCAATTAGAAATAACCCAAGCGACCGCGCCATATCCGCCCTCACGTACAGATCTAAGAATATGGTAATAAAATTCGACCAACTGTACAAATTTTGTTGATTTTGAGTAAGATCAAAAAAAAATATGAAAATTTTTAAAATTATAGGAATATTATAAAATTTTATCACTTTTTTTTTTTTAATTTTATTAGTATTAATTATATAAAATATCGTTGGACTTGGGCCAATATATTTTTTATGAGATTATTAATAATTCATATTTATTCTGTCAAATTTTTTTTTAAATTTTTCAAACTTTTGTACTCACACTCATCATTTCAATTTTCTACGATTTTCCACCAAAGTTTATACTATAAACATATTAAACGGTTATGTGTGTTAATTTATTATATCAAATATTTATAAAAAAATTATTATCACTTAATTTAAAAACACACAAGCTATAATTTGTAAGTACTAAACAATTAAAATTTCAGAATTTTAGATTAAAGATTAAAAAAAAATTTGTTATGATCTTAATTCGAAGACGCGTCGCGATCAACTAAACTAAAATTTAAATGTTTTAAAATATATGGAAGAATTGTTAATTTTAATTTTTTATTTTGGTTTTTCACTCTGTGATCACGATCTCGGTTGGTTTTTCTTTTTTCATAATTTTCATTTTTATTTTCAAATCATCATAATATATTCTTCTTGAAATAATAGAGCACGTTTCATTTTTATAGTTGCTGCGCGCCCCGCGTATAATTTTGTTTTTAAAATAAATAATTTGTTAATTAAAAATTTGAATGACGTAGTTTAGTGTCTGTACTACCTGATTCATCAATAATATTTAAATTGGAACTGACAATTTCTATGCAAGGCGGAAAATACGATTATTTTAGTAGTTTATCCCGTTCATAAAATAGATTCTTAGTTTTTACACTTCCAGAGGTTACTATTCTTACAGAGACCAAAATCAAATCCTAAAGCTATAGCAAAATTACCAAAAACAGAGTAACCCAATTTTGTTTAAAAAAACAAGTGAAAAAAACAAGGCTAACACTATTTGTAAGAGTTAGTTTCATAGAAAACCACGATTTGATCGATTATATATAGCAAAAGTTTCATGACTATATAGGCGAACTAATGTGGTTTCCGTTATTTACATTTATTTGGAGATCGCGACTTCTTAAAAGCCCATAATTGTTAAAAAGGCATTGCCAAATCCGCAGAGATCAGTGCCCACAAGTGATTTGGTATTACGCCAGGAATTTAATGAAATTAAAAAACGCGCAAAAAATTGATTCACCTACAAAAACCGAAATTTCTGTCAATTGACAACAAACTAAATAGTGATGTAGGTACAGATACCTAACTGTTCAACATAAACAAAAGAGTACCCTAAATCAGCGGCAAGTGCAAGTGTAGACAAATTCACTAGACTAGCTATAGAATTAACGAATGTCAATAGATTTTGTATAGTTTATTGAAAACCGAGGTTGTTACTCAAGAAAACATTCCGAAAAAGAAGAACCCACTTCCAATTTATTTGAGAGAAGAATTCTCAGAACGTTCTACCATCTTAATCATTTAACAGAGAAAACTTTTATATTTCCGGGGTAAAAAAAGGAAATATAAAAGAAACCAAAATCCAGTACTCAACATCGATGCATCGAGAGCATTAATGATCTATTGACCATTTCAACAAAATTGGTAAACGGTACAAGCTAAAACTTTAACGAGCATTTTAAGCAAAGAAAAAATGGCTCGAAGAATTCAGACATAATAAAGTTTATTGTACGGTGGGCGTGTTATATGTGGGGAACTACATAATTCAAGGTATGTAACAAAAACAAAGCTGATACTTCTGTGAAAGATGTAGAAACTGCTGATGAAACCATACAGCAAATTATATAGGTTGCCTTATTTATTTAGAACTGAAGCGAAGAATTAATCCTCCGCAGTGAGAAGAGCAACGAATGCTTAAACTGCACTCATCTGGTAGAACGGTAATTTTTCCAATAGTTTTGTCCAATAATATTCAAGGTGGAAATTAGAAGACAGCCGTCAACAGTATCGTGCATCATGGAGCTGCATACGGTAGTATTCTTAAAGGAACTTCTCCAAACTCCAAAAGTGTAAACGAGTTATAAAGCTAGCATTGTATATATTCTGACACATACTGAATTTCTGACACATACAGGATTTCTGCCACACCATTTTGTTGTAGATGTGGCTATATTTTATGTGGTTGATAAAGAACCGTTCCAAGTATGGTGCCTTATAAGGCTCTCGCTGTTAATACTTTAAGCTTGAAATATTCGTCTTCTATTTTAATACACAAATATCTGTCGGTAGCATATGACTTCAGAATCATATTTTTTTAAAGGACGGTGCTCGTGAACAAAACAAATATGCCACATAGTATCTTCAATCCTTTCGATATATAAAAAACTTCTACATCTCACGCAAATATTGAAATCGGTTCCGATTTAAGGCGGATAACTTTACGGAGGTAGCTTAACCACATTAGATTCAAATCTTAAAAAACATAGAAGATGTCTATTGACATTAGAACCAGTTTAAAACGTGGTTGTAAAAATCGCTAAAAATCGGTTGCTATTTCTATTTAAACAACTTGGACTAATCAGGTTTGGTTGGTTTGAGTTATCTGGGAGTTACTGTGTAATTCATTCGCGTTCGGAAATATTTACCCCGTTGAATTAGGAATTGAAACAGAACATGTCATTTGATAACAAATTTCAGTATTAACGCTGTGTTACAATAAATTAGATTTGTTTACTTGTTTGAAGTTAAATCCATTACACCGACATTATTGTGTTTTCCCAACCAACAAAAAAATGTACGCTCCAAATTCTTTACAGATATTTCGAAGGTTACAAATTTCTTCTAGAATGTTAATGGTATTTTAAATAAACCAAAGCAAAAATTACGTAAAACACAACACACAAGTAATATTTGTATGGCTATTCTGAGGTGTGTAGTGATGTTCTCGAAACTCGGCCCTTTCAAGTCGTCAAAAACTAGTTCAGGTAGGCTGCTTATTTTTGAGAGTTTTTTTCTACAATTAAGCTACAAACTTAGAATCATTTCATGATTTGAATTCAATAAATTGTGCCCATTATACCAAGAAAATTGGATTTATTAAAACAAAATTGTTTCACACCCATTTTCCTTAATTCAAACATAAAGATTTACATTTGGCTTCCCTAGTTCCATGTGAATATTTAAAACATAAACATAAAAGATCACAAAAGAATACTATTTCGGTCGGAAATTCGATTCGCACCTCGGAATATGCGCACAAGCTAAAATCAAAATCGCGTTTCACTTATGGTAACACTAAAATGAAGCTCGAAAGCACTTTTGTTCAGGCTTCAGAAGCTTGCACTTTTGTTCTGGCACTTTTGAATTGAGCCTAAACCTTTAATTCTTATAAAAACATGGATATACATACAATGTTGCTATCGAACATAAAAAACGTTGAATCTATACTAAACCCCAATATTTAAAACCATACTTCCTTTTCTCATCTAATTTCCAAATAAATTTCTTATTTGTGTAGCTTATGATACACATTCTGTTTTATTTAAACGATCATGATGACGATCATGATTAAATTATAATAAAAAAATAAAATTAAAAATAAAATTTTATTTATAATTATTATTATATACACAAAGTAAAAAAAGAACGAAAACAACCAGAGATCTTTTTTTTTTTTTTTTTTGTTTTTGGGAAACTGAAAGAAATAATAAAGAAAATTAGAACTAGAGAAGAAAACAAAAAGTGTTTATATACCACAAGAAAAGCAATGTTTAATTAGAAAATCAGTGATGGTACACGATCTGATGTTTAGAGTTATTATGTAAATATCTGCAAGATTTTTAACGTACCTAACCCCTTTTCGATTTATTTTGTTCAATGGATTCCGAAAAAAACTTTTGTTTATAAAACATCAGAATAGAGTTATGTTCTGATTTTCTTAATTAATTGGGTAATTTGACATTGATTTTTCATTTATTTGTTATTCAACAAAGTTGAGATTAATGAAAGAAATATGTTATAAAAGTTTTTTTTTATTTAAACATAAATTAATTTGATTCGAATTGTGCTAATTTATTTTATAGCCTATGGTATAAAGTATATTATGCGTCCTATAGCGCATGTAAACTCGCTTAGCCTAGAAACAGGTCAAACCGTATTATTGGGATTATCGATCTTACCCGTAGCAAAGTAAGTGCGAAAGGGATGATTTCACTCGATGTTCGAAAGAAACACAACATTTCTATTTCTATTTCCAGTTTGGTAGAGTTCAAAATTTTTGTTTTTATTACATATTTGAGGACTTACCCGGGGACACATGATTTTCGCTTCTTCCAAACTTTCGTGGCCCGTAACAAAAATGATACAACCATTTTGGTTGATTTTTTAAAGTTCATACTGAAGCATGTTATCGGAAAAGTGATCCGTGACTTTAATGCTAGAGACGTCAAAAATTACCCCAAATTATTTGCAAATATAGATCCGAGGTCCTAACATAAATTGCTAGCATTCGATAATGGATAAACGATGGTAATCGAAGTAGATTCAGACTGATTATTGATACAGTAAAAGCCAGCAATGGCCAGTAAAAACTGATTATTATTATTATTATTGATTGTATTGTGTTTGGCACGAGAAAATCCGAAACTGGTACAAACATTTGGTTCTAACTAGACTTAGTATGTAACAGTTTTTTGTACAATCCTGTAAGCAATAAAAATTATATTAAAGATATTGATATATGATAATTCTATCGAAACTGAGATATGGAAGTCGCTGGACAATCCAGTTAGATCCTCACACGGTACAATTTATAAGGTCGACTGTCAATATACCATCATACATTTCCTGGTTTTGAAAATTTTCGATTTGTAGCATTTCATTGGCTCACCATCATGTATTTTCTGGATTTTGGAATTTTTTTTATTAATGGCTCCAAATCAAAGTTTTCATGAGCTAACCATCATGCATTTCAGTATTTTGAAATTTTTCGATTTGTGGCTTAAAATCAAAATTTTCATTGGCTAACCAATATGAATTTTTTGAATTTTCGATTTATGGCATAAAATTCATGTTTTCCTGGGCTATCATGCATTTTCAGAATTTTCGAAATTTTCGATTTGTGCCTTAAAATCAAAATTTTCTTGGGCTAACTATCATGCATTTTTCGGATTATGGACATTTTCGCTTTGTGCATAAATTCAAAGTTTACACGGGCAAACCATCATGCATTTTCAGGATTTCGGAAATTTTCAATTTGTGGCTTCAAATCAAAGTTTTCATGGGCAAGCCATTAAGCAATTTCTGCATTTTAGAAATTTTCGGTTGGTGGCATAAATTCAAAGTTTTCTTGGACAAACCGTCATGCATTTTTGGATTTTGGAAATTGTCGATTTGTGACATCAAATCAAAGTTTCATGGGCTAACCATCTTAAATTTTCTGGATTTTGAAAATTTTGATTTTGTTGCATCATGCATTTTTGGATTTTTCGATTTGTAGCATCAAATCAAAGTTTTAAAGGGCAAAACCTCATGCATTTTCTGGATTTTGGAAATTTTCGATTTGGGGCTTCAAATCAAAGTTTTCATGGGCAATTATGTATTTTCTGTATTTTGGACTTTTCGATTCGTGGCATAAAATCGAAGTTCTTATCATCAAACCATCATGCATTTTCTGGATTTTGTAAATTTTTGATGTGTGGCATAAAATCAAAATGTTCATATGCTAACCATCATGCATTTTTCGGATTATGGAAACTTTCGATTTGTGGCATAAATTTAAAGTTTATTTCGATTTGTTTAGCCGAAACTACTTATAATGATCAAGGAAACATTGAGCACTAATATTGAGATGACGGCTTAGAAAAATTTAACGATTGTTCTTTTATGGCCCGAAGATGAAAAACCTTCATTGCTAATATTTTATCTTCTTTTTTCAGAAGCCATTGGAGACATTTACGATCACCATATATCCCAGCTGATTGCGAACCTCTGCCGGAAGAACTTATCAACTTTAATATATGTTGGAATGGTACTGATACTCAGTCAACGATATTCTTCATTTCGAAAATTTACAAATATTAAATTTACAAATAGGATGGATCAAGCGCTATTACCACAATCTCCGATGTCCGACAGTAAGAATCTTTGCGAACTTATTGTCTGTCGAAAGAATCCGTCCTATTTGATTGGGGTAAGGAACACCTTAACAGAATTATACGATTTTCTAAAAAATAAACGTACTGAAATTTCCTCAATTTTATCCACAGATCTATTTAAATGGCGTCTCATCCCCAGCAAGCGCGGCATCTACATTCGGCTGATTTTAGGAGGTAGCTGTCAAATTGAAATTAAATTTCAATTAAGAAGAGTAATGGTTATTACCATCTACACATTTGAGGAGGTAACGACAATAGCTACACAAATTAAGGGCAAACTAAACTCAACACCAATATGCGTTTCATCAACTGATGACATCGATGCCTTAACACTCGGCCATTTTCTGAATTTTGTTTTTTTTCACCAGCACCTGAACTGAAAAAATTCTAGTATCACGCTTAACTAGATGGCACTTTAGCCAAAGGAGTTACACTATATTTGGCAGCAATTGGTACACGGAAGTAGAAAAGAGGAACCAATGGCAATCTCAAGTATAGAAAACTCAAAATGAACGACATGGTTATAATTAAGGATGACAATCAGCCCCTTGCAAAAAGGATATAACCTCCTTTCGAGCAAGTGCACCCATGAAACTGACAGAATAGTTCGTGTTGTGACAGAAAACCCAAATCAACAACATTTAGGCGTTTAAATTAATTATCTGAACATAATCTGAATTAAGGTCAAATTAAATTACAGAAGATTGTTATACTTATCTTTTGGTTTGATAGTATGGCATTATCTACGTAAATAAAAAACTCATAAAGACATGCAACAGTTTGTTTACAATTTTTCAAAAACTAACAAGCTTTGTTTCAATAAAAATGAATTTGTGTAATTTGCAAAAAATCTAGTACATCATTTATGCCGAATTTCTTGTATGCAAAATAACAAAAGCTGTCATTTGGAAAATAATCGTCATCGTGCGTAGTTTAAACAAACATATTTCAATAGCAAAATATTAAATCGAATAGATCATTTTATCTGTGCATCGAACATATTTGAAGATAAAAAGTTTTAAAAGCAATAAGTAGTTTTTGTTATAGTTAAAATGTCAAAATTTGAGCTAGTTACCACAACGAAATTGAACGGTACCATCCCTGTACATAAATATCGAAGTAATCGAACGGGATTAACTGTCGTCTTGGGTGAAGTTGAAGGTCCCGTTGTTAATGGATATTTCGCCTTAGGTAAATATACACACCATTTTTGATTTGTTCTATCATTATATTTACGATTTTGTTTTGTATTTTATGTGTCGTCTAGCAACTGAGGCCCACGACGATGATGGTTTACCACATACGTTAGAGCATCTAATATTCTTGGGATCAGAAAAATATCCATATAAAGGGGTGCTGGATCTATTGGCAAACCGATGTTTAGCTTCAGGCACAAATGCGTGGACTGATACCGATCATACGTGCTATACAATGACTACAGCTGGAAGTGAAGGGTTTTTAGCATTACTGCCGATTTACTTGGATCACATTTTGTATCCTACTTTAACAGAATCTGCATTTATTACCGAAGTTCATCATATCTCGGGCGATGGTGATGATGGTGGTGTAGTTTATTGTGAAATGCAAGGACGTGAAAATACTGGCGAGTCACGTGCACATTTGGAACTGTTACGTTCGATTTATCCGAACTGTGGATATAGCTCCGAGACTGGTGGTATCCTATATAATTTACGAACTTCTACAAATAACGAGAAAATTAAAGAGTATCATGCTACATTTTATCGCCCTGAGAACTTATACGTAATTATTACTGGTAAAGTGAATAAGGATGATGTATTTGCGGCTCTACAATCAGTTGAAGAATCAATTGTTAAACACGGCCCATTACCACCATTTGTGCGGCCATGGCAAACACCTGTTCCTCCTTTAACCAAATCAGTGAATACAAAAATTCTCTTTCCTTCGGATGAGGAAGACTGTGGTCTCGTCAATATTGGATGGCGCGGGCCTAAAGCTAGCACAGAAGATTTATTACTTACTGGTAACAATATACTCCTTAGATATCTCTCCGTAACTTCTGTAAGTCCACTTTATCGTGAATTTATCGAAATCGATGATCCGTACGCGAGCAAACTATCCTGTGATATAATGGAAAATTCCGAATCACTTCTTTATATTTCGTTTAATAATGTTCCCACCAAAAAGGTGGATCTAGTGTTTGATAAATTAATGTCAGTCCTTAAGAATATCAGTGATGGTGGTGAAAAAATCGATATGATACGAATGCGAAATGTTATCGATAAGCAAATAATGGAATCGCTGAGCAGTTTAGAAAATGAACCACATGATGCGGTTACATTTTTAGTCATTGGTAATGTTCTTTATGGAAGCGATAACAATGATGTAAGTATTGAGCCTATCTTAAATTTTGTGGTCGTGGCACATTAAGACATTTTATTTGGTTTCAGTTTGACGTCCGGTTAAATAACATAAAACAATTGGAGTTTCTTCGTGATCAACCAGAAGAGTATTGGATCAATCTACTTCGTAGATACATGGTTGATGCAAATTATGTCGTAGTACGAGCCGTACCTAGTATTGAGGAACAGAAACGTACAGCTAAAGAAGAATTGGAGCGTATCGAAAAACAACGAAATGATTTAGGTCCACAAGGTTTGAGTAAAAAAAACGATGATTTGGTTGAAGCAATGGAAAAGAATGAGGCACCACCACCACTTGGAATGCTCAAGCAAATACCAGTTCCCAGTACAGAGGGGATTATGTTCCATTCTGTAAAAATTTATCGATCGAATGATGGTATAAATCCGGCTGGAATCACATTAGAATCATTACCAGTCTACGCTGAAGCCTATGATGTTCGCACAAATTTTATTTATATGATTGCTTCACTAAGTACTGATGAAGTGAAGCCATCTCTTCGTCCATATCTCCTCATTTTACTGGAACTTTTGATGGAATCACCAGTTCGTCGAGGAAATGAACTAATTTCATATGAAACGGTAGTGGCCGCCTTAGAATCGGATACCGTTTCATCCGGGACAAGACTTGGCCTAGAATCAACAATGAATTTTAGTTGTGGTCCTTTTTCGCACACTGCTTCAATGATGCTTCAAGTCGAACCAACAAAATATAAAAAAGGTGTTAATTGGTTGATTGATTTATTAAAATCGACAGAATTTAACGTTGATCGGATTCGAGTGTGTGCCGCAAAAATGGTTAACGATGTTGCACAAGCTAAGCGAGTAGGCAATTCGGTTGCGAAAGATTTGCTCAAATCTATGTACTATGTCGATGAGAGCAATGTCCGTTTGAACTCGATGTTAAAACAATATAAATTCTTGAGTGGAGTACTCGAGCAATTGGACAATCCGATTCAAGCTAAATCCGTTATTAACGACTTGAATACAATTCGTGAGATAATTACACGGCCTACGAATATGGCAATACATTTGGCAGCGGATTTTGAGAAAATCGCATCACAAGGAATTGATTTAATGGAACCGTGGAATCGTCTGGGTGAGAAAGATTTAAGAAGCGATAGTTTGGTTGTAATACCAGATTCATCGATTATCAAACCAAAAGGTATATACGATTCGTGTGGCGCAATAGTTGGAATGGGTTGCGTTGAAAGTGCCTTCCTATATCAAGCTTCACCAGCAATCAACAATTTTATGGATCCCGATCTACCCGCTCTTCTACTTTTTCTGCAATACTTGTGCCAACTTGAAGGACCGTTATGGCGACAAATACGTGGACAAGGTTTGGCCTATGGTTACGCTATTATTCCACAACCGAACGAAGGATTATTATATTTAACACTTTATCGTGCAACGAATGTGGTTGCTGCATACAAAGAAACAAAAGTCATTTGCGAAGCTCAAATTAAAGAAGATTCCATTTGGGAAGAAACTCTTTTGGAATCGGCACGCAGCTCATTAATATTCGAAATAATCGAACGTGAAAAGAGTGTTGGCGACTTAGTCGTACAATCATTGCTATCCAGTTTCAAAAAAGTACCAATAAGCTATAATCGTTCAATGGTTGAGCGTATTTCTCAGGTTACTGAATCGGATTTGGCTCGTGTAGGCAAACAGTATGTCGCACCATTATTCACGAAAACTGCTCGAACCGCAATTATTTGCCATCCCGATCGGGTGGCCGAAATTGCAACAGCATTTGAACAACTTGGCCAAAAATTAAAAGTTGAGGCGTCTCTCGATAGCTCATTTTTAGGTAAATGTTAACAAACCAAAATTGATTAATTTTTAACACATATATGGCTATGTTTTTTGAGAATATTATAAATTTACGTTCACACCTTTTAATAAGAGTATTACACAAATAAAACAATCACGTATATATCTATATACATATATTATATATATATATACACAAAAATTTGAAATTTTGTTCTCATCTAAATCATTCCGGCCTTAGAAATTTACGTTTTTTGTTATTGGGCTCGTAATTGTTTTTACGATTCGGATCATAATTGGTGGCATAATTTTTATTCGATAATAGCTTTATATTATTGCCTGGCCTGTCAAATCTATTATTAGAGTCCTTTTTAAACTTCCTCATCTTACCAAATTGTGCAGCCATCTCATCGTCATCCACCTCTTTCTCGTCTTTTCTCAATTCATCAATTAATCGTTGCTTTTCTGCATTAATTTTATCCAGATATAATTCCAACTCTTTATTCATGCCACGAAAACTTAGTCGGCCATCGATTAAATCCTCGCACACCGTAAAACTTGATTCGAATATAAAATTGTCGTTACCGCTTGAGTTGGCCAACATTTGAGATTTGTACATTCTTTTTGTTTCCTCGATTTCTTCTTCTTTTTCCACCTTTTCTTTTGTACGTTTCATGAATTTCATTTCCAAAATGGATTTGGACAACTTACGTTTATCTGCCATGGTTTTGTCAATTTAGAAAAATCATATAAATTAAACAAAATAATTAAATTGAATTCGCACGAGGAACGAATAAACTTTGGAAACTGTCAATTAAACGAATGTTTTTTTGTTTTGACATTTGGCTGACAGCGCAAATGTTGTGTTTGTACACTGAACTGAGATTTAACAAAATATTTGTTAACCATCTAGTGTTCGCTAGATTAAATATAATATTTTTATTTAAATTGAAAGGCGGTTATTCATGATACAATAAGCGCATTTCATTGGTCACTGGAATAAGAACGAAAAATTTCCCCTTATTCCAATATAAAACCAACAAAAAGTTAGAATGAAACTATTCCAAACGGAAAGAAATCCATGCAATTGTTGTTGTAAAATTACCAATAAAATATGGCTAGTATTTTTGTCCCTTTTCACGATTAAATTATTTGATAAAAAATTTCTTAGACTATAATTCAAATGAAATAATGATCATAAATTGCACTGCTGATTATACAATATTTAGTCTAAACTTTTTCCGTTTAATCATTTTTCACTTTATTTCTTCTACATAGCTTACATAAAACTTTAAATACTAATTTAGCAAGCATGTAAATGACGCTACACATTATTAGTAAGGTGATAAATAAAAATCCAATCACGTCTATAGAATGATACTGAAAAAAATTTAAAAGTCTGGCATTCGATCTTAAATGTGGAGCACCGTTATAACGAATTATATATTCAACCCAATATACAGCTGTGTCCATTGCTGATTGCGGACGATCACGATATAGTTGTGATAAATTTTGAATTCGTTCTTTATACGAACTATTGGTAAGCACATCATGTACAGCTTCTTGAAAATTTTCGGCTGTTAACTTATCAAATTCTAAACTTCGTCCCCAACCCTCAGAAACAACTTGTTCTGAGTTACCAATTTGATCTCCAAATACAGGCATTAAAACTAAAGGAACACCATGATATTTGGCCTCAATAATACTTCCTAGTCCACCGTGGGAAATAAACAGCTTTAAATTTGGATGTGCCAATAAATCGTTTTGTGGTAGCCAGTTAAAGATTTTAACATTTGCCGGAAGTAACTTTATTTGATCGTTATCGAATTTCCATAAAACAGTTTCTTTTAGATTTCGAAATGTACTTAGCAATATTTCTATTTTATGTTCAGATACACTGGAACTTTTCACGATTGTACCCAAACTAAATAGTATTACACCATTCGATGAATCATTCATCAATTTATCTAAATCTTTGGGCAGTGCTACTGGAGGCGATACATGCATTCCACTTACCTCAATAATACCGGGCACTAGAGGCCGAACAATTCCTTGACTAAAATGTGAATTCGTTATTAATAATGATACATTATTCCTCATTTCATAAATTGTAGGATATTCTGGATAAGGAAAATGTTCCTGGTGTATTGAAGATATGATGTCGGTTAGAATCGTAAAAACTAATTTTTCAAGTAAGCCTGTTACGAAATGAGTTACACGTGTCACGAATCCCATCGGTTCGCTCGACGAACTTAGGTACGAATTTGGTACATACGATAAACTCATTGGATTGCCCATACGCCTAAAAAATTCGAGTACAGCGGGAAACGATGATATCTGAATATTTGGACAATTCAGTTGAAAAGCTAATCCAAGCATATTATCACCAATCATTGTTTCCGTAATCAAGAGATCAACATTGCCTTCGCGAATAATTTTTTGTAATCCTTCAAGTTCCATAGTTTGTCGCATTATATCTTTGTGTACCTCGCCAATTTTTAAGAGGCCTGTCAGAACGATTAGCTGATCTCCTACATTGTCTGTGAACATTTTCATCATCCCTAAAATAAAAACATAATTTTTTATGCAAATTGGTTGGAATTACAAATGAACTAACTCTTTAGACCCTCATTTGGTGGAATAACAATCGCTTTATATGTATCAATCGGCATGGGCCTAGCATATTGTGATACAACTGACACATTATGACCACGACGGCTTAGTTCCACTAGTAGTGTTTCGGCAAATAAGAAATGGGAATGACTAACTGTCGAATATACACACAAAATATTGGCCGATTGTCCGATTTTTATGACCACAATTAAAAGTAATACAGCACGTATATCCATTTCAATAAGAACTTCTTATATTTCTAGACTTACTTTTTCTTAATATTTCGTAAGCCTTTTAATTAGTAGTTTTAATCTATGTCTCTATTGTATCATGACAAACAAAAAATAGTACCAAAGATAAGATACACAGCGTTACATAATTGTATAAGGGTAATATGAGAAGTATCTGGCCTTACCAAGAAAAAACATGGTGTGAGATAATGTAAATTTTATTTTTCAACATAGTCTCCTTTCAGTTCAATACAATTGGTCCAGCGTTTTTCCAACTGTTGAATCTCTTTTAAATAACATGATTTTTCCAATCCTTCTAAATAGGAGTTCGTTTCAGTGATAACCTCATCGCCAGATCCAAATTTTTTGCCGCTGAGCCATTTTTTCAAGTTCGGGAAAAGGAAGTAATCACACGGCGCTAAATCTGGTGAGTTTGGTGGATGTGGAAGCAATTCGTATTCTAACTCATGAAATTTTGTTAAGCACAAATGGACCCGTGCCTTGTTTTGGTGGTAGAGAATTTTTTTCTTCACTAAATGAGGACGTTTTTCTTTCAAAATGTCGTTGAAGCGATCCAATAATTTGGAATAATATTCGCCATTAATCGTTTTTTCATCATTAAGGTAATCGATGTGGATTATACCGCGGACGTCCCAAAAAACTGTAGCCATAACCTTGTTAACCGATGGATTGATCTTGGTCTTCTTTGGCGCCGATTCGCCACTGCAAGTCCTCTGGTTTGATTGTTCCTTAGCATCCGGTATACTGTATTGGATCCATGTTTCGTCAACAGTAACAAATCTTTGCCAAAAATCAACCGGATTGCGCATTACCATCGCTAAACATTCTATTGCAGTTGTTACACGTGTGTGTTTGTGGTCAATTGTGAGTTGTCGCGGTACCCATCGTGTGTCTAGTTTTCTCATATCTAAATGATCTTTTAAAATTTTCTGTACCCGTTCGATTGAGATACCCACAGCCTCGCTAATCTCACGCACTTTTAATCGTTGATCATTCAGTACCATATCGTGAATATTCTCAATCATTTGCGGTACGGTGACTTCATTTGGACGACCTGGACGTCCTTCATCAACAATGCTCGTTCGGCCGCGTCGAAATTCCGATGTCCAATATTTTATTGTTGCAAACGAAGGTGTAGAAGTACCATAAACTTCGTTCAATTCTGCTTTTATTTCTCTATTTGTTTTCTTTTTCAAAAACAAGAATTTTATCACTGCTCGATACTCAACTTTTTCCATTTTTGTAATAAATACAAAAGCCAATTTTCCAACAAACAATAACAATTAGGTGCCGGACAATTTTACAGTAGACATTTGTTTTGAAGTTTGACACTTTGGAAAATATTAAGCGCATCGATTTATATAGTGGATCCATCTCTTGTTGAGGAAAGGTACTTATCAAACGATCCTCGTTCATACAACGAAAAAAACTTTAGTATGCTCCAAAAATAATTTAGAGAACCGTTTTTTTTTTAAATTTTCACATTTTATTAAATTGTATTATGTATTTATATCATATATTATACATTTCATAAAAATAATTTGAAATTTTCACATTTAATAAAGTTCTTAAGCAAGAATTAACTGTTTTGTATAAATTTAATAAATAGCTTTCGTTATAGTTTTTTTTCAGTCCAAAAATGAATTAGATATTTTTAGTATATAATAATTTTTAATAATATATAAATTAGAACAGACATAGATGTAATAAAATAAAACATGTTCACCAAATTTGTGTAATATTATAAATGGTAATCTAATATTATTCTTTTAATTTCCATAGCGGATCTAAGTCGCTAAACGGATCAATTACTTTTTCTTTTTCAATTAATTTACTCGTTTGATTCGCCAATTTCATTTGGTACGAGGTCATAATCCCTCGTTTATTTAGCACATCATGTCCATGTGCCAATACGACTTGCAGTGATAGCTGAAGATTTTGCATATCGCGCAAAGCACCTTTACGATGCGAACAAATACGATACCAAATATCTACGACATCTAAAACAAAATAAATTTTATTAACTATTTTAGCCGTAAAGCTACATCCGTATACTCACTAATTAAAATTGGCCGTTTAATTTGTGTAGCTAATATTGTTGCGATTCCGGTTGCAATAATTCCCGATCGATCTGATCCATTTGTACAGTTTAGTGTGATTAGCGTAGATTGTTTTAACTCCTTGACACGCTGGCGATAGGCTGTTATTATGTTATTCGATATACCCAAAATATTAGCAGTCGAATTTTTTTGCCAACACTTGATTTGAAGTAGTGATAAATTCAATATAAAATCTGTATTATGTTTTGCAAGCTTAATATAACTTTCGGTACTGTGTGACAATTCAAATTGTTGATAAAGTGTGACCGAATAATCACCATATGTTGTTTCTTTATTCAACTCGATTGGCCAGTATGGGTCAAGCAGCTCGTTCGATGTATGAAGACAGACTACGATACGAGATTTTTGTGAAAATATCATGCACCAAAAATCTTCAAATGTATTCTGCATCGGGAGCTGTGTTACTATAAATTGAGGACAACCAGGACCGAGTTCCTAAATTAATATGAGAAATTAATTATTTAGGTCATAAATCGAGACTTTAAAACTAAAGTGAGAATTTTAAGTGTTAGGGATAATCATGACTTACTTACCGCCTCAAAATCCTTATTGGACTTTAAATTATAAAATAATAAAGAAGCTAGAATACGATGTAAGCCAACATTAAATGTAAATTACTTACCCTTATAAAAGCCGCATTAATATAGTCATCGGTATTTGTCGGCAATAAAACTCTGGAATGATCATAAGGAATACAATCGACTGATCGATTTTTCTCCGGAAACAATTTTGCAATACTTGTCATTCGCTTTGACTCATCTTTAACTAATAAATCTTGCAACTCCTTCCATTTACCATCGAGCTGTGTAGTCCCATTCAACGTTTTCACGTTAATTGTTTCGATAAATTTTTCCAATCGTTCAATATCCTTGTGGAATTGTTTTAATATTTTTTGATCGTCAAACGGATTGATGACCGGTTTATTATTTTCGTTTAAAATAATATCGTTATTTTTAACTGAGGCACTATCCCAATAATCTGAACTCAATTCAGACGAACAAATTGATAAATTATCAACACTTGATTTACGATCGAGCGTATGATCCGATGGATTTATCGTACTATATTCTGTGTTCAATATTAGTTGCGTTAAATCATCAACGGGTTTCGTTGTTTTCGAATCATCAGAAGTGGATACATTGTTTAAGCTTGATGCTGTTATTGGTTTTGATACAGCGGCGGCTGGGGTAGGTTCTAAAATTGTTGACGACGCGTCATTTGATCCATCTACTATAGAAGATGGTTTCAAAATTTGACCAACAAATGCGAAATCAATGTCCGATAATAGATCAATATTTGATTTTGCACGAGGTTTTGGGGCTACAACTGCAGGAGGTGGAGGAGGCTGAGTTGGTGGAATTGTTGCTGTGATTTGTGGTGTTTCAGCAACTACCGTATTTGGTTGTTGTTGTTCAGGTGCGGGTGGCGTTGGTATTGTTTGCACAACAGACGGTTGTTGTGGCGTGAGTTCGTGTTGTGTTGGTATTGGTTGGTATACAGATGGTGGTATCTGTTGTTGTTGCTGAATTTGAGGTGTGCTAGGAGATGCTTGTGGTACATCTTGTGGTTGTTGTTGCATGATTGGTTGTTGAAATTGATTTATTTGTGGTTGCTCTGTATTTGTATATTGATTAGGTGTCTGATAATCAATTTGATAGGGTGTCGTATAAAATTGTGGTTGAATTATGTGCTGATATTCTGGTTGATATTTATTACTCATCGTAATGGCTTGAGGCTGAATTGGTTGAAATTGATTTTGGTTTGAATAAGCTGTTTGATCTGTATTCTGTTGATCATATCCGATTGTTGTGGTTGCGGTATCTAAAAATGGAGTTATACAAAGATTACAAACAATAGTTATATTCAATTAAAGTTCGTTTAACTACACAGTAATCGTTTCATCCTTTACGGCCTAGCTCCATAGAAACAGTAACTTAATAAAGCATACACAAAAACTAAGTAATAATTAGGAATTCCCAGCCTCATCAGATTTAAAGTCTATATAGATTAGGTAGTTAGTAGCAACCAGAATAACATACCGCACGCTCTTAGGAAAATTTATTTTCACAAACACAACACAAAATCGGTTGGAAGTATTGAATGATAAATTTTTAAGATGACCCATATCAAAGGGAAAAAGTTTATCCAGCAGTTAGTGAATTAAGCTGTCGGTCTCAAAGCATTTAATACAGTGAAGGCACATGAAGCTAAAATCATATATACATACATACATAAGACAATACAGTAACATCCAATGAACATGTAGATTTATGCAAATTTATTTTTTTATTTTTTATGAAATTTATGAAAAATGTTTTTTGTTTGTTTGTTTAGTACATGATTAGTATAAATTTAGAATTTTCTTTAATTTTCTGATTTTGACTTACCATATTGATTTAAACCACCACTATTTGTTGTCGAAGTGCCACCATTATTATTACTGTTCATGTAGGTCGCTTGACCATTGTTGTAATACTGATTTTGTTGTGAATTCATCATAGAATCGGATGCTGCCGTTACGGTCGGCATTTGATATCCAGTGTATTGTATTGGTGTCATATACGCGGACATATCAGTTGCCGGATTTGAATATTGATAGTTCACGGCATCCGGTTGTAAATTTATGGGATGATACCCATATTGAATGTTATAGTAATTACCTGGGTCGATAGAAGGTTGGGGCGTTTGTATGGTTGGTGCAGAAATTGTAGGTTCTTGATTTACCACAGGTGGTTGTGGCAATTGATTGGGTGGATATTTATAGCCTTCTACTTTTCCATCACTTAGCATTGTTTGACTATTGGTACTTTTTTTTTGACTGTTTTCAGCACCAGCCGTTGTATATTGTGGTTGATAGAAATTATTCTGGGTTAAATTATTATCAGCTTGGTAACCACTTCCATATTGATATTCACCGGTATTCGTATTGAAGGAATATCCGGGATGCGATGAATATGCTGTATACGAATTGTGAGGGTCATTTAGGCCCATCGTATTAGAATAAGCTGCTGTTTGATTATCATATCGGGTTACGTATTGTTTATTAGCGGTGATTTGATAATTACCGTAATTTGTTGTTGCATAATTATAGCCACTAGTAGTTGAAACTGTCATGGCTGATGTAGGAATGGCTGGTTGCTCGACTTGTGGCTGATTTAAATTTATTTGATTCATTTGATTCACAGTAGAATTAATCGTCTTATCCCATTGTTGTTGATTATAATTAGGTGGCGCTTCAGCTAGCATCGCATTGTTCGATTGTTGATAATTTGGTGGTAATTGTGACGTTTGATACATTGGATTTATATAACCAGCACCACTCATTGCACCATATTGATTAGAACCATTCACTCCGCCATCAGTATTCATCGCAGGGTAATTAAGCGAAGCCATGTACGTTGGTGGTGGTTGATTGTCATAAGCATTTGCACTAATTGCTGCACTTGGGGTTTCTGAACCTAATGGATTCGGACGAACCGAGGGCAAATTTGAATTACTCGTCTTGTGAATAAGGTAATCTTTTAATTTTGGTCCCTGATTTGTCGAATCTGTATTATATTTATTAGCACTGGCCGAGGTAGATTTTAAACGCTGTGTTCTCTCTTCGTCTTGAACGTCACGTGCTGCTTTGACACGGGCAAATAACTTTTGAATGTTGGTCTGTAATTTTTTGTAAAATTCCAAACCTTTCGAACTTTTACCTAATAAATCTTCGTATACATCATACGAGGCAATTAGGGACGAGTAAAATTGTTCTCTTTTATATTTTACATCCATAATTTGCTTTATTGTGGGGGCACACATTGCATAGCAATCGGTCAACGCTTTTAGTATATTCGACTGGGCAGCTAAATTTTGATTAATTAATGCAACCGTATTATCGTATTTCGATAGCTCTTTTTTAAATAGAATTTCGATTTCCTTTTCCTGATCGCCCAATGAAACAATTTGACTGGTTATATCATCTTTAATAACCGACTTTCGTAGTGATTTATATAACTGGTTTCTTTGCACCTGCATCTCACTGACTTTGCTGAGAAGCTGCTTTAATTTGACAAATCGTTCATCCGAGTTCATATCAAAATCTGGTAGAAACGATGGAATGTTATTTCTAAGTTCTTTTAACGGTTGTGATAAAACCTTCAGATTAGTCACATGCAGACCCATCGCTCTGCGTAGCGTTTCGTTGCTTTCACCTGCCTTTGAATGGGCTTCTTGATATTTCTGAAACTCACGATTTAGTTCACCAAAATGTACACTAGCGCGTCCTCCAGTTTTTTTTTGATAGTTTTTTTCGTGAATCTCCTCGTCCTTAAGCAACTCTTTAATTTCGTTTAACATGGTTTCAACGTCGACGCATGTCTCAGCTAAATTCGACATGGATTGGATTAAATCGGGAATAGCATTTGGCTTGGCATTAATAGCGGCGCATCGTTCAACAACTTCAGGTGGAAATTTCAAATTTTGAATACTATCGAATTCGTTGACTTGATCAACATTTAAAGAACTCATGAAAGTGTTCAATTCGATATTTCGCTCTTCGATGCGTGATGAAATGGAGCGAAGGAAGTTTGCTTTTTCTTCGCTATATAAAGAACTAGCTTCGTGCGCTTTCATTGGAACAAGACGGTTAAATATATCATCACCCAACACATCTGCGTCTGTTACATTAAAACCGATACCATTTACCAAATTAGCACCTTTCACTGCTGCTATTGTACTTATGTTGGGAATTTCTTCATGGTAAATAAATTCATTCTCATTTTTAGCGTTTTTACGCTTTGCCTCGATTATATCTGTTAAAAATATCAGTGCTTCATTCACTTGATCCAGACCAAACATATTTTTTGCATCTTTCTTTGATTCTTCTAATTTATCCCATGCTGCCTGGAATAAAGTAACTCGTTCGCCCATTTTCTGAGCTTCTTCTGACTGCTGACCTTGATACAAAAGCAATATTGACGTTAAATATAGAATTTTAAATTTAACATAACGTTTCCATTTTTTAAAAGTTTTATTTTCTGTGAACTCAGCAAGGCGGCCTTCTTTTGTGCACGACATAAGTGAAGCAAGTGCCGAATTATAATACGAAATAATTTGAGATGTAACTTTTGCCACGATTCCAGATTTTCGATTGTCCGCCAAACTTTTTTCTAAAATGCATTCCTGGGCCTGAGCCAAGCACAATTGTTCCATAAATAAAAGAATATCAGGAGACATATCACTATTGTTTAGATTTGCCGCATATGAATCATAAAGAGTTTTAAATGACCAAGCAGCACATTGGAAATGTGTGCACGATAGTTTCATACCCTCGTTTGTAGTACGTGCATCCATTGAACCCAAAACAGTATGCAAACATCCGATATTATATAAAATCGATGCCATCTCATTTTTTATGTCAGATGATCGTGATATCATATCTGTATGTACATCACTCCATGAAAAATGTAATACTTGTTTTTCCGATATCATTGGGAAACGACTTTGCATCGAATGCAATTGAGCATAATATCGTTTCAAAACAGAACAACCAGAAATATCTAGTGCTGGTCGCATCGCAGTATTTCGCAATGTTTCCAATGCATATATTTCTTTCGAATATGTTTCAGGATCTTCATGATAACATTCGGCAATATACTGTAATAAAAATATATAAAAAGATCATCGCTTAATTGAATTAATCTAGAAAATTTTTGACGTCATCCCGTTTGTCAATCGGTAGCCATCCATATACACAAAAAAAAAAAACATCGCCCATCATGATTGTGATGAACCCCAATTCACCCGCATACTTACTCGTTTCAATTTGGAAAATGATGTTACTTCGGGACTGTGTTTTAGTTCGAAACTAAGCATTGGAAGACGGGGTATCGCCTCCATTATTTATTTTCTTTATATAATTTAATTAAAATAATAATTTAATAAATATTATCCAAAAAATTTAAGCTTTTGCTGTACTCTTTGACAAACAATAAAACTATAAAATTGGAACATGAAATGTCATTTTGCCATAAATCAAAAGAAGTTGTCGTTAAATCGTTACTAACGGGCTAAATATAATTATAGTAGTATTAATTAGTCGACCTAAATGTTTATTCAATGTATTTGCTAATACAATTTTTCCTAAATAACATAAAGGCTAATATTTATTCATCAATAAAAATATAATTTTCTTTTAAATTTATTTAATATTCCAAAGTTGTTTATGTAACGAATTCATTTTGGAAACCAGCATTAATAGTAGTTATCTTTTTAACGAAAAATATAAACAACTGTCAAGCTTGTCATTCGACTTTACTTTTATTTTATAAAATAATCTGTAAGCGCACTATACCAGTATAATTCATTTATTAGCTTAATATTTCGTGCGATAAATCGCTAAAATTTATTGTAGATTTGCACAATGTTCAGTCGTAAAAAACAGTCGTCGGGAAAATCGCGGGAGCGAGGTGATCTATCTCAGGTAAGAGTTCGTGAAGTGGTTCAAAGGCAAAAGTAAATAAATTTAGCGATGAGTCATTCGTTTGATTTTTTTTTAAATAATATCTTAAAATTAAACTTTAATTATTTAATTACAGTATGGATTATTTAATGTAGACAACTTTGAAGTTAATAACAATGATGATGATTCAGGAAGTGAAAATGACGATGATTTGGAAGCAGAATTGGCTGCTATAACCGCGGGTGGTGGTGCCAAAAGAAAACCTAAACCTAAAGCAAAATTGATTCCAGCAGTAAATTTAGATAAAATGGTAGCTGACAGTATGCGTGATATAGGAAGTGATGACGATTTAAGTGATGATGATGAGGAAGATCCTAATTTATTGAATGAATTGTCAGAAATTACGGGAGAGCCTGGCGGTGATAATGATAATGAAGATAATACGTCAGAGGCACAATCTTCAAAACCAGCAGGAGGAAAAGATCAATTGGAAATAGTAAAGACTAGACTGGAAATGTATAGAACAGCTGAATCGAATGCTAAATTAGCAGGTGATGCCATGAAAGCAAGACGATATAATCGAGGATTTAAAACATTACAAGATATGCAACGTAAATTGGAAGCTGGACGCGCTATTGATTCAAGTGAAATACCACCCGAAGTAAGTGTTAAACCAATTACCGCGAAACCAGAAGAAACATTAGAACCGACTACATCTGTCACACGACCTGCACCTTCAATTCCAAGTCCAACCGCCGATAAAAGTCCGGAACCGCAAGTTGAATCAGCAACAGAAAATCCGAAAATCGCTATACTAAAAGCTCGTCAGTCAGAATATAAAATGGCTGCATTGTCTTATAGAAAATCAGGAGAAAATGCCATTGCTATAAAGTTCATAAAAGTAGCAAAATTATTTGAGCCCGTTATTAAAGCTGTTCAAGAAGGACAAGAGGTTGATTTAAGTAATATGCCACCTCCCGCAGCTGAGTTTGACTATAATGCAGTAGTAGAAGAAGCACCACCCGCACCAGCTGTGGTTACCGCTCCTGAGCCAATACCATCAGCGGAAAAAGAAGAAAGTGAAGTTCAGCATAAAACAGAAATTCAGGAGGACCCCGGTTTAATCATGGCTTCTACAATTGAAGAGGCCCTACAGCAAAGGTTAACAAAGTACAAAGAAGTTGAACAAGCTGCTAAAGATGAAGGGAACACGAGCAAAGCTCGACGTTTTGGTCGAATCATTAAACAGTTCGAAGATGCTATTAAATTTCATAAACTAGGACGTCCTGTTCCACTCGACGAATTACCTTGTCCTCCTGGTTATGGTCCATTTCCTGGTGTTGCCCCTGCGCCAAAACCAAATGTGGTCGAACCTGCAAAATCTACTTCACCCAATAGCGAAGAGTCTCGACCGGATCCACCTCCTCGACCAAAATTAAAGAAACAGGACTCTAGGGTAAGTGGTAATCATGTAAATACTCATGTAATGCAAGTGCAATTAGACGAGCTGAAGCAACGACAGCGAGATTTTAAACTAGCTGCATTGAGCGCTAAGAAAACGGGAGATATCAATCAGGCTCGTGAATTTTTAAAGATATTTAAACAATTTGATGCCTTAATAGACACAGCTCAGGGTGGCCTTCCCGTCGATATGGCCACACTGCCAATCCCTCCATCACAACGTTCCAATTTAGAAGACTCATTTACATTTGTAAACGAAAAGGATTTGGCGGTTGATGGAGAGAGTGATATAGCCACGAGACTCGAAGAACAATTACAACGTCAAATAGGAATGTGTAAAACTACCCGTGATCAATTGCGTGCAATGGGCGATGTAAGCGGAACAAATCGATTTGAAAATTTAGCGTTGAGCGTACAAAAAGATTTAGATTTTCTACGATTATCGCAAAAGAAGAATCTAGACACAATCCCAAAGTTTCACTATGAAATGAAAAATTTTAATATTGTCAAATGTAATACGGATTTAACAGATAATCAGGTAGAAATATCCGTGATACGTGGCATAAATTATAATGTTCCAAATCGAAAGGATGTAGATACATATGTTCGAGTGGATTTTCCATATCCGCCCGAAGACCCGGTTAAGAATAAAACGTATACTATCAAAAATACCGACAGTCCAGAATACAATGAAAAATATTTAGTCGAAATTCAACCAAAGAATCGACAATGTCAGCGCGTATTTAAACGAGGATCAGTTAAATTCGAAATTTATTCGAAAGGGTAAGCATATTTTTGATACATATTTGGAGCATATTTCTTTATATGTATAATGTAGATGTGTTGTTTGGCTTTTAAAATACTAATCGCTTGTAACAACATAAATTCGATATGATTAAACCATAAAATCCTCAAAACAATATTATTTTGGGGAAATTGTGTAGATGTTGTTGCACATTCCCATCATTATTCTGTTTTAGTGGTTTCCTGAGATCTGATGTCCTGATTGGTACAGTTTTAGTTAAATTACAACCATTGGAAACTGCTGTTGAAGTACATGATTCATTTGAGGTACGACTCCCTAACATTCCAACGCAATTTATTCTTACTTTATTTTACTTTATTTTCAGTTAATGGATGGCCGAAAGAAAGTTGGAGGCAAATTAGAGGTAAAAATTCGAATCCGTGATCCAATTTTAACAAAACAAATTGAACAAGTAAACGAAAAGTGGCTTATTATTGATTATTAAAGACAATTGTCGAATTAGCTGATGCTTGCGAGCCTAAAATCCATTTTGTCCATAAAGAGAAATATTTTGTGTAAAATTTGCATTACATAAATATTTTTTTCACTCACACACACGAAAGAATAATAAAATAATTTTGCTAATATTATTATATTATTATGAATAAGACTATTTTATTGTTATTAAAATAAATATGTATATTATTATTTAAAATAATTTGTTTGTTTGTTTTTTGTGTTCAGTGCTCGAATACACCTGATTCGTAAGAGCTCATTTTTAACATCGTTATTGAAAAGTGCTACTAAGGAGGTGCGAAACAAACTAGAGGTGAGAACCGCAGCCAAATGTATTAGTGTTAGGTTGTATGTAGTGAGAACCTCAATACCAGCCTAGCCAATATAATTGCACTATCGATCAATCTAATCACAGATCGATGTTATTCTGATTTGTTGTTTGCTTCTATGCCGATACACCTTCTTGATAAAATTGGAACTCCTCTAATTTAACAGCGTTACAAGGCCTAATATTGAGTTCCAACACTATCATCAAACAATAAATGTCCTTAAAACAGTATCTCTACTGTTTTAGTAGATTCATCCTACATGATGCTATCAGACGATTCATCTTTCTAAAAAAGTTCTAGTCATTGTAGATTTCAATCTAGGCCACGTCTCTTACATGAACTAGTTACGAATAGCATGTGCATTCTATTGCACTAACCTCCTTTCCGACAAACACTTACTAACCAAACTCGGTCATTGGGTGCTGGTGTAAATACCACCACTACTGTAATTGCATATACATCGGGGACCGAAGCAAATTTCTGTCAACACACTTCGTTCAGGCATACTACCTGCAACTATTTATGAAGCATAAGTAACTTTGATTCCCGAATTTTGTAATAGTAAGGTCGGTAATGAGATGTTGTAATTGCTGATGGGTGCGTTCTGACGAAGTGCAGCCCTATTAACACTTCGATGATGAATGGCAGACATGTCTGGGCTGAAACTCACTTTTTTTGAAGAGCAAACGGAAAAACATGTTTCATGATTTACAACAGCAGTTTACTTCAAAGAAGTTTTGCTTTAAGTACTGTGCTTTAAAAACTATGAGGACTTCTCTTAATTTTAGGTTCTTTTTGAAGCAACTAACAACAACAATGATGTATTTTCAAAGGTACATAAATTTAAATAATTAAAGGGGCTTCTTGGCTGAGAAGCGGTGAATATCGTAAAACACGTAACAATTTCGGATGGTAACTATGACAGTACTTAGAAGAGAACTGTGAAGAGATTTGATCAAAATTATCACATTATGTCCAATCTTATTTGACAATTCTTGGGACAACATGTATGTTTAATGTATGTTTATGCATGAACTTTTTCACATGGAGAAAATAACTAAAAGAGACCTTCCAGTAGCCAGTCAGAAAAGTTTCGACCTTCCTCACAGTGCTGTAGTGAAAACTATTAGCACTACAACTTAAGTTCGTGTGGAATCCGATGGATCGTCTAGAAATTCTACAAGAGTCGCTTAAAGACACAAAGATCATAGGCCCCACAATCCAATCATCCCTTTTGAACATATTGATTCAATTCAGAACACTCTAATAGTTAGTAGCGTCAGGTATAGAGAATTATATGACGCAGCAATCTAGATGTTAAGCTAAAAAAGGACATAAGTGACATAATAAAATCAACTCAATTCAATCTGAGAAAATGGAGTGCAAATAATTCCAAAATTTGTGAAAATGAACCATAAACATGATCGATGAGAGAAATCCGTTAAAATCCTTCTTTCCCAATAAACAGAAATCCTTTCCAAGACAAGGGACAATTTAACAAAATTATTCCAAATTCCTGATTCAGATCAAAACAAAGTAGCATATATAGAACTCCAAATCTGAAAATTTATAGACCCTGACGGTTGAGTCAAGAGATGACTCACTCTTAAAAATTCTTGATACCATTCATGAAGTAAAAGGACAGCGTGTATGGTGACTCGGTCAAGTTCTGCGAGCTGATTTTAAACGGATCAAATTTTAAAGGCGCAGAGGTCACTGTCAGCGACGATTACTCCTCGGGGGTACAGCATGATTTAGCTTCTCATGGTTGCCTAGAGAAATATGAAAGGCGACCTTAAGGAGCCAGTGTGATATTCGGGAAATGCACCAGTAACGTCCAGTAAACCCAATTTATTATTATTGAATGATCATTCCTTATAAAAGTTTATTCAGTTAGATAAATTCCTAAATGTTTCTAACTAACTAAATGGTCGTACTACTAAATGTTATCGCGGGTTCAAACAACCACCTAATAAATTACACACCTCCCAAAAAATTTATAAAATATTCGTAAACATTGAAGAAGCGAACACTAAAAGCACAAATGCAACTGTACACAATAATATATACGGTGTGACTGACAAAGGTTATCAATCGATGTGATTGTGAGATGTGTGTGCATATCAAATATGTACAAATTAATTACCATTTTTGGTGACTTTGGTTGCAGTTGAATTATACAAAGGACAAAGTGGGGATCACTTAGCCATTCCTTACACCGAAAGTGTTATTCAAAAATAAAAAGAATTACAGCTATTTGTCATCTTGCCGCACAACAATGTAGTCGAGTACAGTAAAAAAATTAATTTTAACAATAATACAATGTAAATTATTGTCCATAACAATTATCAAAATTAAAAATTAATTTATTGAATAACAACAACGTGTGTGATGTCGGAAAATCGTAAATTTTAATTTATAAATTATAAAGTGGACACTTTAATGTGTGATTTAATTTTAAAGGTTTGCATTGTGATGAACATCATTCATCGTCTGAAATATCAAGTAAATGGTGTACATCAGGATGTGAATATACAAATCCACCTTCGTCACTCTTTGGCAGCTCGACAGAAGATGTTATTGTATGTATATAAAATGCATAAAGTTTAATGAAGTTTTAATGTAGATTTTACTTCACAGATCGATGATATGACCGATCAACAGCCAACATCGATCATTATAAATTATTGTCGAAAAAAATTTATACAGCCATACATTTTGATTCTCAGTTTTGTTGGTTTACGGCCATCGTTCGATAATACATCACTACTACTTACATTTTTCGGCCATATCCAAACTATTACTATGGTGTTGCTATTAGTGTTTGGATATTTTCTACAGTTCATCTTTAAATATCATCATGGCTATCGGTTGGCGTACGATACGAGTGATATAAATATTACAGTAGTCGATAGTCATTTGGTCGATGGTGATACACTGTTCCATGAAATAGTAAACAAAAATACTATATTCATCTACTTTATTCCGTTTGTCATTAACTTTTTAGCATACCTATCGGCA
This sequence comes from Tipula confusa, assembly GCA_963556175.1. NCBI lineage: Eukaryota > Metazoa > Arthropoda > Insecta > Diptera > Tipulidae > Tipula > Tipula confusa. The sequence goes on along the minus strand of OY744476.1, from coordinate 13,182,935 downwards.
ATTTACGTTTTTCGAGTTGCCGACAACGAACAAATCTCATCGCTAATCGAACGTGTGTTCATAATCCTAAGTGATACAAAATTTAACTTACTCGTTACGTTATGGCTTAATTTTGTCTACGGTGCCATATGGTTGATACTAACGATAGTTTTGAATATCTGCCTCATCGTAAACAATTTAGATATTGAGCAAAATTTCTTTTACATAAATTATTCGAACTCGACCATTATAAATTTCATTTTTACTCATAATTTATTTAAAGCATTATTAATTATTGTTATTATCGTAAATAATTTAATTATAATTATTGTATTTATATCGTTTTGTGTTCAAATCGTGTTGTTGCGTAACTATTTGTTGAAATTAAATGAAAAATTACTTCAGCATAATATCACGATACTGGAATGGATGCGCCAATTAAATGAATTTGAAAAATTCTTGTTATATATAAATAACAAATTTGCACTACCAGTTTGTATTTATCTCATAATCAATATAATTAATTTTTTAACACAAATTATAATTATTTTTAAGACAAACGGTGATAGTAATATCGATAGTAATACTATTATTATTTTATTTAATTTAATCCTACTATCATACCTAATTATGATACCGTTCTATCAGGTCATTTGCATTAATAATTTATGTAATTTAGTTAAAAAGTCTGGCCATAATATACGCGTCAGGCCATTTGTGCACCATAATACGTTGAGTGAAGATTTAGATTCGATTATCTTGTATGCCAGTACTCTTAAAATGTCGGCAAAGTTATTTGGTATCCCGATACACAGTAACTATATATCATTTATAATTTTAGTATTTATTATAATTTTGCTAACCGTAGGAATGTATAATAGTAATTTAATATAATTTAATTGTATAAATCAGTTTGTAATCACATCGAGCATGTTCATTCGACTTAGGTGACATCTCTTATGTAGTAGAACAAGCGGTAATAAATTGTGTTTCATTTGTACATTTTTATAAATCGAATTTTTTATTATGTATATGCAATTTGGAATAACAACAACCATCATGATAAATTATTTAATTTTAATTAAAATTATAATCGTTTTAAATGCGCTATAAACTTTATTGATACGATTATAGTGTATTTCCATCACTGTACCATAAACTGTAATATCGACTCGACTACGCGATGATGATGTTGACAGCTAAATTATTTGACATTTAAATTGAAGAAAAACATTTTGTTGTGACTTTTTGTAAATAGAAAAAAAATTTGTAATTTAAAAAATGACAACAAAATCAAGTAATATCACCAATTCAATATCAAAAGATCAGCTGGAAGAAGATGAAGTACAAGAAATTTTAAAAACTGGCACCGATTTGCGTCAATACAGTCGACAAATCGAAAAAGAATTTAAAGAAGTTGAGAACAAATCGATCGAAGATTATATTAAAGAAAGTCAGAATATTGCCAGTTTACACAATCAAATTGGTGCGTGCGATCAAATCTTAGAACGAATGGAGGATATGCTAATGAATTTTCAACATGTCTTGAGTAATATAAGTACAGAAATAACAACACTGCAAAAAAAGTCAGTCTCAATGTCGGTTCAACTAACAAATCGACAATCGATCAAGGCCCATTTATCTCAGTTCATTGAAGATATGGCGGTGCCCGAAGAAATGATAACCAAAATTATGGAATCTCCGGTTACCGAAAAAGATTTTCTCAATCAATTGAATCAACTTAATCACAAGTTAAATTTAATCAAGGAACTCAGTTTTAAAGAATCAAAATCAGCACACGACGTTAGTGATATTCTCGAAAAATTGAAAATCAAAGCTATGTCTAAAGTACGCGTTTATTTGCTGGAACAAATTTATAAATTTCGTAAACCAATGGCCAACTATCAAATTCCTCAGAACGCTATGCTAAAGTATAAATTTTTCTTTGAATTCATCCTAACCAATGAACGACAAGTGGCTCAAGAAATTTGTACGGAATACATGGATACGATAAGTAAAATTTACTACAGTTATTTTAAGGTAAATGATATAGCTAAACCGTAGCTTATATAATAAGTAAAATTTCAATTCTAGAGCTATTCATCCCGCTTAGCAACATTGAAGTTTGAAGAAGCTGTGGCTAAAGATGATCTGATGGGAATCGAAGATACAGCCAATCGTAGTATATTTACTAAAACTTCGTCGTTAAAAAATAAGAGTACTATATTTACAATCGGCAACCGCGGTGATGTATTAAATCAACAATTAGAGGCACCTATTCTTGTACCACATGCACAACTAAAAAATCGGTATCCATATGAAGCGCTATTCCGATCGGAGCAGTATGCTTTAGTCGATAACGCGTGTCGTGAATATCTTTTTATAACCGAATTCTTTATGGTACGTGGCCCACAGGCCCAAGAATTATTTAATCATGTAATGGGAAAGACAATGTCCTTGTTAATAGTAAGTGCACATTTTGCAGACTCATAATTGAAAAATGTATGATGTATGTCTTTTACATTTCCAGAAAAATTTGGAAGCCTACATTCAGGATTGTTACGATACGATAGCCATGTTTTTGTGTATTCAACTAATTTTACGATATCAACTAATGTGTCACAAACGGTGCGTACCAGCTTTGGATAAATACTGGGATTCACTTCAGTCAGTAATATGGCCGCGTTTTGAGCAAGTATTTCGACTAAATATCCAAAGTATTCGAGAGTGTGATCCTACAAAATTTAGCAAAGAACTCGGCCCACATTATATAACGCGACGATATGCTGAATTTTCCGCTGCTATTGTTGGTATTTCTGAACATTTTCCAAACGAAACCGTTAGCCGTTTATTACTCGAGCTACAGAATGAAGTTGAGTGTTTTATCTTACGAATGGCTGCAATTTTCCCATCACGAAAAGAACAATTGATTTATTTAATCAATAACTATGATTTGGTGCTCGGTGTATTAATGGAACGGACCCGCGACAATTCAAAAGAGGCTGAAGCATTTCGAGAACAATTATCTGCTCGCAGTGCTGAGTATGTTGATGAAATTTTAGCACCACATTTTGGCGGTATTATTCATTTTATCAAAGAGTGTGAACAGCTAATCGAAAAAGAACAGTTGGAGGAATATCGTAGACAGGAGCGACGTTCACTTCAACTGGTAACAAGTTTTTCGGCCAATTGGAAAAAATCACTCGAAGAACTAAATCGCGAAGTGTTAATCTCTTTTCCAAGTCTTGTGACTGGATCAACACTATTACAATTGGCATTAGGCAGTTTAATTCAATACTACCACAGATTCCATAAATTATTAACTCCAAATGCACGAGCACAACTTACAAATATCCATGTCATTATGGTTGAGATGAAAAAGTATAAGAGCAATTACTAATACTAGGTATTATTTGTAATTTCTTTTCATAAAATATATATTTATAATATTATAATAGACAAAATAAACATTAAACAAATAAATTTTACTATTAATAAAAAGAAGAATGGCCCATAGGAGGATCGAACTCATGACCTTCGCGTTATTAGCACGACGCTCTAACCAACTGAGCTAATGGGCCGATGTGAGATGATGAATTAATACTCAACATAAGCAACGACCAACATCATTTAGGAATTAATTCAAGTATGAACGTTTCCATGAACTAATAAGGATTGAAAATGGATTTGTAAAGCGATTTTAAGGCCTCCGAGTAATCTGTTTCTAGAAAAATTTTCGAATAAAGAGGAAACTTGTAGACAGATGATGAATAATTGAATTATAAGGGAGCTTAAAACCTAATAATGAGTAGGCAAAACTCGAATAGTAATAAAACACTTCTATTAACGATTTCGCAAACTCGGCTGTTGAGAGATCATTATTTCTGCTAAAGATGATGAATGGCATACAAATCATTGTTTGATTGCTTAGAAATAAAAATAAAATCAAATTTGACCCCGACGTGATTTGAACACGCAACCTTCTGATCTGGAGTCAGACGCGCTACCGTTGCGCCACGGAGTCATACTGAAAATTGATATCCAATGTTTTTATAAATCACTAAATTAATTATCTTGATAATATTAATAATTTTATTAACTTCATCAATTACCTTATTTATTGCTTACCATTATTAAAAAATATCAGTATTACTTACATCTTCAAAAGGTAAATTTGTAAATTATATTTTACTTGATTACCGTAAAGTTAACTTTGGCTTAGCCACTACTCAAACCTTCCTATAAAAAACAAAAAAAAAATAATCATATGATGATATGACAACATAATCAAAATATATAAACGTCAATTTGACAAATCATCAAGTAAGAATATTATTTCTATTTATAAATCATTTAACTGCATTGTTATATTTAACTAAAAATGTTAAATTTATAGTACACAATCAAATAAACCTTCAGATAATGTTAAAATATTTATTAAACCTATTAATTGTTGTTATATTATCGTTAGTCTGTTTCAACATTCCAGAAAATTTTGTTGGAGGTGAATAATATTTGTCATATCAATTCTCTGATTATTTTTGGCCTAAACGCGTAATTGCGGTTTTATTTTAGGTACAAATTTTCATACGCTCGACGGTAATAATATTAAGACACAGGATATAATAGCCGGTGATATATTTTTTGAGATAATCGATCCGATTGAATTAGAATTCACGTATCGTGTACGACCGGCTAAAGATTTTGGAAGACCATTTAATTCTAGCTTTAAGGCAATTAATGTTGCACTAGTACCGACTGATCCATTTGATGCATGTTCCGATGAATTTGTAAATGCCGATGATATTAAAGGGAATGTTGCACTTGTTGAACGGGGGTAAGTCATTACAAATTAACTAAATTTTAGATTATATAAGCTTATTTTATGTCATCAAAACCCACATAAATACATTTATGTACGTGTAAATAATCATATTCTATTTTTTAGAGAATGCACATTCGTCACAAAAGCAATAAACGTTGAAAACGCTGGAGCACGTGCTGTAATCATAACAGAGCCGGCTGCCAGTCCCGATTTCGAATATTACATTGCAATGGTCCATGATAATTCGGATCGAGACGCAACTATACCAGCTGGATATTTGATAGGAAAAAGTGGGCGAATTATAACACAAACATTGAAAAAATTACACAAACGTTATGCTCGTATAAATTTGCCAGTTAATTTAACATTTACACCACCTCATTTGATGAACCATCCCCCCTGGATGGGATGGTAACTTATAAAAATGATGATATTACTGCATATAGTTATAATTATTATATTTAACTTAAGTTTCACGATACCCCAAATAGTTATCATAAATATAAAATCCGATTTTACCTCAAACTACAAATTAAATAAACAATTTTGGAAAAATACGGGCATGTGCCCCCCACAACCATTAAACAAATCTGCAACGTGGTATTTATCGAAGGACATGACATTAAATTTAAAATTTATATCCTCATTATCGCAAATCAATGACATAAATATTCGAGCACATTGGTTATTCGATTTAATACAAGACAATAAAACGAATAAACTCGACCAATTTATAAATAATTTATTTAATTTAAATTTAAATCCAACAATTGAATTTATGGGTACAAATTTAGATTATAATTTAATTTTTAATTTATTTACAAAGTATATTGATTTGTATGGCGTGGCATGGTTTAAAAAATGGCGGTTTGAAACGTGGAATGAACCCGATTTGTTAAATTTTAATATTAAACATTTTGATTTGGTCTTGTATTTCGATTATATTGTAAACACAAGAAATTGTATTGATCGTTTAGCAAAATATATTCGTAGTGATATTAAATTATTTGGTCCGGCGGGCCTTTTTAAAAAAGAGTTAAAACATCCATTATGTTGGGGTGTTTTAACCAAATGCAATGAAAATTTAACGAAATGCCCTTTCGATGTGATCACATTCCATCGAAAAGGTTATGATAAAGGATCATCAAATGAAATATTATCGGGTACAATAGATTTGGTTAAAACACTTTTGGAAAAATTTCCAAATCTAACAAATTTAACATACGCAAATGATGAATCAGATCCGCTAGCCGGATGGTCAAGACAAAATGAATTTCATGCAGACGTTCGATACGCATCGATATTCGTCTCATCGATTTTATTACATTTAAATGCAAAATTCGAAAATACATTATCAAATTTACTATTTTTAAGCAATGATAATGGATTTTTAAGTTATTATCCGTTTCAATTTGAGCAACGAACATTATTGGCCCGATTTCAAATTAATAATACAAGTCCACCACATATTCAATATTTTGTTAAACCAATTTTCGCCGCCATACACCTTTTAAATAATTTAGATAAAATAAGTGATCGTATTACAATTTTAGACAATAACTATACATATATCGTGACAAAAAATCGAAAATGGAATGCCACATTTTATTCGATAATTTTAACGCCCACCCAAATCGATCAATATACAATCGATCATAGTGCAGTGCTACAACTAAATTTAACTAATTTTTTGGACAACGAAAATTATATTTTTATAGAAACTTTGGAAAATAATAAAACCGATCCATTCAATTTTTGGAAAACAAACTATCGCCAAATTCCATATCCAAATTGTAAAAATCGAAAATTGATACGAGACCAACAGTATCCAAAAGTGTTACAAAACCTAATAGGCATAACGAATTATAATATTGCATCTTTTCAATATAATATAACAAGCCCATTTATTATGGCCATTCGAATAGTAAACTCGGTAAAGATGCCAAAACAAATATCGGCTCCAACACATTTGTCGTTTATGAAAATTTATAAAAATTTTGAATTACTTCTAGCATGGCGACAAAATAATTCAAAAATTATCAAAACGTATCATATTTACTTTCGGAAAACTTTCAACTGGATATGTGTTACTTGTAAACAGCACATGCCCTTTTTAAACTATCAATATCAACGATATGGTGTACGAAAAAATATTTTAGGCATATTTAAAATACGTTCGATTGATTTATTCGGACGGAAAAGTAAATTTTCGCAAATGTTAAAAGTTTATTAATTTAATTTTTTTATGTGGAGTAAAATAAATATTATATGATGAAATCTAGGTTTTCTTTCTTTATTTTTATTTTGGGACCTGAGATTTTTTTAATAAAATTTAGGTAAGTAATATGTATAACATAATACAAGGAATGAATAATAAGTACCTGGCCTTGGTAAGAGATAGTGATAGTAATGAAACTATGCTAATGAAATGATGTTGTACTTTGTGATCGCACAGGGTCCATTATCCAATCTGCAATGGAATGTATCGATTCGCCTATTTGGTCACATCATAGTTACGAAGCGTTTCAACTATGAAGATCTGATAAACGAATGTTAAAAAACCTACTACCAAAATCTTGAAATCAATCATTGATGAGGAGTGCCGCCTTTCAGTCGGGCATTCAAATATAGCTCGTAGAGTGCAGAAAAATTTGTTTACCATTTGCAGCAACAAAGCAGTCTTTGCATGGAAAACTGCCAGCAAATTGGTAGAAGAACCAAAAATAAATTCTGGAAGGCTTAGGTCTTAACATTACGAATAATTAGTAATTAGTGCAATTCGCGTGTTTTTTGATTAAAGCAGAATAACCTTTCTAAATAGTTTTGACGTTTAAAATATTCCTTAGTGATATTACCTAATCTAAAACCATATGCATACATAGGTAAATCAACATTTTAGTAAAATAATAGACTATTTAAGTAAGCAAATAGCATGATAAATCCTCTTTTGTCATCGTGTATCAATTTAGTAATTAAATTCGTGGTGTAGACAAGCAGTTAACCATTGAAAATTGGTTAGCGCTAAAAATGGTGGCCAAGAGACAATAATTCAATTAAACAACAAACTAAGTACTAAGCTAATTTTTTAAATATTCTAATTGCAACGAAGATTTTAATGAATCTCTTGAGCCCTGCAGTAAATTGTATCTCTACTAAAATCTGTGTAGTGTCAGCACCTGAAGAAAGGCACATATTGGTGAAAAACGTTTGCCACTTAAATTGACTATCCATAAACCCAACTAAATAGTCACCTCAAGTAAAAGTAAAATTTTAACCTCAAAAAGCATTAGTTAATGCTTGCCATTTACTTTTTAAAGATTCTTTCATGTTAATGTTGGCCACGGATACGTTTTAAGTGGTGTATGCGAGATGTAAATTTTCCACAACTTTTTCGACCATTTTGAATGATATCTTTAAGACACATTTAATGTTGTCTGCAAATTCTAAAATTGCAGACCGTGTTTTTGTCTGCGTCCATTGGCAGTTCTTGCATTGCCCCTGGCTGCTCATCACACCAAATGCGGCAATTTTCCTTATTAACGTTCCCGTTTAAGCAAAAATAAGCTTCGTCTCTGAACATAATTTTTGATGATAAAATTCAATAATTTGTAAAAGTTGTTCGGGTGTAAGTCTTTCAATGATACAATGACAACGCTAACTGAGTACAATTGACACATCACGCGTTACTAGTGCCGTCACGCGTGTTGTGTCGAAAACATACACACAAAAAAGCAAAAAAATTCCCCATTATTTTCGGAGGGGCCTATAGCCGTAACTGATTATTTAATTAAATTAAGCCGCTTCCCTTTGCGGAACATGTGCTCCAAATTTCGAAGGGATATCAAAGTCTCAACCATTCAATTTTTTTAAATGGTTAAACAATTTTGTGCCTTATTTATTATTTTTTATGCACAAAGTATTTTTTTTTCTTAACAGAATACTCTTTTATTTGTGCTCGTTTAATAATTATTTTGTGCTAGAATAGTAATTTTTAATGTATGGTTAAATACTAGCCAAATTTAAGCATAATACTTGGATTGAGGTTATTCTACAACTCATTTGATTTGTAAAGATTTTTAATAAACTTAATCGTAATTGAAGTATTCCGATTGTACCTTTATTAACCACTGTTTATATATATATATATATATATATATATATATATATATATATATATATATATATATATATATATATATCGCCACGTGAATATTAAAGTGTCCTATAGACCACTTTTTCCGAAAATGATGTTTTCAGAATCTCTCATCAGATTTGTCCTCTCTTATAATTTTCAAGATAGCTCACTTTGATTTTATCCTATAAACCATAAAAATGTGTTATTTCGATTAATGTTTTATTCTTATTTGTCTCACAGACTGCTTTTCTATGAAATAGGACATATTTATATAACATTGACACCGAGCGAGTGGCTCAGTGGTTAGCGCTGTGCCGCTTGGAACGGGAGGTACCGTGTTTGAATCCCAACAGGGGCAGGATGCAAAAGGGAATTTTTCTCACAAAGATTACGATCGGTGATATTGATAAACACAACTATGACCCCCTATTGGTGTGCAGAACTCATGGGCCGATCCATCTTCCATGTCATCGTGGTAGATCCATCTTCCATGTCATCGTGTTACAGGGTGACATGGAGCTATGCAATGCGCAGATGGTAAAATGTACGTCAAAAAAATTGGTGATATAAGCAGGAATGCTCCAGCCAACTAAAATAACTTTAAATAATTAAAAAAAAAATAATAATTATATAACATTGACATAACAAGGTAATTTTATACTAAATTGTCCTATATCCAATAAACGCTGATATAGAACATAAAATTCAAAAGAACTACGGAGAGTATTTAAGTGTCCCAAATCCAAAAAACGGTGGATATAGGACAATTTACTAAACAATTTTAATTTTATTTATGTCCTATATATAAAATGGAAAACTACATTATTCGTACAAACGTATATAAAAAGAACAAATAACATCTTCTAAGTGCTAAAGAACACAACAATCGAGATAAGGAAATGGTGCAGCAAGAACCAACTGTGGCACTCGTATGTTATGATTTGGAATGCATCTTACCAAAAGAGAATGCATTCTTTTTCTACAAAAGAAAACTAAATTTATACAATCTGGTTTAATATGGTATGAAAGCCAAAGTGGTAAGGACTGGCAACGATATTGCCAGTGCATTAATTAAAATTTTAAACGCGGTTCTATAGAATAATCCCACAGTTACTCCAATTATTTTCGGTCGGATTCGTGTGTTCCACAAAACCGCAACCGAATTACATCTTTTGCCTTACTTAAATTTTGTGAAAACGATCAAATAATCTCTATTATTCAGGGATATTCGTTTTCTGGGCATTAGCGAGTGCAAGAAGTAGACGCAGTCTACACAGCTTAATAGAACGGCATTCAAAACATAAAGATTATCATAGCTCTGTATTTCTCTTAAAACATTTAGCAGCAATGGACTACGATAAAGTTAAATTAAAATTAATGCAAATGAAAACTACCGATTTTTTTAACTTCAACAAAGCAAGCCTTGGGCTTAATTTTTCAAACGTTAAATTCACATTGGCGACTGAACTTTGTTACGAAAAACCAGTAAATTATGTTCTTAAAATAAAAACAAATTATAAAGAAAGTGAGGAATACCTATCAATTCCACTGATGGTTCAAGGCAATCGAAAAACAAAAAGTGAAAATTTTAATAGGTTTACCACTGTGTTAATTCTTAATGTACCTGGAAATATGTCAAAAGAAAAAATTAAAGATATTCAATCGATGATTCCATTTATGCCAATAATTGAAGGCGGAAACTTTTATAAAGAAGTTTTTAAATTTCCGTAAGCTGCAAATTTTTCTCAAGACTGATTTTATTACCAGAAGACTCGCAATAATGTGTATAAACAATGAATTATTTTTTTTATTATTAATTTTTGTGTATTTTTTATCTTTTTGAATCCGTAATTTCGTTTTTAATTATTATTTTGAAAATATCTCAGTGTCGTATCTTGTGTCCTATATTCCAAAGGGAAAAAAAGAAACAATATTTGTGTTTTACAAATATATGGGATGTGTCTTATATCCAAATTGGTCAATTTTTATAATTATTACTTGTTTTCTTTAGTAGTTAGGCCTGAAATAATCCACCTATTTATAAAAAATAAAAAAAGCTTACAATTGTACTCCCAATATAAACAGAATTTCAATCAAACTTCAAAAATCGATTTCTGAACCTTTTACCAAATGGCGCATAGGACAATCAAATATTTACGTGGCGATATATATATATATATATATATATATATATATATATATATATATATATATATATATATATATATATATATATATATATATATATATATATATATATATTATATATATATATATATATATATATAAATATTTTATATATTTAACCCTTAAATTTAAGATGACATCTAAATTCATAATTTTCATAACATTATAACTGACTACCTTCGACCCAATATTAGGTCATCAGCATTCTGGTTTAAATCCATTCCTTTAGTAGTTTTAAAATACTGGTAATGTATTTTTTTAAAATTTAACAGCAACATTGCAACTCAAAAAATGTAAACTCATTATTAATCATCAAAAAATATGTGTTTTTATTATAACATAAATAATAATCATATATCGAATAATATTATATGTAAACTTAATTTAATACATAATAATTAATTAATTAATATTAATAAAAAAAAAATGTTCGTCAAAAAAATATGTTTTTAAATTTTTTAAATATTTATATAAATGGCGTAGATATATACAAAAGCAGCAAAAAAGCGTTTTTGTTTATATTTTTATTTTATTTCAAATATTCTTATTAATTATAGTTTTATAGTGTTAATAACAATTTTATTTATTGTAATACTAATTAATATTTTAATAATTAATTTATTTAATGTATATTTTGGAAGATGTTTTTAATTTTTATTTACATAAAAAATTAATATTTTTTTGTATTAATTAAATATAAATAATCTTCCCATTTAGGTATTTAGTAGTAGTAGATATAATATATATTTTTTAAGGTTATTTTTATTTTATCTTTATTTAATTAACATAAATAAACTTAATCAAATAAAAAAATTGTTTATTATAGAATTAAGAAAAAAAAAACATTACATTAATATTAATAATTTAACGTGTATGATTTTATAAGCCACATTATTTTTATTTCGATTTAATTAAAGGTATTCGACGAGCTGAACAAAATGGGCAAATTGTCCGCGAAACGGAAATCATTTAAAAAACAAAATACTATTTTGCGTTTTATGTAGCTAAGAAAACAAAAAAATATATATATTTCAGTCGATTGTATGTTCTAATTGCATAAAAATATTGGCAACGTTTTTAAATGGAAATTTAATAAAAATATATATATTATGAAAATTTTAAACATTACACTTCTTATCGGATTGAATTTAAACAGCCTTAACGTTACAATGTTTGAGTCAGTTTTATTTTTCACATTTTATATAATTTTTTAAAGGCACATTTAAAAATCGCCTTTATTATTATTTTTTTTAATTTAGATAGGTCTAATGAAAATTGAATAGAATTAACAGGGGTTATGACGAGCGGTTTATAAAATTATTTACAAACTATATTCAACTACGAATTAATGTAATAATAATAATAAAAGAAATAAAATACTTTCAGTTTGGTTAAGTAAATTTGATTTTTTTTGCATAATTAATTTTTTACGGTATTTTTAATTAAATTTATTTAATAATTTTAAACTATAATAATTAGATAATTTATTTATTTTATAATATTTTTTTTAATATATATATATATATATATATATATATATATATATATATATATATATATATATATATATATATATATATATATATATATATATATATATATATATATATATATATATATATATATATAACATTTTATCCTTCCGAATAGGATGATAAACTGCTACGAGTTGAACCAGTCAATTCGTTTGGTGATATATCGGGCGGCATTGGCACTATTAAATTACAACCGTAAAGTGCTTCCATTTCATCTAATTGTGATGCGAATGTTTCTTCAAGACGCTATAATTTTGTTAGAGAAAATAAATTATTTATTGGTATTATTTTATTTTGTTAATTATTAATTATTAAATAAACGGTTATTAATTTGAATGCGTAACTTTTTTAATGCATCATTAATGATATCTTATTTATACGAAGGATCTCTAAATGTTTCATAAATAAATACGTCCTCGGTTCTGGCAAAGTTTGATATTTCGATTTTAGCGATAAAGTTATAAAAATAAATGTTGAAAAGCAAATTGTTCTTTCTGTTTCCTTTTTCTAATTGTACACTGGTTATAACTTTTTATTGGCATGGAACTAGATGCATGTAATCAAACGGAAGTAGGCTCAAGCAAACGAAAATCATTAAATTCAGTTTATTTACAGCATATTTTGTTTAGAAAAATCCTATGCTTACCACCTAATTTAACAGCTAGCCGATGAAGCAACACATAATAATGTAATAAATATTATATTAATCATTAATAATTCAAGTCTTGGAAAGACATTACTCTTTTAATAGATTCAAACAAGATGGAGTTTTTTAAACCTCATGTTGGAGCGTGAAAATCTTTTAAAGAAGCCAATTTCTTTTTCATTTTTGTTAGATAATTTATGCGAGGGAGATAAAATTGGCTGGGAATTGAAAAAGGAGCTAGCAGTTCAGATTAATCGAAAAAGAACTGCACTTTCTGATACTCTACAATATTTACATAATACGGGTAAAACTAAGATCAACAAAAGAATCACCCGCTAGTTTATAACTCAAATTATTAAGGTCCTTGTAACTTAAATTGCAATTTAGAATTAAGTTAAAATTTGCGGCGAAGGTGGATCACGTGGACCACTAATAGAAGATATTTACACAATTATTTTGTATGTACCTCCAACTAGCCTTGATGCTGAGCGAGAATTCCTCGCTTCTGGACTATTTTCAACAAAAGTAAATAAATTATAATTTGAATATGAATATTTTAAAAATTTTGGTTGAATATTTTTGAATTTATTTTTTCATATTAAATTATAGGGATACTCCGGAATTATTAATTTTGAAATCCGAAACTCCGGATTTTAATTTTGAGTGAAAGTTGGATTCACTAGTTGTAGTTGTAGGGTCACCAACACCGTATTATGAAAAAAGAAATTCAAGTTTTTAATTTAAAGCATGCTATAATTTTTTGTAAAAAGCATGGGCTGGACTACGAGAAACAACAATAAAAACCTGCTGGCATTTAGAGGACGAAATTCCACTTAGTGAACTTCGCATTAAAACTCACAATGCGAGGTAAGATTAAGATGGCAATATTGAGTTTTTGAGACATTATTAGGGATGCTAACTTAAGCCTTACGATGTCTTGGCAACGAAACGAGGTTTCACAGTAGTAAGTAAGTAATCTTAAGATGTGTTCATTTGCGAGTTGCGAGTGACAGTTACGAGAGCACTCTTGGTTTTAATATCCACTTGAGAATATTTTCCACTTGAGAATTGTGAGTTTTGCTGAGAGTAACCTTTCGAGTAAAAATAAATTATTCCAATATGGTTGCCATAAAGACAAAATAAAATTGGAATCTTACAGATTTCCAAATGATTTAAAAAGATTAAAGGATTCTCGCTATGAATCGGAAAATTAATGGCCAACGTGTCATAAAAAAAAAATTATGTAGAAAACATTCGCTCCTTTAATAGTGCTATGGCATTTGCTTCCATTGGAGCCCAATACTAAAATAAAAACGGACATAATATGGTTCCCACTGGTGCGATCTACTGCTTTAAAGTCTTTGGTCAAATATATTAGGCGACCCCTAAAAGCGTACACCCAAAATAAGGAGAAATGGGTTATTGTCACACATATTGGCAATTAGAAAGGAATTTAATCAACAATTTGTTGTTGATGCCCACATAAAAACGGAGGCAAGTAATTCAAAATTGAAAGCATTTTTAGCATATGTTAGACAAGGATACGTTTTTGAAATAGTACGTGCATGGTGTATGTAATTAAATTTCAGAAGCAAAGTTTACCTCAAGTGCATAAAAATAAATCTCGAACAACGGAAGATATTGATAAAATTGTTTGGGCAGATATCCCATACAAGGGCAAATACCCTGAGCTTTGCGAAGTTTCTGTGAAGTCCATGTGTGATTCACGGTCCATGTGGAGTGAGAAATCAAAATTCTCCTTGCATGGAAAATGCAAAAAGCAGTTTTCAAAAGAGTTTCAACAGGAAACTAATGCAAATGTCAATGGATACCACAAATATCAAAGACGAGAGTTGACAAAAAATCCAGATTTACAATTAAAAAGGATCAATAATTCTTAGGTGGTTCCCTATAGTCCATCTTTATCTATTTTATTTTTCTCTATCATAAAAATACAATTGCCGCATTAATGCGGAAACATCAATATGTCAATAATTCTGTAAGAAGCGTCAAATACTTAAACAAATATGGGAACGAAGGATATTATTGTATGAATGTGGAGATAACACATGACGAAGTTCGAAATTTGCTGGAACTATTTTAGAGGGTGGAACAACAAATCACTTAAGGTAGTCAATAAACTACTTAAGTAATTTTTCAGTAATGAAAGTTTGGAAATATGGTAATCCATAATTGGCGAAGTTTTTTGGCACATACTGCCAGTTGTTTCATATGGTAACCGAGTTACAGTAATGGAAGAAACCATAAAAAGTCGGTTTCTCTGACCAACAATTACCCCAGTGAAGTTGACTACAAATATGAGAACTGGGGGAAACAAAAAACTAGTCAATTGTTTAATTGAGTTGAGTGATGGTAAATTAAGCAACTCACATGACCTTGGAGAAGATATTTTTGAAATATCCGAAGAGTTCATTTGCAAAGGATAGATAAAAGTTTTGCAAAAACGTTTCCTGCTGTGGAATCTAAATATTTTGCCAATAGAGAACACATTTAAAATGAATGACGAGGTATTAAGTCGATTAGAAGTAGAAGAGAAAGTATATGATAGAGTGGATTATATAGGCGTGTCTGAACATGTTTTAAAGCTAAAAGTTAGAGCAATAGTAATATTGCTTACATATTTTTGTAGAAATAGAGCTTTGTGTAATGGAACACGACTCATTATAACTCAAATGAAAGCAAACGTTATATTTGCTAAAGACTTGACAGGAAGATAAAAAGCAGATGAAAATGCAAATCCAAGAATTGAATTAGCTCTTTCTGACAAACTTTTTTCCTTTACAATGCGAAGGCTACAGTTTCTAATACGAATCGTCTTTGTGATGACTATAAATGCTTTTTCCAGAGTGACATCATTAAATAATGACAAAAGAGCGAGGAAATCTTATAGAAGAAAGAAGCGAAAAAAGTTTTTACGCTAATGCCCCTATTATGATTTTCACTTACGCATCACCAGATAACACTACGTCACTGAACGCAAATTTTGGTATTAAGATTTTTGCGGTGTGAGATTTATGTCACTTATTGTCACCGTCAATTTGTAGGTGACTTGAAGAGATTTTTTTTACAACATATATTTATTATTATTTTTACCAGAGCTGAATATGTATCAACATAAAAAAAAAATCGAAATACCAACTCAAATTGGTGACCAATGGTAGACCAAAATAAAAAAAACGCAAAGCGCTGCGTACGTCACTCAAAATAGGCGAAAATCATAATAACAAATTTTGTCACGTGAGAAAAAGCTTCACTGTGAGTGACAAGTGAAGTAATATTCATAATAGGAGTAGTAATGTTCTGTACAAAGAAATTCATTGAAACATAATATCTGACTTAATAAATAATTAATACGATATTTCAAATTTTGATCACTACCATTAGCAACCCCGCTGGACCATTAGCAACCTCGTGGTCCAATAAGAGGTTATAATTTTATATGTAGACGGACACACTTAACACGTTGAAACACTTAAAACCGTATTGACGGAGAAACAAACTTCTATATTGTGAGGCGAGAAATTGTCTGTTCGCGACAATAACCAACTCGGGTGTATTACCAACAAATTTTACAAGCTCTACCTGACTTGAATACTGTTTCCTGCAAGCACCTTCATTACCGTGTCAATTTCAGTTTTTACTATCGAGTCACTCTCGGAGAGTTTTACTCTCAAATAGACACTTTTATGCTATAAAGTAGTAGATACTAAAAAACGAGTTTAAAACTTCAATTTAAACCAGAATAACACTGCTAGTTGTAATTAAGATCTAATATCGCTAATACAGACCAGATCACGGTCGAGATAACTAATGTTAATAAAGTAAATTTATCGTAATAACTTGATCACGATTTTGCAAATTAGATAAATCATAAATTTTGATATGAGATCAGCGATTTCACTAATTAATTTAATACAAGTTGCGGCCAGTAAAACCAAATTATAAGCCAATTAAATTCAAATTAATAACACATTTTAATTAAAAACTTAAAAATAATATAGTAATATAAAATCCACAAACCTTTATCATTCAAAGAATATTAATATTTTGGCATTATGTGTTTTTAAGAGAAAAATTAACATAAATAGGAATCACAATTACAAAAAACAATAACAAAATATAAAACTAAAAAAGGATATAAGCTCAAATAAAACAAAAAAAAAAAAAACGAAACAATCACAAAAATATACAAAGGATATTTAGGGCACTATGAGACAAAACATAATATGCATAATGTTTATTTATATAGGAATCAAAAAGGAATAACATAACAAAGAGTAGCAGAAAATTTCAAGCCGCCGATGAATCATCATCCTTTGGTGTATCTGTAGCATCCTTTAGCATGATTTTTTGATCGAGCGAAATGCGTGGCAAAGTAAATGTTGATAGCGCGTTTATATTTAAACTATTTGCGTAACTATTGGAACCACGGACATCACCCCAACGACTATAAGTCGAATTTGGTGGCGATGCAAATGTAACAGTTCTATTCGATTCATTTACAAGCGATGATGTTGATGAACCAATTGACGAACGATGATCAGAATTGATTTCGATTATTTTTGAATTTTTAACACTAGAATTTGAATAGTTCAAATTTATTTTTGGTTCGGAACTATTTCGTGAGTGATGTAGAGATTGTATCGAAGATGCATTCGATGGTTGGTGCGATAATAGTACTCGATTTGATTTACCAAATCTATTATTCACTTGGCTTAATCCATCTTCAGACATGCGACGCATTTCGACTGGTGAGCCGCCAGCGGCCGGAATTCCATTCTTTTTTACTATCAAAATTTTTCCATTACTCTCGATCATCATATTATCGACTGACGTGCCGCCGATTATCGTTTTATGCGATATATTTGGCGTCGTTGGTACACTACGGCTCAAATCCGGTACCGAACTATGAATACTATTGCTACTACTGTTTGAATTGTTTGTAGGAAGGTTGAGGAAAGTACGGGAACGGGTTAAACTACCAAGTAAGCCGCCGTGCATTTTTATTGGACGCGAGCTTAATGTTATATTTTTTAGATGTGGCGGTACTACAATTTCTCCATCGAATATTCTACGATCTTCAACTGGACCATATTTAAATTCGTAATCATCCACCTGTGTTTTTAGTTCGAATTCCAGTTTCTAATGAATTTTATTTTGATGAGCGTTTTATAATTGTAATTTTGTAAATTGTGATTTTGATTAGAAAAAAGTAGAAAGAAATATATTTATTTATTAGTAAATTACTCATGCATAATTATATAATGTACGCTAATATGAGTCAATGAGATAAATAGGCGCTCATATTATTTGCATTAAAATCTCAGAGAATTTAGTTAATATATGGCATTACTGAATTTCTAAATTAATTACTACTATTAAGATCTCCGAGCTCGGATAATTTTGTACGCACCTGTTTTCTCGGTAATAATTTTGCTTTCCAATCTCGTATTTCACGTTGCAGCGCCTCATCGCATTCGCGTAATTTAGCTGTCTCATGTTCTAGCAGCGCTTTACGTTTTTCATTTTGAAGCTGCTCCAATTCTCTGAATAATATAAGTTTAAATATTTGAATCTTGTCTGAAAATGTAAAGAGAACCATTGACAAGCTTACCGTATTGTACCCTCGGCTGTTGCTCGAATTTCTTCTAATTGTTTTGTATGTTTTGTTTCAAATCTAAGCTGCTCTTGTAAATATCGTTTCTTCTCCTGCTCTTGGAACTTTAAACAAAATAGAAAAAAAAATATAGAAACTTCTTCAATCAATTTCAATAATTTTCTACGTACCTTTTTCAATTTTTCTCGTTCCGCTTCTGGATCTAAGTTGGTCGAAATTCTTAACGATTCCCTAAACATCATATCTCTAGCTTTACGTTCATTTCGAATACGTTTCGGTAATGCCCGCTTTTCAATGGTTTGCCTTTTAACTACTTCCTCTTCTTTGCGTTGAAGCATTCTAAGCGATTAGAAATTATTTGTGATATCGATCGGAATATAGAATTTATTAAAATTAATTTATTTACCGTTTTACTTGTTCAAGTTCCTTATCGTGCCGCACTATCATTTGATGACGCTGCATAAAGCATAAATCCTTAACGTGTCGTTTTGCCAGCTGATGTTTTTCATGAATCTGTTTCTCTTCCAAT
Organism: Tipula confusa; assembly: GCA_963556175.1. NCBI lineage: Eukaryota > Metazoa > Arthropoda > Insecta > Diptera > Tipulidae > Tipula > Tipula confusa. Next base: position 13,163,461 of record OY744476.1, on the reverse strand, counting down.
TCCCATAACATCGCCTCGCGAGTTCTCATCGCGATTTGCTTTTGTTGTAGGAAATTTTTATCGATCGTAGCCAAACGATCACGATGCTTTTCACTTAATCTACGCAATGCAACTTCATGACTTTCCGACAGTTGCTGTAGAAAACCTCGCTCTTTTTCCTCGTGCTCAATTTCCATTGCCGTTTTTCTTTTACGAAATTCATCTTTCCTTTTATCTTTTGGTAGCAAATCGATTTCCTGTTTCAGCAATCGTAGCTCTTGTTTTAAATTATCACGGAAATGTTTTAAGTCACGCTCCTGTTCGCCTCGGATACGTTTCGAAGCGGAACGCAAATCAGTTTCCTGTTGTTGCTCAGTTTTTTCGATTAGGTGCCTATGTTGGCGAGCTAACGTATCCATATCTGCCTCGTAAGTACGTTCCAATGCTATACGTTCCTGTTCAAATCGTTTCTCTTGTTGTTCGCGTGCTATTTGCTCCTTGAACTGTAACTCGTCGAATTGTTTCTTCTCCTGTTTCTGTAACATTTTTAATTCGCGTAGCTCCTGTTTCCGTAGTATGTGATCCTCGTACATTTTACCATTTTCATCGTCCCCATAGATAACTTTACTGGTGGTTGTTGTCACTTGCACTCCGTCAATTTCAAATTTACGCGTCCGCTTGCGTGTTTTTTTACGCAAGTTTCGTAATTGTATCTCTTCTTTTGTTCGAATTGTCTGTTCAACGACTTTTCTTCGAATTATAACATCATCGTCCACAGTTTGTGTCTCACCACGACTATCATGACTAGCGGTCGTTGCTATACTTTCCACATCAGAACGATCTAATTTATTAGTTTTCTTTTGTTCGTCGGAACGTATCGATCCGCTGGATTCAGTTTGTGATTTTGAATCCATTGAACCGACCGAACTATCAGGTGAAATACGATGATGATGCGGTTGCGGTTTAGTTAATTTCTTATTTACAATTAAACTAACATCGTCGGATTTGTAATCGGTTTCTTCGAGTTCAGGTGCCTCGGGAATTTTAGTTAAATCACCTAGTGATTGATTATGATGGTTTACAATGTGAGACGAATCTTTAACCTTTACGTTTTCATCTCCAACGGTTACGACAGATACATGAGAAGTATCAAGTAATTTCGATGAACTTATATCATCATCGTCAGAATTTAGTTGCTCATCCTCTTCTTCGATCATATCATCAACAAAACCAGGACTAACAATAAGTACTTCACTTTCATCTAGTTTTCGTCCTTTTATGGAATCCGACTTACTATTATCTGTTATTATTATTGTGCCTGATGTTATTAATTTCGATGAATTTAATGAATTTTCTAGACTGTCCAATGATGTGTAATCATCATCGGTTGATGATTCGTTGACATGTGTCTTATTTAATTGATTTGAGACTATAACAACTTCGTTACCGCTCGACTCAGTAATTCGAACCGAATTGTCGATAATAACAGGCGGATGTGATGTCACCACAGTAACTTGATTCACGGCTGACGATGAAGATGTGGTTGTTGTTGTATTCGATGGGGTTGACGAATTTATAGTTATGGTTGAAGTGTTAAATGATTTATTTGGTGTTGATGCAAATGATGCGGGAGGTGGTGGAATTTCATTAATTGGAATTATGTTACTATTTGATGCGGACACAAGAACATTAAATTCGTTTTCATGTTGTTGTTTGTGCAGCTGCTTAGTTTGATCTGTGGTTTCTTTTAGCGTGGATGTTGTAACGGTAACAGGTGTTGGTAAAACAGGTGGAGGTGGAGGAGGTATAGGAATTGGAGGCGCTTGCTCTTTTTTAGGTTTTGTTTCAACTACTTCAGTCATTGGTGTAACGGCGGCTGGTATTGTTACGGCTGCTACAGCTACTTGCGGTTGACTTGGAACATCTAACTGTTTATCAACCTCGACAGTTGGCGTAACCGGCGGACTTATTTTAGTTTGAACAACGGTCGATGCCACAATAACCGATGAAGTAGAAGATGTTGAAGTTTGCGTGGATAACGGGGGTGGTGGGGCTTTACCTTTATCCTTTTTAACAACTTTTTTATCACCGCTCTCGTTCGAAACGTCCGATTCATTATTTGAATCATCTTTAGATGTTGGTGTTAACATTGCCATTGCTGGTTTTTGTACATCATTTGGTGTAATTTGATCCTTCGCGTCTCTGGATGATTTTGATAAGGATGTGGGTGTATCTGGTAATTTATCGGTATCTTGACTTTGTAACGAGGACGAGTCATCGTCCAGATCGAGAGGAGAAACCGAACTGCGGGGTTCCTGTTTAAGAAAACAATAAAAACTCGGTTATTAATCATAAAATGAGATGGATCACGCAACATCGGTAAAAATATTCGACTATTTTGGCTATTGAATATTAACGATTTTACGTCATTGTTTTTTGTGACTCACAAAATGGAAAAAAGTAACACAACAAAATTTAAGAAAAAAAAAATTGTAACAAACTAAAATCAATCGAAAACAAAACTAAAACTATGTAAAAGGCCAGATTAGACACCATTTGAATAATATACATTTAAATGGGAATAGAAACGTGAAAAAAAAAACGAAATTTAATTTTGGCTTAAATTTTTTATACATCAAGTGTCTAGTCTGACGACTTACCAACCCTCTGATAAAGTGATCGCCGCTTAGCTTGTCGTTTTGCCTTCTGAGCAGCGTTTTAATTGGAATAGAGAGTTAAGATTCGGACTTATATTCTAATTTAATCATAAATATTATACATACCTCAGTCTCGTCGTCCACCTCCTCTTCGACAACATCAGCCTTATATTCTAATAACAAATCTTTAACAGGTTTACAATCCAATTTTCCACTTATAAATGGTAACGCTTTTAACACATCGGTCGTAGGACGCTGTTGAGGATCTTTCACAAGTGCTTTGGCAAGAAAATCGTTAAATTCTTTAGACCATTTCGATGGTTGGTCTAATCTTGGTGGTTCACTTTTTTGTATTTTAAGTAAAACACGCATCGGTGACATATCACTATTTGGCGGTTCCATTTGAGCAAATTCAATAAGTGTTATACCCAGAGACCATATATCTACTTTAAAATCGTATGGATTATCTCGAAAAGTTTCGCATAATACTAGTTCCGGTGCCATCCAATATGGAGTACCTATAAATGTATCATGCTTTTGTAGGGTATTTTTATTTTTAGCCGAAACACCAAAATCAGCTAATTTTACGCCACCTTCCATAGTGAGTAGCACATTGCCCGCCTTTAAATCCCGATGAATAACTTTATTTTTATGTAAAAAATGTAAACCTTCAATCATGTATTTGCATATATAGGCTATTTGTGGTTCGTTTAAAGGTTTCTCTAATTCAACCATTATACTATCTAAGGCACCACCGTCACAATATTCTATTAACATCTGAAATATATAGAAAAAAACCGTAACTAAGAAATTCAATTTAATTTGTTCTATTTAATTTTATCAATATAATTTATATCTTTAGATCTATGTGTTTCGTTTCGTTTTGTTAGAAAACTTGTTTAATAATCTATCGTCCTATATTCGGCTAGACATCTAGTCTAACTTAATCGAGTACACATGTTGTTTGTAATATAGCGTGAGGTTTTCCTATAAAAACTTTATTATTTAAATTTCCAAAACTTAATAATAATATAAAAAGGCTCGTGAGACGATTACATAACGAAATACGTACGTTATTACGAAATACACGAATTACTGCATTGAAATCAATACATAAATTGTTGTATAGATACAAATTTAGATCAATAATCATAAATGAATATAGATAAAATATTATATAACTTACCCATAATTTATCCTCTAACGAAAATGATTCATACAATTCAACAATATTTCCATGTTTAATTTCCGATAATATATCGATTTCCACCATATGATCACTTAAATTCTCCTCGTCTTCTAGTGTACACATTTTAGCGGCTGCATACCGCCCAGTCTCTTTATGTTGAGCTTTATAAACTTTTCCAAATGCTCCGTCACCCAATTCCCCAACCATATCCCAATATTCACTAACGTCCGTATCCATTTTTATGTTATTGAACACACGTTTCTTTTTGGCTTCGCCACCACCGAGGTGGAAAACTTTTTTCAAATTATTTAAAAACGACATTTTCACACTAGTTTACGATACGTTTTTTATAAAAATTATTATTTTATAATTTATATTTATGCACATACATATTTATATCTATATATATATACAAATGTATATACATACATATATTTATTTAAGATTTAATATTAATTTATACTACATTTCTTAAATTGTAAAAAATCTTTAAATTTTCGTTTTGTTTTTACTATCACAATTGATATGTTTGTTAATTTATATTTTATTCAAACTTATCGATAATAAATAAATAAATAAAATTAAAAAAGAAAAAAATTATCGATTGATAAAATAATTAATTTTTTTATTGATAAACCAGATTTGGAGTTTATAAACTATAATTGCCATAATTCGTTGCGCCTTATACAGAATTTATCATAATCACTAAATTTTTTTAATTATTTTATTAATTAAACAAATAATAATTATAAATTCAAATAGCAGCAAATAACACTCTGAAAAGATACAAAAAATACAAAAAAATTATAGTAATTATATTAATTAATTTATGTAATTTTAAATTTATTTTATTAGATGTAATTAATTTTTTTAGACACAAATTTTTTTAACACTTTTTGTCCCATATTAATTTCGATTGTTTTGAATGATTAACTATTAATAGAAACATTCGATGGCCTTTTTGAGAGACATTTGTTTTATTGCTAACCCAACAAACATTATTGGGTACGTACCCAACGGAGTGCATTTTTTGCACGGAATTCCATACCCAAAATGAAACTTATATTTGGATGTATATGTATATTATATGTATAGGGAATAAAAGAAATAAATGAGTATACAGAGTGCGTTGCCATTTGAATTTGTTTTAAAAAGAAAATTGCAGACGCGACATATACTGTGTTAAAATTGGATTTGAAAGGGGACGCAATGCGTACAGAAAATACGCACACACTACTACTAATGTGATTTTAAAATTTTTACAAAATAAGGGGAAACATGGAAAACACTGACATCTTTCTTCGGCCAAGTAAACGGAATTCCGTGCGCTGAAAGGTTGCATTTCCGAGTACACCGTGAATTTTATGAGTCAAAAGTGGTCCGCTTTCCGTGTCCAATGTTTGTTGGGAAGTAACTATTTCTATGTCAAAGTATTTAGTATATTGTATTAGCAAGAAGCAAGAGGCAGCAGCACAATCAAAGTATGTAGTATAACTTGTTTTCCGAAAAAGGCAGCCGGTGATTTTCTAATTATCTCGGGAGAGGACATTAAAACAATAAGGAACCGAGCAAACGGAACCATTAATCCGTTTGATTATCTTTTAAGAAAAATAGACCACAGTAAAACATCATTTACGATCTTCAACAACAAAAGAACCATTCACAATATCGACGTTAAAATGTAGCTCTCAAAAATACAATACGTCTAAGAGGAGTACTGACAAGTTCTCTAACTTGGCAATGAAAACCCATCCTGAATTGGCGTGGACGATAGTCCGGCCCATGGATCCTGCACTCCCTCACTCGTTGAGATTCGAACCCGGTACTTTCCGAGCAAGATTTAAGTACAAAAAGATAAACTTGTCTAGGAAATCTTCAAAGAGAAAACAAAAATATTTTGGTCACCAATATTTAATATGTAGCCAGATTTCAAAATATCTGTTTGTAATAATCGATTACGATTACGTTATTTGTTTAAGTTTTCTAATAAATAAAATTTAAGGTGGAATCGGGTAAAAAATATGATTTTCATGAAGTACTCAAACTTTATCAGGAATGGAATTTTTCGGTATTTCTAATTATGTTCCATGTACAACTTAAATTAATTTATAAAACAAACATGTATATACCATTTACTTTTTCCAAAAATGTTTTACTAATTGCCTTGTGTTATTTTGAATTATAGAATTTTCCATAAAGGTGTTTCACTAAATCTAAGAACATGAATCACAACAGAATCACATTCCATTCGGAATATAGTATAAATAAAAAAAAATATATATTTATCAGTGACACTCCTAATTTAGATTATTAAAGCTCCTAATTTTTTTAATTCCCTGGCTTTTCAAGATTTGAAAGATGTAAAACTTGGGTTTAATTTAAACATTTCGTTATAGCACTAGTCGCCGGAAAAGTCCATAAAGTTTGCCAAAACAATTATCCATCCAACTAGTTACCATATAAATATTCCCGAAAAAAACACGAATAAAGTTTTTTTGTCCATTAAATCCGAGTTTCACAGTACTATTAAAATCATGGTAAGGAAACGAAGTAAAAATCGCAAATTCATTAAAAACTATTAGGTATTTCCTAACTGTGATCATTTTGAATTTTTTAAAAAGGCAAAAGTCAAAAGGTGTGTTAGTTTCAAATAATTAAATATAAAATATCACTATGATTGAAAAATTTGTAGGGCAAAAGTCCTACAGGACCAAGAAAAGCCAGTTACATTTTCTAGATAAACATACATCAAATATGACCTTAGTTGTCAATGGATTTTGCAACCAATTGAATACAGTAAGAATGATGAAAACGAGCAAAAAAATCAGATTTTTGACTCCAATAAATTATGAAAGTACAGATTGATTTTTTGTGTTGTTGTAGTAAAGAATAAATTTATTTTATATTCCGGCATTGTCAGGAGAGTATACGGAACAATGCACAATATGCAATAAAGAAGCCAAGCATTCACTCTACCAATGTGACCAGTTCAAAAAATGCGGCGGTTCAAACGTGTAAAACTATTAAAAAATGCCAACATATGTTTTTACTGCCTTAGTAAATAATCGCATCGGGTTTATGAGTGTAGATTTCATTCACGATGCCGAACATGTCATAGAGAGCACCGTATGAATCCAAAGAGAATGTGGAGAACGTAGGAAGCCCACAAAGTACTTTCACGTTTTAGTGTGAAAACTACGAACAAGTTAACGAAATCACAAATTTGATCAATGATGCTAGCCAATGATTTATCTAATAGTTCAATGGCACTTAATATGAAGTTTGTTTTGGTGGTAGCTAGACATCCAGTAGATAAAAAATAACGCAGCCGCCAAAAATTGCAATGGTCACAGAAAACGAGCGCCATCTGTTGTTCAGTAGAATAATTAATTGTAAATTATGAACTTTGTAATGCCTATTTAAATTAGCACAATTTTGTTTATAGTAAAAAAACGTTAGATTGTAACAATTTGGTTATACTAACCGACGAGTTCAACAGTCAGTCTAAGTTACTTTGGGAATTTTACAACAACAACGAAATTTACTCCAAGAATGGCATTATATAAATCCAAAGAAGATTTATGTTAAATCCAACATGGATTAAGCTTAATTCAAAAAAATTTTGAATTCACTTGTTAAATCCAATTTTTAGTTACAATGCTCACCACTTGGTTTTATTTTTATTACTAGTTTGGTAACAACATAGATGTATTATAAAATTATAACAATATAAAGGTAACATAAAGCTAAATTTTTTGCTGTTGTTTTGGGGAAAAATAAATCCGATAATCCACTAAATCTTTCTTTGCCAAATCAATACAACTATTATAGTACCATTCAAAAACCATATAAGAAAAATAAACTTTTTCGTTGCTATGACAATTTCAATAAATAATGCACACAATTATAAATGTAATTTTTCATGTTTTTAATTTTTATACTCGTACTTACAAAAAGTGAATTTAAAAACATCAAGCAGGAAAATATTTCAACCAATTCGTATACTTTTCGGACAGCGTAATAAAAAATTAGGAATGTAGAGGAATATTTTTCAAATAAATGTCAAAAATATTTTCACAAATATTTATCATGGATTTCGGACACAGCCTTAGTATTAAAAAAATAATTTCGGCGTTTTACCAACATACGAAACAACCAAATTACGTTAAGTTTCTAAACTTGCAGAACAAAAATATTTAGTGGAAAAATTTTCTACCACAGACTACCGGTACAAAAACCTCCGGTCAGAAATCATTTAAAACCTCTTTATAACTACTATACGATGAAAGATTTAGAAGTGTGAGTTTTAGCATTCTAACTAACTTAATAAATGCACGAAAATAACTCGGATCTTTGTAGTGATTTCGGGCCTACATAGAAACAATAATGAGCCTATTGTTTAATATAGCAAATAGTGAAATTGAAAATTTTAAGAAAAAAGGCCTACAATTTCCAATCCTAACGACCTTAATATAAAATAGGTTTCAAAAGAAACGTCACTAATCAAGTTTTTAAATTTTAAGCCCGTGTAAGCTGATAGTTTCGATTAAATGTTCTAGTTTGAATTAAATTTGCCAGTTACCAGATTTCAAGGGAAATTCAATATATTAATTGGATTGGTCAAAATCATGTCTTTAAATTCTAATTTTATTATTCAATTCTTATCTGAATATACATACATACCTAAGCATCTAATCAATTACCCATAACTTGATTAATATCTTTTGGAAAATAATGTGAAAAGAAAATATAATATTATATTTTATAAACGTTAGGAAACCGTTGTATATGTTCTAAAAAATAAAATCTATTTAACACGAATAAAATATTTTCTTGAATCGAATACTATAAGTAAATTGGTTTAACAAATAATGAGACTTTCAATATTTTATAAAGAATTTCGAATAATGCCATAAACATTGGTTAAAAGTGATTTGCGTTAATAATCACTACTACAAATTATAGACATAAATTTGATGTATGATTTGAAAGGATTTCAACATATATTTAGATTTACGTGGTTATTATAAATAAAAAGGCCACTTAGTCTCGATTTATTTATGGTAAAAAAAAAAAAACTATTACTTTTAAAAAACGGATGACAATTTCTACATAATTTAATAATATGCAGTAATATTCAATAACATATTAATAAATATAAACTTGATGCATATTGGCATCCGTCATTGATTAATGTTGTAACATTTTATAGTTTTAAACATATCGTATGACAAGGTCGTAAATTCAAAATATAAAATAATCAAACATAAAATTAAAAATATCATATCTTTTATGTATATTATTTACTGTATCAATAATCTGTATTTTATAAATTATATATTTTAGCTATGCTCTAAGATCGCTACTGTATAATGCATTTCTCAGCTAAGCCTAATTAACACACAAATCAATTTTGAAAACTTTAAAAACACATTAAATATTTCTCAGATCTACTAATTTAGTCATAAATGCAAGTTTCTTATAAATAATGCATATGCAAGTATAAATGTTGTTAAATATAATTTATTTATTTCTCTTCTATACGTACGTACCATACATAATATACACATAATCATAATAAGTGTAATGTAGGTTATGTTTCGGTTTATTGTTATTACATTATTTATGTTGCTATGTTTCACGGTTAAAAAATAAAATGATTTATACATTAAAACTATATTTTAGAAATAAGAATTACTAAACTTCAACACAAACATATTAAAAAAATTATTGTATAAATATTTCCGGCTATATCGAATGAAAAACATCATACATATTTATGAAACGGATATTTATTCTATGATAACGTGTACGTACCCAAAAAAATTATATATTTATGCTCTATAATCACTAATATTTACTATACGATACAAACGACGATCGGCACATAACTAAAACGTTTTACGGTTAAGCAAGCTAATTATTACGTAATCTATACTATAAAAGAGTGACATCTGTTAGGTAATTTGCACACTAAATAAAAGGATTAAGCTTGGTTCATTACATCGGCAATAATTTCCGAACTCAAACCAATCAAAACACAGCATATGATAAATACTTTGCTTTTTATTTCCATACTCGAGTTAAAAAAAATTTAGCTTTATACAAAATGAGCACGGGAGTTCGGAAATTTTTTCCGATGTTATGATTCAAGCTTAAGAGGCTTTCCATTTTAACTTAAGAGTACAACGATTTTTCGTATAATTGAGTTACTATTCTCTTGAAAATTTAAAAACTATTTATTTTAGCTGAAATATTGAATAGAACTTCAAGCTAGGTACGGAGCTCGAGCTAAGCTAAATTTTAACGGGGTTTTCACAAATGTACAGATAAATATCGGGCTAAAAAAAGTGTTGTTTTATGTCGTGTCTTTTGTTTTCAAATTTTTTAGATTTTTTTTAGAAATAAATTTAAATAAAATTTAAATTTTCGTAAATTAAATTAAATTTTCGGTTAACGGAATTGTCGCATGAAGTCGATTCGTATAATTACTAAAACTTAATTTTAAGCTGTTGCCTTGCTAAATTTAAATCGTCGCGAAAATATTGGGGACTTCAAAGTAGTGCCATCTATTATACAATCCGACAAATAATTTTCATTATTTTTTCACGTCGACCTGCGTACCGGTGAGTGAAATTGTCTGAGAAATTTTTTATCTCGCTCATAGCTAGCTATATTTTATGACAAATAAAGTTAGGTATGCAGAGATCGATCTAAGATACATTTTAACGCGGTCTCCACAAGTCTTCAATTAGCTTTAGATAAATCATCAAGCTAAACAATTTGTGTAGATACATAAGTTATTATCTACATATATCTTTGTCTTGGAAAATTTTTTATCGCGCCCTTACACAGCCTCTCCGCCTGACATGAAATATACCATTAACCAATTGCAATATTTTTCATTAAAAATTCCAAAGATGGCATCATGTGAGTCAACTTACAATAAATTTGACTATTTATCTGCACGGTACATTAATTGTAAGATACATTTTGACAGTTTCTATAAGACACCGTGAAACCGCATAAAAGTAATCAAACTAACAAACAAATTAGAAATTGGCAACAATGTATTACTATTAATGAATTATAATATTAATTTCAGAGTATAACTCTTCGTGGATCACATCCGATTCTTCACTATTTGGCTTCATGAGTTTTTCTTTCAATACAAACTAGCATCAGCTCCTTTGTATCTAGGTTTCGTAGACTCCACAAATTTTATCATAACAGAAATATCTGCCGAAGGATTCTGCATAATCTTAGTTAAGGTCTCCACTTGTGCCAAGAAATTTCAATTATTAGGCCCATAAAGGTTGATCATGGCCGCAGAAATCTAACTGTCTTTCTGACTATTCTGACCTATATTTTTCCAATCAAAATAACCTTCTGCCAATGATAGAAGCAGTTTTCGAATAGAAAGAAACTTCCAACAAAAGTAAAACAATGAATTATTTTGAATAGAATACGCAAGCCAGTTTCTGGAAACTTGTTCACCATTACCAAGTTGTCTAATTTAGCAATATTAAATTTGCGACCAGAAATCATTCATTCAATAGAAGAAATGTCAGAAAGAGACGCCGATGATTCTACAGACGAATTTATTTTATAGGCAGAACTTTCCGGTAATAGAACAGAAATGTTGTAATTTAAGTTATTAACTGAAGTTTCAATCATCTAAATAGGCGTTTTTAGCAATTGGTTAACTTGCGATATACTAGTCCTTGCTCCAAGACTTCTACCAGCACCGGTCAAAGTATTAAAGAACTTGTCAGTGGTTGCATTTTTTTACAGTTGCAGCAAGTTTTTTCTTATTTCTTTTCTTTAAAGCCCTTCGGGAGCCCATACGATATCAGTAATAAAACTTGAAGTTAATAAGAGTTAATCAGGATTAATTTGCGGGCGGATGATTTAATCACCGCGAGGCTACATGCAGCTGCCTTGGTCGCCTTTGCTTAAAACTTCCACTGCTTTCAACTAGAAAATTATTACTTCTATAGGACATTACTATAGAAGCAAAGTCATGCTCTTCATGGAGGAGCTATTGTCACTGACATTTACCCTTTCTCCTACAAAACTGCGGAACAAACGTAAACGAGACAGCAAAGTTGCTGTTCTTTTATTTTGTAAATGGTAACAGGAGCACCACATTCCCAATTTTATGATTGAAAAGAATTCCGTTATTGTCATCAGCGTCGTGTTTGGGGCCGTATCATGCGCATAACTCTTTTCATCAAAATGACATCTGCCTTTTCATAACGGCGCTTAATTGTAACCTTCCACACAATTATCATGAGTAACAAAGGATCCGAGTATTAAGTAAATCAAATAAATGACTCTAAATATGACATCGTACTTGTTGATCCTGCGAGTATGACTCTAAACGTTTAAAACGAGATTTTACCGATCATAAAAGTTCTAAAATGGGAACAGACATTTTATTTAAAAAAATATTAGAAGTATTACTTATAGGAAAAGATATTACAGATCCAGTGATGGAAGAGATAGTACCGATTATCTTATTAGTTATCCCGATCGAATAACGATTTTCGCTTAAAAATATGCGAATACAAGAAATTTCAAGTTTTCGCATTTTGATTGATTAACATTATTATTTATGAATTAGTAAATGAATTAGTCACACAGTATATAAAAATATATGTATATGTATGTATTATATATGTATGTAACATACTGACATACATGCACTCAAATATACCGAAACCAGACAAAATCCACCGACACAAAATATAACATAAAACAAACAAAAAAAAAAAAAAAACGCGAAAAGATTGATTTAATTTAATTATCACCTTATATAAGATTTTGAATAATTTTGATATCATCACCATCGTCATCATGCATTCATTAGATCATAGTTTATATGTGTCATAAAAAATTGCACTACGTATAATTTACGGATGTATTAGCAAATTACGAAATTTTCTTTTAATGTTCACTAATGAAAATCTTTACTTGACATATTGCAGCTGTTATTCCGCTGAATATACATAAATATTTTGCCGTAAATGTATAAAAAAAAACCATTGGAATTTTATATATAAATATGACCGTCAATATAGGCAGAATCTCAGTAAATCAATATTATCTGGATTAGTCATAATCTTAAAATAGGCACATTGGTAATATAAAACGAGCCACAAATTGAGATAATAAAACAACGCAAGACAATGGATTATTACGTGACAGACTCTATGTCGCTTACCAACATTTGTCTTGATACAGAAATATACATATATAAAAACTTTAGTTGTTATGTCTGATTTAACTAAAGATTGAATTAATTTTATAATCTTTAAACATAGAAAAAATTTTGATGTTACTTCTTGTTTCTGTACACATTTAAAAGAGGAGGTTTCAAAATTTGGATTTTTATTTTATTTTCGTGAGTCACATATATGAGGCATACCGAATACCGCCTTGTTGTAAACATTTTTAACCATTTGGTTAGGGTTGTAAACAATTGTTAAAGAACTACTACGACATTTGGTAGATGACGTTAAAAGAAATGTCATCACGACAACTGTGAAATTAAAAAAGAGTTAGAACGCTTCATTTTACAAACCTAAGTTACTCTTGACTTAATTAAGCTACTGGCATTTGCATGGGTACATTTGTATGCTTAATAAAAACGGAAGCCGACAATCCTACGATGACCTAGGAACCAGGCGATTATTACATCAAGAAATAGATTTAACGAAAAATAATAATGACATCTGGTAGGATATAAGAATTCAAAGTTTGAAGAGTGCTTGGAAAAACTTAGTTGTTGAAGAGATCTAGGAATAGATTTAGAAGGACTTGTTCTCGGTATCTAAAGGTGGGCCATCTATTGGTTTGTTTTTAAATCATAGACTATGGCAACACTTTTAGAACGCATGCAATTTTGAAAGCTTATCAGTCTGATGTTTCGCAGAACGAAACAATCGTGTTTTCGCTTGAAGAACGTTTCGAAATATTGAAACTTATTTTTAAAGTACAAAATTGTTGTACAGCCGAAACTGTGCGAATTTTGAAAAGAAAAATAGGTCGTGAAGTAAAAGTGTGCCAAGTAGTGAAATTGATGAAAAAAATTCTTGAGAACGGCTTGTTGTTGGATAATAGAAGTAGACCTCGAGCTCGGACAGAGCGCACGCTCAAGAATAATGCGGCTGTGTCCTATAGTGTAGGACAAAATTCATCGACCACAACTCGAAACCGGTCGCAGCAACTTGCCATTAGTCGCACCAGCCTAAGGAGAATCATCTTGATGTGTAGGTCGACCATCTTTTCAGATGAAGCGCATTTTCATCTCGGGGGTTATGTAAACAAGCATAACTGGCGGATTTGGGGTTCGAGACGGCTACACATGATCGTAGAGAAGCTAATGCATCCACCAAGCGTAACATTTTGGTGTGGATTTTGATGGTGACTTAATTGGCCGATTTTTCTTCGAAAATGCCGCTGGAACGCCATTACCGAAAATGACGACCGTTACAGAGACATGCTATTCAATTTTTATGGCCTTAAATCGACGCTATGAATGTAGACGAATGTAGACCTTTTGTTGCAACAAGATGGCACCACGACATACAAGCCGATAGACAATTGATTTCTTGCGCATCCCATTTGGCAACTGAATAATCAGCCGTTTTAGACATGTCAATTGACTACCTAGCCTATACTAGATGTTATGCGAATAACCCAACGAATTCCAGCTTTAAAACAATTTAAAACATTGCGACTATTAATTACAAAGTAGGCGCCGAAAATATACAGGATGGCTTACTGTAAGGCCACCTGAGAGCCAGATGAAATTATTTTTCATTATTAAATCGGAGACCTTTAGAATAATAAAAAATTTCTAAAACATATTGATATACTCATTTTATAGCATTTAAAAAAAACTTTTAAATGGCCTACCCTTTAAAAGCAATTCCAAAGGAAATTTAAGACTTTAGATACCTCGGGTCAGCCGTAACATCGAAAAACGATTTACAGTCAGATATAAATACCCACGTTGCTGCGGTCAAAACATTTATAGCGGTCGTGCAAACTCGCGCTTTATACAGCACTAATACGACCGGTGCTAACCTATGGAAGTGAAAGCTGGATCCTGACCTTTAAAGACTACAAAATTCTTGCTTCATTCGAGAGAGAAGTCATACGACCGATCATCTATATATATATAGTCTCACAAAAGTCGCTGAAAACCAGTATCGGATTAGGATGAATTTCGAGACTAGGTAACCCTTCGAAGATTAAACATTGCCAGATTCATTAAATTCTACCGAATGGTCACGTTGGAAAAGCCCCACCATATCGAACAAATAAAAAAGTGTTCCAAGAACAACCAGTTGGTGTACGTCAAAGCGAAAGATATTAGATGTCGAATGGAGATCGACTGTGCGAGCGGAAAAATCCTTTCATAGGATAGTCAGAGACAATGAAAACAATTTGACCTCCTTTTGGAGTGCAAAACCTATCATAAAAAGCAACTATCTACACCAGTAAAGGATGGCTGTAACTATTCAAGGTATATATGGATAATAAAAGCAAACTTGTAGTCCCGCATCATTGATTGAAGTGGCAACGGCTTAACAGAACGTTAAAAATAAACCTCGAAAGAGTTATAAGATCAGCGACCCAAAAAACATTGTTATAACTAAATACTTACATTAAACTATTTAAATATGTATATTTATTTTTTGCTGGCCGTACCTCGACAAAATAAAGGTGTGAAAAAATTCGAATAAAAAATTGTGACATATCCATTTTTTTTAATTAGGCCATATGACTAAGATAGAATATTTAAGATTACAGTAATATTCTGTAAATTCTGTGTAAGACCTGAACAGCGAAGTTTTGACAACCTATATCATAACTTGTCGCGCCATCTCTTGCAGAAACCGAGAATTTATCGCATATTGTACATGGAACACTACACCACTCGAATATTTTATATGGTAAAACTACATAAATCACTTCTGCTACTTGATTTCATTTTCACACCTTAAAAAGTAACAGACACGCCAAATATTTTGAAGATTCTCATTACGCTTTAATATTAGAAAGGTAACAAAAATGAAAATCAAAATAAAAAAGTAATTAAAAAATAAAAAAACTCTTATCAATTTCAATAAACACCAAAAGCACTATCACAGTGGGGCAACCAGAAAATACATACTCACATCCACATTTTAGAATGAATTGTATTTAAAGCCAATTAATAATAAAAAAAATAAAAATAAAACCGCGATAAAATAAAAACAAAATTGTATGTTTTCTAAAAAAAAAAAAATGTAAACTACTTAATTTTTAGCTACTAACCACCACTATATCAATATTTTGGCTTCGAAATCACTTGTTAACATAACACGAGTGTATGTATGTACATCAAATCAAATTAAGTGTAACATTAAAAAAGAAAATCTCAAGATCATCATCATATACGCGAACACAGTAGATGATATAATATTGTTGACATTTGAACTTTTAAACTATTCATAGGCTCGTATTATTATACATAATTTAAATTTTTAAAGCACAGTAAAAATGTTGTTTTTCGAATTTTATGATTTTTATGCTATAAAAAATATGCCTAGATATATTTTTTATGATTATTTATGTATGTATGTTATTCATAACCACATTGTGTTCGGGATTAGACGGTGATGAGTTTTATGCCGATTATATATAGGATAACGTAATATAGTCTTATCGTGTTTTCGTCGATTTCTGAATAAAAATGTTTAATAAATATTTTTAAGTCTGAGATTGAGTCATCGGTATTTAGTTGTAATTCTCGTAATTTTTATTTACTGCCACCATTCAGTCCGTCCGAGACACGCGTTAAGGGCCGAATAAAGCTTTTATACTGGGATTTAGTTTTTAGTTTTCTGGTTTTTACTACATTAAAAAATTCAAAGTTGGTTAAGGCTTCTCTTAAAAGCCGCTCACACGTAGAGCTGCCAACCAAGTTGTAAATCTTTACCCAAACACAGTTTAACTTAGTTGTTAATCAAAAAGCCATCAACACTTTTCAACATTCTATGATTATTTTTAGTTTTAGTCTTTCTGCTTTAACTTCACTATTGAATTGACAGTAAACAGTTAAAATAATAAAAGGAAGCTAAAACTACTTTTTCGTGTGTGATCGTAGCCAAAATAATATTTTGGAATATTTTGAAACTGATTTAAAACTGTTAAAAGGTATTTGAAAAATTTCAAGCATTACCATCTATATAAAAGACAGAAATAGAAACGACAATTAGATCAGGAGATAACGGTTTTAAATTTGATTGGAGGAAAGATGTAAAATGGATTTTTGATCACTTGATTTCAATCGGTAATACCAATAAACACAAACCTGAACCCATGTTGGAGAGCAAAATCGATGTTTTTGCATGATTTCGGTTCTACATTTATATCGATGTATCGTATGCCTGATGAATGGAAAGTGATCGCGTTAAGCCTTACCATTAAAAAAGGAATCACTCAAAAATGCGAAAACTATCACGGCATAACTCTCCTTTGCACAGAATACAAATTACTGTCTTACATAATATTGGAGAGAATCACTCCATTTGCGAAAGAAATTGTAGGTGATCACAAATAAGGATTTTTTACTCTCAGGATAGAGAACGATTTGTCTTCTTCGGTTTGTCTAAAACAATACGAAGAACAACCTCGGGATCGAATACGATGGGGAGCTAGATTATTGATTCGGTACGGGCTAGCAATCGCCTGTAAAACTCCACATAGCTACACAAAACCAAACCTCTACTTGTTACACATTCGTTTCATTGTACTTTTTAATGCTACGTTTGTTTAACTTAATCGGCGTACGCCGAATATCACACAGTGTAAATCGCCCCCTAGGTATCTTTTCCAGAAATAATAGACGGTTAGATGCAACATTTTTAAGCAACGTAATATCTGACGATATTATTGTGCTGTAATTTGCCATTCGATTACTAGGTGTCCGATCCTTTTATATTTTTGTCTAACCTTTAAAAAAAACTTGAACGGCTTTTGAAAGGCGTTCGAAAAGCTGCTCAGCTCCGAAATGAAGCTATGTTTCAACTAATTATATTCCTTTGTTTTGCACGGATATTCCATTTTTTGCTATTACTAAATAAAAACAGCGACCCAAAGTTCACAAAAGATTTGAAATTTGAGCCATTTGTGCGACATTTGTGTGTTTGATATTCTCTTATTTCACCCATTTTTCATCACCTGTAATGATTCGCTTCAAAAATGGTTCGATTTCGTTGCGTTTTAGCAGCATTTCACTGATGTCAATTTGGTTAACCAAATTTTTTGCGTTAACTCATGTGGCATCCAAACATCGAGCTTTTTTTTTGTAGCCTGCTCTTTTTAAATGGTGCCAGTCTTGCTCCACCAATTGCAAAATTTCATCGACTTTCACCTAGTGGCACAAACCACGGAGACTTCTTATATGACCTTATATTTGAGGTTAGGAAATTTGGTGCGGATTTTTGACTGAATCCATATGCGGATCATTCTTCTTTTAAAATGAAGCAGGTCAGGCAACCATAGTTAATGATATTTGCTATCACCCTATGATAATCCAGGTTTTTGTTCTTAAATTGCAAGATATGGATGTGGACGACACGTGGTTTTAGCAAAACGATGCCAAATCCCATACAACCTAGGGCTACTATTCAATTACTGCATAAGTTATTTTCTGGTTGTGTGATTTCCCGTTTTGATGATCAGATTCGGCCGCCTAAATCATGCGATTATCGTCTTTGAATATTTTTCTTTAAGTTTTGTAGGTGTATAAGTTTTACTCGTATGCCAACAAGCTCACGACAACCCACAACTTGAAGGAGGCATTCAAAATCGTGGAAGCCACCTGTTCAAGTCATACACAATTACATATATAAAGTGTTGCATTATAAAGTGACATCTATTGTAAGATAGCAGAAATAAGTTATAAGAATTTTTGAATTGATCAATGGCTCTAGTCGAAGTTGAGTGCGAAGTTAATGTAGATGGCTCGACCAATCATTAACAAAATAATTTGTCAAATTATTCAGGATATTATCTAGAGTGGCCATCTTTTCACAATCTATTCTACACAACTATCCCTAGCAATCATAAATCGTCTCAGAAATTACAATATCTGAAAGGATCATTAAAAGGTAAAGGGTCTTACTTACTAAGACATTTTACTATAACAGACGCCAACAACATCGAGACATTGAACAAATTGCGAGAGCGTTATGATAGACGTAAAAGCACATCATATATACATTAATTAAAAAATTCATATCCCAGGTATTACCACAGTAAGCAGCGAATATGTTATTTCTTCTGTTAGACACATCAGATGAGATATTAGGAGGAACCATGGCGGTAGGAAACGATGCTGAATCACGGGATCATTGGCAAATATCCATAATGGTTAGCAAATTAGATCAGGAGTAATCTACGTCACAAACACCAATCATGTATGCTATTTGTCACTATAGGAAATACAGAATTGCAATAACGGCAGATGTTAAAAAGATGTACCGAAAAGTTCATTTAGCAGCCGAAGATATAAAATATCACAGAATAGTATGGCAAGATTCACCCACACATTTAATTTACCACTTAAGAACTTCAAACTTTCATACCTATAAGACAGCCGTGCCTTATTTAGCAATTTGAGATCTTAATGCAGCAGCAGATAAATATTATCAACAGTTCCCAGAAATAGTGGATCATATTATAACCGAAATGTATGTAGATCTGATGACAGATGCTGATACCATTGAACAGGCAATTAAATTGAAGGATAAGACTATCTAATGATCATCTATTGAAATGGTTGTCTAGCACTAAATCCATCATGGAAAATATTGAAACAAAGGCGGACCACCCAAATTGTTTGGAAATAGAAGAATCTGGTAACATTAAGTTACTAGAATTGAATTGGAACTCACGAGCAACCAATGTTAACTAAACGTTGAAGTCTCTCAGAAGCAAGTAGGTTGTTTGATCCATTAGGTTAGCTCTCACCAGTGACCATCACTCGACTAAACGGTTTCAGCTACTCCGTAGCAGGAACGGCCGTTTTAGCAATTTGAAAATTCAAATAAAATAAATATTAAAGATAAATACAAAATTAACATAAGTTACAATTTTTATAAACAATAAATCTTTGCATCTATTTCTTAAATTCTAGCAAATTGCAAACAACCTTAAATACAATAATAGAAATAATATAACCTATCCGACCATATAATTATTTAATTGCAATAGATACAAACAATTTAACATCAACATAATTATTTTTATTATAAATAATTTTATCGCTTCAAAAAAATTGAAAGTGCCCATCAACAATTAATTCAACCTCAAAAAATATTTCATCAACACAATATAACATATAAAATAGTTTACCAGTAGGTCATTCAATAAAGACGGTTAAAAATGTTAATAAAATCAAAAGTTACTTTATTATAATATACTCTCTTTTTGTGGTTGTATATTTCTTTTACGTAAATATTATTATATTTTATATGAAATAATTTGCATTCATTTATAGTCCATCTTACATATATATTACTCGTACTTATATTTGAAATTCTTTAACAATAATAAATAAATAATTAATTTTCTAATGAATGTTGTTGTATATAAAATAAAATTGCAATTAACATTTTTTTTTAAGTGTGTGAATATGTGTGTATGAATATGTATGCATGTATGAATAATCGCGATTCGCGAAGCTGATAAAATATTATGAATTAAAATTTGTTTAAATCGCGGATATTGTGAGAATATCCAGTAAAGCAATTTCAGTATATATGCACATATAATATTGAAATAAGTAGTGTATGGCAATGTAACGTCTAAGTGAATGATTTATCGAATAGTAATTTTAACGACCGAAGCTTAATTATATAGTTAAACTTATAAACTTAGTACGTAACACGTATTACGTATAAAAATACAAAACTTTTTTCAATTCTTGTATATTGACATAGATCATAATTTACTACAAACACTTAAAAATATCACGATTATCATAAGCGCCTAAGTACATACCGTTCTCATTATTGTATAACTAATTGTTTAAGCAAATAAAACTCGACCAAGAATGTAGAATATTTTCATAATTTCATATCTAAATATATCTACGCGTATATATATAGGGTTTTTCAATAGGGACGCTCGAAATTGTTCACTAGTGAAATGTTTACTAATGTACTGCAAATTAAGATGGAAACTGATATCAACTCATCACATTTTATTTTTTAAACAAAACTGGCATTGCTATAACCGTCAACGGCGAAAGATACGGATCGATGAAATAAGCCACTTTTTGTAGCCTAAACAGCGCTTGCCACGAACGACTTTATATTCTATACTTAGACTGTGTCCGAAACCCATGATAAAAACGAAGACACCTAAATTATCACGATCAGTTTCTGTGATAATTGTTGATAAATATCAAAACTTTCTATTATAAAAGCCAAACTACTAGGTTTTGTAAAAGTACCATTCAATGTGCTATGACAATTTCTATAAGCAATATGCACACAGTCAGTAATTTTTCTTCACAGTTTTTATGCCTCTCATAATGCCTTCATAAAGCGAGATTATAAAGTTGGATTATTTTTCCACCAACTAGATTGTAGTGAAAAGATGAGCATTTTTCAACTAAACTAGGATTAAAATAGGCGGGACTTAATTAAATTCAATGATTTAATTAGCTAATAAGCTGGAGTAAAAATAATCTCGCATCATGAAGACGTCATTACAAAAAATTAATTTAAAAACAAATTAGGCGGGGAAATATTTCAATCAATTATTATTCTTTTCGGACAGTGTAATAAAAAATAGAGAATGTAGAGAATATTTTTCAAATAAATGTCAAAAATTTTATTCACAAATATTTATCATGGGTTTCGGACACAGTCTTAGGCCACAAAATATTTTTTTAAATAAGAACTTCAGTGGATTTCAACTTGTTTTATTGAACTTTAAAATCGAGTGTCCTTATTGGAAGACCCTATTTATATATATATATATATATATATATATATATATATATATATATATATATATATATATATAAGTGTTTGATTATGAGTTAATAGATTTCTTACGATTCAGTCATGGGAAGCGAGTTAAACATGAAATGAGTTGAATGAGTTTCTATGGGAGTATACTTATATTATATAGAAATGATCAAGATATTCAACTTTACATAAAAAATAGCAATAAGTCACTGAACTAATATTTATACTATGCTGCAATAGAGATAGTGTAACAATTGATTAAGTAAAGCGATATTTATGTAATTACTAATAAGAATTGGGGTAAACAAAATATTTGATAGTTATATTTTGAACCTAAGTTATCCCTAAAACTTTACTCGACTAATTTATATGATACAACAGTCAAACCAAGATTTGCTCTCTCTGATGAGCACTATCCAAAGTCGCTTTAAACCATAACAATTAAAGACACCCGACATATCCGAAGCGTACACAGACACCAAATGGCTGGATGAAATATTACCAAATATACCTTTTGAAGGCTTAATGCATAATGTAATGTTTTGCGCTCCAGAGTTAAAAAAGAAACATTTTTAAAAAAAACTTTTACGTCAAAAATAGCATAACTATCATAATATCATAACATATAACGATAACAAATCATGTTATTATCCTAACATAGGACACCCAGGCACGTCTGACACCTGAAACGTCTAGTTAATAAAACAATCAGGCGCGTTTGATCGTATTATTTCAGCCATGAAAGAGCAACGACGTTAGAGGTTAGAACTGTTTGCTGTCTAAGAAACTTAGTGGGCAAAAAAGCGTTGTTCAAATGCTATAAGTTGCTTTATTTTGGAAAAGGCCTCGGCCATCTTGGCGTTGTATTTGTTCTAAAACTCCAATTAAAAAAGGCTATTTTGAAGTTTATTATCGTAAGTGTCACTTAGCAATAGCAAAGACTATAAGGTGGTATCACTAAATAAAAGCATCTGAAAAATCAACACGACATAACCTGAAAATTATAAAGCTATCGCTACTAAATAAAACATCGATGGGTTTAAATGGTCTACGCATGAGGACAAAAATGATCGCCTAGTCAAAGTAATAGCAATAGGGCTTCACCAATCATGCTCAAAATAAGACATGAAAGAACTAACAAGTAAAGGTCTTAAAATTAAAGACGCAGTCAATACAGTGCCGCTTGGAATAGTACTTCTAGTCACACAAGGGAAACAAATCAAAACGTTACATATCCCAAAGAAGTGAGAGATACGTTTAAAAATAAAAGAAAACCTGGTAAAAATGGACAACGAAATCGAACACCGGAAGAGAAAAAACTGTTTGATCTTCTGAAGACCTTATTGAGTGGTCAATAAATTAAAAGCTTTAATACACGAGATTAAGACCTTAAACAAACTGACAGGACAAAAATATTCTGATTATTCTCAATGAAAGGCAACCAAGGCCATGAAAAAACTTAACCTACAAGTCCCTCCAATTAAAAATAACGATACCTAAAAAGTAGATTGAGATTGCAATTGACCTAGAGCAGACAGTTCAACCTTAGCCGAGACAATCTGTAGAGGAAGATATTACCCCAGCTGACAAATTTGATGAGATCTAAAAAAGATAAGGATTTTCCAAAAAAAAAAATTAATTTGTAAGTAATAAACATTTTAAAAATTTTGATTTATTGCCTCTATTGCCTCCCTCCGGCTTCATATTATTATAAACAACCATAAGGAACCAAGTTGTTTTCTACTACGAAAAGCCATTAGTACTAGTCATACATACCTCAGCGATTTTAAATTACGACTCTCTTCTCACAGATTGTTGCCCCATCCTTTTAATCAAATTTCTTATTTTATGATTGAAGAGAACTCGGTAATTGCTGTGAATTTTGCTTTCGTGCCCATTATAATTATTGTATGATAAATCAGGTGTTTGGTCCCTATTGTAGTCGACCTGCAATTTCTCGATCCTTAAATTCGATAATTGTTATGTATTTGGGAGCACCGAAAACTAATTTTCGATTGATACTATGTTGTCCTGCCGCCACCATCCAATTTGACCGGATAACATCAAAGGCAAATATCATTTATAAAACAACAAGGCCATTTAGAGAAATTTTCTATGAAATTGCTTGTGGAAGTAACTAAAAATAGTTCAAATTAAATCTGCAAGAGGTTAGGACAGATCTCGTGAATTTAGGTGAATTTAGTCGTGTTAGGGTTTTAAGGCTATTTCTAAAGTTCAAAATGGCTGGCCGTTTAAATTTAATATTTTCGGCCAAATATAACGTCAATTTGTCAAGCCATAGATCAGGATCATTAAAAATTTAAAATAAACCGATGATGAATACTTTAAGCTTTTAAAGACTATAATGTCGATCAAAAGCTTGTTTAGCAGTCTTCTACAACTATCGATTTGTATTGGTTTAGACATGGATGCTGGATTTTTAAATGCTCCTGATTTTGATATTATTTTGATCGAAACATCGAAATTAATATCGGACCTAGAAAAACTAGAGGATAACGCCCTATTTCTAAATTCAATAATTATGGATTGAATTACAATCTCATTCGATTTCAATATTTGAGTGATAATCAGAAATATTTGACTACTTGGGTAATGTTGCATTATGCCACATAACTAATTTATAGACACTACCTGATAAATGAATAATTGAGAAAGGAAATGATGAGCCACAAAATTACATAAATAAAATGAAAGTTTAAAAAATACAGTATTAATTCGTTATATCTCAAGGCGTATATTCATCCGCGAGGCAACTTTAATTATGTTGTTTATTATGTTGACTAATTATTGAAATATTATTGCAAATAAATGATGAACTATATATAAAGGGTTACCCAATAAGAAGTTTCATTTTGAATAGCCTGCTATTTAAGCAGCTGTCAATTTTGACAGCTGCCCAAATAGCAGGCTATTTTGGCCGTGGCAGCCATTTAGCTGATATCGTTTTCAAATGTTAAACATTTATTGATTTCTCTTAAAAAATATTCGTTTTTTTTAATATCAAAATGAAACCTCTTATTGGAAAACCCGTTACATACATACGTATATAATCTAATTATTGTACGTGTTTAACTTGCACACTATAAAGTTTCTTATGAACGGATGAATTGATTTTTTATATTTTTACCGAACTAAGTATAGACGTAATTTAAAATTATTTCCAATATCTACCGTAGATTCTAGGTTTCCCTCGCATGCGCGATATATGGTAGAGAATATATTTTTCCTTATTGCAAAATTATTTATGCAAACAAAATAAAAAATAAATCTATGTTCTCGCATAAGGCTTCATATCTACAGGTAAATTTCTTAAACACTAAAGAGTATATGTGACAGATTTATTATTGATTCGGGATTTTGGGTGACCTCAAAGTCAATAAAACAATAGACGATTATTAGACGATTATACAACAGGGGAGGGTTGAAAAAGGGATTTTTCCTCCCTTGATTACGATTGGTGATGACGATGAACCCAACTATGATCTTCGGTTGGAGTCCAGAATCCATAGGTAACTCGGGAACGAATCTGAAGGAATCGGATTGTTAGTACGACAAAAGTCAGAAAATATATTGCAGCATGCTGCACAAATGTGAGACTCAGGAATGTGCTGCCATTCCCGTCGAATAGCTCGCTTGAGATAATCGACTAGTTTTTAATGCCAACCTTACTCTTTAAAATGCCCCAGATAGAGAAATCAATCGGATTTGCCAGCCATTGGGTTGTAGAAATAACTAGCCGAACATTTTTTCAACCATTCTTGGTTGACCACGGTTAAAAAAACGAGTGGAGAATGTCCATCGGCAGTAACGTCGACCAGATCATCACCATTGCAGGTGCCTGCTTTCGACTTGCCATCCAATTATGACCTTTCTGACAAAAAAAATCAGTATTTTTGTTTGTTTACATTTAGCTCAATGTGGAATGGAGCATTACTAGAGTACACGAAGCAATCTTTTAGCTCTAACCAGTCTAGTTTCTTGTTTAGGATTAAGATCGTGTGTCTTTTGGAACTTCCAAGGCTTTAATTCAAGCTCATTTTTCAGAATGTGTTGCATCCTTTTTCTGTACAGTCTCCTACATCCAATGCTTTCTACTGTCATGTTCGTAGTTTAGTTCTCTGAAATTACAAGGGTAGTAGTACTTTCTGACCCGACCTTAGGTTCGTTTTCATTTCCAATATTTCTCTTGATAATTTAAATTTTGGCATTTAGAAGGTTAAATCGGAATCTTTTGGTTTGGAGAATATGAACTTGAAATTCGTGAAGTTTATTCTATCACCTAAAAAAATATTGGTTACATATTTTCACTTATATTCTTACGTCCTCTTCTTTCCCAGACTTGTCGAAGCTTTCGAGGTAATCGTTAAAAATTAAATTCAGTTACATTTAAATAGCTTAGTGTGGTAGGTTAAAACCTTGTTAAGAAAAATTGCATAGTACTACCATTACGTTATTAGGGAACTAACAACGTTATCTTTGTTAGATTTTTCAATGGTATTTGATTCTAAAAATCACAAAATTCTATTCAATAAGCTAATCACTTCAGTAAAAGAGTGTCTCATTTTCTTCCTGTTACTTCCGTAGTATCTCAGGCATGGAATCCTCTATTTACTTTTTTTCAATTCGCATTATTTCTGAGATTATGTCCAAATATATAGAAAAAGTTGTATCAAATATTTTGATACAAACGTATCAAAAACGCAATACCATACAAATTTCGCTCCTATACAAAATTAACATGATTTTTCTTGTTTTGTGCAATTCCGTTATTTGATGAACTATATAACGAAATGAATAAAACGAGAATATAGTCATTTTTAATTATTCGTGCATTGGTAAACGTCGATTAAAAAAATACTTAATTTTAACTAAAAAAAATGGATCCTGAAACTATAAAATATTAGTAAGTCAATAATGATAATTTATAGTTATGCGTTATTAGGTTTTATAATATAAATATTTTAACACCTTTAAAAAGTGTGGTTGAAGTGCTTGATGCTTTAGACAATATACCTGATGATATTCAGCTACCAAGTTATATTTTCTTAGAGCCGCCCAATTTCTGTAGTGATATAGAGGAAGATTCTTGTGAAGACGACGATTTAAACGTAAATCATTTTTCAAATAATCAATTTCTGGAAAAGAGATCTAATTACAAAATTACGTGTAAGACAGCGATGAAGACTACGACACTATAGAGCAGCAACCAAGCATATCCAAGGTTGTGGTCGAACTAACATCGCGACAACAAATACACCAAGAGTGAGACCTAAGGCAACGAAGACAATTTACGGCTATCGTTAGCTATGTATAAACTTAATTCATGGGATTAAACGCTCATACGTCCACTGACTTTATCATTAAAATCGGATGCAATTGATTTTTTTATTGATTTTGTCCTATATCATTTGTCAACACAGTGGTATACAGAAAATACAACGAAGTATGCAGCAAACAAAAATAAAGCCATAAATTGACGCAGATGATATTTGTGTTTATCGGTGTATTGATAGTGTCTGGGTTTAATAAGTTGCCACGAAGGTGGTTACACTGGGTTAATAACCCAAGCACTCGCAATCAGCTAATTACAAAATGGATAATCCGGCCATTATTTAAGGAAATTTCTTCTAATATCCATTCTTGTGATATCTCGATCAGTGATACCATTGAAGTTCAGCAGAGAAGATTTTGCGCCTCTTTTTAAAATTTATTCCGATAACTTTAGACAGAACGGATTAAAAAGGAATCAGAACTTCGGGGTTGCACTTTTTCCGTTCTGATATCATTAACTACTTCAAACTTTTGGAGTATAACAAAGCCATATGATAAATTATAGATCCGCATTCAGGACGGTGGCAGTAAAAACTAAGTAGCCATCTCTTTTGGCAATATTTCTGGTTAGTTAGAGTTTACGAATTACCAATATAAGAAGCAATTATTTTTCTTATTTTCCACCACAATTTAAACAGGTGATGTTAGTTTTGATCACTTTGTTAGTGTTGTTACTTAGTAAGTATATGCTTTTCTTCTTAATATGAAATGTATGTAACTAAATAAATACAACTTATTATTTTATTGACAATCAAAGGAATGTTAGTCCTAATCTATAAAAACATTTGGCGATCTAACATTTTAAACTTAATAGGTAAGATCAATTAAGACAAACAAAAAAAAACATCTTCTCATATTCATTTAAAATTGAGGTCATGGTCGCGATACAACGTATTATTCATTATTATTGTTATAATCCAAAAGTATGAGCACTTGTTCTCTACTACACGAGTAAAATATGTATAAAACTTTTTGAAATATGCAAATTATTTTAATTTTATTTTCACATCTAATCGTAAAATAAAAATCATTTGAATAAATAAAAATATCATCATATAGTATATAAATCGCGCAAATAAAGGTGAGTCAATATATAGCAGCAATATAAGTTGATTAGTGATGTTGATGATGATGATGAACACATAACTTTTTAATATTTAACATTGAGCAGTGCTCAAATTCTTTGAATGACAAAAAAAATTATAAAACGGATTGTGTTATCAGTCGTGTATATACAAAAAAATGTTTGTTATCAGTAACAGGTTTAAAAAACTAAATCACATTTCTTAATGTTATCTAAGTATGTATTTACACATTTCTGTTTAAGTAACATTTTTGTTGAATAAATTGCTTAATTTTTAATATCGATCGGGTTAATTACGTATCACACGATTAAAATATTATATAAAATCGACAAATTTCCATCAAACTATAAAAATTACAAAAACTATAAGTATAACAACAACAACAAAAAATAATAATAAGATTATCATGTATAATAAGACGGCAGTGGTATAAATAAATCGAAATCAGGTGAACTTTTATTTTAATTTCGAAGTCGAACAAATAATGAATGATATTGAACGTGATATAATTTGAATAAATATCATCAATATATAATGCAATTATAAAATAAATAAAGTAAAATGGAACTAAAAGCTACCTTTCTAAAATTTTGGAAATTTGTCAACTTTAAATGAAATTATGATGTATACATAAACTACATAAGTATACACATATGTGCTAAATATACAAAAAGTTAAAGTTTATTTTAAGTTTCATCTAAAGTTTTGTTTGATTTTAAATTAAGATTTGTACTTTAATTTGTGTCATGTGACATATTCGAATGATACAAGATATACTCGTATTTGACCTTTTAAACTTGATAAAACTGTACAAATTTATTCGGTTTCGAAGGTTATCTAATAATTATACTTATTATATGTAGGATTATTAGTAAACGCAATTTACATTTTTTTTTAGTTTTTATGTTTAATCAAAAAACTATATATGAGAAATTTGTAAGTTTTGTTGATGTTGATGAAAACTTAATTTACATAATTGGCCCCTGTGGTTGGCATCAGCTTGCATGCCTCGTAAAGCATGTATAAACGAGCATGATAACTTTAGAATTTCACCACGGTATTCTTGACTTGTCGTATAAGAGGCGATTGAATGTTTGGATCACTGAACTGACCACCCGCATTTGTAAAAAAATACTGTTACAAATATCAAAAAAATTAAGAATAAATACCACCGAGCAAGTGGCGTAGTGGTTAAAGCTGCGATGTTTAGGTCTGGAGGTACCGGTTTTGAATTCCAACGGAGGAGGGTTGAAAAAGGGATTTTTAATCGGTTGATTGCGATTGAGATGACCATCAACACAACTATGAGACCCTGTCCGAGTGTAGAATCGATGGGCCGAACCATCACCGATGTCAGTACAGTCTGGCTGGAACAATGTAATGTGCATATGGGTATTCAAAGCGAACCTGTATTCGGGTGTCCTCCATTTAGCTGGAAACGACATAAAATAGGACGTTAAATTAACTGCGAAATAGCTGGGAAGCTTCGATCAGACACAAAAAAAAAACACTCCACGGGAAAAAGTCATTAATGCAAATCAACAGATTTGCCCCGTTCATAATTTCGTTTTAAAAACATTATACCCTGCATACATTATTTGTGAGACATCATTCAACAAAGAGATTCTGAGTTCCGAATTTTTTCCCAATCTATAGAGGTGACTGTTCGCCTGAAACTAGTACTAAATAATCTGGTAGTGGAGTACTAATAGCTGTTGTAGCCATACCCATCTATGGCTAAATCTTAGCCAAATCTTAACCAAATTTGGGTTCTCAAATAGCTTTGTGGCATGGTTTAAGTCTTACTTGAATTACCGTAAATTACATCGAAATTGGAAAAATGAGGTTCAAGTCAGTCCAAACTACTTTTGGTGTTCCATAAGGTTCCCATGTTGGCTCGTAGGTTTTTATAATTTTTATTAACGAGATCACTGAAGTCAGACAACATTCGAAAATCTTAAAATTTGCTGATGATCTAAAAATATACAGAACTGTGGAGAACCTAAGTGATGTCGATAACTCCAAGAAGATGATGACAATGTAACGAATTGGTGTGAGTTAAATCTTAACGTCAATTAACGAGATCAAAGACCTACTTAGGTGTCATTTTCGTGGAGAATATGAGCAATAACAAACACATTGATCAATGTGTTACTAGAGCTAATTCTATGTGGAATTTTATTAAACGATGGACGAGAGATATTTACGACCTCGAGACAATCAACATCCTATACTACGCTTACGTCCGGTCATGACCTAATGCGGTTATTGTTTGGTGTCCGTTTTATGATGCAAACATTTATAAGATCATTAAGAAAAAATGTGTCCACCACACAACTTGAAAAGACGGTTGGGAGGATGATCATGGCAAATAGACGTGACCTGTTAATGTGTTCATTTGTCGGGAACCTTTTATTGGGTCTCATTGATGTACCATCGTTACTGGAAAATATTAATATAAAGGTACCCGAAACTTAAGAATATATATGAACCAATTCTGGTGCTAGTGTACCGGTCAACATGATATGTAAATGCTTTAACCGTATAGGTGACCTGTCCGATTGCAATTCAAGCAAGGATAGTTTTAAACGAAGGTTGAAACAACACTTTGCTTCTTCTTGATTCAAATCCTAATAGTAACGAAAGTTCTGAAAATAATTGCGATTCGAATTGGGCTCCCTGATCTGTTATAATATAAACTGAAAGGTCACAACGAACTATTCAAGTTGCGAAATTGCCTAGCAATCAGCCTAGCATGTTTAACGGTATATTAACAAATGAGCATGATCGTGGTTTCGGCAGTCCAAGAAAATAATATCTTCCACATCATGGCGTGTTGAAAATCATCCTTCATGCGTCTGTAAAATCTTCCACAGGATATCAATAATTTTATTGGAAGGACTGATTATTAATTTGTACCGTTTTGAGGAGACATCGAGAAAATGTATTGACAGGTGTGGGTATCAGACGGTGATCGAATTTATCAGAACATCCTATGGCGAAATACTCCAAATCAACAGCCAATACGGCACCAATTAAAAACGTTAACATACGGCGCCAGCAGCATTCCTAGCAACTCGTTGTTTGAAACAAATTGGAAATAACCGAGGCCAATTTCATACCACGAATCAATGTAATAACTACTCAAGTTATGAACGCATTCGAGAATCACAGATTTTACCTGCGCAAACTGCTAACGAATAGTGTGGGGCTAAGATACACCATAGAAGCCTCCAAAAAAGAAAATGTTAAAACATAGGAAATCAACTGAGTATACCAAGGGTATTAGGCCTGCAATGGGCGATAAAATCAATCAGTGTTTTGGCTATTGACTATATACAAATCACACTCCATATTAATATGACTGTGGGCCTCATGACAAAAATTTAGCCTAAATCGCAGCCTTTTTTTAAATTGTTTTTATTTATTCTATTGTCCACTAGGCTATTGTAATAAGCCTACTCGTGGTGGACGGGAGACACCACCAAAATAGAAGAAATTTCCGTGTTCGATTAGGAAATAGCAAGTTGAGATGGTAGCATAAAATACAGGTCTGATACATGTAGAATTGGAAAAACTATTTCGAACTATTTCGCACATTGCTGGAGTGTTAACCGATTTAGTTCTAAAGATTTAATGTTGGAAATATCGAGTTAAATCGATTCGTCAATCAGAATATTTTTTATGGAAATATGACCTTGAACTGTCCTTAAATAGTTGGCATATGAAAGCATAAACTATACAACTTTTACTTCTTAAAAGAGCGCGTGATTTAAACATATAAAAAAAATCTATCTATTTAGTTAACATAAGTACAGCAAAAATCGCGGCGACATTTCAATTTTCTTTTTAATTTCTCTTTTTTTTTATTTTATTTTATGATAATAATTATAATTATTTTGTATATAGTTTTTATCTAAAAGTAAATAAAACATGAATAGAATATGAAATATACTACTTAATACATTTCACTTTGAAACTATCGTCGAATTTACTTTGCTATAGTTGCACCGAGTTTTCTTCCCTTGACTATGTTTTCGTTTGTTGAAAAATATGTGTACGGACATAAAATCAGGGATGGGTACCATATTGTCTACTCGCGTTGAGTTGACATATTGGAATTATATCAAAAGTTTTGCTAAACAACTTTCAATTTCATTTCGGTTCACAGCCTTCATATGTGGTCACATACATTTTATATATATCTTAACGGTGTCACACAAGTATCTTTACATAAAAACTGGTTATTTTATCAATATACGAGTATAAATTGAGAGATATACATAAAATATACTTATGCTATGCTAGCCCGGAGTTTAACAGTAAACACATGAATTTGGAGAATACCTTAAAAGAATATCCCAAAAATTATGCTAGTAAATAACCGGTTTCTAGCTATTTTTGTAAATCCTTACATAGTTGTATATGCTAAAAATTGATATCTTTTTTTAATGAGCATTTATGTCGGGTCGAAGGGCTTGGAATCTATCCAATAAAAAGGGCTTTGATTAGGTCGAATAATGTTATAGTTCAAATTCGAAAAATAAACAAACTCCAAGTACTCGTGCTCTAAGAATAAACAAGTCGTTAATTCAAGGAAACTATCCCAAAACCCCCAACAGGTTTTTGTTCAAAAGGTCATAAATTGTACACATACAACGAATGAATAGTGTAGTGTAGTGTAGTCAAGTGTAGAGATGATTTGATATTACAGAATTTGCCCTGAACTAAATACCCAAAATTAGAAAATTTATAGATGTACAATTATTATATGATTATTAAAATAAGATTTAAAAGGATGTCACACATATATTGAATTTTGTTGTTTATTTTCATTTTAATATGAAATGACCTTTTATTTTGTATTTCAAAATAAACAACCAACCAAAACTACAAAAAAAAAAAAAACTCAAAGATGGCTGTCCTTGATTTTCAAAAAGCATAAATAATATATCATACATGATACAACTAAAATTTTGTATTATGCTAATTAATCGTAATAATTTTTGATTATCTAAAACCAAATAGTTGTTTGTGTAACAGTTCAATTATATTTTTCATTAATATATATCGAATAAAAATCAACCAAAAAAAATGGATCGCGACTAGACGTCATATTTGTTTTCGTTCGCATTTCATTCAACATCTCATGAAAAACAGGTGACACATAAAAAAATGTATATGTACTTACAGATTTGTAATGTTCCGTACGTAGAGTGTAAATATGCGGCACCCAAAAATTTGTATCCACAGTAAATTACTGATAATAAAAGGCACTATTTATATATAAATTATTTGATCACTAAAACAACCATTTTATTTTTATAATATATTGTAATGATATTTTCATTTTTCTTCTTCCCATTAACTCTACACACTGCGCTTATTGTGAATTCGTCGTCTATAGCGGGGAGCAATGGAATTTTTAATTTTTTTTTTTCAACTTTTCATACACTTTCAATTTATACACACGCGTAATTCACATTTTAATTATTTTATCACTATTTTGAGTACACAAAACTAATAAAGAATGATTTACTGTCACTAGCAAATAGTTTTTGGAATTTAAAAAAATTTATTTCAATGAAAATAACACAAAAATTGCTTAAAAGATTTTTCATTAAACCACCACCACGCCTGGATATGACGTCATAAGTATGTGAAAGTTTAAATTTTCGTTCAATAAAAAAAAATTTAACGAAAAATATGGCGGTTGTTTTTTTTTAACGATTCGCTTTTGTTGTAAATATTTCAGATTTTAAATATAATTACGAACTTCGACTAAATATTTGGATATAAATATAAATTTATAGTTTAAAATTACTAAACTTATAAATAAATTAAGTAAATTGAATGATAAATTTAACTAAAGTTGAAATTTTTTTAATGTACTGTACACTATTTTGACAGATTGAATAACACTCGCACACATACCATCACAATCATTAAAATGTCAAATAAGACGCGAGATGTTGTGAAAATTATTTTTCAAAATTTATGGAAATCTCTTCAGCCACGACAAGTTAATGGAACGTACATAGGACAAGATTATTTTGGTAATAAATACTATGAAATACCGCCAAATCCTCAAATAGGCAAACGTAAAGCATCACGATGGTTTGAGCCACCAGTTAAGGAGGATTTTGAACAGGAAATTACGGCCGAGTGGGAAGCTTGGCTGAGAGGTCGAAGGTATGTTACAAGTTTAATATTTTTATTTGGTTGTTATATTTGCGGTTCTGGAAGCATCTGCTAGACTACTTGATTAAACGCTGTTTGGGGCTATTAACTTTAGTTCCTGACATAATTAGCTCTAGCGTCATTATGGTTATATAACTAGGCACTTTTCTTAGTATATGCGCTATCCATTTGATCTGGTGTGTTGGCGCATAAGTTCCTTATTTGTGATTGTATTCGACCAGAAGAATTGTATTAGTCGCTTAAGGCCTTTGTCCATCAACACCTAGAGTTCAGTAGTTCAATATTCAGTAGGTGATTACATGTTTTGCATTAATATGGTAGCACTGACTTCAGCCATGGATAGGACACTCGAAGCTATGTCTCTTGATTTATATTGATTTTAAAAGTGTATAACTATTTCTGTAGCTAACTATGACTACCCTAACAAGGCCATCCTATCCGGGATGTAGCTTAATGACTCTTGCTAATGGCCAGTGCGTGGCAGATAATTGTTAATCTTTGAGGATTACTAATTCTCCTAATCGCCTTCGTCGAAGCCGTGGATACCCTCAATATCAGTTAGCCCTACCTTTCAAGAAGTGTGCCGGATTTAAAACTCCGTCATCATCAGAGTTATTTAAGGGAGGAGCTAATGGTCTAGTGTTTAAGCATGCCTCTATTTAAGCCAGAAGTGTTGACAGCTCAAAGGTTAATGTATGAGATCCAATTACTTTGCGGAGGTGTTGTTTTGTTGATTTGACTCCCACTTCCCATAGTTTTCCAAAGTGAGGAGTTCCCGTGGGTACAGAATGCAAATCAGTTCCCAAATGTACTGTTTTACCCTTAATTTTAGCCTCTTGATGCTTTCTCTGCATTTGGAGTTGCTTCAACGAAATTTGGACCGCAATCACTGAATATTTTTAGACATATTCCTCTTCTTGATATGAACCGTCGGTACGCAGCACGAAAGCATCTGTTGATATGCCACTTTTAAGTTCGAGATGGATTGCCTTCGTGGCAAATGAATATGGATACTGTTTTTCTTCAAATGATAGATTAAAATTAGTTTGTCAACCTCAGATTCTTAGCAGGTCGTTTACGTCTAGAAATGGAGTTAGCGTTATAATTGTACTGCTCCTTTGTAAGTTTTGTTTTTAATTCCGTTAATTCTAGTTCGAAAGCTTCCTGCTGTGTAACTCTAATTATTGTCTTTACGTGTTCAGTTCTTCTGGTTTAAAATGAGAGATATTTCTAGTATTTGAACTTGCTTGTTCACAGCTTTGAGAATCGACCAAATTCAATTATTAGTTTTTTCACTGTTGTATCGCTTTATCCTCATGTTGGCCTTTCACACAAAATTATGTGGGTTATCATGGGTTTAATGCTCGGCAGGATTCTCATTAGAAACGACGTGATGCCATTGGCTAAGATCTGTGTTGGATTGTGTCTCTGTTGGCAACAAACCTTTTATAAATGTGGAAATGTTGATATTCAATGCCTGGATGTTATTTGGTTTAACGGTGCAACTTTAGTGTTGGTAGCAATTATTGTGTTTCGTTGTTTATTTTGCTATTTACCACTGCAGCATATGTTTGGTTAGATGCGTCACAGAACCTATGTAATTCAATTTAAGCACCGTTGGTGTACTTTATCCAAAGGTAAATTCAAATCCAAAGGTAAAATCAAATCTCTAACTGTGGTAATTCCATTTTGTAGTTTAACCACCTGTTTGCAAGATTTATGTGGAGTCCTTCATCCCACCCTGCACCAGACGTAAATTTTAAAGAATTTTGGCTTGGATCGAAAAATACCTTGATGCCTCTGATAAAATCGTTCCTTTGTATATTGGTGATTTACCTTCTGGCAAAGATACTTTAAATTGAAAAGTGTCTATTGAAGAGTTCTAGGGGAGTCCAAGTGTTTTTACTCTATCATTAAATTCTATTGTATGAAGTCTAGTTTCTCTCAGATTTTCGGGAAGTTCTTCTAATACTGCCGTTTCGTTTCTGCGGTTGATATTCGAATCTCCATTTTGTAACAGCTTGCGTGTTTCTTAATATTACTGGTTACATTTGTTCTCTTCCACAGTTAGGCTTCGTTTAGGATGCAATTCTTTAGATTCCCAAAAGCGTTTTAATTGCTTGTCTATGTCCGCTAATCTGCTTGTTTGATTAAGACGACCAGATATGATCCATCCTAGTTCTGTTTTATCTGCTATCCACTTATGATGCGGATCCATTTTTAAGCTTTCTAACATCATTTCTCCATATGCATCAGCGCCTGTTAAAAGATCAATAGGTCCAGGGGTATCGAAAGCAGGGTTTGCTAGATTTACTTCTTTTTCAAATTTGCTTTCTAAACCCAATAAGCTCTTGTCTAGAAGTGGCTTAGTGATAATCCTCAGAACTAGAGCATTAGCTTGTCGATGTAAATCTCGGCCTATTGGTTTGGCTTTGGCAGGCCTAAATGTTGTGCTGCTTGCTTCTTGATAAAAGTAGCTTGTGACCTTGGATCGATTAGTTCCCGTAATATGTTGAAACCACCGTAAATATTCCGTAATTTCACTTTTAAATTACTTCAAACCGCTGTAATTTATTGATAATGGTTTTGGCTACATTTTCTGGTACAATAGGATAGCTATGAAGAACGAAAATAACATTCGTGATTATATCGAATAAATTCAGGAATAAAATAAAAATTTACCTCTTTAGAATCGAACCGCCAACCGAAGAAGAACTGATTAAAAACTACGCTGTCATGCAAACTAAGAAAGAAAATGCAAAACTTCTAAAGACCGAATTCGCCAAACCAAAAGACATAACCGAAGTTCCTAAAGATGAGAAAGGATATAACACTTTTCCTAAATACGACGAATATGAATTGATGGCTGGCCATGGAAAGAAAAATAAAACACCAAACTAAGAGTTTTCATTTAAACTTTTTTATTTAGTTACTTTTTAGTTGAATTTTAAACTTGTGTTGTGATTTTTGTTCTTAGGAGACTTAAAACTTAAAAGAAGAAAAGAAATAAAAATTAAATTAAATTATAAAAAAAAAATAAGTTTTGTGTCTATGGTGAACATAACTCAATTTGTACAAAAAGGGAAAAAATACAAAAAAAAAAAAAAAAATTAAATTTTAAAGGACTAAAATTAATCATAATTCAACCGCTCAAGTCTCCATGATCGAATAAAGCTTGGTCGTATAATTCGGCTTTTACCAATCGTCCACCGAAATAACGATCGTTAAGAACGCCTCGTGCCTTTTCAGCCTCGTTCGAAGCTGAAAATTCAACAAAAATCTTAATTATAATATCTGAATCATCATCGTCGTCGCTATCTGTTTGTTTCTCCTTGTAAATTATAACGCGTTCGACAACGCCAAATTTGCTGCACTCATCTTGAATTTCTTCCTGTAGCGTTTCATCCACATCTTCGGGTCCGACCATGTTTCGCAAAATTACAACTTTACTGTCGGATGGTCGCATTAATCGTTGCATTACCAAGTGGCGGGCACTCTGTCCCTTGATCGACATACTCTCCTGTTGTTGTAATGTTTGTGGCTCACCCTCTTCAAGTAATTTTTTTTGTAATTCTTCTTGTTGCTTTTCTTGCACCTTTTTAAATATATCCTCGGCATTATGTACTGCGACCGCTGTTGCATTTGCATTTGGTGTATTATTAATAATTTGTTGTACGTTTGATAGCACGGGCATTGTTACCGGAGCAGCTGGTTGCACTTGAAGCACTTGTCCCAAAACTGGAGTCACTACCTGTGGAGGCTTCTAATTTTAATATTATAGGAACAGTTCTTGTGTAAAAATAATTTAAAAGCAAAAAAAAAAAAAAAAACTATTAAAACTATTAAATAGAAATACTTGTGGAATAGCGATTCCTGGTGGTGGTATGATAGATGTAACGGCTGGTGCTGGCATATTGGTCACTAATCCAGGAATTGTTGGTAATACAGATGGGGGCTGAAGTCCTAATGTTGGAGTTGACGCTGATAGTCCTAGCACAGCATTTGTTGCAACAGCATCCATTGCTTGTATTTTTGCGGTTGCCGCCGCCGCTGCTACAGCTGCTGCAGTTGGCATTGATGAATTTACTGATGGACCCATTAAAGCATTTGGCGGGGTGATTGATCGGCCAACCCTGTTAATACAAAATAATGATCAAATCTCTTATCAATCATGAAACAAATATTTATAATTTACCGTAATAATTGTCCACCCAAATCGAACAAGTTCATACTGGCAATTGCTTCGTCGGCACCAACTTTTGTTGCATACTCTATGAAACCATAACCTTTATGAGTATGGAGAGAACTTCCTTGTGACAATCGACAGTGCAGTATTGGTCCGAATGCCTCGAATACACTTTTTATATCTTCCTCGGTCAAATCGGGATGAATCGATGCAATATAGATTCGATTGTAATTTTTGGCTTCTTCTTGAATTTCATCAATCACTTGTTGTGCTTGTGGCATATTACTTGGCCGACCAACTTTTATATTTCGGCCACCCAACATGGCGCCATTCATTTGTTCCAAAGCTAATTGTGCTCCCTCGGGTATTTCGTACTCAACAAATGCGAATCCTTTATGTTTTTGTGTAACCGGGTCCCATGACATGTTTATGGATTTAATCGGACCAAACGGTAAAAATGCTGCACGAATTGTTTCTTCCTTTAATTCAAAGGAAATACTGCCGACATAAACCCTATAATAATTTTGTTTTGAAATTAGTAGATTTGCAAGAAATATCGAAAATATGTAAGAAATTTGAAATTTATCGTTCGATCAGATCTTATCAGCTATTAAGATTAAGCATCACGTTGGACGGAATTCAACCGATTTAATACTTAGAAACCAGGAACTCGACATCCAAATAAGAATTGTATCTTATGTCACATCATATCAAACAACAATTACAACCAATAATTGCGGTGTGATAGACTTACCTGCACATTAGTGCCAAAGCTTGCTGCCGTTGAACTTGAGTTCTCTGACTTGCCAGTTGCTGTAAAAAAAAATAATAAAATTAATAGACATCAAATGTTCTTTTGCTAAATTTGTACGATTCGATTTATACCAGAAAACTCACCTGTTGCTGATGGGCCAGTGTCTGTTTCATCAGCACCATCTTAATGCTTTGTTCCATAGCATATTTTTTGGCCCTGGTCACCGTCTCATGTTGTTCCGACGATAGACGTGGTAAAGATCCGCCCAATATGCCCAACAACGCAGATCGAGCACCTTGGCCAAATTTAACTTCACCCGTCTGTTTTAAATCATAAACTGGAGTTGAATTAAATGGTATCTTCGGCTGCCATGAGCCTAAAAATATTTTTCATTTTTAATACAAAAAAAAAAAAAAAAAAAAAAAAAAAAGAAAAGAAAGAAAAGAAAAAACTAAAAGTAAAAAAAAAATTATTCTTGTTCAAACGGAAACAATAATAATTCTGGTGTATGATGTTCGCGGCGCGCAATAGGTTGGTTTTCGGGCGCATTTTTTTTTTTATTACTGGAACATCACAAAATGATACGGGAAGCGAGCGATGGACGACGCAGTAGGTTTGATTATTAGTTTTGCCTAGCTTTTAGTATTTACTTTAATTTTTTTTTCTATCTACAGCTGGAACTTTTATGAAGTTCTGAAAGTAAGAAAAATGTCTTCTGCGACAAAAAAAAAAAAAAACAACAAAATAGAAAAATAAAGAAAAAATGTATATTTAATTGATATATAATTTTTCACTTTCATCACTTTTTGGTTTTTGGACGAATTATAATTGTTACCTACCCCTTATTTGAAATCGACCAGCCTAATTTATGTTTTTACGAACCTTTTTTATTGATTTCATGTTTTCTTTGGTTGATGGAATGAGTTAACTATGTTTGGTATTCATTAACAATCTGGACTTTGGTTAAAGGTTGGGTACGAAATTTTCAAACTCCTGGATTCGTCTAAAGCTCAAAGTATATAATATAAAATCAGAGATATCCCAAATAAAAATAAATACTTCGGTAAGTACTCGGATTACATTGAATAATTTTGAAGTGTTTATTTCTTGCGTGTAATATAGTTTCCAATTTTGAAAATATTAGTGAACAAATATTTCAACAAAAAGGAAATATGCCTTTATTTGTAATGAAAATTCAAATCAAAACATTTAGAAAAAATAATTTTGTAATACACTTTTTAAATCTTTGAGCATTGGAAATAAGTGAGTTTATTTGGCTTTTGCCAAATAACGTATAAATTTGAGCATTTTTAAGATTTAAACTATAAACCACTAGGGTAAAAATTTCTAGTTAAAAGTAGAAGAATTATGGAGTTCATCACTTCAAATTGCGCCAAACTCAGTCGTACTCATTCCATCAACAATTTTTTTTTTTTAATTGAAGAAACATAAAAATTAAATATAAATTAACTTATTTTGTATAATAAATAGTAATAAACAAACAAATATATATATTTCACTTGAGATTTTTGTCGATTGATTAATTGTGTGGTGTGGTGGATGGAACAAAGCAATTAGTTACATAAACCTTTTTGGTTGTATTTTTAGACGAGCAAACCCACTTTAATATCATCTCAGTAATTATATATATATATATTCGGAAAGAATTTATTATGAGAAAAAATTATATAATTTTTTAGACATTTTTCTACTTCTGAAATGACAAACAAGAAAAAAAAAACCCCACAGACACCTTATTATACAAAAAAAAAAAAAAAAATTTAGTGGTGTGTGATTGATAAAATAATCAGGACGCGTAAATGATTATGACAATTTTACATACCTACATATACATATAATAGTGGAACGCAGTCAAATTACGGAAGATATCGTATCCAGAATATTTCCTGATTAATTTATCAGTCGCACACACAAAACACATATTATAATAATATACTTAATATAAATAATAAAAAATATATTTTGTTCAACAAAATTTGAAAACTGATATGATTTCTAAAAAGAAAAACAAAAAAAAAAAAAGAAAAATTCTTCTTGATTATCTTGATAACAAATTTGATATGATTTTTGTGTGTTTTATAAGAGATTCACCTCAAAATTTTTATTTATATATGTTTTTAAATTATTTAATAAATTTAAAGAGTTAAGATAATCAATTTTTATCATCTTTGGATTTCTGCAAAAATTCTCAAGCAGAACAAAAACCGCGAAATTAGTTTTTGAAAAAAAAGAAAAAAACAAAAAGAAAAATATATGTAAAATACTTATTTAATATACATTTGTTTATTTATAATAATTAATAAATTTAATTTATTAATGTATTTATGAAATTATTTTGTTCAAAAAATAATTTAAAATCGCTTTTATTTAAAAAAAAACTAAAATATATACTCGTTAAATTGTACAGTAGGAATTTTCAACATAATCTACTTGTATATCAACATTTAGGGGCAAATCGGGTTTCTAGTTTAATACTTTTAGAGATCCCTCACCAATAATTACATGGATGGTGCATCCATTTAAATCGTTATAGTCCTACTTAATCCTATTTGTGAGCTGATTCTGACAGCTTTCAATTTAGTCAAATAGAAGATTTGTAAGTATGTAAGTTATCTTGTTCCTTTATATCGTTTTACGAAACTATGGTTCCCTATGCAGTCAACGACATTTTTTATATATCAATGGAAATGGACAGAAAGAATTTTTTTTTTAACAATATCAACACCGATTCGATAACGTCGAAAATATCTATTATGGAATATTCGAAAACATCGAAAATATGAATGATAAATAAATTCGACGACGCCATTTTGTTTAATTATTAAATTTTTTTATTGTTATTTTATATCGTGATATACCGATATTCTGTTTCTACCTTTATAGCTGTCGTAAAATTCGATCTAAAAAATACGAGGCTTTTGTTTCATAATAGAAAAAATACGAGCGTCGAATATTTCATAATACCAAATTTTCGAAGACAACGAAAGACAAAATTTACTAAAATTTAATCAAATAATTCATGATTGACTTTATTCATCGCCAAGCTTGCAATCTAAAGAAAATCCAGTTTTTTGGAAACAGTTTTTTATAGTTTCTGGTTTAACTATTTTCCATGGATGATAAACGCCATCCAGTACGTTAATTTTTGAAACAAACAAAGATGTATCGTTTAATAAAATTTGGGACACCTCAGCAGTCATTAACGATTCTCTATAAAACATCTTAAAATTCTTTATGATCCCTTGGTACCAGGGCTGTATCAGAGAAGTCGTATTTGAGGGAAGAAATGTTAAATTAATGTTGGATAGTTTAATGAAT
Source organism: Tipula confusa (assembly GCA_963556175.1). NCBI lineage: Eukaryota > Metazoa > Arthropoda > Insecta > Diptera > Tipulidae > Tipula > Tipula confusa. The sequence continues at coordinate 13,120,678 of OY744476.1, read as the reverse complement.
GTTAAATGACGTTTTTTCCTTCTTCATTTGGTTGGTAAATATTTGTAACCATTCTTCAAAAATATCGCTAGACATCCAGAAGCTTTTGAATTGAACCTCCACATTACCGATAGCTGATCTACACTAATGTTGGATCCCTTTTAAAAACTGAACTTTTATCTAGCATAGCTCGAAAGAATAATCCACACTCATCGGCATTAAAAATACTGCACTAGATAAATTTTTGAAACGCCTTTCAAAACCATCAACGGTTTCTTGACATACATTGTTCGATTCGCCGGATAACACTTTTTGAGAAATTTAGTTCCGTAAGTTGTATTTTGTTGTATTATGTTCTTTTACATAACCTTTTTGTAATCTTTACACCCTCGCTAACATTTTATAGACATTGACTGCATATGAGCTAAGGCTCAGTCTATGTTAGGTTTACTAAGAATATAGATTCGAGGCAATCGCCCGTTCGTTCACAAATCGAATATGGAATCTGTGTATGGTCTTCCTTTTAGGAAAATTATATAAGAAGGGTTAAGTCGTGCAAAGGAAATTGCCCATTTTCTACGCCTGGAAAACACATCAATTCAACAAATGCTATAAAATATGAAACATTGAGCCAATGAATTACTTAATTGCTGCGTCTAGAGTCCTTTTTAGGTAACCAAAAGTCTATTTAATCAGGAAATTAAAACCACCGACCAGGAAAACCTAAACAATTAAAGCACGTAAAATTGACTCGGAATGTCAAGCACTTTGGAATGTAAATCGTTAAATTTATAAGGCCGTTTAAAACTCAAATACTAGTTTAGTTTTATAATTGTAAGTATTTTGTTAAATTATCGTTTTTAGTTTTATTTAAAATAAAACAAAAAAATTGTATTAATCGGGCATTGCGAAACGGTGCGATATTTGTACTAATTTTTTTAGAATAGTACAAATGCTCCTAAATGTTGACATACGTTGCAATCTTTTGTTGTCAATTTCTCACCTTTCTAATAAATTTTCACTGTGCAGTTTTGTTTTCCATATCAAATTTTCCCCCTTCATAATATATTTACATATAAAAAAAATTAAAATCAAAACGTTTCGAAACTGCACAGTGAAAACGAAATTAATTTAATTAAATTTCACTAAAATTTAAAATAATCTAAAATTCATATAAACGCTATATGGACATAAATTCATACCTGATAATTCTTCTGTTTTTCGTATTTTGGCCGGGGACGATTCAGTGCCACCGTTACTTCGATAATCATCCGGTGGTGTTCTATGATGCTTTTCAGATGCCATTTCACTTCCACCCTAAAATAAGAATTCTATGAGCACATTTTTTTCATCTTACGAAAATATTTAATCAATTAAAAACGTATAAATATTACGCGAAACTAATTAATTCTACTATAATTGATTCGATTATTGGTTTAAATATTGATAAATTATATTATAAACATATGAAAATCAGTAAAAACTCCAAAAAATACATATAAATATAACTCCGCCATTTTATCGATTTTTCATCGACACAAAATTTTATACAAAACATTAAAATCGTTTTTCGTTTATATTCCTACCATAGTTAAAACACCATTCATAATTAGTTAACACCGTAATGATTAAATTTTATTTATTTACAACTATTTTTAACAAAAACACTTATTTTTTAAATTATTTTGCGATTTTATATTCGGAGCGTCTTGTTTTCTTCAATACAACACAACATACAAGAACTTTTTCTCGTTTTTGACGTTCGGTTAATGACGTCACACATTAGTAGGGATGTACAAAATAAAAGTTTTTTGCACATCGATAAGTTTTAAAATAACTTATCGATGTCGTAATAAATACATGGATATTTGAATTTCCGATCGTTAAATTGGTTTTAACACGTTTTTAATGAATTTAACTGATTAAAAGATAAAATCTAATTGCGATTTGATTTATGAATTGATTTTTGCTCCATCTTTTTGGCTTTACATCCCATGAAAAGGTTTTGGTGCACAACAGTCGACCTAGATACATCTCGATCCATCGCACGTTGCCTGCAGTTTCAACATTATTTGCTAAGCAGATCGTGTTCGACGATATCACGCCGACGTAGTCTAGGTCTTCCCCTTCGACATATTAAATTTTTGAGGAGTTGCCTAGTCTCGAAATTTCTTCTAATTCGATACTGACTCTCAGCCAATTTGATGGAATCTCATGGGCATGTAGAGTGGATTTTGAAATCGTTGGAGGATAGGGTACAGCTTTCAATTTCATGGATAAGTACCGGCGAATGGGCTTAATAGTTACAACGTTAGAGAAATGATCCAATACAATGCCAATTACGGTATTCCCTCGTGTCGAACGTGGATACGGACCAACGAAAAAAAATCAACGAACAGTTTCTCAAAACGGAGAGATGACACCACTGGAGCTCCATAGCTGATATTGTAGACAAATTCATATATTTTTTTATTTTACACTTAGGACAAATAACAACATTTTGTTTTACTTGACTTGCCATTTGAGGCGAGTAAAATTGTCGCTGTTTTGCTGCCGGTCTTAGTCAAACTGGTAATTCCAGTAGCAGTCACTAACAAATCTGACAAAGAAGAAAAAAATCGACCTTCATATATCGGGCATGCTCTCATCTCTGGACTCACCACAAAGAGGGAATTCTTTGCAGATAGCTCGAGAAGTCAAAAGCTTAAAGTTTGAGGCTCCATCGAGCGAATCACCCGAACACTTCAATAATGAGAGAACATTGGCATCATGTTCCCTCATCAGACAATCCGGTAGATTGTGCTATACGGGGTCAACCACCAAAATAACTCTTTCATCATCGACTATGGTGAAATGAACCTGATTGGGTACTTAAATCGAGTAGATATGAACGACGGTGTTAAAAAACTACTGGATCGACTAACTTGTACGATTCTCGGCTTCCGTTGATCTCAAAATCAATGGATCTAAAACAAAATATATGATCACTGGTTTTAGAGACCAAGTAAGTCTCAAATATATTTGAAGGAGTGACGAGTTTTCGCTTGTCACTTATGATTATTGTGTGGAAGGGGATATAAAACGTGTTGATCAGATCCGTTGTTATGTATGGGTGTGGGAGTTTAACCCTGATGGGTAAGTATGAAGGCGAAGATGGCTCCTTGGGGCAGAGAACGGCCTGTCTTCTTCGGAGTCCAATCTGCGATGGAGCCTGATTATTGATTAAAGATTACTAGATTGTTGGGTGGAGGTATACGAATATAAAACACTTGATAAAATCGGAAAGTTACCGCTAATAAGCTGATAAGTAAACATAAGACGACATAAAGTCTATCAAATGATTTTTTTTGCAATTTACTTATATATTTCTCATGATCGTTTGCAGTACACAAAGAGTACAAAACATCATTGACATCATCATCATCATCATTATATGATCATCACAACAAAATCAAACATCAATATCATCAAAATGAAAAACATGTATAGGAGGTAAAAAAAAGAAAATGAAAAAAACAAAAAAAACTGATAAATTTCTGAAGAAATGAAAACTGGATAGTAAAGAGAAAAATTTCAAAATAACATAAAATAATAATATTTCACATAAAAATGATTTTAAAACATAAAATTAAATAAAAAAAAAAAAAAAATTAAAAAAATTTGTATAGTGAAGAGAATGTCGTATTCCACTGGTTTCTTGATCATTTTTCTTTTTGTTCTGTTATCAATTAAAAGATGTTGATCCAGAAATAAAAGGAAATATTTTTGTGTCACCATTAATTTTTTTTACATTATCGATAATATGATATTAATAATAATAATTGATATTGGTGATCGTTTGTCTGATATTTTCTTTAAGAAATAAGAAATATTACTTGATATCAATGTCAAAACTACCGGTTAATTTTTTATAATTATGATAGTTTCTTAGATTATGTGGTACTAAAATGTCCATATCTTTTATCCTGATTAATTCTTTCACCACTTTTGGTATAGCTTACAACACCTAGACCTCTATTTAAATTTAATTGTTCTTCGTATGTTGTCTTAGACAGCCAGAAAAAGACAAGCCATTCTCTATCCCGATGAGCCATCATCACCGAAAGCGATATCTACGTCTGCCAAATCTTATTCAGTCACTAAACATTTTTGAGTTTTCATCGAAGGTCGGAATTTCACTTTTTACTCACCGACCATAATTATGCATAACATTCTTACCCCAGAGTGTGTTCTACTTCAAAATTGAACGAAACGCGTTATTTCTGACCTAGTATACGCCGATAGATATTGGACATTGGTCCCAGTCTTGTGTGTCCTACCAGACATTTAAGGTGAATAGGCATACTAAATCACTAATATGGCAATTTAATATTACACCTGCGGTAGATTTAAGCATATGGAGTAAATTGATGACGTATTTTGTCAGTTTAACGGTTGTTTCATTTGATTTTAATGTTAAATAATTTGTTTTTGAATCTACAATTTGTGTGTATTATTACTATATTATTATTAAAATCAAAATATTGCGTAATGAATGCATCCGATTTATCAAAATTGATAGGTAGATAGGTAGTATAGTGATATGGCCTAGTGTAAAAAATTTATTGAACCATTTAGGCTTACTAAAGAACATTAAATAGTTCGTTTTATCTAGATTGTTGGCAAAACGAACTTCCAATACTTCTGGAAAATATTTCTGGAACATAAGTGGAGAATATCATATATCAACAAGATACATAGACAGACATACTCTGCTAAACGAGCAGGTCGTTTTCGTTGTCGTTTTGGTCGAGCATCCACAATATTGCTCCGTGGTGATCTGCTTTGAAGAGCATCATGGAACTCCGTGACATTGTTATGTATGCTGACTGAGTGGTCCTATAAGAATGATCGCAGCTGTGGAACATTTTTAGGTGCCGACATTGACATTATTGCAGGAATTTTTGATGGGTCTGTGGTGATGCGACGGCTATTTACGAAAAAATTAAATTTCGTCAACTTCCCTCTTCATCCTTATGGAGTGAACGGGAATATCGTCAGCTTGCTAAAAAACGCTGGGGGCAGATTTTACTCCGAAAAGCAGGCGATTGAATGTAAAAAGTCCCTTGTGTGTATTGATTGTCAGGAATCGCTTTGATTTTTCATCAATCTCGATATGTAAGTAAGCATCTGACAAATCAATTTTGCTGAATACTTTACTACCAGCGCAGTGCGCGAACATTTCTTCTGGACTTGAAAGTGAATATGCGTTAGTCTCGGTGCATAAATTCAGCCCAGTTGAGTTGTCGGTATATATGCGTATGCGAATTTTAGGGCGTTTGACCGTAACGATACGTGCTGCCCAATCTGAATACTCAATCGGTGAGATAATGTTGAGCTTTTGAACACGATCCAGTTCGCATAAAACTCCTTCAAATGCAGTGAATGACACCGGCCGCTTCGGCCGCTATATAAGAAACGTCCGGCTTTATGTGGATGGTCGCTTTAGCCTTTAAACAGTTTACTAGTTTATCGCTAAATATGGTTTGAAATTCGTTTTTTACTCGAATGTGTTTTCCTCGTCAGGATCATAACGGAAAACCTGCATGCGCTGTTGGCAAGACTTTTTTAGTAATTTTTTTTTACTAACTCCATTAACGAACCATGATAAAATACAATGATGTTCTATTATTACTCGAATTTTAATTCCACTTTTATCCATAAAAAAACGTGTATATCGTTTGATAGCTGTTAACGCCTTAGTCTCTTGCCGCTAGGTATTAGTATCAAAGATGTCTATATTTACACCATAGCATGAAAGCTATGTTTACACCATAGCATAACTTTGATTCGTTGTCCAACAATAATGAACTACAATTTTGCCGTGATACGGAAAAACGACTTAACTACGTTTTTCGAAAAGTTCAGTTTTTGATCCTAATAAAAATGTTATTATTAACATTAAATATAAATAAATCCAAAAACGTGAAGTTAAAATTTTTTTTTTAACCGAAAACTTAATCTTTTTATTAGCAAAAAAGACTTAACTACTCTATTTTAATCAATAACACCTTATCTACTCTGATGACGAATACCGATGTTCTTGATGGCTTATCGATTTGTGGTGCATACAAAAGGATTATTACCAGGGCCAATATTAAAGGATTTGAAAATTATAATTAGTAAGGCTTCACAATCTGCAATGAAAAAGGGTTTATCACCAAAGGTAAAACTGCAAAATCTGGGAAGGATCTTCCATTGAAAACACAAGGATGAACGATGTAGTTTATCGAATTCAAAGAGGGTTACGTGGATTAATAATAAAACTGGGAGAATCCTCGACAGCTATAGAATACGCACGGTGTTAGGCGAAATGAATCTTGATGATAGGAAGACCTCGCAGGTTTTACGGGTTTTGTTGTTGGTAACCGAAGAAATTTCCTCAGTCCAGCTTCGCGGCATCGACACTGATCAGAATCTAAAGATCACGTACACATAGAAAGGTTAAAGATGATTTGCAGAAAGGTCTAGAGAGATTTCAGATTTTTCTTTGCTAAGATAAACAGTTTCACTGACTTATGTTATTTTTGATGTCACATTTTTCATACTTGGAACTTACTATCTTAGCAGTATGGTCTATTAGTTGTTATAAGGCGTGAGCGTCTGTGGGATCCCCTCACATCAATTTCATCACACTGTAAAATTTCTAGAACTCCGGTGAATCCTATACCTTGTTTAAATCATAAAAAGTCAAAGATCCAGACATTGCATCTTTTCTTGAGTTTTAAGAGATGACTCATATGAGTTTGACAATTCTAAAATCGGTTAAACATGGTGCCTCACATAGAAACCCATGGAAAAAGGAATTCCAGATTATTATAAACAGACCAATTATATTATAATTGCGTTGCGTACCATTGAAGAACATCAAGACTACTTAAGAATTATTTTCCATCGAGTGAACGACGCAGGCGTAAGTCAATTAGTTAAGAAATACCCGCAGGACAATTTTGAAAATTTCGACATAAGGGAAGTCGTTCAATGAGAATGTAATAAAGCGGTTCAGTAGGCCTGGTAATGAAGAAACTGCGGTAACTCGAGCCAGTTGCATGACCAGACCACCTGCTCGATTTTTGGATGCACTCACTCATACAGCTTTTTTGATGAGTGTGTACTGTGTCCGTACGAAACTTCGAGCAACAATGTGGTCATAGGGCACATTTATCTTTGACATTTTAGTGTGGCGGCAAAATATTGAAGCTTGAAATCTATATTGTTTTCCCTTCATGATCTTTTTCAAAACAATACGAATATTACCGTTAGTCATTATAAGATAGAAAATTAAATTATCGTTAAACTACTAAAATATGATTCTCGATATTACTAGTTCATATTAGCTTATTGTAATAAATAAAAAAATCATAAAACCAGATAGGGCTGTTATCAACAATTCTGATTGATAAAAATCTATATTCTATGCTGCAATTTTATGTGAAAATCACAATATAAAAATGAAAAAAAAAAAACTGTCATTAACCGTTACCACAACATGATCCAAACGGCAAAAAAATAAAAATAAAAAATGGAAGACAAATCGGCGTCAATTTTTTTTATTTATAATAAATAATAATTATTAATGTTTTTTATTTTTTATATAATTTTTTATTTTATTTTATTTTTTTTATGTGAAAATAATTTTTGTAATGCGTTCGTCGTTGATATATACACACAAGTATTCTGCACATATAATATATACCTGGATTAACCAGATAAAATATCTTGACCATGTCGGGATATGTATAACTATATTATATTTAGCATTTTAAGAGATAACTAGCATTAGTTTTTTTTTGTTCAAATTACTCGTGTTTTGAATTATAAATTTTTCTTTTTTGTATTTTTATCTCGATCAATTGATTATAAAATAATAACAAATAGGTAGACAGTTTGAATCCAAGCAAAACATCTTTGAAAGGTAAAAAAATGAAAGAAAAAAAAATTTATGATTATGCTGCCGTTCTGGACAATAAGACGACAACAATAGAGAAACATGGGTGCTTATTAATATCAAGTTAATCGGTTGTATAAGGTGGTTTAACAAGTGTGTATATTGTTGAAAAGATATCATTACACAATAAGGTGTTAATAAAATTTGTGTGGAGTAGGCAAAAAAGGACAATTTATTCAAACGTGATTTGAATACGCGAAACCTTCTGATTTGGAGTTAGACGCCATTTACATCGAATTCGATTCCGAGCTCACTTCTTTTATTTCTAAACGACCCGAAGAAGGTTACCAAGAGAAGCCATCGTCGCTTACATCGACTCTGCACCTCTCAAATGAGGGCTCTATTATCAAATAACTTCACCATCCGTTTAGGATCGGCTAGCAGAACATGATCGAGCCAGCGTACTCCCTGTCTTTTTACTTTAAGAACTACATCAGGAATTTTCATCATATTCCTGATCTTTTTTTTCTATAGCGAACTCGGTAAGTTTCGTTGCCATCCCAGTTAGGGCTATGCATCATGCGCTTGACTCTTTTTTCAAATGCCATGACCATCTTTCATCCGTCAGCAACTCAGGTTCCAACACTCACAACCATACAAGCCATCGGGTCTAATCAACAACTTGTACAAAACTTGTCGGCATTTGCAAAGTAATTTGATTTTAAAATTTTGGTCTATTGAAATTTTCGTGTAATGCAATGACATATTTTGACAGTTGTTTCATTTGATTTTACTGTTAGATAATTTATTTTTTTAATCTGCATTTACATACATTTAACAATTTTAGAATCCCAACGGGATGCAAAAGGGATTTTTCATCACCTGTTTACAATCGGTGATGACGATGAACACAACTATGACCCCCTATTGGAGTGCAGCATCCAAGGGCCGAACCATCGTCCATGCCAGTGCATGCAGGCTGGAGCAATACAATGTGCAGATGGATTTAAAACCGAACCTGTATTCGTGCGTCCTCGATTTGGATGGTGACGACGTAAGGTAGGACGATAAAAATTAACCGCGAAAGAATTGGGAGAGCTTCGGCCCCAGAAAAGATTGCAGGGATCAGACACAAAAAAAAACAATTTTAGAATTTTGTATGTTTTATTATTATATTATTATATTTGTCGCCCTCTATGTCCCCAATTGAATATCGGCTGTTTCCTATAGACTTAATAACTTCATATGACCCTTCGGTTTTATTATATTCCTTTTAAATTGGTGCTGCTAAATCCCACGGGTTTGTTCCAATAATTAATAATATTAACGTGTTTCTTCTTCACACCAAATTCAGAGTTCCTCAGTTAATGGGCTATCGTTAATGGGTTTCTGAAAGTATGTTGGAACACGAGCTATATACACATTTGCTCAGATTCAAGGTTAACCCTGTGCTCTCAATCAGCTGCATCAAGAGTTCTAAAAACCGTCTTTGCCTTTTATCCTTTAGCTACTGGTACTTGATAGAATCCATTTGCCAAATCAAGGCTGGTAAAATATATTTTTCCTTAAATCGACCCAACTGATCATCTATATGAGTGGTAAAGGGAAGTGATCCTTGATTGTCTTGCTGTTAAGCCTTATGTAGTTCACACACATTTGAACATCGATATTTCTTTTCCGAACCAGGCTTGCAAATATAGTGGTGTGTGCCCTCTATAATTTGAGTTTCCTTTAAATCTTCAACAATTTTTTGAGTAAATCCCATTCTATTTGTGTTAATCGAGAAGGCTTTTAATATATTGATAATAATAGGACATCCATCACTATATCCATCTCTGTTTTATTTATTGAAATAGATATAGATTTTTTTTCAGAGAAATATTGCAGATTACAGATGAATGTCAACAGACTGGAGATGCTTATAAGAGATTACAGAATGCAGAACTTTTGCTTATAAATATATGATTGTCTTGTGCTAATTGTAGTTTGAATATTACTTACCTGGACCAATTCTATCATTACTGACATACCTTTCTTTTCCTTTCACCACAAAAAAAAAAAAATCAAATATCGATCGCTTAGGTGTCAGTAACCGGGTCGAGTCCATCATAACTAACATTCCTATCCAATCTTTCGGTTTTGTTATGTGCAACACGAGCGTATATGGTGGTGCCCGGCATTCCGGTAGTCACTGATTAATTATTGCCCTCTTAAAATTTAATTGTACATATTTAAAATCTTTTATCAATAAAAGAGCCTCAATTAAAGGTCACCAATTATTTAAGTGACAATCATTTTTTCTCTTTTGCAGTTTAACTAATGCCAAATTTGATACAGTGAGCAGCTTGCAAAAATTATGTTGGCCGACCCTTTTTTTCATTCGAATTGGACTAAAAAATTCTTATATCTGACAATTAATTTACCAACATAACAAGCGTAAAAACATTAAACATATGTTAAATTTTTTTTAGGATTTTATGGTTAGGAAATTAATAGAATTTTTGAGCAAGTCCTGCGTGCAACAATAGTCGGTTTAACATAATAAAAACACACTAACGTCACCTATTTAACCTAAAAAAAAGTAAAAATAACTTAGGAATTTAATAGAAATTTATCACTAAAATATAAATTTGCTAAAATCTCGCAGACTACCGAAAATTTGGTCTTTTTACAATATATCTGCTGCATTTCTTTATTTAAATTCTTGAAAAGAAATTTTATATATATATATATATATATATATATATATATATATATATATATATACATAGATTTTTTTAAAATTACTATGTTGTTTTTTTTTAAACAACTTCCGGAAGTGGAAGTAAGTATATTTAATAAAAAAAAAGCGTGCTACAAATGTTAATGTTGTTAATTTCTTATAATTAAAATAGATAAATCAACGCCCAAAATTAAAAATAATAAAAGAAAAGAAAGAATATAAAATTGAAAAAAAAAAAAAAAAAAAAAACTTAACTTCCATACAAATATTCAAATTAGGAATTGACACAATGAATTTTTAAAAATAAATACTAACGGTAAATTGCACGTGCATATTTTTTTTTCTGTTTTGTTGGTAGTTAATTTCCCATTTCCGTATTTTAGTTATATACATACATACAAACATATAAATATTACGATAATATCGTATAGTTGTCATTCAAAATGGCAGGAAATTATTTTATGTGATCTGATTTTAATATATAAATAATAAAAAAAAATTAAATAATTAAAATTTTAATGGTTCCATCTTCTCTAATTAAATTTTAATCGTTATTTTATATTTTTGTTGTTAATATTAAAATCAAATAAATTATATAAAATTTAATATGGGCACGTGTTTTTATATTATAATTTAAAAAAAAATTAAAATTAAAATGCGGTCATTGAGAAGTATATGTACTTCCGTATTTGGAACTTAAGAAAACAATAAACTTGCGTGTTTAATTACTCGATACGGTTATATTATTTTAATAAATATGATTAGAATTTTTAAAGATTGAAATTATATATATAGTCTTAAGTGTGACATTTGTAATTTAGTAAATATTTAGTTCGAATAAAATTATGTGATAGTGATATAATTTATATAAACCAACCATTTAAGTAGCAATTCAAAGCTGGTTCCGAGCAACGTTTGTATTAAAGTGTTGTTTACATATAACTGTTCACTTGCGGACCGAAACTTGCGAGAAGCGTCAGTTCAACCAGGAGATGCGGCTTTAGACAGCGTCTGTCCCTCGTAAGATGCGTCTGGTTTCTAACTTGACAGTATATAGGTATAAAATGCTATAGGAAGAATACCTTGATCAAAAGACATTTTATGCAAGAGTAAAGTAATGAATATTCAACAAAAGCAAATAAATATTCCAGGTGGTATATATCAACTGTTCAGTTTACTGATCCTCCTTCCTTGTGGCTGGCTTAATGTATTCTATGGAGAGTCAATCATTGATGTACCCATTCGTAAACAATTCGATGATGTCAAGATCACCACCCAGATAATGTATATAGCTTCGCTATTTAGTAGAAAAGGTTATGGCCATAGGTCTTCATCTAACATGTAAGAAGGAGGAAATTATGGAGGATTTAGAGGCCAAGTTCTGGAAATAGACGATACAGTAAATGTCCCAAAAGAGAAGAAACTGTGAACAATCAAGTCAAAACAAAAGGACTCCCCTCACTCGTACATTTAATTCCAACTCAGTATTGTCTTTGTTCGTTCGTTCAGTAGTTTTTGCAGATTTTCATAAACATAGTTTATATCCAATTTTTCTACTGAACGAACATCGCGAGACAGAGAGGTAATAGGTGCGAAAGAGACAAAAACACTTTCGATTATAAATATAAAACGAAAGAAGAATTATGCAAATCGTTCTGCAGTTTCTGCAGAACATCTGCAGAAGGAACAAACGAACGAGCGAAGGAACGAAAATAACACTGAAGTCGCTGATGGAGTGTTATATAGAGAAAAAAGTTAAAGAATATCTTTACTCTATGGTTATAGTTAGATACAACGGTTAACATTCGGTTATATAATTTTATATCTGTCACGACACTACTTTCAATTCTAGGCTAATAATGGCTAATACATTAAGTTTGGCTATAATGATTATGTTCTATATCATATCTGTGGATATTAAAGCTGGTCAGAGTGAAGATCTTATATAATCCAATTAGCCATGGTTTAACAGCATTTTTCCTAATCATAGAAAAGGATTCGATATAGAAGGCTCCTTACATTTTTTTCTGGCAATTATCATAGATCTTTTTTTTTATTTTATTATTTATTTTTAACAAAATTAGATACAATAAATAAATCTAAATGAATAAAAATATTAAAAATAAATAAAAAATATTAAATCTGCTGATTATAGATAGTGAAACTTCCATAAATTTAAGTATGGAAGATCAGATGGGCGTATTTAGACAGTTTAACGGTTATTTCATTTAATTTTAGTGTTAAATAATTTTTTTGTGTAATTCATTCACAATTTAGAATTGTGTGTGTATTGAGAGTATTGTGACGTGTTTTGAGAGTGTAATAAGCCATTTTACTGTTGTTTGTTTAAGTTTTAGGTGATAATTAAATATGTGAATCCGGCTATGATGGAATTAATGCTAAGCAGAGCTGGAAACTTGAAAAAGAAATACGGATGTTTCTCGATTAAATTTTAATTATGAAAAATCTTTTATTTAGCTTTACGATTTTAACGTTTCACTTGATTGATAGTTCAATCAGAAGTGAAGTTAGCTACAAAAGTTAAATACAGTGGAACATATGCAATGATTTGAATCCGTTCAAAGCTTATTTCCAATACTCCCGAAGCACATTTACACGAGGTCCCGCCAATGGTTTTGTTAATAAATCTGCTACCATAGTTTCCGTAGAACAATTACGACATGTAACAATACATTTGTCGATGTAATCCTTGACAAATGCCTCTCAAACATCAATATGTTTGATATGTGACGACAATTTCTCCTCCTTAATGAATTTCAAACAACTTTAACTGTCTTCGAAAATTGTCGTCGGTTTCCCAATGCGTTGATCAAAATCGTTGAGTTTGATGGCGCAATGCAATCCTGTCTTCGATTGCACCAACTGAGAATACCTTGCACTGTAGCTTGTAAATCCACTTCCAGCTAACTAGATTTGCACCTTCTGGAATTTTCACAAACTCCCATGTTTGATTTTCCATCAATGTCTTCATCTCATCTGTCATTGCTTGAATCCACAGCTTCTTTTGATCACCCTTGATAGCTTCTACGCAGCACTTAGGTTCTTGAATGACTGAATTCACCACGTTCATTTCTTCAATAAATTCCTTTGAAAAGGTGAAATTCCTTTGTTAGCTCGTTGTGATCGTCTAACAGTTTGCTCTTCATCTTCATTCTGAACATGATCCTGTACTGAATTCTTTTCCTGAACTTCCTCAGCGACTAATTCCTCTTGCATCTGATCGTTCTCTGCATTTTCAAAGTTGTTCAACCCTGAATTGTCGATAATTTGTTCCTGTTGGTAATTTTTGCTGGACTTGATAGGTAATAAATGGCCGCTTTCGACGAACTAAACATCTCAACTAACTGTAAAGAAAACTTTTTCTCTAGACCTGCATCAGTTAGCATACAATTTGCTGTAAACTGATGATTTATTTGCGATTAGGTAGCTGACTGCAAATTTTGAGTATCTTTGAATGTCACAATGTAACGATTACCTGATGGTGTGGTCGTTTACATCGAGTTGATTTTGCATTCCGGTGTACACTCACTGAAGTTGATGCCTTTAATCAAATTTTGTTTCGCCAATGACTTCACTACTTTGATGCCTCTATGGCCTAGAACCTTATGCCAATAATGTATGCAGCCATTGGGTTTGTGAAGTTCTTTTAGTCTGTAAAGTTTACAGCTGATTTCGCCAACTGCAATTTGCCGACTGTCCTCCCTTATTTCACACTTGTTGCCTTAGAAATTTACTTGAAAACCTTTTTCCGTTAGTTTTTTGACTGAAAGAAAGTTTCCCTTGATGGCATTAGCAAGACGCCTGTGATTTTTACTGGAACATTTTGATTTTCCTCGTTCAGAAAATCGACCTTAATTGTGCTTTTACCTGCAGCTGTTAATTGTTGACCACTTGAAACGTTAACTTTATCTCTACAGTTCATGTCAATATTGACGAATCCTTATAGCTCTGGCAATGTGACACGTGTCACCTGAACCGAGAATCCAGCCATCACCTTCTTCATGTGTCACAAACAGGTTTTCTGTTTCATCCCTCGCTAGATTCGCCTTCTGATTACTTCTTTCCTTTTTGTTGAGCCTTGCTTTGTATCTTCGACAATTCTTTTTGATGTGACAGCTTTTGTTGCAAAAAAAGCACTCAAACTTTTTATTTTCACCTTTTTGACCTTTCGTTGCTCTTGATGTGTCAACCTTTAATGCAGTGTCATCCGTTGTTCGGCCTCGATCCATTCTTCTTTTGAATTTTGCGAGAACCTTTAATTTAACCAACGTGAGCGTCAATTTACTCTCTTCTTTATCCTCGAGCGCCGTTACCAAACCGTCATAGCTTTGTGGCAAGGAAGCCAATAACGTAGCACTTATAAAAAATTCCGAACCAAAATCTGCACCAAGCGCCAATAACTTTCGAAACAGCTCGTTCATAGAATTCACGCGTTTTTCCGCATCAAGCCGCTGTTGCATGATTAACTTCAAAATCTGCACACGATTGCTTGATGTGTTTGATTCATATGTTTCCTTAAGAATTTTCCATGCATTTCTTGCTGAATCTACAGAATTTATGCTTTCGAATTTATCTGAATTTATGCAGATATACATGCTTTCGGTCAGTCACAGATTAATTTTTTTCGACGAGGATGATTTTTTCTTATATATAGTATTATGAAATATTTCGTGACCAAATTTTGGGAATTTCCTAAAAAGCCCATTGCTCGCAATCAATCGCGAAAGGTTATGGTTTGCAGTTGACATGCTGATATGCTTGCAAATGATATCTGTGTGATTAGACTGAATTGTAAAGGGGTAAAAGATCTGCTTAAAAAGTCCAAGCCTCCGGGTTTTCGAAACCTCTTTTCTCTTATCAGTATAATGATAAATGTGTGAGAGGATATATTAAAGCGCACTCACTACCAATGTCTAAATATCTTGAATATGCCGACCTATTGCACAAAGTGTTGATCAGTCAGACCCGTTGTCAAGTATGTGGCCAATAACAAGACGATGTAAATTTTTTCGATCATGAATATACTACAATACGATTAAAGCAATTGACATCTAATAAACGATACATTAAAATTTGTATATTCTGTCATTCAACGCAATTTGTTGGTGACAGTTTAAAAAACATAAAAATTTACTCGTTATATAAAATAACAAAATTTTGGTACATTTATACACGAAACAACATCAAGCATTTTTCACAACACGTTGATGGGTAATTCAACACCTGTTTCGTATATTATGACAGATCTATAATGGTTAAACGACCACCCTAAATTCTTTAATTATAGCCTATATATACACATGTACGATCAAATTATAAATTTCACTCGACAAATCAATTTTTCATCTGCTTTTCAATTTTATAGCTAAAATAGAATTTAATTTTTTAAATTTACTCGCAGGGTGGGGAAATTTCTATTTTATCTCGATTTTCACGAAAAATTTTCGTTTCATTATACAAATGAAATATATGATTATATGGGTTAAATTGTATATACACATACAGTGAGTCAAATAAATTTTCATGAATTTTTTTGTGAAGGTCATATGAAATATAAAAATTACGCGCATACCGGAAAATTTTTTTTCGTATATCCACTTCGATCATAAATCTCTCACTATATTATGTATTCATGCATTTGCATATAATATTGACGTTGCAATTACGTAAATTGATAGTTGATTTTTAAAAAATTACTGAACGATCAAAATCAATCGAACGATCATCATTACGTATATAGAAAAGAAAATTAATCTCAACCGAATTTTTATGTGGAAGAGGGGGATACTTTTTTTTTTATAAATATATAATAAAATAATTTTCATTGCAATCCCCATATATGGTTACAATTACCATATATGGTCACGGCTATCTCTAAATATGGCTATTGGGCAGTACTATACTACAGAATGTCTGTCTCCTCTCTTCTAAACGATCGCACATATTTCCCCTCTTATACAAATATTTTGGAAATATATTTTTCATTATTTCGTATGCTTATATTTTCACAATATTGAAAAAAAAAATTTAAAATTAGATTTAAATTCTATATATTTTGAAATTTTCCTCTATGTTGGAGTAAAAATAATTTCCGCTTAGGTCAAGTTACATTGATGATCGTATATTTTTGGTTTGGCGCGCGTACTATCATAATATAGCGTTTTAATGCGGGAAATTTTCCCGATCGATGTATGTACATATAAAAAAAAACGATTACATTTGTTTTGGTGGGAAAATGTGCTATATACGATCGCTAAAATATGCTTCATCCATTCTATAATGCCCGCGATTTCCGTAATACTACATTCCAATAGACATTCAAATGACTTTAAGTGTTTTACAAAAATGAAAACATGCAGAGAAACTGATCGTAAGATGATGAAAATTTTGTATGTTAATTTTAGAAATAATCTGTTTTATTAATAAAAAAACGAAAAAAGAAAAACGTTAAAATTTAACAATATATAGAGGAAAATGAAAATCTCGTGTATATATGCGTAGACTAATACACGTTTAGTGCGGGTACAGTAGTAATATACTGAAGTCTTAAATGTATTTTACGAGCACTTTATTTATTTTCATCATGTTGTATGTGTGTGTGTGTGTGAGTCTTGGGAAAATTGTATAATGTATATGTATGTATGTATATAGTTTACGAAAACATGACATATTTCGAGACGTCGTAGTGCTATACATATATCCATATGGCATGCAGTCGTAATTTATTGTGTGAAAAATGATGATGTCTTAATGTACGGAAGACGATCGCGGTAATGTACGGTTACATTTTGTTTTTGTTTACGATATTTAATATACATATGGTAAATGGTCATCATATAAATAGTAGTATGTGGTATTTATACTCGACATTACTATAGCCCATATCGTATCAGCCATCAAACTCTTCTCATCGAGATTGATGTGCAAATAATTGCTGAGCAAATATTCAGCATGATTGCTAACATGTTTAAATGAAGCACGAGATGGATTCCCTTCAATGCAAACAAAGCATTTATTGCTGCTTCCTTTATGCTTCAATTATGCCACGTACGGTCCCCCTGAATGAATTCCTTGCGAAATGGAAGCGGATGACTGCAAGACGAGGAAACTGCATTGACATATTTAGCGATTGCGGATCAAATTTTATTGGTGCTAATAGAATACTTAATGACTGAAAAAGATTCAATAAAGTAATAATTTATAATCTTCAGAGTTTCTCTTGAGAAAAAAGGTCAACTGGCACTTTAACCCTCCGCGAAAATTTCGCTTTCTAAATTCATCCAAAATATGGGCAGCTATATTTTGGATGAATTTAGAAAGCGAAATTTTTCCCAATATACAAAAAAAAAATGAGAACGTGTATGCTGGTGTTGATGGTCGTCAACTGGTAACACGTGGTTATTTTGGTAATTGCTCTTTTATAGAGAGCATTTCCCGTACCCATTTTGTGGGTGGTAGATTATCTTCAATTTAAAGGACTAGATTTCTGATTTTAAGTTGAGGCCTAGGTTGTAGCATTTTTAGTCGTTGTTGTAATCTTCCCAGATACTCATTACTCCATTTATTCCAAAATTCTTGTTTCAATTTTTGTAGCAGTTGCTATCCTGATGTTTGAATGTGATAGATCTTCTATCATCGCAGTTAGTGATGAGCCAATTAAAAAAGGTCACATGTTAGAAATCTGATATTCTCTACGTCGTTGGAGATTGTACATTGTAGTTTCTTACGATCATTTTAAGGTGGATTTTTTTCTGATTTTACACCAGCTTCCCATAAGCTACCAAAAATGGGATGAAATGCGGTTAGAAATGTTAGGTTAATTTCTCTGCCAACAACTGTAGGGCGCAACAATAACACACAAATTTTGAAAAAGATGGTTAAGCTACAAACTTGAGCTACTACAGTTGGAAAAAATTAGAATTCCGCATTGGATATGCATAGACACCACTAGTGGCACGAAAATTAAATTGCATGGTTTCTGACATGGTTTCTAGAATTAGCTGGTAGGATGGAACGAAAAATTATAAATACATTTACAGCTATAATAAAACCACTTATCATCGATTCTGATCGATTTTCGAAAGCAATGTTGCATGGAGTAATACAGGAAACATTAACCAACGAGAGGCAAAATTACTATGGATACTACACGCCAAGAATTCCGTCGTGCACATGATATACAATTGCATAAAATGTGCTAGATTTAAGAAGCAAACCTCCCAACAATTGATGGATATATTGCCGTCAGAACATTGCCATCTTTGTATGCATGGCAAGTGGCAACAAAGATGGTGAATCTCAAACTGGTCAGTGATTTAACAGGTAATGCCTGCTTGGCAGCCCTCGAGCGGTTTATATCCCAAAGCGGACTTTATCTTAAAATATTTAGTGATTGCGGGACAAATTTTGTATGAGCTAGCAGGCTACTAAAGGCTCAAACTTAACAACAACAGAAAGAGGCAGTCGAAAAAATTACCGAAATAGGGATCGAGTGGAACTTTATCACCCCAGAACGCTCTCACTTCAGAGGTTTATGGAAAGCAGTAGTAAAATTTGTCAAACACCATCTTCGTAGAACTCTCGAAGGAGGTTTATGAACCTTTGAGCTTTACACTCTATTAGCTAAAATCGAAGAGCTACCCACCTGAAGCCATCTGGTTACTACTATGATAGAGATATGCTGCGTACTATAGTGACATCCGTCAATATTCACGCCAGCTCACGCCAGAGAACCAACTGCAGTTAATTCGAGAGTATGTATTTACATCGATCACCATTCCTAGGTACGACATTCACGACCTTATGCACATACATCGAGCATAGTAAATAAATACACATAGTACCATTATATGGTACGTTAGTCATTGACGTGTTAGATGTCGCTACTTATAAATTTTTATATTTATAATCGCCTAAATATCATATCTTTATCCTAAATTTTGACGATATTCTATCGATTTGACACAAATCGATAGAATATCGTGAAAAGACAGCTTTAGCAATGGACATTAATCGAGAACCTTTTCAAGAAAAGGTAAACCATTGCCAAATTTGCAACCATCGCAATTTCTATGTAAAATATCCCCTGAATATCTTCAATGTAATGACGACCAAAAGGTAATGCGACAATAAATTCACAAATCATTGGATCAAGTTTCACAGTCCCGATCAGTGGATATATGTAGTCCATATAAAGAAACAACCGTCGATATATTATATGTGACTCCAAGATCAACACTCACAATTTTTGGGGATATGGAATAGTGAAGATAGATGCTGGTTGTATATTAAGAGATGCGAAGCTTTATATTATCGTCATCGGCACGTCACATAACAATATAAGCAAGTCATGCCATAATTCACTTGGGATAGCACATGGAGATATTCATTTAAGCAAGTTCCCGATCTGGAAAGGAACAATTTCTCAAGGAAAATGAAAGACTTTCAGCGCTAATGAATCAACATGACGTCCACCACGATAAAATTTTCTATTTAACCATAGGAATTTTGATCGTCTTCTTCGCTATATTTTATTAAAAACGCGACAACCTGCAATACCAGACCCACTTCCCGACTAGACCAAGATGCAGAAGCTAAACCATCTTCAAGAATCCTTTAGGTACCGGAACTAAAATACGATGTTTGTTTTACGAATATACAACCAACACCGGACCCCAGTTAAATAAAGATTCAAGAACCGAATTGGAAGCGGAACCTTTAAATATTTTAATGGGTTTCACAGCTCTGGTTGATACTGGATTTCAAGCAAGATATTTGCCCTGAATTGTAGCGGTTTCTGGGGGCTGACATTCGTGCAGCACGCAATGTATTTTTCAATCGACTTAAGGCCATAGTTACGGCAAAAGGAGGCCATATATCGAACAAAGGCGGATTTATTCTAAAATTCTAATGTCCTGATATTGACGGGAGAGTTTATGATGCCTTCCGGCGGCTCTTTTAGGAAGTTTAAGTCAACTATTCTTTGTGTGTCTCTTAACAAGAATAGCTTTACTATTTCGTGAAATTATGATACATCAAACAATTTCGGGGCAATTCCTATACAGAGTCATCTATGGGTGATACTGACAACCAACGTTTACCACCCATAGAGCGTTCACATCGTCAGATTGGTTTCAAAATGCAATTGTTGACAATAATATGGATGAATTAATTCGTTTAATGGCGCCTCGTATTTTAATTAACAATAAAATTATAATTGACTACGCGTTTTTATATATATAACGAAACATTTTTACACCTTTAAGTTAATTAATTCCGATATAGTCTATAAAGCTTTAACGCGAATCTAATATATACATTATATTTCAATTAATTCACACATCTTCCATATAATCGGCACCCCATGCTTCACACCATAACTGATCATAATTCGCACCATAACTATATGATCTTTATAAATCTTAAAATGTGAGATACTCGTTTAGAAATATTTTTTTGTTTTCTAATGAGATCTTTACAAAACATAATTTATTATAATTAATTTTTGCAAAATTATTTAAAATTTTGCGAATTTATCGGTTTTAAATATGTCATAATATACTCATAATTTGATTTAAATTAGCCAAACGAAATAACTTTATTCGCACTATAATATGCGCACGCAGCCCACATCATTAATGTTGTGGTTTTTCTTAATTATGTTTATCCTTAAAAAGTGTCATCGCGCAACTAATTAAAAGACAAACTCAAAAATCAAATTGAATTAAATTTATTCCAAAATCGCATCTATCACGTAATAAATTAATTCCGCGCACTTCTATGAACCTTGAAGTTGTCATGCATTCTTTTTTGATGTTCGTTTTATACAGGTGGTTCGTAGAATACAAATATAGTTGTGGGGATATTTTTATGCTAATGATTGTCTAATCGATTTATTCTAAATTAGACATGGATGGTAACCATATAATTCATAAACCTTGACATTTTTGACCAAACCAATTTCTTAAGAAAATTTTTTTATATGGTACAGATGCCTAAAACTTTCCGGTTAGAGCAGTATAAATAACAATCAATTTGTTATATGGTAAATCTTATATTCTATATGCGGTTTACTTGGTCGTCTTTAATGGTCCTTTATCAAAAATGGATTGTCCATAAAATTGACATCTTAAATCGATATGGTTATACATTTTGACTTTTGGCAACCATCTAATCAATAACCTTTTTTAAGGTTAACATATATATTGGCCCCTGTGGATGGGGGGCAATCATATGTAGAGAAAATATAAACGAGCATGACTTATAAAACTCCACCTCAGCATCTTTTGGTTGGCGTTCATTGTTATTCATTTGGCAAATTGGCGTATTTTTTGTGTGACAAAATCTACTAATGGCTTATAGACGTCATGCAATCCTTTTGAAATGTGAAGTGATATCTATTTTTAGGCAAATTCTACGCCTTTCTGTTTTACAGTTTTGTCTATCTTAATTATCCCTTCTTTCACAGTCACCGAAGATAGTCTTCTGAACATTAACCGCTTCATTAGATGAGCACTATTGTGTAGTCCAAAGACTATATGTTCCAGTGGTGTATAGGCACAAAGGCAATTATTGGACCATCTTTCCAAACGTCGATCGCTAGTTTTTTGTACTAAACTGAATATACATCTTCATTAGAATACATCTTCCAGGGTCAACGTATATAACTGTTAAAAGCCTATATTAAGACAAACTTCTATTTGGGACATTGTAGTGTTGTCATTTTCTTGAACGTCAATGCGATCTTTCCTATAACACATTTTCTTGCGAGTATATGTTCACTGATTTCTCACCTGCCTCATCAAAAATGAAACATGGACACATCCTCGTAAGACGTCCCGAAAATAAATTGACCATGTATTTTTTTCTATAAGGGGATGACTCGGGTCATCTTGGATATGTGATCTTATCGATCGGCTGCCAAATTTGTAGGAAGTGATCATCAATTGGTCACTGCAAAGCTTAGATATCAGTTTTCGTGTACAAGATCACATGAAACCGAACTGTTTTGATGATGTGAACGCTCTATATATATGATAGGTATTGAAAACTTCGGTTTATTACCGCCCAGGGGACTCTTTAGGTATGGTACAAATTAAACCATAAAATTAAGCAATAAAACGGTCCTTGCTAGGAGAACCGCCAAGCGAATTCGGAAAACGGAAAAGCGTGAATGCTAATTTAAAGGTGTCAGTGGCCTGCATCATACCTTCAGAACTAGGTCTATCACCATTCGTGACCATGGTGAAATCCTATATAATATGCGATGCATTGCTGGACTCTTGGATGGAGCATTTTCCTGAATGGTATTCTTTGTGACTTACCTCTTCGACCTTATTCGATTATTATGGCAATAAGCGATAAGTACGCCTGCGATAAATAAAAAGTGGCCATATTGTGCTTTATCCTTAAAAAAGAAGATCGCTTTAAATGAAAACACTTTTGCGGCGTAGCCCTCCTTTGCACAGCATACAAATTACTATCTTACCTCTAATAGTGGAGAGAATCATTCCCTTGGCGGTATTTTGAACTACCAAGGAGGATTTTATCCACAACGATGTCACTGATCAAGTTATGATCATACTGAAGCTAATTCTTAGTTCTTAAATTTTTAACAAGCCTATATATGAATCAATATATCGGGATAGCTGATGGTTTGCTTTGCGATGCCTGCGTGGGAATACCTGACAAATATGTGCGTTTGTGCAAAATGACAGTAATATACAGTCACAATGCTGTGTCAAAGTTGAGAACAAGTTCTCAGGAATTTTTGCAATTATGTAGCTCTGGTGTACGGCAAGGAGATGTTTCGACTCGGTATCCTTTAATGTTATGTTAGAATTTACCTTTCGTAAAAGTGAAACACCTCAGGACAACATCTTGTATCGTCAGTCCAACCGCATATTCTGACAATTCTGACATTATGACAATCATGTCATATATAGAACTGCTGCGGATCCACTTATGAACGATTCCCAACTACCCAACTTTAATGAAAATTCCTGAAATCGTTCATGAAATAAAAGGACAGTGAGTATAGCTGGCTCGGTCAAGTTCTGCGCGCCGATCCTAAACTGATGGTGCTGTGATCTCGAAATTAGAGGAGAGCCGCAGTGGCAGAGGTTGCTGTCGATGACGATCGGACGACTTGTCTTCTTCGGCTATAAAAAATACGTAGAAAAGGCTCGGGATCGAATCCGATGGTGCCATAGACTGTTGATTCTGTACGGGCTGGCAAAGGCCTTTACAACCAGTTTTATTGTTATTTTATAGACGAACACCAATTTTGGCGAAACGAAGAACAACACAACCTTGCTGGCTTATAGTTATAGGAGACTATAAGCCAGCAATAGCCGCTAATGGGGGTACTGAAAATCCTCAACATAATGTATCAAATACCATATTAAACCTTCGTAGAGTATAACTGTAAGGTGCTCCATTTGGGCCAAATAACGTCAAAAGTCGACTAGCCCTCACTATCTTACGATTTGACCCATTCATAACATTTTCGCAGAATTATGGTGTTATTTCAGAAATTTGAGCATTGTAAATTTGCTTAGATCTATACCGTCGGATTACATCGGTAACTTTTGCCCCATTTGACGTGTAACAATGTCAGATAAACTGTAAACAAAAAGTTTTGCAATAAATTGATCGATGAAAGTATATTATTTATGATAAGATCGCGATTCGCGTGGACAAATGACAAAACTCAACCGCATAGCAAAATGATCATGCGTTTACTATTTTTAGTATATACAGGTAAACACATACCTTTATTAAGTAGAAATATAGAGATAAAGGATAAATCCAATTCCTATTTTAGTATTTAAATGATTCTATCCAATCGGATCACTGTAAATCTCTTGATCACAATTATCTTTATCGCCACTTAAATTATGATATTATTTACCTTTATGTAAAAAAAAAAATTACAAAACTAACAAACAATAATATAAACAAAAACAAAGAACATAGGCGGAGTTTATTATTTTGTTTGTTTATACGTATGTTTATTTTGCAACCGGTGATCGCGTCGTTATAATTGTCTCTTTTTGTTTAAAACTTTTTATTATATACATCTTTAATAGTTTATAATCCGTCTTGTTGTATATAATAAGTGTTTGGGGGAGATCTTCGCGATCACAAAATATTTACAAAATACATTACACACACATTAATAAAATATTAACACAAAAACAAAATATATAGGTAAAAAAAAACTGATCAATCGTTTTATTTTTAAATTACGCGATAATACACGATCGCGTAATAATAATAATAACTAAAACAGAGATATCACTAATACGCAATGTACTAGAACGAGATGATTATATAAATTTTAATCGTTAATAAATTTTTCGTTTATTTTTTTTTTTGTATTGAAACGTGAATACTTCTTTTCTATAAAATTAGTCTCCCTCTGACGTTCAATAGATGAACAAATTTAACAGACGAAGAGTTTTGTCGACGAGAATTTATTATTTTTATTTTATTTTTGGTTTAGTTCTTAAACGTCAAAGTGGATAATAAAAAAAAAAAAAAAAAAATTAAAATTATAAATTCTATCGGAAAATTTTTATTTTTATTTTTTTCTGTTTTCAAAGTGAAAATTTACACAGTGATCGAATGAATAAGAAAAAAAATTGTGTGCAAAAATTTATAAAGTGATTTTGAAATATTGTTGTTATTGTTGTTGGTGTGTAGTAGTAGTTTAGTAAAAAGAAAAGTGTTTTTTGACGAAAAGTTTTTTTTTTGTTAAGAAAATTGAAAATCTATACATTTTGTACGAAATGGATCCGTCAGGCGGACGTGATTCACGCTATAATTTAAATTATAGTATGAGTATGATGAGCGAGGCGTCCGAAATTTATGGCAATCCAAATGTAACACTCGCCCGTCCTCCAAGTGGCTTGGGCCAGGTGATTATGGGCCGTGGCGGTGGTGGTGGCAGTGGCGGTGGCCTTATGAATACCCAAAATTCCCAATGCGGCAACAATAATATAACGTCGCGCGGTATCAAACGAACGAATTCGGATTGTTATGATCATGATCGGTCCGGAATGGGGGTTACACAAAATTTAAGTGTTTTAGAAAATTGTGGTTCTAGTGGTGGTAATAATAGTGTTACGGGTGTTACAGACGTGGTTAATGTTGACGATAGTTATACAACTTTAACGCAACAAAATAAAAAATCGCCGCCGAGTAATGGCAAGAAAACAAAGGGACGTGTTAAAATTAAAATGGAATATATCGATAATAAGCTACGTCGATATACAACATTTTCGAAACGAAAAACTGGAATTATGAAAAAAGTAAGTGAATAAAATTATAATTTTCCTAAAAATACTAAAAAAAAAAACGACATAACCTCACATAAAATATATCTAAAAAAAAAAAAAAAAATCTCCACATTATAAACGAAACGTCAAAAAATACAACAAAAAAATTGAATATATTTACACGAATGTACACGAATTTCCCCTGTTTATGAAATAAAAATATATCTAGACAATTATATATTATCATCTCGCTTACACAATATGTTTGTAAATAAAATCCACGTGCGAATAAAATGAGCCAACTCTATATCGATTAACAATATTTATGTTTAACAAAAATCTCCACAAATGGTAAATTCTAATTTTACCGATTACAATAACGCCTACAAGAAATTTGTTGAATTATTGCAATACGAATGTATAGTCGATTCGTTGAAAATATAAAATTATAAATTAATTATATTTTATGTCCATATTTAGTAATGATTAGAACTTATCTAATAACAATTTGTGTTCTTATTAATTTTCCAAAGATAATTCTTTTTTATCTAATCGTGAAATGCCAAAATAATGTCTTAATTTGGTTAGGGTCATGGCAATGGAATGGGAGTAATTAAAAATTAGTGTCGGTGCTTATGACAATGCGATCTGTCAAAAAAAACAAGATATATATATATATATATATATATATATATATATATATATATATATATATATATATATATATATATATATATATATATATATATATATATAACGTTCATATGATACGTTGGTAGTTGTTGACATTTTGAGTTGGCTTGAAATCGTAGATTGTTAGACAAAATAATAGATATTATTTGAATGAATTGTATTTAGAGGCTGAATCGCAAAATATCAGTTTGAATAAAAAATCTGTATTTATTGAAATTAAAACTATATGTCGGAAATTTGTGTAGATATCTTCTATTGTTAGGGCTAATCGATTTAGATATACATAATTAATGGAAATTTTCTTTTAAACTTTCAATGGACTTTTATATACAGAACAGACGTAGGTTCAATTGATTTATTTATCCTGCTGTTATACACTTTTGTGTAATTTCATCGAAAAACTGACCAACTTTTGTCCAAATTCGATATACTTAAACATTTCTTGTTGATTTCTATGATTGCAAAATAACGACTATAATTATGACTTTGACTAATTTATTTATTTATTTATTTAGTTTATCCAATAATACATCTTTTATATAATATAATTAATTAGCATACCTTATTTAAATCTGCGGAGCTAATTAATGAAGTTTGTTGTACTCAGAAGACCGTTAGGTGCGAGTTTAATTAGTTACTGCAATGATTTTATCCCCCAAAATTGAAATATTTTGCGGATTAGTGCCTTTTATTTAAATGTTCCGGTATATGGGCAGTAAACTGCATAACTATAGAAGAAATATTTATTAATGACTATTCCTTGACACAGATAGTTTAGCTTGAATATGATTCTTCTTGGGTATTTTTAGTTTTCAGTTGTGCAATATTAAATGAATACAAAAATAACTTATTGGCGCTTAAGCGAAATGTATTTTTCAATAAATACTGAAATAAAAAACACTTAAGTGACAATAAGTGATTTTATCAAATTTCAGTTTTATAATAAAGTTTGTACTAACTTTTTATATAGATAAATAACTGTTAAATCAATTTTGCAATAGTTACTAATTTAGTTAAGTGATTTTCATATTTAGTACAAGTGTTTTTTCTTGATGTGCTAAAATAATAAACCGAATAATCTTAAGTACTCACTTAAGATTTAGCCTAGTGATCTGATTAATTTAAAAATGTTAGGCGTGCTACGAAAATTAAAGTGCCAAACTTAGATTAAAGTTCTGCAAAATCGAGCAATTGACGCAATGGCTAAAGCTGCGGTGTCTGCGATTGCCAAGCGCTAGGTCATTGCATTTTTTGGCATTGTGTTTTTTGCACCGGCTTATTTTGCACCGGCTTATTTTGCAATGGACTCGTTTGCCTCGGCATTCTGTACCCTACAATTTCTTTATCCTATACTCTTTTAACTACAAATGTTTCTAGAATAAGAATTTTTTCCTAATCATTTTTTGCCTCGATATTTGTTGTAAAGAGTAAAAAAAAGTCTATAGTGCTTTTTTTCCTAGCACTTTTTTCCCTAAATATTTTTGATCCTAGACATTTGTAGCTAGTCATTTTGTATATAGGCATTTTTTATCTTAGACAAAATGCATTTATTTGTTTTGGAGAATGACTTGCCTTTATTTTGCAGTGGGGAAAATTATTTGGAAAAACCGCTTAAATCACTTAAGACTCACTTAAGAATAATTTTTCTAAATCGATTAATAATATAATTATTTGTTTGTAAAATTTCGCCTTTATAATTAAACTTAAATTTATTTCACCTGAAAATTAAACTATTTTCAGTTAAGTCATTATGCTGAATTGCCACAAAATTATATCCTCTTGCTTAATTTTAAAGTATTTAACTACTATATATATGACGCCAATATTTGACAATTTATTTAGAAAGTTTTTAGCTTTTAAGTTAAGCCAGAATTTGTTAAAAGCTTTCTCCACATTGAGGAATTATAGTGGAGTGGACCTTTTTCTCTTATTTTATCTCTTCAATGAAATTGAAGTTCCGACTATTATTAGTAAAAATATGGGCAATATAGGCCTGCAAGATTGGAAATAAATTGTAGCCTAATGCAACATTTTTCACTCAATTTATGATAGAAGAACGTTTCCATTACATAATTCTAAAGATTGCCAAAGTGGTTCCAATTAAGTTTAAAAACCTATACCTAATAAAAACGAAACCAAAACTTTTTTGTAATATTATATTTTTAAGAGTTTCTAGTAATTCTTTGCTAAGGTCGCAAGTCAAAAATGCAAATACAAGTCAAAAATGCAGCATCGTTGCTGCTGAGCACATCGTTGATACTGTGACTTTTAGTAGTTAAGGTACTTGCAAAATGTCTTTAAAAACTAAAATATTATTTGCATTCACTGGCAAATCTCTTTTACGGCCCTAATATACATCTATCTAATTTTCGCTCCAAAATTGGAACTAAAGAGTTGCAACGAGTTTTGAATAAGGTTTAAATATTTTTCTTTCTTGAAGGAGTACCCAATTTTGCAGTATAAAATTCTTAAATTTTTGATGAGAGCCAGAGTTTTATTTAGTACAGTTCCTATGTTTTTACATTACAATACAAATTGTTCAGCATTAGATTCATATTCCTCTTCGGGATGGTTGGAATTAATGTTAAAATTTTTAGTTCCACTGTTAAACGACTCTTCGGTTTCGTATTCCTCTATAATTTCATATGCCTCTCTACGTATTGTGCCGATGCTTGTACTTGTTTGTAAATAGCTAAATGAATGCCGTGATTTTGTCAAAGTTGATATCCAATCTCGCTTCATGCGAGTAGAAGCCAAATTACATTTTCAAAATTTAAACCAAATTCTTTTAATTTTTCACGTAAGTAAAATATCAGAAGTAATTGAACCCTTTATTTCGACTAGCCCAAAACTTAAGAGTTATCAATGCCTACTATAGTGCAGTGAAGTGTAACGTTAATGTATTTTTGTTTAGTTATACTGAGTTTGGTTCCAATTTTTATCTGTTTGATTAATCTGTCCCTGTTTTTCTCTACAAAAGTATCGTTATATTTTTCGATATTTTGACTTTTGGGCATATCAAATCCTTTAAAAGTAACGTAAACCTTGATAGCATCTGATATACAAATTTGACAGATTGAAATCCCGTCTAAATTCGTAAATTTGGATATAATGGATTCCATCGGACTCCAGTGATCAAAATGTAGAATGCTTGATGTCTACTGAACACATAAAATTCCTTGTTGTTTCACTAAAATTTTGTGTTCTGCGGCTTCTGCTTGTGTGTTATTGTTTGTAGATTTTGTTTCATTTTAATGTGAATATTGGGTGCACCTAGCACACGTAGAGTCTACATTTGAGATAGTCTATAATGTAGACTATTCTCATTTGTATTGACTATACGTGTACTGGATGTAAATTTTTACGTATCCATTTTAGTTTTTGTCTTGGATAACTTAGTGACATCTATATATTTACCTCCAACACTATCGTAAATATAAGGATATTCAAAATGCGTGTTATACATGGAAGCAAACGTCCTATGTTTCGGACTTTGCAATGGTTATTCCCATTATCGTTATGTAGGAATTGTAGTTATGTATTGACTGAAAAGATCTTCTGGTTATTAAGTCTTTCCTCGATCTTCTACTATTTTACCAACAGGACTTTTCCGCTATTTATGAGGTCTAAGAAATAACTATGCAACCCCATCTGATTAGGCATGATTAAATTTTGATAGAACTGTAACTCACTTGCACTTATAACTGTAATAAATGCATATCTTTATTATTGTCTGCATATGGTTCATATTTTTAACTGTACATAAAAGTAAGAAGACAGTAAACAATTTAAGACTTATTTTAAATTCTAAGCTTATTTGGAATAACCATGTTATCTCTTGAAATTAAATAAGAAAAAAATTAACCCGTTCAGTTTCGCATTTACTCACAAAAAGAATCAAGTTTATGCCAGTCTTTATCTATTGTGATATAATTTACAGTAATTATGACATTATTTAATCCCGTTAACTTGATATTAAAATTGATAACTGTATGTTCGTTTTATTCATAGTTTGACAAATTTCGATAATTTATGATGTAACCTGTTTAATTATTATTATTAAAAAACTCTGCCGTTATATTTATAAGAAAAATAGAAAAAAGAAAAGGGGAGGAAATGATGTTTTAAGAAAGGATTTGTAATATATGCTAAAAATTGTAAATTTTTTTTTTTGATTTACATATCAACATTTTTTGCTCAACTTTTTACCAAAGAACATAAAGTTTTGATATAAATACACATTTTTGTTGACAGAATAGATTATCTAATTCTTTTACCGCTGTAACGAGTGAATACAACATATTTTAACAACATGTCCGGTTTAAATTAATATTCAGTCACAGGTTGACTAACATGTAGACATGTATTTCCATGTCATAGCTTAGTCTTAAGTGGGCGATAATTATATATACTTTCATTTGAAATATATCTATATGCGCGCAATTTTTCAAAAGATTTAATTGATATGGTGACTTAAATATTAGAAAAAAAAAATTAAAAATGTGAAATCGCGCGATCATCAAATTATATAAATTGCTCAACTAACCGAACGATTAATAACGATTAATTTCATGTCGTCCTTGTCATATCCAATTAATATATCATAAAAAATTAATCTGCTTGAAGTTGAAAAGTCATAACCTAAAAAGTCATACCGTTTTGTATATTATATAGGAAAATAGATAATTTTTCATTTTCGCACTGACACAATGATTAGTATACATATATGTATGTACAGTTAAAATTGTTTTTGTGCAAAATATAAAATGTAAATAACGCCATATCGATTTCGTACATGGTATATGTACCATATGCATACTCGCGGTTACAAACTATAAATCGACATTGAACTTGTATGTAAATCATTGAAATTCGATTTCGTCATAACATTTTCTATTTCATTGAGATTTGGATGTAGGTGGCGATCAGGTGTATTTGCCTGTGCGCGAACACGAAACATGAACGCACACGTAACACACGTTTGTTGATTTTATTTATTAACACATTCAACATATGTAATTTTTTTTTGTTTAACGTTTTGAATTAAATGTTATTGTTTTTTGTTAGTTTTGCTTCTTAATATAATAATGTAGGTTTTGTCTTAGTAAAAAAAAAAAAAAAAATTATAAAATGTTTTCTTTCTCATATAACAGATTTAGGTTAATAATCGCGCGTCGTCGTCGTATATAGTTAAGAAATTGAAACCTCTTAGTCACTGATAGAATTATTGATTTATTTAATTAACTCGACCATTAATTACATAAAGTGCTTTTATTTTTAGTTTTATATTATTACAATAGTGTTGATCGATTTATTTATTTAATATACAAAACACATATATAAGATTGTAAAAGGATACTGTATAAGTAAATGGGTGGCATAACGGACGAAATATGTCTTGTTACATTTAAATATATTACTATCCGGTAAATACGTTTCAATTTACAGTTTCTTTAGTTTTGTTTACATTTTATATATTTTACCGAAATTGACTAATATACCATTCATCTTCCTACATTAAACTTAAATTTAGTTGGTGGTTTCTTAAAAAGTATATTGATGAAATTTTAGTTAATAACGTTGTGAAACTGTTTAAAATTAGCAACCTTGATTTGGGTCAATTCTTTTTAACTGTGTCCTTTAAATTCGTGGCACTATATAAGTGTAAATCGTTAATGCTATAATTTTTAAAACTATTTTATGATTACTATAATAGATAACGCTGAAACACGTAGCTATGTTAGATCTTTCTCAAGATTTAAAAACAAAAAAAAATTGTCCCGGTATATTAATGAATCATTTGAAACGGTAATTTTTATATTTTTGTTAGACTTAAAACATTTTTCCCGTTTTTTTGTCTACTATATAAGGCAAACGATTAAAATACTGACTGAATTTTATTTTTAATTTTTTAAATTCAAACGTGAATATTCATGTTTGATCCTTTTGGTATATAAAATTCACTTGTAAATCAGTTTCAATCGGACATCGGTAATGAATGTGCATAACATTTAGATATTTCTTAATATTTTGACCTACAATTTAGGGTTTTTGTAATATTTACCATTTAAGTTATTTTTAATTCATAATTTTAATTATGATATGTTCTTTGGTGCTTTGTTGTGTAAAATACTTAAATGAATTCACAAGTGAAAAGGTGGAAATAAATATAAATATTCGTTTAATTAATTATGCCAGTATTTTTGCTCCTTTTATTGAAATATAAAGTGCCTATATCTACAAATTGGACAATCCAGTCATAAAATATTCATATATTTTTTAGTAAGAATGGCAACGAAATTAAAGTGACTCACGGGACACTAATAATAAACTTAAATGTATGATTAAATATATGACTAAATAATATTAATGGGAGGAGATCCGTAAAAAAATTTCTATATATCTGACCGAGTATTTCAGTAAGGTTTTGTTTTGAAAATTGTACTAAAACCATCCAAAATTAACAACTGTAAATATGTTTAGAACGCTTCAACGCTATCATTATTGTTAAAGCGGAAATGAGGATTTCTTTATCAATGATGATGTATATGAAGATTACATCTCTTGTATTCAAGAAAAAATAAAGCTTGATCCAAAATAATTTAGGAGCTGATTTAAATCAAAACGTGAAATAAAAGTACCAGGTTAATATGACATTCGATGGAGAAAGATCTTGTGATCTTCTAGTCATATCAAATGTGTTTGCAAAATTTTATCAATCAATTTATAAGCCGCAAGACCTCGATAAATACATAAAACCAAACAGGGGTAACACAAATTTGTCTATACAAATACCGCATATATAGCTCTGGATGATATATATTAGGCTCTACAAACGTTTGGAGGTGGATGTGGCCCGGAAGGTATACCAGCTTTATTACTAAGTGCCTTCAAGAACTTGGCAATTCCGACTTTTCAATCAATCATTAAAATTAAGAAAATTTTCTTAGAGTTAGAAAACAATGAGAGTGACTATGTTATAGAGGTATATAACGTCAATTTCATCAATCCCAAAGTTGTTTAAACTGAAAATTTGCAATTCATGCCGGACTATGGTGTCTTGATTCACATATCACTATGTCAACGCGGTTGTATGCCAAAAAAGCAACTATAACTAACCTTACTGAGTTCACCAGCAGTTCGATTAAAGAAATGAAATCACTAACAGGTAGATTTTGTATACACTGACTTTACCAAAGCCTTTGACTCCACTAGTCATTGTAAAGCTTTTGAGTGTTTGTATAAATTTGGATTCTGCAGCCGTTTTAGACTGGTTTAAATCGTACCTGGTCGACCGCATTCAATATATCGAAATAGGAAATAAAAGATTTGAATCAATTGCGGTCAGTTGTACCTCAAGCGTCTCAAAATTGGTCCTTGGATTTTCATTATTTTTATTAACGGAATCACTGAAGAAATCCATAATTCTAAAGTCCTAATACTTGCAGAAGGTATAGACAACCTAGTGACTGGTGTGATTCAAACCTGCTCAATCTTAACATCAATAAGAGTGTAAGACGATGTCCTTCCATCGGAAAATTAATCCTGTTATTCAACAGTACCAAATAAATAGTACCATATTACAAAATGTTGCCGAATTTAAAGACCTACAGGGGCTACTTTCGTTCGAAGTATAATTTTCTCTAATCACATAGAGCAATGCATAGTTAGATCTAACTCAATGTTTGGCTTTATTAAACGTTAAATTGGGAATATTAACGATATAGGTGCAATTAAGACCCTATACTATGCCTACGGCAGACCTCAACTGGAGTATGCAGTTAATGTATGGTATTCCGTTTACGACGTGATTGGCCTTATGAGCCTTATGGCCTTATTTTATTATGATAATATCTTTTGAGTCCCAATATGCACAAAAATATAAAATATACATTTATATAAATTACAGATTCAAAAAAAAAAAAATTAAATGAAATAACCGTTAAACTGACAAAATACGTCATCCAAAAAAATGGATCAAAAAAATCCAATTGATATAGATTTGGTGAATCAATCAAAAAAAAAATAACTGTAAAATTACCAACCACCACTCCAGATTCAAAAAAATTATTTAACACAAAAATTAAATTAAATAACCGTTAAACCGACAAAACACCTCCTCTAAAACCAGTTTGAACCTATTGTATTCAAATTTGGGGTTATTCCAAGAAGACAAAATCTACAATTGATTGCTTAAATCGCTTAGGCAGTTTATGCTAATCTGCACACTTTTTACTTTAAATCCATCAGGAGCATCTACCAACATGTTTTATATATTGTATTACGACTAGACTACTACTTGCCAGTATTTTTTGATTGATATTCGTTCTTTTTTACATGAAATGTATAGTAAAATGATGGTTAAATTGATGGCTTTTCAAAAATTTATTTTGATCGCTTTATTAGCGATTAACGAGCACTAAATAATTAAGCCAATCGATTACCACCTGTTTAGGTCGAGAATCTACATTTATTCGATTTATTAAAAAAACCGCATAAATTAATTCTCACTTTTTGTACAAGGATATTATAATAAAAATCTTGTTAAAATCTCAACACATTACTAACCTACTGCACAAATAAATTTACTGTATATAGTAAACGTTTTAGTTACGCGTACGTAATCGTATTCATTCATTTACTTAATAAAATAATAAAATAGTGTTATATAAAACTAAATGATTTACATTATAATCAACAAGTTGTTTTATAATAAAATACATTTTTATTTAAATCTGTATAATTTTTTTATTTTTTATTTTTTTTATTGTTTTTTTATCTTTAAGTTTTTATACATGCTGCATAAAATTAAAATGCAATTTTAATTTTAAATTCGCTTATTATTTTGCGCGGCGCGGTTCAAAGTGTTTGAAATACAAATTATTATACATTTTTATTAATCGTTTTGTACTTACTGTCTAGCATAGATTACATTATATAGATATACATATTTTTAGACCCAACATTTTTTTTAGATACAATAAAATTAAACTCACGAAATATAAAGTTGAATAAAACTCTTAAATCTTATTACTCGTATACTCTGTCCATCAACTACTCAAATTGATCAACATATATAAGTTATTCACATGATCGAACGAACATCTAAACGACATATTAATAAAAACATGTATCATTTTTCGTTTTTATATACACTACATGTTTGTGTTCATGAATTCTGGCAAGATTCCAAAAACAAAGCATCTTAACTTCTACACTTTATTGCTGATCATCATGGTGTGTGATGATGTTAAAAAGAATACGACGTGTACATAATTTGCGTAATTAATCTTAAAAACGATTAATCCTTCTTTCAAAAACACTTTGATGTGTGAACTGTGAACCAATGAATTAACGTCACAGTTTTGTCGTGCTGTGGTCTAAATTTGATTTTGTATATATATAATGCAGATGCCAATTATTTTACGCCCTATATGGATACCCACGTTTTATTATATGGATACATTTTATTTGCTTTAACTTCAACACGGTTCACAATATTGACAATAATTATTTTTGTAACATTTTAACACTTTATGTGTGTATACAATGATTTGATCTCTGTTTATAGTGAAATGTCAAAATTGTAACTCGATAGTTGCTCAATATTTAATTTGTAACTCTTTGTGTTGTTTAAAAAAGAAGCACATAACAATGACACGTTTAGGTGATAACTTGATACAAAACTCCAAAATTTATAAAAATTAGAATAAAAAAACTTATTTAACTTTAAAATCTAATGAAACAACCGTTAAAATAACGACGTCTAATTTATATACGAATAGATCCAACATGTGAGATGTACATGAAATTAAGATCTTAATTTACCCAATTAGCTAACTTCACAACTTATTAAGTAAACCCGCACCCCAATTTTTACTTTTCCCTAATGTCCACAATTTTACAATTCATTTCAAGTTAAATAATTTTGCGGTAACAAATCATAAGTCACAATTAAAAAAAAAAATGTTTCACCTTAAATATTTTACCTTAATTTATACTCACATGTGTTTACCTATGTCATAAAAATTTACACATTCAAACTCACGTGTTATGGTACATATTTAATTATTCGATAAAAAAATAAAAACAAAACAAAAAACAAAATGTCAAAAATTTATGACAGATCTGTCATAATTTTTAAATACGTAAATTGATTTTTGATTTATTTTCTGACAGTTAAGACTTTTGAAACGAAAGTTAGACGAACGCACGAAGAAATAATTACAGCTATATGTGTGAAAAATAATAAAATAAAATTGAAAACGTTTTGTTTGTTTGTGTGCGACAATAAAATAAAAAATTAAAAATAAAAAGATGTTTGAAAAAGATTTACAAATATTTAAAATTAAAAAAAAAAATGATTTAATTTAACGGAAATACCGTGTTAATGTTTTGAAAAGTTAAAGTCAAACGAAAACTGATAGAGTGTTACAATTATTTTAATTTTCGAATTTTTTTTGTTTTTGCGCAATCTGACAATCAATCGCATTGAGCCATTATAAATGCGATATGACATGACGTCACGAACGCAATCCCACACTAATCGATCAAATCTATACGTAATATGCTAATTTTATTTACGCGATATATTTTTATACAACAGTTTTCAATCAATTAGGTTTTATCTGAACTGTAAATTGGTAAAAAAAAAAAATTGAAATAAGATCAAGAAAGACTTATTTATATTCTTTTATGATCGGCGAAAAAAAATTAGTTGACATTTTGATTTGTTAATATTCATTTTGTATAAATTAAATAATCATAAAATCTTAATTCAATTTATTATTATTATTTTTATTTTTTTTTTATTCTTATATTTGACTAATTGATTATATTATTAAGAATTTATTATTTGTTTCTTTTAAATTCATGATGATGATGAACGCGAACGAACGACCAAGAGATGTGCGCGATGATCTTCTTATTTATACGATCATGTAATGTGTAATCTTCTTATTTAATATGCGCGATGACGATCGCGCGATCATCAAAAGTAGTCAAATAGTCGAAAAATAAAAAAATAAAAATAAAAAAAACTTTAAAAAATTGACAGGTGAAACACAATCAAAAAATGATAATAAAAAAAAGAAGAAAAGGTTTATGAATACAATTAAGCGTATTCAAATTAGCCAAGTTTGACACGATCTCGCGGTTTAATACTATGTGAAATAAGGAATTTTTTTATTGTTACAATTTTTTTTAGATGGATTTAAGAAAATTATTCTATTTTTTTTTGACATTTGAATAAATTAGATTTGGTGTCTGTTTATTATATTATGTAAATTTGAAATTTTTCTTTGCTAAAAAAAAAACTTTTCAATTTAATTTAATTGAACTTAATATTATATATAATAAAATAATATTCAGTCTGTCTGCGAGATTAGGCAATAAGTGAATTTTGCTCAAATATTCGCAATAGTCATCAAAGCGTGAATCATGCGGTATAATTGACGGCACGGCGAGCTATGATTAAATATGTGTCAGAAACTAGAGTGTAAAGTGATGAGGTCAAATTTTTTTCGGGGGCGTGCACATCTTATTTCGCCTCTAACCATATATACTCTAAATATTATGTATATATGTATTTTAGCTCCTATATAATTATCGATTTAATTTAAGTTCTGTTTTTTTTTTATTTGAATCAATCAAATTGTTGACAAACAATTTAACAACATGTTAATTTATTTACTTCTCTATGGTGGTGCGGCGCGATCTGTTTTACGATCGACTAAAATACTATATAGTAAGAAGAAAACAAAAATCTTTTTTTTTTTTATTTCCTTACACAACATAATTTCTTAAATCGTTAAATAAACTTAAGTGAAGAGATGCAGGTTGCATTCTTTTTGATTAATTTTTTTTTTTTACAAAAATTCTTAAAGAAAATTACACACAGGTATAATCGCCTCGGAATTTTTGTATACACATTTGTGTATGCTTAATATAGATCTCGAATTAATTTTTATGGTTAATAAATCGGATCGTGTAAATTATATTTATATATATGTATTTATGCTTCATATATATGTTTATGCTTATGTGCGATTCAATTGTTAGTTAAATATCAAAAATTACTTGCTCGCGGGTTTATGATGTACGAACTAGTGAATGCCATTTAAAATTTATAATGAACCGTTTAAAGAGCACGTTTAGCGTACAAGACCAATTATAGCATTCAGATGTTTATTTTCTGTGGCTAATTTATATTTGGAATAAATTAGAAATATCCATGTATCTAATTTATTTTAATGTGTGGTTCTAGAATTCTAAATAAGACGAATGCTTGTTATTCAATTTTATAGATATCAATGGATCAAATTTAAAATTATCTAATCATAATTGTTTTCAAGATATTTTGTGGCTCAATTAAAACACTTACGTTTCGATGATTTTTAACAAGTATTTGAGCTCATTTCTTTTGATAGAATCAAATTTTTAACACCAAAATCAAATGGAATAATCGATAACAAAATACGTCATGTAATGACAAGAAAATGGCGTTAATGCGCCAAAATTAAGTAGAAACACTAAAACATGTGCAAAACAAGGTGATATCAAATGTCCAATTTTAAAGAGATGTAGATGTAATTACAAACATTAACTAGAAAAATTGCTTTCACATGGATACTTTCTGGACAGAGGAAGGTTAGTAAAAAACCAAATTCTAAGTGAAAAACATACATTTTTATTTTTAGTTATTCAGACTAATTAAAAACGACTTCAATTTTGAGCAATTTTTTAAATTATTGATATAGAATATTAAATTCTATGTGTAAACTACAACAACTGATTTCAAAAGAAATTGAGCAACTATTTTGAGCAAATACTTCTATTCTTTTGTAGTAGGCATTCGGTTAACTGTTAACAGCAATCAAATTCTATAAATATTTTACGAAAACTATTTGCAAATGAAATTGAGCAAACAATTTAAAAACTCATCTTTGGAGTAAGCATTTTTTAAACGTTTACAAAAATGTCAACTAAGACTACAACTATTTATAACTAATTAATTATGAGCCTTTTTTCAAGAGTTTGAGAAACTCAACTTTGGCACAGTTTTTAATATTTAACAGAAAGTCAAAAAAGTTAAGAAATATTTTATGAAAATTATGTTTTTGAGCTAATATTTCATATTTCATATTTAGCGAAATGGATCTGAACTGTTGATGTCTACCGATATTCACTGTAGAAAATCCGAGAGATTTTGAGATTTTTCACGTTGTCTAGGATGCAGAGAAAGAGGATAACGCTATTAAAGTCTCAGTCCATATAGTGACCTCTTTACTATGAATTCGGAACTTGAATTCAATACAAATTTTTTAGTTTATTTGTTTGGCCGCTTGATAAGGTGTCGTGCCAAAGGTGGTCCCTGCTTATTTAAAATGTTTTGTAATTTTGAGCAATTTTTTAAATTATTGACATAGTACTGATTTAAATATAAATTAAGAAACTATTTTGAGCAAATAGTTCTATTGATCTTTTGTAGTTGGCATTCGTTTAATTTTTAACAAAAATCAAATTCTTTGAATATTTTATAGGAACTTATTGCAAAGGTAATTGAGCAAACATTTTAAAAATTCATCTTTGGTGGGAAGCATTTTTTTAACGATTACCAAAATGTAACTAAGACTATAATTATTTATATATTTTATTTATCATCCTCTTTTAAAACAGTTTACCAACATTTCAAATTATTAATATGAGCAAAAATTTTGAGCAACTCAATTTTAGCGCAGTTTTTAATGTTTAACAAAATGTAAAAAAAGTTTAGAAATATTTTGGGTTTTTTTGAGCTAATACTTAAGGTAAATATTTTAACTTGTTTTTGAGCTAAAAGGCCTTAATAGCGAAACGGATCTAATAAATTGTGTAGGTCGCCCCTGCTATTACGATTTGGATGAAAACGCTATTGAAGAGTAACATTGAGTTGGAATATATCAAAGTTCATAGATCTTACTAACCACTATTGTTGTTACCAAGAGTGAAAAGTGTTCAATTTCATATTTTCTGTGATGTTAGCAATCTTAACAGGTTCAGCCATGTGACTAACAAAAGTGTATATTATTGGACGACAGGATTGGCGTGGCTGATATGCCTTGGTGATTCGCTTTGGTTTGAAGAACCGTTACATTTTAAAGAGAAATATTTTGATTGGTAAAATGCGATTTTCCAGTCCGGAAAATTTGCTTTTCTAGGGGAGTTATTAATGGTGCTAAATAAGTTAAACCGATCAATCCTACTGCATTAAGGATGTAAGACTCTACATTAAGGTAGATAATTTGCGAGAACATTTCTTGGGGATTTAATGGCGATTTAGCCCACCAGATGTGCTTCAAATGATTGATTCAAGTTAAAAATTCAAAAACATTAAAAGTTAACAAATTAGAAACAGGAATTGTAACAAATTCTGAATTTACAACCTTAAAACAAAATGATTACCGTAATAAATACTGAAAAATAAATAATACAAACCGACAAACAATACAAATTTTGATCATGTTCCACATTCCAATTGGAACAGAAACACCAAGATTAGCAAAAGTTAAAATCGGAACGACAAGCTTTTACATTGAAATACTAGGACTCCTTAAAGTAAGAAAGCTAGTGATGTTCTAACAACAAGCAATGTCAATTAAGGAAAATGGCATATTAACAATAGCTAAACAACAAATATTCTTAAATGCCAATCTTGCTAGTAACGAAACTAGGAAAATAAATTGATCAAAAATTGCAAAATATGGTACTTAGTTATGGAATTGAAACGCGATCTGTTATGAAAGAAATTGCTCCTCATGTTTATGATAATGTGTCAATTATGTAAAATGTCAGGTCTTAGATAACGCAATATTATACCTGTATTTAAAGAAAGTTACTTTGGTAATAGTTGAAATTGAGCTATTGATACAATTTTGGAATTTTATTATATAATTGAGCTACTCTATTTCATTTCTACATTTTTGAATGTATTTTTTAACAGTTGTCTGTACATTCCATTAAACATACATATATGTATATATACGATTTATAAATTAATCATTATAAATGATAAGATCATAAATTATATGATGATCTTGCAGATAACAATAATAATTAACACTTTTAACAAGAAACAAAAAAAAATATTCAAATATTTCTTCAAATCTCATTTATTTATTTGTATATAAGTGGAACATACATATATGTATATCTACATATATTTACTATCTGTTTGCAATCTCGCACAGATCA
Source organism: Tipula confusa (assembly GCA_963556175.1). Classification (NCBI taxonomy): domain Eukaryota; kingdom Metazoa; phylum Arthropoda; class Insecta; order Diptera; family Tipulidae; genus Tipula; species Tipula confusa. The sequence goes on along the minus strand of OY744476.1, from coordinate 13,078,824 downwards.
ATCATTTCCTCAACCTACATTTCAACTTAGCGTCACTGTCCGACGTCCATTCACAAAATCGATCGTTTGAAAATAACAAACAAATAAACAAAAAAAACTACAACGAGAGTCGTTTATCTTTAAGATCACATGTTATAGTTCGATCTACGGAATTTCACTACTTCTCTCGCGCAGATTTTAAACAAAATTCCAGAATTTAACAAAAGAATGCAGTTAAATCACTTAAAATCTTTAGGTATTAACCATCCCATAATATAATTTGAGAAAAAAAAACGTAATACATCCAAAATAACAATCAGACAAATTTTAATCTCATAACTCCTAAAGAAACCGACTAAAATGTGTAAGAAATAATAGAAGATGCGGCCAATCATCGTGAATATATAGTATTATGATGACCGATCAAAAATATTTAACTTTTTTTTTTTGACAACAAAAATCTTTATGTAAAAAAAGAAATTACCAAAGACCATGCTCACAAAAAAAATTTACAAAAATATTGACAAGAAAGCCTGGGGCCAAACATTTATTTTTTATTTTGTGCAAACATAATGAAAATTCATTCATCAATTTTCATCGTCTAGCGAAAAACTTTATGTAAAAATTTTAAAAATTTCAAATATTTTATTATCAAGTTTATAGAATTGGTAAAAAATTTGAGGAAAATTTTGTTTCGTATCGTCGTTAATTGACAATAAAGATAACATGTGGTTACAGTTTTGCATATTATACGCGCATATACACGAATTACTCGAGAGTTTAATGATTTTTGTCTTATGTGTACGTACAGTTAAAGAAAGTGATAAATTTTTTATCTTATATATACAATTTTGAATGTTTTTATGTAAGGAAATTTTTTAAATAAATAGAAATGCCGAAACCAATGCTGTATACATATAAGAAATAGTTAAGAAACAGAATTTGTTATTATAGAAATTTTTCATATAATTCATCTTTGAAAGTTTTCAATATTTCTTTGAATATAGTATATTATAATTTATAATACATCGAGCAAGGAATTTAAAAAAAATTTTTTTGTTGTTGTACCTTTTTTGTGTTACGATCTTACAAAAAAAATCGTTGCGAAATGGAAAATATCATGTCGTGAGTTTTTTTTTTTTTTATTATTTGTTTCGTTTGTACGTTTTTTTTGTGTGTTTGTCTTCTGGTCTCGCGGTAGCGGAAGAAAATTATTGATGATAAGATTACGTGTGCGTGTGTATTTCACTTTGGAATGAATGACTTCCGAATGTGTGCGCGCGGTTTAAATGTGAAAAGGTTAAAGATATAATGACGATACGCCATACGGTTTTAAAAAAATATTTGGTTTGTGCGCGATCTTAATTTTGTATAATGCCACGATGTGTGTGCGATTTTTTTTTTGGTATGTTATTATCTTCGCATATATATGGGTCAAGTGTTATGCTACTCTGTATGTTTTTTTGACCATATGTTGCTTGTTTTATTGTGTTTAAAAAGATTCTAGTATTGTTATGATTACAAAACCAAACAGAGTTACAGTTTGGATATATATTCTTTGGAACTGAAATTTAAATTCTCGTCCTTTCTTTGGCCGATACTATCATTATGTCCTTTATTACCGATACCGATACTTTATTTGGATTCTTCCAAATTTTAGAAATTTTAAAATTTTTAGGGAATAATACGAAGGTTTCGATGAAAAGAAAATTAGATTTTTATATGATATATAATATGAGGTTTTCGGGGATAGATTAATTGTAGAGTTACGTGTTGTTTTGATCAATCACTGAGTTTAACATTCTTGAATCTTTAAAAGCTATAAGTATTATGTATATAGAATGGTAAAGGTGATAAAGGTTTAGGAGTGAAGTAATCCCCAGATATAATGCGAGCATAAAGAAATACAAAAATTATGAAACAGTTTGTTTTTCCAAATAGATGTAAATAATCTCATTTCTAAGGATAAAAAATAAAAGTAAAAATAGTTGCGTGACGTGTGTGCAATTATGCCTAAAGGAAAGATTTTACATATAGACGAAAAAGCCTAAATTCGGGCTTTCAAGAAGAACGTCTTATTATCCGCCAAATTTGCTCATAAAATTGGAAGAAGTGCAACCGTTGTGCAGAATTACTTCATTAACATGGAAAGCTATTGAAAAAACAGTAAAGGACGCATGAGCATGCTACTACAGTTCAAGACCGACGGGCCATTCTTAGAGAAGCTTCGAATTCTACTCTGTCGATTAGCAATATAAAGGCTAAAACCGGTGTTGCAACCAGCAGAGCAACCATGTTCCATATTTAAAATTCCAAAAATAAGAAAAAAACGATCGGTACCCGCAAAATAATATAAAATCCCCATCCGCAAGGTCGAATACAAATCGTTGATACGAATTTATCCGCGGATAGCGGATATTTGCAAATATCCGCGGATATACTCATCCGATGCAGGGATTTAGTCTACACTAAAGATACCTCCTTTTAATGAGTTTTTTTTACTAAGGAGCTACCCTTAAATCTTATACTAAGGTTTTGACGACCAGGATTAATTATTTATAAAAGATTTCAAAAAACATCCTACAGTTTCAATTTATTTGATAATATATTTTTCATCAAATTCTTGAAGTTGGAGGACTTCAAACTATTAATGGAAGAAAGCTGATCAAAAAAGTTTAATTTCAAGACAATTTTTGCTTTGATTTTTATTTCAAAAACTATCAACAAAATTAAAATTAATAAATTCGAAATTTAAAATTTTTCAAAAATCTGAAAATTTTTGATTTTTTCCCAATTAATTAAAATTCTGACTTTTAGGCTTAATATTTTGAACACTGGATTTGACTAAAATTGAGACATTTTTGATATGTTCTTTAAATCTGGGTTCTGAATAACTCAAAATTCTGAAAATTATGTTAGGATTAATACGAAGGGTTAAACCAGAAAGTTTAATTATTTGGAGTAGATTTCAATAACTTGAAATTAAAAAACTCAAAATTTTAAAATTTTTAAATATTTAATTTTTTTTTTTAAATTTGAAGAGTCTAGGGATTTGATGATCGGGAAATTTTGAAGATCGAGAAGCTTTTTTATTTTTAATGCAAATTAAAACTTAAGTTTTCAAAATTATGAAAATTCCAAAATTTCTAGAAAATTATACGATAGCTTGAATGAACTGAACGGGTTTGTTAAAGATTTAGAAGTTTTACAAAAATTTGGTAATGAAGAGATTTATATGTTTAATGGTTGGGCAATTTAAAAAACTCAAAATTTGATAACGTTTTTAACATTTAATTTAAATTTTTTTAAAAAAATTTTAATAATTCTAAAAATGATTTCATTTGAATTTGCATACTTTAATCGACGATTTTGTTAGTAAAAGTCTAAAAACTCAAAACCAAATTTTAATCTTTTCAAAATTTTGAAAATTTAAAAAATTCTAGTATAAAATACGAGGGTTGTTAAAGATTTAGGAAGATTACAAACAATTTTATATGAAGAGTGAAGAGTATTCGTTAAGGTAGAATCTTAAATTATTCAACTTCTTGAAATCCTAGGAAATAAAAAGAGAATTTCAATGATCGGAAAAGGTTTGTTAAAGAATTAGCAGAAGTAAAAAAATAGATAGTTTAGATGTTTAATAGTCAAACAAATTTGAAATTCAAAATTTAATAACTTCTTACAAATTTAAATTTTTAAAAAATTGACATTTTTTAAGAGCTCTAAGGATGATTTGTTTGGAATTTCCATGCTTTTATCCATGATAAAAGAATTTGTTAGTGAAAATTTTAAAATACGAAATCTCATATTTTTAAAAGTTAAATCTTATAAAATTTTGGAAATTTTAAAAATTCTAGTAAATTATGAGGTTTCCGATGACCTGAAATTGTTTGTTAAAAATTTAGGAGGATTACAAAAAATTAAGTGGTGAAAAATTTCAAAATTTAAAAGCTCTAAATTTTAAATTATATTTTTAACATTTTCAGAAATTGTAGGAATAATAAGAGTATTAGATAACAACGTCTATAAATGTCTATGGTTTTATCGATGTTTTTGTTGGTTCATATATGAGGGCTAATATTTTTAGTTTTACACACTAATTTTAAATTACCAGTTACACCGCTGGTTTCGCTATTTTCAAAAATAACGTCAATCATAACTTTTTTGAATGTAGTTTCTGATTCCAATTTTAAACTTGAGACAATTTTAATAATTTCTAGAAATTAATTAAAACGTTTTGTTTCTCTGTTATGATATTCACAATCCAGCATTCTAACTTAAAATAAACATTTTTGAATTTGGAAGAATAACTATACATAAAGCATTCCATAATTTGAAACGCAAGTCATATTTCTAGGGATTATTTAGGCAGTTTCGATGATCTGGTTGTATTATTTGTCGAGTAAGATTATATAACTGCCCGATTATAATATAATATGGTGTATAAATTAAAATGCTTTATGGAACGTTAAAATTTAGAATTTTTGAAATCTGAAATTTTTTTTAAAGTAACCACAATTTTAAAATTTTTAAAATTCACGAAATTCTATAAAATTGAAGAAATTGTTAAACATTTAGTGGGAGCCAAAAAAATTAGTAGTGTAGGAATTTATATGCTAAATGATTAGTCAAATATAAAAACTGGAAATTTGATAGCTTTTCTAAAATTAATTTTTAAAAATTTGAAAAATTTTAAGAATGATAAGACAAATAAAAAATGCTTTTGAATTACCATTTATTTATCAATGATTTTGTTATTGAAAATTGAAAAACTTAAAATCTGATAATATTTTTAAAACTTAATTCTTATAAAATTTTAAAAATTCTCAAAATTCTAGCAAAAAATACAAGAATTATCTGCTCAACAAAAAAAAGTAATTTACGTTTTAGCCGTATTAACTACAGAACTACTTAAATTTTCGGGTTTTGCACAAGATAATGAAAATTCATTCTTGTACCTAAATGCCCTCCTTCACATTTAAGTGCTTTGTCTCCAAGGTAGCAACATGCATAGGATTTGTCTGGAGTTTGAGATCTATTACGTAACTTTGTTCAAGATCGACTATCGAAAAAACGAGTTCTTGAATTTGGTCGATCCGCTAAGTCGAAATGTAACTCAAATCTAACTAATCGCGATCTGATTTCATTCATAGAACATAAAAGCTTGCCCATGTTACAAGATGAACTAAACTTTAATGTAGATGTTAGTTAAAATCTGTTCGTTTTTTTAAACTCGAATCTTCAAAAATTTGAAAATTCTTGACATTCAAGGAAATAAAATGAGAGTTTCAATGATCGGAACTTGTTTGTTAAAAATTTAATAGGAAACTCGAAATTTGATAACTTTTTTATAATATCATTTTTTTAATTTTATGAAATTTTTTAGAATTCTAAGAATGATTAGATAGGTTTAATAACAATGGCTTTTGAGTTTCCATGCTTTTATTGCTAATACTTTTTAACATTTAATAAAATTCTTGACTGATATAAAAATTTATTCAATAAACTTTTATATTAGTCAATTTAAGAAACTTTATAAAAATTTGTAAGATTTTAGATTTTAAACGTTATTCAAAACTGGGATTATATAACTTATTTTCTGTAATTTTTTTAAATTTGAATATTTGAAGGGTTCAAGATATTATTACGAAGATTTCGATAATAAACACCTTTTATTATTGTTCAATTTTCATATAATTAATCTGCTTTATGCATATAATTAATCTGCTTTATTAATCTGCTGTTGGTCAAAATTTAAAAACTCAAAATTTGATATTTTTTTAAAACTTAATTCTTAAAATTTTTAAAAATTATTGAAATATTATAAGAGATTTAATGATGGAAAACTGTTTGTTAAAGGTTTAGGAGGCTTAAAAAAATTAAAAGATGTATATGATTTATGATAAAATTTAAAAACTCGATTTTTTAAATTTGGAAATTTCTAGGGATTAATACGGGATTTTCGATTTATGTAACTGCCCAAAATTATTTTGGTTTATTAATATGGTGTATTATTGGTCAACATCTAGAATTTTAATCTTTAAAATTTTGAAAAATTTCTAAAATTCTACGAAATTGTTTGTGTAAGATTTAGTAAGAGTAAAAAAAATTAGAAAGTGTAGACATTCATATATTAATGGCTGGTCAATTTTAAAAACTCTAAATTTGATAAGCTTTTTAAAATTTAATGTTTAAAATTGATTTTTTTTTTTAAATTTAAGATGCCCAGAGTTATTTAGAATTATTTAAGATGTTTTATGATAAAATTTAGAAACTTGAACTTTAATAAATTTTTTTAAATTGAATTTTTTAAAGTTTTTCAAATTTTGAAGAATTCTAGAAATGTTACGGGCTGCTAGCTCTATAACCAATGTCTTTCAGAATTCTAGGCTTTTATTGATGATTTTGTAGGTCCACACTCCTGGCTTAATATTTTCAATACTAGAAAATTTAGAATGAAATTTGGAAGAATGATTAAATCTTAAAATAAGTTACATAAATAATGACGTAATACGAAATTGTTTGTTAAAGATTTAAGAGGATTACAGAATTTAGATGGTGTTAATTAATTTTTAATATTTCTTTTAAATTCAGAAAATTAAGTAACGAATGTTTCGATAGGAAAGTTAAGAAACTTCTTAACATTAATGAAGTGTGCGGTCGATTACAAAAAAAAGTTAATTTAGATTCAATTTTGACATTGACTATAGCATTTTAAAATTTAATTTGTTATTATAAGTTTAAGGTTGTTGTTTGTACTTGATACTGACGATAAAATCATGGCTTAGTAAATTATTTGCTCCAATTTAATAAATGTAACACATTATTATTATTATTATTTTTTATTATATAGATGAATGGCTTATTAAAATAAACATAAAATCGAGATAATCATTTAAATTTCATCGCACGTGCGAATTTTATTTATATTTTTATAATCGCGTATCGTATAATAACTATCGCGAATACGATAAAATTCAGATCGCGGGGCTTTTATTTACTTTTTTTTTTTTTTTAAATAAAGAAAAATTGAATAAAATTATGTCCATTTGTTTTGTTTTGTATTATATGTTTTTATCTTGTTATATTGTATATTTTTTTATTTCGCTCGAGATAAAACATATATTTAACACAACATAAAAAAAAAAATTATATGTAACGCGCGAAACAAAAGTGTCGAATTTAAAATAAATTAACACAAAATCAAATTCATAAAAAATTGTAAATAAATAAAACAATGGACATGAATTTAAGAAATATATAAGCAAAAAAAATAAAAAAATCTTTAATATAAGGAATGTATTATTATTTTTTTATTTGGTGTGAATTCCTTTTTTAACATGAAGACAAGATGTTTTACAACGAAAAATCAGTAAAAATACACAAAAAAAAAAAAAAAAAAACGAATACTTTGTGATGTCAATATAATTTGGATGTTGTTATTTTATATGTTTTTTTGTTTGTATCTTTTCAGGCATACGAGCTTTCGACATTAACTGGTACACAGGTTATGTTGTTGGTCGCATCCGAAACCGGCCATGTATATACATTTGCTACACGTAAATTACAACCAATGATTACATCAGAAGCGGGTAAAGCGTTAATACAAACGTGTTTAAATTCACCGGATCCCCCGACCGGGGTAAATAGTGGCGATCAACGAATGTCGGCCACTGGATTCGAAGAAACGGAATTAAGTTACAATATAGCCGACGATGATTCAAAAGTAAGACAATTAGTTTATGGTCATGGTCATCATGGTCATGCGCATTTAGGTCATCCGCAAGCAGGTCACTATGGCCTTGATCAAAGCTTAATGCAACAATCGTATTCATCGGGTGGTCAATCATCCCCATTATCACATCCCCAATCATATCCGCCTCATTCATTACATTCTGGTCATCATCCGCATGTAACGCATCCACATATGAGTCATTCGCACGCACAACGGTAGTTTTTTTAAAAATAATTTTGTGTATGTGACTGAAAAATCATTTAAAAAAAAAATAAAAAAAAATGCGTGCGATCGATAAATTTCTCATGTATAGATGATTTTTTATTGTTGTTATAAATAAATAAATAAATAAATTGAATATAATTTTATTTAGCTTTAATCCAGTATACATATATAAATAAATTTAATTCTAAAAAAAAATACGTTAAAAATCCGTCCGCCATTTTTATTTTAAAAATATATTTTTACAAAACAAAAAATGTGATACATCGACCAGACATTATTATTATTATATTGATCATATATGCGGAACCAAAAAAACCTAATGAAACATAAACTTACATTCCAATCGCTCGCGATCATGATGATTATAGATTCATAAATTATGTTAGTTTTGATGTTTTTTTTATTGTTGTTGTTTGTTTTATATATAATAATATTATATAAATAAATTTAAAAAAAAAATTATGTTGTGCTGTAGTTAGATTTTTTATTTTTATTGCTTGATTATTATTATATTATTTATTAAATAATTTAATTATAATATTTTAAGTAAGGCGCATCCATTTTGAATAAATTTTAAAAATTTAACGACACGTGATGTCATTTAAAGGTCGGCCATTTTATAAATTATAGTGATTAAACTATATTTATTATAAATTAAATATTTAATTCACGTATACTGTATATATGAATAATTATAAAGCAAAATAATTAATATTCCGTTTATAATTAATCATGTATTGTCTTTCGGATGCGATTATAAATTGCAAAAAGTGAATCATTTTGCAACAAAAAATAATTTAATTTTAATTACATGTAGTTTCAAAGTTAAATAACTCATCGCGCGCGCAGTCTAATAAAAAAAATATGTCGCCCACAATTTTTGTTTTTGTATTTTTTAGTACACATATGAGAACACCTTAACGATTTTTAAACAACTCTCGAATATAAGTGAATCCCACGTGCGAAATGGTCATTATATTATTTATTTTGAAATTCGGACAAAACCATTGTGTATGCGTATAGGAAGATGAATTAGATTTCTTAATAATTTTTTTTTTTATATATTGTGGTGGTCGGTGATAAAGGTCTCTCGACTCGACTCGAATTATATGGATGGCGCCTACTTAATGTAATAATTATTGTTTTTTTGTTTTGTTTTATTTTTTAATTTGTTGTTTTGTTTTTTAATTATATAATTTTTAAATAAATAAATAAAAACATAAAACTCAGAGGTATACACCTGATCGATACATACCTAGTTTATACCATATATAATTAATTAAATCCGTGACTCGTAAGTGCCATTTCATTAATTGCCGATTGCAATAAAAATAAATAAATAAATAGTTTAAGCAGGTGCCATATAGAATTCTACATAATATGATGGTAATCGAGAGGACATTGAACTTAAGGAATATAATTCGCAAAAACAAAACATTAACTTATTTTTTTTAAAACTATATATGTCGGTCGATCATATGGCCTTAAAAGGTGCGTCTCACACAAAAAATAAAATAAAAGACATTATAATTTATTATAAAAAAAAATTAAATTTATTATGTAGCTATATATTATTGTAATTATAAAAATATATATATAAATAAATTTCACATAATATTATTTTATTTTATATATATATATATATATATATATATATATATATATATATATATATATATATATATATATATATATATTTAATTTTTAAGTTAGTTCAAATTAATAAATATAAAGCTTTTTAAAAAAGCCTTAAATGCTTAAAGCAACGAAATATTATTATTATATTGTTATATTATTTTATATTTATTATAAATTTCATTTCTAGTTTTAATTTAATTAATTTAATTCTAAATAAAAAAATATTATTTTTTTAAAAATATAAAAATATAAAAATAAATATTATTATTATTAATTTTATTAAAATTATTAAAATTATTTAATTTCTCCCTCTATATATTCGTAAATTTTAATATAATTGCAAAAAAAAACCTGAACAAAATGGCGTCCCATTTATATACATTTTTCTCCTTTTTAATTTTATCTCTCTAGTCAACAACACAAAAACGAAATGTAATAGAGTTCCTGTTAATCACAAAATGGCTATTATCTATATCTATTAAAATGAAGGGGAAAAATTATATACACTAAACGTCAAATAAAATACAACTGTTTTTTTTTGTGTTAAATATTAAATTAAAACATTTATTTATTTATTTTGAATCAAAAATAGAATACAATTTTTTGCCAAGAAATAAAATTAACCACTTGTTGTGTCGCGTAAACAATTTCCATCGCCGTGTTGTCGTCACTTTAATGTTGTATCTGAAATTATAAGAAACGAAAAAAAAAAAATTAAAATTACATGAAACTTTAAAGCAATCATTTTGATCTTTTCCGGATGATAAGCGCGATTTGTGAAAATTTGTTGTGTACAAAGTCGAATATTTATATACGTTTTATGTTGCGTCGCGTTTACATTGTATTATTTTATGAGTCATATAAATGTGGGTAAGACAAGGGTTTAATATATACGTATAGAAAAGAATAAGCCGCATTAAGATTCATTCATTATGTTAAAGATCTCAAAAATACAACCGTTAAATAAAAAAATTTAAGACACGCGTCTTTTTCTTCAGTATATATAAATGACACTTCTTCTTACAATAATTTCTTTATTTTATAATTAAAGGTGCGCACAAACGCCTTAAAAATATATTGTTCTATATTGTGTGCAATATATAATTACCATACTGGCCAGTAGTATAGCTTAATAATTTAAAGTAGGTTATTTAAAAAAACAAATGACGTGTATAGTGAATTTTTAACTATTTGAATGACCTTGAAAAATATTACGGGGATATATATATATATATATATATATATATATATATATATATATATATATATATATATATATATATATATATATATATATACATATATACATATATATTAATTTCTAACTCATTTAATTCAAACAACCTACTTAAATAATAATAATAAAATAAATTAATAATAATAATATGTAATCAAATTTATTAAAAAAAAAAAAAACTATTTATTAAAAATGTATAAAATAATATTTTTTTATTAATTTAATTGCCACATACACGCACAATAATTGTATAATAATTTAAATGAAAAATATTATTTTTTATATCAAAATGTGCCAAAAAAAAATAAATTTTTTAATTTGGTGATGCGAACTATTTTTTACTTTTTTTTTTATTGTAAGTAAAAGTTCGATCGATAAATTATTTATATATATACACATATATAAAATTAAAAATAATAATAAAATTATTATTAAATAATTATATAAATGTAATAAAAATGTAACGATCACAATTATATATCTTAACTATTCTTTACTGAATACGATCGATCGTTTAATTATCGTAAATATACTAGTTGAAATATTTCAATTAAATATATAGTGATAAAATCTTTTCTAGGTACAATATATAACTTTTCAACTTATGACATTTTGCTTTCACTATAATCAACGTCTAGGTAGTACTAAAATTGAGCAACTTTTAAATTTTAATAATCTTAAATAATTCGTTTTGTTAAACAGAAATGGTATCTTTCCTTTGTTACTTAATTTTACAGTTTATTTTATTTTGATCTACGCAAGTGACTTTAATGATTCATAACTAGCCTTTATTTTAACAATTTGCTGTTCTCCAAACATTTCAAGTATAATTGTACAATTCCATTTATTCTATTTACTTTGAGCAACAGTTTTTTAAAATTATAAATTTGTCGTAAAGAGCTAATATTGTGGTTCTTGATCAGACACAAAAAAACAATTAAACAGGTTAATGATTAGGCTTTATCTATATATAATGTAGCTCATTTTTACTTTTTAAAATTTAGTAATTATTATATTTATTTCCAAAATATCTTTCTAACTTAGTATAGTTTTCTTTATTAAAATTTTGTCGAATGATCGTATTTGTGATTAGTTTTTAACTTTTTAAACTATTAAATTGGGTTATATTGAACAACTATATCGTTTGTAGCAAATAAGTAAATATGAGCTAAAATAACTCAAATGAGCAGTCTCATTTTAACTGCTTACGACACTTGGCGACAAAAGTTTAAATGAAACAAAAAATTATTCGCAAAACAGACAACTTAATCCAAATAATTCCACTTTGAACGATAGTGCTAATTGCTATACAATTTGAACGAAGAAAAATATATACTTACGCAATATTTGTTTTGAGTTTTTATTGAGCAAAGATTAATCTGAAAAAAATCTAAACCTAATTTAAAAGTACGGAATATTAAGAAAATCGATTTTGTAACAAATTTCAATTTGTAAAATTTTTCATATTGAGCAACTTTAAATTTTCAAACATAAATGACAAAAAAAGTATTAATTGTCAAAAATAAATAATCAAAACTGAATTATTGGTCGAAAAACTGCTATAAAATATTGAGCTACTATTTTTAAACTCAAAATAATGGTTTAAAATATGATTATGCTCGACTTTCAAAATAAATGTCAACATAAATCAAAATAATGGTTTAAAATATGATATTTAAATTATGCTCGACTTTCAAAATAAATGTCAACATATGTAAATAGTGATCTACAAAATCAAGTATCAGTTTATTTTCGAGTTGTTTATTTTTTAGCACTTAAAACAATCGAATATTATACGACCTTTTGAAAATAAGCAACATGAAATATCTTTATTATAAAGCTGTTAAATTGAGCTACATTAAAAAATTATCATTTAAATAACTACATTAAAAAGTAGCCAATATGAGTAGTTTATTTTCAACCGCATTTTAATTGTTATACAATATGCTATTGATGATAATATTTAGTTTTAATTGAGCAAAAATAATTGATCTGAGCACATTTAGAAAATATTGGTCTACAAACTTACTTTATCTTTCTTCCAGAAATTTAAAATTGTATTGCGCAAACAAAACACCATGAAAATTTTGTTATTGTGAATAAGCTACTCACTTTTCATATTGACAAACATTTTGAGAAAAAAATTGTTATTATTAAAAATAAAACACCAAAAATGAATTATTGTTTGATGAACTGCTATGAAATATTGAGCTAAACTAATGGTTTAAAAAATTAAGAATCAAGTTTGCTCGTCATTAAAAATAAATGTTCAAAATGTCAACATATATAAATAGTGTTGTCTACAAAATCAATCAGTTTATTTATGTTATCGCCTTGTTAGTTTTAGTAAACAAAGCTACTCATTTTTCATATTGAGCAAATTTTTTAAATCACATATTTACATACTAACGAATTTAGATTTTTCAATATTTTGATATTAACCAACTTTATATTTTTAAACATAAACGTATTTTACATCCTTTTGAAAATAAGCAACATCTTCATTATAAAACTGTTAAATTGAGCTACATTAAAAAGCTGTATCATTTAAAAAACTACATTAAAAAGTAGCTCATATGAGTAGTTTATTTTCATCCTAATTTTAATCAGTTCGTTCTACAATATGCTACTGATGGTACTATTGCGATATTGAGCAAAAATAAGTAATCTAAAAAAAGTTTTAAAAGTTGGTCTACAAACCTTTTATCTTTATTCCAGAAATTTAAAATAATATTGTGCAAACAAAAACGCCATGAAAATTGAATTGTTGTCTGAGCAACTAAATTTACATATTGAGCGACTTTTTTTAAACCACATACCATTTTTTACCTAAGTTTGGATAAGATAACATCATGAAACCTATTTAAAATTGTTGACAATAAAACATGTGCTCGCTTTTTTCAATATACATACCAAATTCACACGACCATCACAATTTATGGAAGTCTAATTCTCATTGTGACCTAGTGCCCCATATAAACATAATATTATAAAAAATCTCTCGTTCAAATTTAAATTATGTATGTATAAAACTATAAAGGTATATGATAAAAAATTTTCCAACTTTAACTACAACTAACTTCTTTATTTTCTGCATTACGTAGCACAAAACACTGGCTGCCTTAAGAAATGTTAATTTTGGGAAACCCTATATCATGTTGATAACAAATGATATACTATTTTCATTGAATAAACAAATATTTTCCAAGCTATTCGTGTTCAGTTAAGGGTTATGCAACTACATATATACAACGATATTTAAAAGTAGCAGCATAAGAAAAAAACTGTTCAACCTTCCAAATAAGGATCCACATGTTGAAGTCAGTGTCGATTATAACATCATAAAATGATCACAAATGAAAATGAAAAAAACTGTGAAAAATATTTTTTATGAAACTATCGAAATTTTCTGGAATTAATCGGTAAAAACTTTTTTAATTAATAGAAAATCAATCCTAAAAATTCATATGGTCTAAAGTCGCGATTTATTTTTTCTTTGCCGCTAACACAAAAACAAAAAAATAAAAAAAATTAACGATCATACGTATATATACACTTATATACTTGTTATTATAAAAAAAACGTTGTTGTTGTACATATATTATATATTATACAATTTACTTTTGTAAAAAAAAGTCTCTTCTTAAAGAGTATTACAAAAAAAAAAAAAAAAAAATTCAAAAGAAAACGCGAATACACAACTTTTGTATTGAGATCATGACGTTTTTTACTCTACAAGATCACATATGATCTTATTTTTGTTTTTGTTTCTCTTTTAAATTTTGTGCGTTTTTTTTTTCATTTTTTATACATGATCGTACATATAACATATACAATTATTATGTGTGCTGGTCAGTTTTGTGAATTTCGTATGAGAATATTTTTTTTTGAACTCTTAGAAATAGCGAAAATAAGAAAAATGTTTTCTTGATCTTGTGTGTTGTTGTACTGATTTTTTGGAGTTCATAAAATGATGATGATCGCGCTTTTTTGAAGTGTGCACGTGGAGTGAAGAAATGTTATTTTTTATATATGTAATATAGTGGAGGAGAAATTGTGTTATATTGCAAATGAAATTTTTTTTCTTGAATGTGATCTTAATCGACAATCTTTTATTACTGCATGTGTTTGATTTATTTGTTAAGGGCGGTGTTTTTGTTTTAACCTTTTTACAAATAATAACCCAATTTTATAAATTTATTGGCCATATGTTTGTTTTTTATTTTAATTTTGATCTACAATTTGGGTGAAATAGTTTATTAAGTATATATAATTGATAGATAAATAGACAGTGGTAGCTATAATTTGTAGCCTTGGAAGATTGGTAATTTCAATATTTTTACCTATCGTTGACGATCTATAATTACGTTAAGTCTGAAACGAATGTATTAATATTGTTTAAGATATTTGATCTTAATTCCTGAGAAACTCCACAAAGAGATTGCTGTACTATTCGATTAGGATCCAACACAAGCCAAATGGTCTGATCAATACTTTATACTTTGTTGCGACCTTCTAGCCTAGATTGAACCGATACTCTTTCCCCAGTAAAGCGTGGTATTTCTATGTCCGGTAGTTGTATTTTAAGTTGCTGATTGACATTTAATTTATGTTTTTTATTGCCGTAGATAGGATTAAATATTCTTGCCTCGTTGTTCGGCAAACATATTGTTTTAGACTCATTAATTTTGTGAGTTACGAAAGATGAAGGCCGTTATTTTCTATAAGCTACCTTAAGAATCTAGAATTGCAATGCCTTCTCCTGAAAAATGTTTCTTTTACTATTATTTCAATAAAATAAAAAATTTAATTTGTTTTTTTTTATGAATTCAAATAAAATTTACTTCAGTCGAATTTCTATTAAAACTTTCAATTGTATCCCAAAATTAAGTAGCAATTTTGTTTTTTACTGTGGTTTACCTTGGCTTGATCATCTCAATTTAAACTAAGTTGCTCTGAATTGGTACTATGTATGCTTAAACAATGAGTTTTGGTTCAGGATACTAAATTTATATCAGTTCAAATAAAACAGTTTTTTGTTGCTCAAAATTAATATACAAGTTTACTATGCAGTCACATGTACATATTCATAA
Source organism: Tipula confusa (assembly GCA_963556175.1). Classification (NCBI taxonomy): domain Eukaryota; kingdom Metazoa; phylum Arthropoda; class Insecta; order Diptera; family Tipulidae; genus Tipula; species Tipula confusa. The sequence continues at coordinate 13,062,917 of OY744476.1, read as the reverse complement.
AATTTGAAGCCAACTTAAGATTTATTCGTAAAATCGACTTGTTAGAGTAGCTCAGCTTTATAATAGATTAAAATTTATTTTCCATAAGTGGAAAAATGGTTCACATATTAAAATGGCTTGCTCGATAATCAAGCTAGAAACTTAAAATAGAGGCCTCGATGCGAACAATACAATATAATTTTAAAATAATAGAGGCTTAAACTATTGTTAGCATAAAACTTTAAAAATTTCTAGATATTAAAAGTCAGTTCGATTTTAAATTTTAGTAGCTCAATTTTGTTTTTAATTGTGATTTGCTTTGATTGGAGATTTGAAATTTTGACATGGTCAAAACAAAACAACATTGGTTCATCCTACTTGAGTTTATTTTTAGGCTAGTTTTCGTAACATAACTTATCTTTTGCTTATTTAGCAGCTCAAATTTGATTTTTCATTGTGGTTGACTTTGACTGCTGAATCCTTGTTTTAACTTAATTGCACTTTATTAGTATTTTATTTGCCCAATAACGACTTTAAGCTTAAAAATTCTTAATTTTAAAGTGGTAAAAATAAAAGTTACTTCATGTTGCTCAAAATGCATTTATTTGATTATTAATTTTGGTCAACATTATAAAATATACAATTACTCGTTTTATTTTGTTACCACATTCGTATGTGGAACATTTTAAAGTTATTAATTATCCAACCGACCCTTCTTATGATAACATATTTTTAAAAGTTAAAAATCCTAGAGTACATCCTGTTGATCAAAATATTTATAACTTATTTAGTATACATAATTTGTTGCAACACAAAATGACTGGTACTTTGAATCAAAAATTGTATGTAGTTATTGTTTCAAAGTACCTTAGTTTTTCCAGAAATCGAGTGTACGGTTTGCTTATCGATTAAAGTTTCTAGTAATTAACTTTGAAGCAGTACTGGGTATAAAGCTTCTATTTTGAGTAGCCCAATTTGGTTATTCAATGTGTTAAACTTAAAGGTTACATTTAATCTCAGTTGCTCAATTTGGGTAGCCCAATTTTATCTAATTTGCTCAAAATTGGAGAGCAGGTTTGGTTTTAATTATATTTTACCTTAAAATTTAAACTTAAATGATATTGTGGGTTTTTAGAGGTATTGCTCAATTTAGATATATTTAGTTAGATTACAAATTTAAATAGCTCAATTTTGTTTTCCACTTATCACTTTACATTAGAAATCTGTACGACTCACTTTAACAGGAAAATCAACATTTGCTGATCAAATGTTAAGGTGGTCAACTTTAATGTTGAGTAAATAGCCCAGCCGACCCAATAAAACTGTCAAGGCAGCAACTTAAATAAAATATAAGATCTGGTTATAGTTTTTAAGAATTCCTAAATTATTTCAGTCCCAAAACCACCAATTTCCCACAGTTAAAGTTCTTTTACTAAAAAAATAGATCTACCAAAATTAGTTACATATGATACCACTATTCAGATAAAGGTAGTCTGTGTAGGATGAAACTATTTTTAGTTAAAAATGTAAACTTAGAAACATAGAAAAGTTCTAGTCTATCAATTGTATTCCAAAATTAAGTAGCTCAATTTTGTTATTAACTGTGATTTACTTTGACTAGATCATCTCAGATGGATACTGTATTTATAGTAGTTAACATAACCCTTTATCTTTTATTGCTCAAAATGTATAAACAGTTTAACTATGCATTTATAAGTATTAATAAAATATGAAAGATAGTTATACATTTCAATAACTACTTCATAAAAGTGAGTTGTTAAAGTAGCTCAGCTTTTTTGATAGGCTAAAATAAGTTTACTTCATTAAATCGAGCACACGTAAAATTTGTTTCTAAATAATATTAATAATATGTCAAGCTAAAAACTTGAAAAAGGCCTGCATATTTACAAAAACGGAAAATTTTTAAAATGAGAGGAGGCTTGGTACTTGTAGCTCAAAACTTAATTTCTAGGTATTAAATGGTACTTGTAGCTCAAAACTTAATTTCTAGGTATTAAATGCAATCTTGTTTTAAATTTTAGTAGCTCAATTTTGTTATTAATTGTTAATGGTAACTTAAAATGTTAACTAATCTGATTAAAATTAAAAATAACATTGTTTAGCCCTATTTGTGTTCATTTTTAGGCTATTTTTGCTGATTTAGTACCTCAAATTGGGTTTTTCATAATGGTTTACTTTGATTGCAGAACTTAATTGCTTTTTGCCTGCTGTCTATGCTTATATATCGACTTCAAGCTTAACAATTCTTAATTTTAAAATGATCAAAATCTAAGTCACTTTATTTTGCTCAAAATGCATCCACGATTGTATTTGTCATCTACAATTTTTCATAATGTATTCCAACAAATATTTTGAACTGATTTCCAACAACTAAAGTTAACGTCATAAAGTACATGTACATTTCCTTTAATGGAAATATGTTGAAATAAGAAGTTGTAACTTTAAACTATTTGTAGCTTAAAATTTATTTTAAAATTTTATTTTGATTTTCAATTTTGCTCATAATTATATCTCGTTTAATTTTGTTACCGACAACAATGTAGAACATTTAAAATGTAACTAACCAATTTCTCTTTTTGATAAACATATTTTGAAAAGTTGAAAAACTTAGAAAACATCATGTTGCTCAATATATATATATATATATATATATATATATATATATATATATATATATATATATATATATATATATATATATATATATATATATATATATATATATATATATATATATATATATATATATATATATATATATATATATATATATATATATATATATATATATATATGACTCTTTTAACCTCTTATTTGAATGACTACTACTTTGAATCAATGATTGTAAATAATTATTGATTGAAAGTGGCTATGTTTTTCCAGAATTGTCATGACCAGAAATTGATCCTTAACTCGATCCGAAGCTTCCATTTTAATTACATATTTGAGTAGTCCTATTTTGTTATTCATTGTAGTAAGGCAATAACGTAAAGATTATATTTATTATAATTTGCTCAAAATCGGAAAACATGATTGGTTTAATTTACTGTTCATTTCATTTGAGTAGCCCAATTTGGTTATTCATTGCAGTTAACTTAATTGGCGCTTTGATGAATTTGCTCAAAATCCACGTTAATTTGTGGGGTGTTGTCCTTTACAATTTATGTATGTTGCTGCAGTCTTAGAAGTATTTTTTGTCATTGGCTCTATTCTGACTCATGTTTTGAATTGCCCGAATATTATATATCTTTATTGCTAAACGTTAGCATAAAAAGCAGTAGTCCCCTTTCTTACCAGGTCGTGGTTCTCTTTATCGTTTTCAGTTCCGTCTGTTTTTGATAATATTGACAGCATTTGAATATCTAAAGAATATCTAAAACTTTATGCTGTAACTCAGCTATTATGTCATTACTTTCATAGGTATGATGTAGACCTCTAGCCATAACCTTTATAAGTCTATCTTGCCTATCTTCATAATTATACCATTGAAACTTGTCAGCGTTAAGTTTCATGGTTAGTGCTCGATATGTTTCTGAGTTTGGTACATTTACCTTCCAGACTTTGTTGTTTAGTACTACTAGTTTGTAATCCTTATCAGTGATAGTTTTCATCAAGGGATTGATAGTCGTGGCTGATTTATCTTTTTTGGTTTAGGATCTTTATTGCACTGAGTTGTTGCATTATGTCCGGGTTACTTGCTCAATATTTTCTTGTTGGTTTTGGTTTTCATTACGCTGAGTTTTATTATTATTCGTATATTGGGTGCCGCTTCTCCAATATATTCTGGCGATGGATTTGCTTTTATTTTCTTTATGAGCTTGCTTTTTTCAATGTCCAGGTGGTCGCTAGGTGGTTCGTCTTCGTCAGTAACTTCCATTTTTATTGTTACTGTTTTTCTAGTTTTATTGTCACGAGTGTGTTTGCTCAAATGCTTTATTGTTTAGTCATATTTTGACGTTTAAAAAAATTCATGTCTTAAATTATTGAAAAATAATTAAAATATTTTAATTAACTTTTCCGGTGGTTTAGTGATGATTAAGGTGTTGGCTTAAAGTTGCCAAGACTTAACTTACCTGAGCTCAATTTTTTTAGGGTTTTTTTAAAATTTTGTAGGCAAATTTAGAATTTTTAAATTTTACCTTGTCCTAAATTTAATATTATGTTAAATAGGTTATGAATTAAAAATGCTATACATATTTTGAGTTCAGTAAAATTTAATCAAAATATGTTTCAAAATATAAGCTTTAGAAACCCGATCGCCTTATATCATTCAGGATTTATATATTCAATGCATTTCGAATAAGGTTTTTAAGTTTTTAAAATTCTTAGTAAAAATTTGAACTTGAAAGCGGCCTTTCAAGATCAGTTCAAAACCGAATATTTTAACACCTATTTTCTAAAATAGGAACATTCTCGAATCTTTTTAACTTAACTGCGGCTGTTGTAACTCGCCTTAACTACAGTACAAAAACTATAAAATGTATCCTAAAACCAAAATTAACAATGCAGGCTTTTGTTATCAGTTAAAAATCAAATATTTTAAAACATTTTCCTAAATATGCAAAGCTATAGACTGTATTAATTTTGATGTTTTGCAAAATTCTGGAATCTTTTTAACTTAACTGCGGTTATTGAAACTCGCCTTAACTCCAATACAAAACAATAAAGTTATCCTAAAACCAAAATTAACGACGTTCAGTCTTTTGAAATCAGTTGAAAATTGAATATTTTCCAAAATTTGCTAGGCTATAGACTGTGTAAATTTTGATTTTTCGGAAAATTCTTGAATCTTTTTAACTTAACTGTGGCTGTCAAAATTAGCATTAACTACTGTAAAAACAATAGAATCTATTCTAAAACCAAAATTAACGACGTTGCAGCCTTTTGAAATCAGTAAAAAATCCAATATTTTAACACATATTTTTCAAAATATGCAAGGCTATAACTGCATAAATTTAGATTTTTAGGAAAATTCTCGAATCTTTTTAACTTAAGTGCGGTTATTGAAACTTGCCTTAATTACAGTACAAAAACAATAAAATTTATCCTAAACCCAAAATTATGATGCAGCCAATTGAAAATCAAATATTTCAAAACATTTTCCAAAATATGCAAGGCTATAACTGTAAAAACATTGATTTTTCGGAAAATTCTCGAATCTTTTACTTTAGCTTTTGAAACTCGCCTTAGCTACAGTAAAAAACAAAAAATTTATCCTAAAACCAAACTGATGATGCAGCCTTTTGATATCAGAGGAAAATCAAATATTTTAAAACAATTTTATTAACAAAAATGTCAAAGAAAAGTAGTAGCTTAATATTTTCTAGCGGTTAATCGAGCAACTTTATAAAAATATCTATATTCTTAAAGGAAGAATTAATCTTTTCAAAAACTGCTATTTATTTATGTAAATCTGGTGTAAACACAGCACTTAATCTTTCAAATAATTTGTACACATAATATGATTTCTGCCACTCTGTTTGACATTTTTAGTGGATGTCAATGTTATTTGGCCATTATGGAACTATATGGAAATTTAAAAATATTGTTAAATATTTGTTTAAAATTTCTAATTGTAAGTGATAACTATGTAGTAATGCACCTTTTGTCATTTATTTGTTCAGAAAATCCAAGATGCACAAAACAAATTTTAAATGTTGGTTATTTATTTCGTATACAAATCTGATGGAACTAAATAAATTTTTATCTCTATATCCTTGTGGTATCCAGTCAGTCAAATAATTTATCATATTTAATTAGAAATTATGTTTATTCAATCAGAGTAACTACATATATAATTATGCAAATTTTGCACACTCACCTTTCAATCACCATCGCCGTCAGACGCCTTTCGGTATGACTTCATTTCCCATTACATTTTAATATATGTAAGCGCACGTGATATTCTAAAATAATAAGAATAAGAAACCAATCGTTTATAAATTAATATGCTAAACACTTTATAAATCAAAATCATTTTGACTTGTGCCTAAAAAGCCATAAATATTATTTTTTATATAATTTCTCATAATAATCTTGACGTGACGCTTAAACTTCTATACATAATAATAATAATTGTAATACATTTAGCAACTTTACTAATTCATAAGGCATTTGAATATGGCCTAATTAAAAATTCATTGCATATACATATGACTCGTACCTAAACATAAAAAAAAAAAAATTTGTACGAATTTACATGAACAATTAAAACACAATCAATCAAAAAACCAGTCACCCAAAAGCTCTAAGAAGGCACACAAACAACAACAAAATGAACAATATACAAAAGACGCGTAACAATAAATTAAATTAAATGAAAATAATTCTTTCGTCTGCGCGTCTTTAAGACTCTCTCGAGTAGTTTTTTTTTGTATTTTATTATTATTGTTAATTTTATATAATTTACATTTTTAATGCTGTGGACTGAATTATAAACATTTCGTTCGTTTTTTATAAATTTTTTTTTATTTTTATTTATAAACATTTTATAAATAATGTAAACATAATTAATACGATATACAACATATTTTATGTATTATATATATATATATATATATATATATATATATATATATATATATATATATATATATATATATATATATATATATATATATCGCTTGGTACTTTTATGTTACAATGTTGTAAGTTTTTTTACTATGAGCAGACATATAGTTGAAAAGAGCTAGTGTTTCGAGAGCTTCTCTCTTAAGTTAAAACTGTCGTAGCTCAAAGGATATGTTAAATTTTTAACATAAAGACAGTCTCTGCAGTCAGTAATAGTTCAGTAAGTTTAGCAGAATCTGGGCTTAGAAAATTGCATAGTTCTATACTTTTTAAATGTTTGTGATGACATTAGGAGTAATATTAATATAAAGAACTTAAAGTCCTAATTGGAAAATTGACTTTCAACTACCTTCCTTATTTACGGCGTGTCTCAGGGCTCAGTGCTGGGTCCGTTATTATTTAGAATATTTATTTGAATATTGGTTTAATAAATTAACCATTTTAACCATTTAATGATATATCGCATATACACAAAATATTTGGTGGTAAACTATAATAATAGAAATTTGTCCACTTTCTAAAGGATTTATATTAATTTGTTTTGTTTTTTAACCGGTGTTTTGAGTACGTTCTAATCGAGAAATAAAAGCCATCTTTGAGAGTATGTGAACGAACTTTCCTAATTATTCATTTGCCAAATTAGCTAAGTTGCAGAGAATTTAAAATATTTGAAAAAAGAACTTGAAAAAATTCTTTGTTGAGTTATTGTAATTTTAGCAAAAACGTGATAACAAAGCAAATAAAATAAGGTATAATTTTTTTAGTTCGTAAACTAAGCACTATTCGAAAGAATTTTGGGTGCTTTCAAGAATTCAGCGACTACAGAATTCAGCAAGTTTTAAAATTTTACGTTCAAAATTTCATTATCTCAGCAAATGCTGCACCGCTCAAAAATTAAGTTTTGTCGTGCAGTCGCAAGTTTATGTTGTATTATATTAACTACAAACTGTCAACAAATATCATTTTTTTATATTATTTTTTATTAATTTAAATTGTTTCATGTTTTGTTGATATTTATTATCACTAAAATTTTAATTTTTTTGATTCTAATCAATTTTTTTATAATTACTGACACAATAAACAACAATTTTAGGTTATGTCAAAATTTGAAGCGGTTGACCGTATTAAAATACAGGCGCTGTCGGACTGTTTTCGCAGTCGCTGAATTCTTGAAAGCATCCATTAATTGTCTTTATTGAAAACATTACTGAAAACAAAATTAAAGTTACCGCATTTAATGCGGATTTCAAGATAGTTTGAAGGGAACAATCACTTGTTCGCTCTACAAAAATTGGCACATGATTCAAAAGTGACATTTGGCTCTTAAAAAAAGATTTATTAAAAGCCAAGATTGCGTTTCGACTTCTATATAATTAATTTGGTCTCAGATTATTCCTCAAATATTTATTTTATATAGATATTTTATTATAGTTTATATATAGTTTTGTAGTGCATATTTGTGTAAATAATATTACATATTAATATTACAAAATGACAAAAAAAAAAAAAATATAGCTTGTCTCATTTTATATCAGCTTTACAAACACAGAAAAAAAAATTAAGCAAAAACACATCGAAGTGAGGTTATGTTGTACCCGACTAAAAAAATCGTTTCATTTTGATGCGTTCGTAAACTGTCAAAAATTATACCATTTTAGATTTTGTCAGCCGAATTTTATTTTTTTTTGACATTTTTTATGACAATGCCTTAACAATGCCTAGTTCAATCAGGAAAATTTGTTCGTGAAATTTGGCGAATTCTAAATCTAAATGTTTCTGTTGTTGATCGTACGTGGCATCGACTTTTAAACACCACAGTGTTCGCTCGTGAATGATCTGGTCGAAAAACGGCTACACCGAGAGAAAATCACGATATCGCATATTTTGGTTTTTGGCAGGTTTTTACCCATTATTTTATATGTAGATAGTAGATAGCATCCGTTACTGTTTTTCTTAGATAATATGCCTTGAAAATATAGAAGTTCCCTCTCGATTGATCGACCTGAACAATTGTAGGAGTGTTAGGATGCTAATTTTGATATACTGTTAGTCTTAGTTTGCAAAAATTTTGTTTTCTGCATATTTGCTGTTACCTTTTTTTATCACAAAAAAGGTTACTCAGGCTTGGTTTTTCATGTCATTGATTTGACCTTTTCTTTTCTGAAGTTAGATAGTACTCGTACTTTTTGATTTTTTTCGTCGTTTAATACAAATGCTATAATCGTATATATTCGCAAGCAAATATATTTGGCAGAGAAAATGCAAAGGTTAAAAAAATTGGTCCCCTGGGGTTGATTGCATTAATTCCGAGCTGTTGATATTCTGAGGGGATACTTTGTGATATTATCTTTTCGACCTTATCAAATTAGTATGGCAAAGCAAAGTTATGCCCTATCCTTAAAAAAGAAGATCGCTCAAAATGAGAAAACTATCACGGGTTTACTCTCCTTTGCACAACATACAAATTAATGTCGTAAATAGTATTGGAAAGAATCACTCCCCTCGCGGAGAAAATTGTACGTGACAAATACATGACAAATATGTGCTTTTGTGTAAAATGACAGTATTGAAGGCACATTATTGTGTCGAAATTGAAAACAAGCTATCAGATATTTTTGCAATTAGCTGTGGTGTGTTCGGCAAGGATATGCTCTGGCCCCGATACTCTTTAATCTCATCTTAGAAATTATATTTCGTAAAAGTAAAACCTCAGGATTCTCAGCTTTCGTTGATTTTCGACAAAATCAATGAGTCTAAAACAAAATATATGTTCACTCTGTTTTAGAGACTAAGACCGTTTTGTAAGCCGATCCTAAGCGGATCGTGCAGCGATCTGAAAGGAGAGCTGTCATTTGGCGAGTGCAGTGGTTGTTGTCGACGACAATAGCGACAGGGGTAGAGAAAAAATTATACAAAAATTGTAATCAGTGGAACTCGAATCAATTTTGATAGTATTTTAGTTGAAAATAACCAAGGCTTGTCGTAAATAGACTTCAAGTATTTATTTTGAGCAATTTAAAACTTCCTGATGAGAGTTTTAGCGCTTGCATACCAAACTGGTAAGGCATATATTAGAATACTCTGAAGTATGAGCAAATATAGAAAGATTTTGGGCTTCCGATTAAGTAAACTATATAAGAGTTTAAAAACATTATTACATTTTTTTGTCATAATTGTCATACAAAGATATTTTATATTTTCAGATCACTGTTTCGGAAGCAGTTATAGGAAGCAGATTATGTAATTTTTCGAGTAATATAAATTTCCTGGGTCCTAATGGGGTTTTCTTTTGGGGTTTTATTGTAATAATTAACAACTTTATTAATAGTTTGAGCATCAGCAATGATTTGTGTTATGTTAATGTCTGATACAAATATTGTTGTATGAGCAAAGTGTGAATTACTTGTAAACAACGTGTTATTGTTGGCAGTAAAAATGTTATAAAGACATGACGAAAGTCCAGCACCTGAAGTACAACACATAGATTTGGTTTTAAGTCAAATGTGGATTCTCTAATAAGAACAAAAAAAAAAAAATCTGTCACTGTGAAATTAGATCAGCTTGTAAATTAGCCCTAATTTCATGCCAAACTTTGTCGAATGTTTTTGCGAGATCTAGAAATTCAGGGCAGTTAATTGTTAATGTGATAAACTTTCTTTAGCAAAATTACAGATTCTAAGAAGCTGACGACTAGTTAGGGAATATTTTATTTGACTCAATAAAGTTCACAATGCTTGTTAATAAAACTCTCTCCAAGATGTTTCCATAATAGCTTGTTTCCAAATGGGTTTGTAATTTTCATTTCTGAATTTATCAATTGATTTTTTTGCTACTAGCAGTACTTGAGCTATTTTCCAGTACTTGAGCTATTAAAATTTCTGTACGAGAACTCTTTGAAAAGTTATAGCAATTTTAGCAAGGAAATCTAGAACGCGTTTTTTTTGGCACAGAGTATATTGTTTTGATTCAAAATTGTACGAATATCACAATATGGTAAATTCCGAATAACTAGAGGTGTTATAATTAGATAAAGTGGGTTTATCTTTAGTAACGTTCACAACTGGTTTATTAATTTTATCAATTTCGGTAAAACTATTTGATGCTGGGATGTTTGTTGGATGGTAAATACCATCATCATCACTTTGAAATATATTTGTGTTATCGAGCATTTTGGCAAAGCCATTATCATCATTACGATGAATGATGATTTGCTTAGTACTCAAAATCGAACAAAAATGTTTTTGAGCGACTTAAACTTCTTTAAATATTGAATGTAATTTCAATTATAAATTAAAATTAATAACTATATGAATTATAATAACTGTTAATAATTTTAGAATTATAAGAAAAGTGAGCTACTACAAAATCGTTGTTGACTCCATGACAAACATCGAACGAATGATATCAAAACGATATGACTGGTCGATATTCTGGACGATTTTCTTAATTTCGCGTTTTCGGGATTGATTTTGTTGAATAATTGTATATTGATTCTTTGTGTTAGTCAAAATCTTGAAATTTTGGCCTTTTACTATCACTACTTGTAGATAAATCGTCATGATTTTTATTGCCCTATTCTATGTAGATAGTCTTCAAATGCATATGACAACCTTTTGTAGATTCACTCTTTATTTTTAATACTGATTGATTGATTGATTGATGAGAGACCAAGCGCTTGTCAAGTGTTCCGGTTCATAGCCTTTTTACATTTAACAAACGGTAGGATAGGAGGGATTTTCATATATTTATATTTCTAAAAATATTTTTCCAGGCATGATAGAAACAATGGGGTGTCTGAAACCCCCACGATCATTACGGCACAATTCTATTCTATTGTTGGTGTAGGGAAAGGAAAGATATGTCTATAATGACAGAAATGGTCCGGTTTCCTGGTGGCCAATATCCAAACTACTGTTAGCATAAGACAATAATAATTTTATTGCACTTTGTTTTCTGTATTCTGACATTTCTTATCAGCAATTCCAGTTTCTTTCTGCAAAAAAAATTCCCTAAAAACAAAATCTATTAATGGGCTGATTTCACCGAGCTGCTGTAATAAATTAAATTAGTTTTTGCCTGAAATTTACAATTAATTAATTTATTACATCATTAAAAATATAAAATTATAAAAGTTATAATATAAATTAGATTTTAATTTAATCAGTTATGTAATGGCCGAAAATCTAATTTATATACACTTTATTTGACACAAAACTTCAAAATTAATTTTTAATTAATTAAAAAAAATGGTTAAACATTACAAATCAATCGAATTAACCGTTTTAAGACCAATACCCCACTCTTTATTTTTAATACTGATCAATATATTTCACACTTTGACGATTGTCCTTTCGTTAAAATAAAGAATTTTTAGTTTATTTTTAAATTATTATCAAAAATAATAGTTTTTCTTCTTAAGTATTTAAGTATGGTTTTGTAAAATTAATCCAAGCTAGCGTGATGGCAAGTCTTGAGTGATTGATATTACCTATTTATGTTTTCGGTTCCCGGAATCCTTCATATTTATTAAAGACCACTTTATGTCGACAAATACCGTTTTAACTTAGCTATATTTAAATCACCGTTTGTAATAACCGAGCAAATTTGATGCAGTAGTTAAAGTTGCAGTGGTTTTATTATAAGGAAGTAAGTTCGAATTCCAATAGAGGTTACTTCCAATAACTTTTCAATTAAGTAAATTAGTAGAATTGACTAAAGATAGAAAAAAATTAATCGACCTATCACGTGCGTTGACCGAGTACAATATACTTCCGATAACCGCATACTATTCTTAATAAGAATACGATAAAGGTCATAAACTTGTTACATATATATACGAATATTCTTAATAATCAATTCGGTCAATTAAGGAAAAATTTAATTCTACATTATAATTTCATCGAAACCATGCCCGCAAACGACCAATAATAAAGCGGTACATATAGTTAATATTTAAAGTTACAGAAAAATACAAAAAGCTTTTCTTATACGAGAGTCGTCTATACATAAAAATAAATTAAATTAAAAAAATTATACATGTATTGTCCAGTTTATATATTTTCTTTTTGTTAATTTTTTTTTATTTTTTTTTATATTTGTCCGATATATCGAATGTCTCGTAATCGATGAATTCAATCTACCGACAAAAAATACAAAGTTAAGAATAAGAAAAAAAATTACGTTCCAAACAATACAATAAAGTTTTATAAAAATAAATAAGAACAAACTTTAAAATAAAAAAAAAATCGATTACAATTTTTATAATAAATAAATAAATAAAACTTTAAGAAAATTTTATATATAAAGAAAAATGTTTACCGATTACTTTTATATATATAGGTAATATATATATTTATAAGAAAGTAATCTTTGATTCGATTGTGATCCTAACTAATATTTATATAGTGATGAAATCTTATTAAAAAAAAAAAAATAAATAAATTTCATGACATATTAAAATTCTAAAAATGTTTTAGATTTCATAAAAAACAACAAACATTTTTTTACGAAAATAAAAGCGGGACCATTTCATAATTACATTCCATCTCGCCTTGAAATTCGATTAATACAAAAATTCACTTTTAGTACAAAAAAATTAAGAAAATTGCAAAAAAAATTCTTTCGATGAGTTTCCTAAAAATTTGATAAAATAATTAATTGGACATTTAGATACGTTAACGGTCGATACATTTTTATAAATTCACCAAAATTCTGCAAATTTTATGCAATCGAATTATGAAAGTATCTATACAAAAAAAAACATCTTATAATTGAAATTATGTAATTTATTGTCAAATACACAATAGTTTTTGTGAGCGCGGTTTGCTTATAAATGACATCAGTTACCTTGGTCTCCTAACCATTTACCTTTCACTTATATAACTATATATATATAATTGCTTTGTGTCAAGAAAAACAATCAAAGATCTAATCTGTAACATTTAAATAAAATATATATATCATTTTCGATACGGTCCAAAATTTTCGCGAGCTCGCGACACATTCATCATCGTGCAACTCTTAAAGCGACACTAAAAACGTCTTATTATAACAATTACACCGCGCATTATTATAAAAAAAAGATCATAATATATGAGTTGGAAGTATTTAAATTTCAATAAAACCTAATTTTATTGTTTGTTGTATTTATCGAGATACATAATATATTTCTTGTGTGTGTGCGCGCTTACTTCTCCTCCAATGAGTACGAGCAGCATAAAATAATATCAATATACAATTAACAATAACAATGGCCATAGAGTCGACTTTTTTTTATATTTCTGTATAAATATAAAGATTTTTTACTTATTTCGTTTGCTTATTTGTATTGCGTAGGAATGTGTATTACGTTATACTATAAATAAAATTGAAAATTTTCAAAAAAAAAATAAAATTGAGAAGCTGAAGATATTTACAAGACGGAAAAAATAAATAAAATAATTTATTTAAGAAAAACAGTAGAAAAAACTTTAAAAATAAAAAAAAATAATAATAATGTTTTTATGTTGTTGTTGATTCTATTGTAATGTGTTTAGTAGTGGCAGAAGATTTAATGGTCAGTATTTAGTATGTACTAGTATCTGTCAAAAATTAAAAGCTGGTGAGAAGTGACATAAACCAGTGGTAACAATACACAAAAGTGATAAACGTCACCTTTATGTAAAAGTCACTAAAAACCAATCATTATAATGTTTACTAATCTGAGGTACTTTTCACTAAAAGTTTTTTACTGAAAATCTTTCTTTAGCTTGTTGATATTACCAAAATGTGACAAATTTATATTTTCTAAAAGTGATAAAAGTTCAAAAAAATTTATAAATGCCATTTTTATGTAAAAATCACTAAAAATTGCGTGTTTACTCATTATTTTTTACTACTTTGAAGTACTTTTCACTAAAAGTGATATTATCACTTTTTTATTTTTATTGAAAATATTTATTTATGTTACGTTTTGTTAACAGTTAAAAAATATTTTAAAATTCTAAAAAAAGTATTTATTGTGCATTTTTACTAAAATGTCATCAATAAGTGACGACAATCAGTATTTTTAAGAACGGTGATAAAAATACAAAACAGTAATAATCATTACTTAAGCCATTAAAAAAGATCAATTGATTTTCTTCGACTGTTGATTACTTTTAGATACTTATCACTAAAGTGATGTTATTACTTATTTGCACTTTTATTGGAGTTTTTGTTTTTGTTTTTGTTTTTGGTCACTTTTATTTACAAGATGACAAAAGTAACAAAAAGTGATAAATGTCACTTTTATGTAAAAGTCACTAAAAAGAGATCATTATAATCTACTATTTGGTACTTTTCACTAAAGTGATGTTCTCACTTTTTCACGTTTTTTGAAAGTCTTAATTTTTACTTTTTGGCTTTGGTCAGTTTTATAAAATTTTTACCTACAATTTTATATAAGTGATAAAAATAAGCAATTTAGTTTAAGTGAAAAATTAAAAAATATTTATAAATGTCTCTTCTATGTAAAAAATTCCTAATAATAGATTATTGTGTGTTTTCTTATTAATTTTTACTAGTTTTAAGTACTTTTCACTAAAAGTGATTTGACTAAAAGTGACTTGCAGGGTAAAATATATTGGCTTGAAAGCCGTACCCAACTGTTCAACTAAACCTAACAAATTTGAGTGTAGCTTATAAATATTAAAATTTAATGTCGATATTTTAGAAACCAAAATTGACGAAATTTTGCATTATCAGTTTTCAATAATTTTTTTCAGAATCACTGGTTTACCGGTTCTTAACCAGTTCTCAATTTCGATTTTGGTGGGACACCAAGATAGCTGTTTATTTCAATGGGAATAGGCTGTCTACAGCAAATATAAGATTGGTCCCAAAACGCTTCCTTGTGGAACGCCTGTTCTAATGTGTATTAATATTTTATGCCAAATTTTGTCGAAAGCTCTAAAGTGTGTTTGACTGCATTGACAATCCTGTGGATTTACATTCTGATTTTGGAAGTTTTCTGTTTTCTTAATAACATTTTTTCAAATATAGCTTTGACATTGTGGGTAGCGTGCTTATTGAACGAAATTACAAAATTCTTGAGGCCCTATTATGGAACAAATCGAATTTCGCATTTTTTGCGGTTTTGCGGATGCGAAGCGTCGCTTTCATTTGTATTAGAAAATGCGACTGTCGCATATCGTATTGCCATTAGAGAATTTTTTTTTGGGTAATTTGTTTAATGTCAAATAACAATATCTGTCAATATTTATAACCCCAATTAGATCCGAAAATCGCAGTGTCTGAGTGTAGTTTTTTACTAATTTTCAATAAATATAAAAATATAAATATTAAAATTGGATTGTGTTAGTTTATCTTTCAGGTTGGCCTACAACGTATTAATTTTTAATTTATACTACATCAAATTTTTAGCCAAAAGTCTCATGTTCCACCATGAATACAACGAGAATATTTTGATATATTTTTTAATGCACGGCAAGGACTATTTATTTACGAATATATATATCGAATATACGATATCGCATGAAATTGCTAAATCGCATTTTTTTCATAATAGGGCCGCTGTTTCATCTTTTCCAGGCTTATGTATCATTGGATTTTTAGATATTTTCTACTTTTGAGAAATATGCCTAGGTCGCATTATTGCGTTGAAAATCAACATTATTTGTTTAATGCATATGTCCGGTTACTCTTTAAAATTTTTCGGTAATAAAAGCAGTTATGCAATTTATGCAGGTTTTTATTGTGTTTCTAACTGCAAATTTTTGTGGTTTAAAATTAGAATCATCCGCTGTTCGGTCTAGTAGCATATAGTTGCTAGCGTGTTTAAATGGTGAGAATACGCACTTCAAATAAGTAGCAAAAGCATTGGCTTTTTCTTAATCACTTCTCTTCCAATTTCTAGACTTCCAAAGTCTAATTAGCGAACTTGTGTTTATCGATCTCTTGGAATGTCTGTTCAATTAAATAATTTTGGACACTTCTTCTTTCCTCAGAACTTCTCTCAGACTTCTAATTGCTCGATTTAATTTCCATTTTAATTTTAAAGATCTTTGGTGTTGCCATTGTCTTCGTATTTTCCGCATTTCTTGAATTAACTTTTGGATATTTCCAGAAAGTATATTCATTCATTCCAAAGCACTGATGTCAGGTGCTGTTACACCATTGTTCAAAAAATATTCTAAGCGTGTCTAATAATTAGGCCTGTCACACTTTTAAGTACATTTTCTGAAATGTTTGATAAACTTATTAAATTCAGGTTAATGAATTATCTGGATAAAATTAATTGGCTAGGATTTAAAAAAATCACTATTCTTGCAAAAAAAAAAAATATGTGTACACAAAAAAATTAGTATTCGTGCACAAAATAATTATTAAACGAACACAAACAAAAGAGTTTTCTGGAAAGGAAAAAATTTATCTGTGCATAAAAATAATAAATCTTGGACAAAATTTTACCACCAAAAATCCTATGTCTGTTCAGCAATTTTGTTAAAAAAAATGCTTTGTCCATAAAAATAATGAATCAGGCACAAAATTTTATACCCGTTATAAAAAATATAGAATTGTTAAACGCTTCGATAATTCTCGCGGGCTGGTAGGATTTTTTATTCCGGAGTTTTTATCCTATAAATTTCTATTCTTAAATTTTTTATCACATGGTTTTCAATCCTGGGCTTTACCGGATTATTTTTGAACCTAATATATTTTATCCTAGCATTTTTATTCGATGATTTTTTACCCTAGGATATTTAATCCTAAGATTTTTTATCCCTAGTTTTTTATTCTAGGATTTTTTACCGAAGTAGTTTTTACCTTAGGGGTTTTTATCCCGGATTTTTTATCCTATAAGATCCTTCTAGGGTTTTTTATCCCGGATTTTGTATCCTAAGATTTTTTATTTCGAATTTTTTATTCCTCGATTTTTTATCCCAGGTTTTTTTCCTTAGTATCTTATATCCTGAATTTTTATCTAGTATATTTATCTTCGATTTTTTATCTAGAATTTTAGTTCCGTTACTTTTTATCCTAGGAATTTATTTTAGAATTTTTTATCTAAGATTTTTTATCTTATGATTTTTATCAAAGAATTTCAGATCCCGGATTTTTTCGCCTAGAATTTTTATCCTTAATTTTTCCTCGCAGTCCTCTGCAGGGCTTTCGATTTGAAGAACTTTAGAAAACTGCAGTGGATGTAGGAACCGGGATCAGCATACATGTTTCATTGCGTGCAGAACAAAGGATCGGCTTATTTAAATAAAATATTTCGTTCTAGGGTCGGTCGCTGCACTGAGAAAATATAAGCGGAAAAATAATTTAAAAAAAAAAAAAAGATTTTTTAATTTTAAAATTTTGTGCATGGTATATTATTTTTTATGCACAAATAATTTTTCCGCCGAACATTTAATTATTTTGATGGTGAAATTTTGTGCATTTTTAATTTTTTTTATGTACGAATATTATTATCCTAAATTTATTTTTTTGATAGAAGGTAGTTTAGTTTTCTTCATTGACTTCTCTAAAGCAATCGATACCGTTATTCGTTAATTATAGTATTTTGTTAAAAAAGCTGTCTCGTATGGGTTTTAGAGGTATTAAATTAAACTCTTTTAAATTTTGTTTGAAAAGTCGTGTGCAAAGTGTTAGCAAAGATATCTATAAAGAAGTAAAGTTACTCAGTATCGTGTTATGAGTCCAGCTGTAATGATTTGTGCATGTCAATTGAAATCGTTATTTCGTTTAAATATTTTGGATTGAATCTAAATGCACAACTTTACTATAAAGAGTATGTGGGTTAAAAAAAAACTTTGCCAAGCCTTATGAACTCTTTTACATCTGCGCAGTCTTTTTATATCATATAAGTTGTTAAATGTTTCGATCATGCGTTAGTCGAGTCACAATTTACCTGATTAATATTAAAACATTATGGACGATCCACAAACCTTTTTGTTATTTCCCGCTTACCTCACGGTTTAGTGAGAAGTAACTATCCCTTATAATTTTCTATGTACATTATTGGCTTAATCAAAGTGAGAAGAATTATCAGTGCATTATAATTTAGAAAAAATCGTAAGATTCTTTCTCGTTGGATTTATCTTAACAGTTCTCTTATTTCGTTTTTCTGTTAAAAATTCTGTTAAAGGCTTAGAATTAGTTTTTAATAAAATTATAACTTGAGGTGACTATTTAGTTGGTACTAGTAAAATTGTATTTGGAATGCCTAGTTGTTTGTATAAAGTAGGCTCGGTTAATAGATAGCAAATTTAAGAGGCGAAATTTTGTCTTATCTTCTGCCCTAATTAATTTATGGTGAAGTAGTTCCATATTCGATTATTTTTTTGAAGTGTAGTTTGATCGTTTTTTATGAACTTTTTTTTATGAAAACTTTATTGAATTCCCGACCAATATTCGTAGTTTGATCGTTTTTTATGAACTTTTTTTTATGAAAACTTTATTGAATTCCCGACCAACATTCCTTGTAATTGTTCATTAAATTTTGGTAAATTTTTACTTTCAAGTATTGAAAGTTTTTTACTCCATTGCTAAAAATATTATCTGACTGACATCTAATAACGTTTAGAGGTTCTAAATTTTATATGTCCAAAATAATGCTGAATACTTAATAAATCAAGTCATAATTGTATTTATAGTGGTAGTCAATGTGATCAATAAATTGGCACTGTCTAAAATTAAATCATCTGCCTAAAATAAACAACTGAATAAAATTTTGACTTAACTGCCACCAAAATGTGAAAAATAATAGTAAAAGTGATAGTAAAAAGAAAGTTATCATTACATTTATTTAAAAGTCACTATAGCTAAAGAAAATTGTAGATTTAAATGTTTACTAGTTTTAGGTACTTTTCACTAAAGTGACGTCATCACTTTTTTCACTTTTATTTTAAAAGTTAATCCATTTTAAGGCTTTTGCAATGTCTGAAATCGTTGAGCATAATTATACTTGTATTATTGAATGAGTTGGTCTATAAGGCGCAGTTTCCTTTATGTTGGTTTTCCAGGTTTTATTATCATAATTATTTTTGCAATTTCAATTCTTTAAAAGTTGCTGCAGGCAAGATCGTAACCAGGAGCTTTTATACAATTAATAATCAATTTAATCTCACTTCCTTTGGTGAATTCGGTAGAACTTTTTAACTTTCTTTTTCAATTCCTACCGTTATTATATAGGATTGGAAGATAAGGTTTTCCGCAAATCTTTGAACTGTATGTTCCTTATTTCGAGCACTCATTTTTTACCTGATATCTCTATTAGAGGTGCCTGTAAAGTTCGTCTTTTAATTTGTTTGGTTGTTCTCCAAATTGAATAATTAGTTCTGCCGTTGTTGCGGGTAATTTTTTTAGACAGTCACGCAAATTTCCATAAATTAGTTGGTTTCATTTATTTTATTTTTAATTTTTGGGGTATTTTTCGTTTCTGCCTTGTTTAGCAAACATATTTATCTTTAAGAATAGCTTCATTGTCAACTCAATAATTCTAATCAAGTTGGCATTCATTTCTTGATGCTATTTAGTCTAATAACATGTTCACTCACTCTATTCTAATTTGAACTACTGTCTGTAAACACTCTTCAGCATGTCAAAAATACTTAGATTGTACTTTTCAAAATTGTTTACTACACGATAATTCAGAGAATTATTTTTGGGCGTTTTTTTAATAAATCATCCTGTTTGCACTTTCGCTTACGGTGAACCGCATCTCCACAGTGCAGATTCTTGTGATTTAATTTTACTTATAATTAAGAAATTAATTCAACTAACAGTCTTTGTTGTATGCTTGGATTTATGGACCTCAATTCCAATTAAAGGGTGCACTCTAAATATTTTCCAACCCTAAGTTTATATCCACATGAAAAATCGTCGTATTTAAAATTGTACCAACCATTAAAGTTTATAGGGCACCTTTGTGTAAGTTACATACACATCAAGTACATTTATTCCTAAGTATGCTATAAAAACCTTAGGAAAGTTTAAAGCTCAAAAAAATTATTTCTACATAAAAAACCAATTTCAAAGGAAAACTACGATCGATCCACAGGTGAATTGAACCACTTTCTTGATTTTGGTCTTTTTAAAATATTTATTTTAATTACTTTTGATTATTATTAGAAAATACCCAAACTTTCTCATTAAGAACTAATGAATCTAAGCTAACATTTAAAATATCCTTAAAAAACTTGTGTGTACTAATCTGTGAAATTTAAAAAACTGTCCAAAATAAAAAGCTTAAATTGCAGCTTTTAGCTTTTATCACTAAAAAGTGACAAAAATATTAATTTTCTTAAAAGTGATAAAATCACAAAAAAGAGTGACGGGTCTTGGGTTGTGTTTTGGATTAGTTAATTAATTATTTTAAAACTTTCATTACACGTGACTTTTATTTAAAATATTTTTTTTCAATACTTTATGTTGATTATTTTTTCAAATTTTAAAAATCAGTAATTAATAAATATTTAAAATAAATCATTAAATTTTTTGTTATAAACTTTAGAATTTTCTTTTATAAACTAGGACTTATGAAATAAAAGCATTATAAGAAATTCGGTATACTAGTAATTTTTCAACCTATACTAATACTTTTTAAATTTTAAAGTCTTTAGGCCACATTTGACTGACTTTTCATGATTTTGACCAGTTTTGTTCAAAATAGTAAGTAGTTAATAAATATTTTGTAAGAGCCATCAAATTTCTTATTTAAATTTTTATTGTAAACTGTCCTTATTGCACTCTAAGCATTTCGAAATGCTAGCCATTTTTTAGTGAAAAAGCATCACTATTTACTTTTTAAATTTTGTATTTATTTAAATTTTGGTTAGCACTCTAATTCTTAATTAGAGTAACAGCTTAAATCCATCTTTACTAATCTTTTACTCAAATGTGATAAAAATATGTATTTCCAAATAAAGTGAGAAAAATACAAAATAAATGATACATTTTTTCACTTTTTTAAAAAGCCACTAAAAATAAATCATTTCACTAAAATAATGTACTTTTCACTAAAGTGATAATTTAACTTTTCCCTTACTTTTATTTTATTTTTTTATTTTTTATTTTTTTTACGTCACGGTTAAGCAAAAGTCACTAAAAGTGACTTTTTTTTTGATTATTTTTAATGCTCATAGTTTCTTTTTACTATAGTAATATTTTCATTTTTATTGATAATATTTATTTTTGTCACTTTTTGATGGCATGATCTTTTTTATTTGTCACTCTTGACTCTAGAGTAAATAAGCTTGCTTGTGGTCGCTTTACTATAGTCTAATTAATAATTTGTAAAACTCGGCACATTACACAATTCAAAATGTACCTTATTTCTGACCATTGTTCAACAGAAATATAACCAGATTGGTGTGAAATCCATCATTCAAAAAGATCACTAAAATTTTATTATTTTTTGTAGATATATCGCATAACTAAAATAATTGGAACTGTCTTTCAATGAGTACCACTCAGTTTACTTTTCCTAAACTTACACTACACGGACCAAATTGAAACTTACGTGTGACTTTTTCACTTTTCTTGACTTTGACCACTTTTTTTGTAAAATGCTTATTTTTATCACTTTTGGTGAAAGACAAAATTTTGAAATATTTTGAAATTAATTTAATTCATTTCTTAAATTTTTTTGTAAACTTAACGATTTTCTTATCCACAATTCCTTGTATTCTAAACATTACATTTTAAATTTAAAAATTCCCACTCATAATTTCAAAATATTAAAGTAATTTAATACTATTTAGAGGTTCTAATTGTATAAAATTATAATTGTATAGTGGCAGCCAAATATATTGTTAGTAAATTAGTGTGCACAGTGCACTAAATAACATGTCCCAAATAATAAGCTAACTTGATACTTTACATCACCAAAAAGTGACTAAAATAAAATACTTATTTTTTACTAAAGTGATATTTATCACTTTAATTTTTACCACTTTTCTTAAAAATACTAAGTTTTGATATTTTGTGGAAACAATTGGATAATTTGAACTCTGAAAATTTAAGCAGGTTTCAATATATAGTATTGTTGTCTAGTGAATCTACCAGATGTCCTATATTTTCATTGTTAAATTTTTATTGTTAGGCGTTTTTCATCTTTTCTCCACTTTTATTAAAATTTTTTAGTTTCATCACTTCTTGTTGGCATTTAGTAGGTAAACCATTGAGGTTGCTCTTACTATGTTTTGAAAAGTTTTTTTTTTTGATCGAAAAAGCTTTTATTTGTGCTTATTTATTACAGTAAAGCAGTTGAACATGAATTTTGCTAATTTTAGTGACTTTTTTACCACAAACAGCTTTTATGATTTTTTTCACTATAAAAAACTTATTATAGGATTTACAAAACTAGCTTAAATAGTTTTAATTCAATTTGTTTATTCTTTTACCAGAATTAGTAAGTATTTGTGATTAGTTCATTAGGACCTCGAAAAAGTTGCAATTACTTATACATTTATTGTAAAAATATCAATATTAAAATTAACATAAAAAATATATCCTATATTCGAAATAAAATCTGTTAACTTGAATGACTAAATTCTTATCTGGTGAACATCTGTAAACTATTAAAGTTTTTAAATTTAGCTTTTCTATATTGCAAATAAGTAAATATGGTTTACGGCTTGCTTTAAATAAATATTGAATATGTTCCAGAGACTGTGCCAGGTTTATTTTTTTCATTAGGAAATTTGACCATATATCTCCTTATTCGAGTGTTATTTTAAGATGTAGTTTAGTCATTTTTTATGAACTTAGTGTTAGGATTTTTATTTTCAAATTATTGAAAATGAAAACTGGGAATTGAAATCTGAAACTTTGACATATCAAAAAGTAAATTTATCGTAGATCTATTAGTATGTGAGTTTTATGTTGAAGCACTTTTTCAGTACTTTAGTTCCACAGCATTTACTTTTTGGTCACTTTTATTGTAATTTTTTATTACATGTAACTTTAATACTTTCTGAGTTTAATTTATTGTAATAAATTTTAAAATGTTTTTTTTTTAAATAATAAATTGGTAAACGTACTGCAGTCTGCTACTTGAACTTAGATCACTTATTCTTGTATGTAAATTGGAATTTACAATTTTCTGAAAACTTCCTGCATGAATTAAACAAATCAAAATAAAATAATATTCAAAATAAAAGAATAAAACTTAAATGTTTAATTTACTCAATAGATCGATTAAAATCAACTTGATCGCAAAAAGAAATCGCATTTAAAAAGCAGGACATTGTAATTCTACAATGATCAATTGATCGTTCAAAAATTCATGTTAAATGCCAAATTAAATTTATAAGATTGAAGTACTTATATAAAAATTTAGTAGTCGTTGAACAAAATGGCTTCCTATTTTTATTATTATTTAAAAATTCCATCTTCAAATTATATCAGCGGTCAAAAAATTATTGTACTTTCTAATTAAAATTGTTAAAAAAAAAATTATATACATTTTAATATTCATCTTATTGTTAAAAATTTATTTAAAATTATAATTATAAGTTTTATACATGATGTATATAATACAGTGTGTTACGTTATACGAATATAATATGTGATCATATACGCGAATATATGTATATACGCATATATATGTTTAGCAGACAAAAAGAAAGACTGGCAAGAGTGGCGAAGCACAAAAATATTATTTTATTTAAAAATGATTTTAATTAGCTTTGTTGATATGATGATGAAGTTTTTTTGATATCGAAAAGTATGCGGTGAAATTTGCTTTTGAAAAGTTTTTTTAATTTTTTATTTTTGTTTTTTAACGGATCCGTCAAATAGTATTAAAAACTATTATTAGGTTACATCAATCAAAATATATACTTGTACTTGAATATGTATAATATATAAGTTTTGTTTTTGCACAAAATCTAAATATTACTATTTATATTTATATATATTATTATTATTATTGTTGTTACTATTATTATGATCAATCTGTCAGTTTGGATTAAAGAGATCGAGTTATAGGACATTTATCATTTGGCAACCCATTCCCCAATGATTATGCAAAAATTGTATTATGTACATAAATATACGATCGTGATTTTGACAATATTTTGTTTTATGTTCATTTCTTTTTAAATCAAAATTAATTAAGAAATATAAACCATATGGTCAAATTCGAATATGATCAAAAAAAAAAATCGCGATCATTATTTTATATAAACACAGTGTATGTACATACATTTTATTTGTAGTAATAAACTCGCCACACAATCATAATGATCGTGTGAATTACATTTTTTTTTATTGTGTTTGTAACGACGAGATATAACTTTCACGATCAACAATATATTATAATCATTTTGTTGATCATTTACGAAACCACAAATTTTTTTTACTTTTATTCATAATTAAATAAAAAATGATTCTTTTTTTTTATTCTTTTTATTTTTTTTTATCAAAAAGATTTAGAAGAATAAAAATAAAATAAGAAAATAATTAATCATATTTACAGGTCATACACGATCGTATATATAGTATAAAATACATGCTGTTTAGTAATCAACATGATCATTCATTATTTGAAAATTACATATATCATGTTTCTTTGTTGTTTTTTTATTTTTATTTCTCTCTATATAAGATTGGTAAATAAAAGAAAAAAAAGTCAAAAATTGCATTGATCGTTACGTTTAAATGTGTGGTGATCGCTGAACAAAACCAACAAAAAAAAAAAATTAATGTGATCAAAATCTTATTTTAAAACAAGACTCCCCCAACTTAAAAGTTAAAAGTCTTGTAAATAATAACAAATTACAACAAATGAATTTTTAAAACAAACAAACATTGAAAATAAATGATCAAATCATTTGATCTCGAGCTCTCGATTGATTGGATGGATGGATTTTTAAAGTGATCGATCTATCGATCATACGTACAAATAATAATAATAGTATTTTGCTTTTATACATTGTACTTTTTTTTTTTTTTTTTTTTTAAAGAAATGATGATGAATTAAAAAATTAGAGATGAAATAAAATGATTGGAATTCTAATTTTTTCGTATATGTATACTTATAAAAAGAATAGATGCGTGATTATTTTTTAAAACATTTAATTATTTTTCTATTAATCTATTTCTTGTATTATATATATATATATATATATATATATATATATATATATATATATATATATATATATATATATATATATATATATATATATATATATATATATAAAATTAGGAATAGACAAAAATTATACATATATTCATCTAATCATCTCTCTAAAATAAAATAATTTTTTTTATTAAAATTAATTGATTGGTTTGACTAGAAATTGACTGACTGCTGGTTTTTTTTTTAGTTTAATTTTTTGGTTTTTATTTAGATTTATAGAATTTGGGAATGTAAATGTTTGGATTGATATACACATTTTAAATTTGTTATTTCATTGAAAGTAAATTTGCATGATTGAAGGGAGTTTGCAATCATTTGTTTTATTAAGGTTTGGAAATGTTGAAAGTATTTAAATCTTCTTACAAATTACGAAAAAATCTAGTTTTTTTTTTAAGAATTAGTTAAAAATAACGCGGGAAGCTAAATTTTAGAACTTTGTTTATCAATTATATTAGAAATATATCATATAAACAATTTTTAGTCAAATTTATTTTAAAAATATTTCATTTTCCCTAATAAAATTAAAGAATTCGGTAAAACTTAGCAAACAATAATGATTTATTGTACTACTCACCACTATAATATCGTATTTAAATACAATACATCCCATGACTGCCGCTTCCACTGCTGCAATATTTCTCCTATATCCATTTATCTGAAAGGAAACATTTAAATAAAAATTTATATCATCAACCATATCACTAAAGGGTTTATATTTTTTTTTGAAAATAAAATTTAATAACGATGATTATTTCGTTTAATATTATGATATTCTTATATAATAATATAAGAAGTTATTATTATAATTTTTGTGTCAAAAACTATATACATACAAATTTTTGTATTAAATAATTTAAATTAATGACAAAAAATTATATATTTTCCATCAAATATATTAAAATAAAAAAATGATGGTTAAAAAATAAAAATAAAAATTTTATAATAAGATGCAATTATAATTTATCTTATACATCTTAACTTAACCGTAGATTCAATCGTGGTATGAAAAAATTAAATCGCCAGCTCGTATGTAGTAGATATACTTAAATATATAAGAATAACAATTTGACCTTTTTTCTTAAAATGTAAAGAAAATTTTGATTTATTAGTCATTCTAATTCTGCGCATTATGTATAAAATATATGATCTAATCTAATATTATGTTTTTTTACTGTACCAAATGTGCAATGAATTATTTATAAAATTTATGAAAGTTCATGTTAAAAGTTAAGCACATAATGTATCTACTGCATAAATTATGCATTAAAATTGCATTTTTTTTAAATCGATCAAAAACCATAAAACCAGAATAATTTAAATACAAAACTTTTTTTTTATTAAATTTCGTTTACACCACGTAGTGCTTGCAAATTATCCGACATTAGAGTTTTTCCCATTTCGCGCGATCGCTGTTACAATCATAATTGCATACTAATGAAAAATATGAACGTCGTGCGTTAACATTGACGAAATAGGTCAATTTTGTTTACAAGCATGTTGTTTATATTTTTGGGCTTATCGATCATCTTAAAATTGTAGAAAAATAAAAAAATAAATAAATGTAACAAGAAACAAAAAAAAATCATTTTAAACTATTGACTATATAGTACTCCGATCTAATCGCGCGATCGACGATGATCAATAATTTAAAAAAAAAAAAAAATGAAATTTATTATTTTTTATGGCGCCAAAATTATCTTATATATGTATTTTAAATGCATTTCTATTTATATGTTTATGTTGTACATAATGTATTATATATTACCACACAAGATCAAGCCTAACAATAGTGATCGCGTATATATATGCAAAATAACGCAAATAAAATCAATCAAAAAAGAAATTTACAAATATGGAAATAAAAGTCATAGACCTTTTAGATAAAAATATCGATCATTCCTTATGTACACAATAACAAAATTTAAGAAAAAAAATCATTAAAATATGTTTGTGACCAATGACGAGATCATGAAGTAGTAAAAAACGCAACAACGAAGAAAAGAAAAGACAAATTTTTCCTTTCAACTTGTTTTTTATATAAATTTTAATTTAATTTATACTGTGATGACTCATGATGATCAAGTTGGTGATCTTCATCATCATCATCATCATCAACATCCATCCATCCATCCATCGTTGATCTACTCGCGCAGGCAACATACAATTTAACATTTTCCTTCATATGATCGTGTATATATTATATGTTCACGTTGATCGTTACAAAAAAGCTACATACAATATAGTTTAATTTATATATACATACACAACAGAAATTGATCGATTGGAATATCAATATATTGATTATAATCAAATTCGATCTGATCGCGATTACTATGTGATCGGGAGAGTATATATAGTACTCGTATATAAAGTATATAGTAAACAAAGTCTATATATGATCATTTTAAATTGTGTATATATATCGCCTTCGCAATATACGCGTGAAAATTTTAAATAAAAATCGGTTTTATGTACGTTGGCGGAAATGATCTAATGCGATCATATGTTTTTTATTTTTTAAATTTTGTTTTTAAATTTATTTAATATTATTTTAAACTCTTCCAAAAAAGGAAGCACAGTTGCAGGTCATTGGACCTATTTTATATTTATATATATAATATACGTAAATCTTCCTCCTTCATATATATAGCCACATATAATGTGTTTTTACTGTATTCTGTGCTGTCCTCATTTTATGTATATAGTTCCCGTTTACTATATGATCAACAACATTTTAGCTATCAAAATGTTTGTAAGTACAAATTTTTATAAAATGATCATCAAAATGATCGCGATCATATATAAAAATTTTACGATCATAAATTACATTATGGGAAATAAAAATAAAAGAAAATAAAAAAATAAAATACAGGGAAAATGTGACAAGAATTTTTAATTTTTTAATTTTATTTGATTGTATGTTTGTCGATTGCGTGGAAGTTACGATCACATCATATATTCAATCCCTTAAAAAATAAAATAAAATATCGGCCATGCATAATGCTCATTTCCGTCTATTATTGTATAGGTACATATAGTATTAAAATGTTTTAGCACGTGCCGCACATAATACGGAAATAGTTCCATATCCGTATACCGCCGACAATTAAAGTTGTCGAAAAAGGTTGTTAATCTTTAGAAGAAAGTCTATAAACCCTGGGCATATATACATACTCATAAAAACTTGATCTTATTTTTTTTAAACAATTTTTTTTTATGTTTTTATTTTTTAAACAATAAACGATCATTCGAAAGATCTTTGATCATTTTTTTTCATTGCTTTTCAACATTAAATCGTGACAAAAATTATTAAGTAATCTTTGTAATGTTTATTTCGTGTGAAACAAATGATCAATCGATGATCATCTTATAAAATGTGATCTTTATCATTGCGTGATGCAGTTGGCAATCTTGCGATTATTGCGCGCACAAATATATATATATATATATATATATATATATATATATATATATATATATATATATATATATATATATATATATATATATATATATAAATAGAACAAGATCAACTGTGTTTATGGAAAGACTTGGCCAAATTTAATGCAACATATTAATCATCATAAAATAAATTCAATCATCGATCAAGCGCGCAACAAAAAACTCACAATCATTCGATATGATCAATACTCGATCATTTATTTGTATGTAACTCGTGATCTTAATTAACAATTTTCCCTTTATATATATAAATTTTTATAAGAACGTGACAATTTCTTTACAAACAATTTAATCGATCTCACATTTCTTTCGATTCTTTCCCCCCGCTAACTATACATAAATATACTCTCTAACAAACGCAAAACTAGTCTATCGATCGTTGTATTTTTACGATCATGCTACAACAATACACAATTGATCTCAATTTTTTGACAAATTATAATTTTGTTAGTTTTAAGATTATATAAAATGTAATTACAATTATTATTGGTACTTTTGTTGTAGTTGTACTAGTGATTGAAGGAGGAAATTTTATAACATGATGGAACTAATATTATTGATCACTCGCGATCAACTTTATTAAAATTTGTTGGATTTTGATATCTTGTTTTATTGATCAAATTGTCTTTTAAAAATTTGGACAAAGGTGGCAATTTTAAGATGAAGGATTTTTTTATTTTTTATTTTATTTTATTATTAAAGTAATTTATATTTGATATATTTACATTTTGATGTTTTAGAAAATTTATGTGTATATGTATGTATATATACGATAATTTTGTAAGATAGTGAGATACATTTGTTCGGGCGGTTAACAAACATTTTTAATCTTTATGAAATGATCTATTAAAATAATTTTTTTTCCGATACATAAGTTTTTGGCTAATGAACGGGAAGATGATTTCGCACAAAAAAATGTTTTTATACTATAGATTTAAGTTGATCTCGAAATAGTTGTTTTGAGTGGGTTTTAAAAAAATATATGTATGTACTTAAGTTGTTGTGATCCGAGGCGGCATCTCGCGACTTAATTATATAGTGTTCTCCGATGGATATATTAACTGTCATAATTCGGAAAGATTTTAACATTTATTATTAGATGTAATTATAAGACATTTTGATTTTAGACTTTTTAAAATATAAATTTAGACTTAAGAGCTTTAAATTTTAATATTAAATATTTAACTTTTATTATTATTTTTGTATCGTTTTAGGTAAGTGATAAAACTGATGTACATATATATTTTGACTGAGTAAGTAATTTTTACAGTAAAATTGCGCAAATATATTTAAATTGTGATATGATTATTCCAAAGTTTCGGTAAATTCGGCAATCGTTGATCACCATCTGCATTTGTTTTTCGGCAAAATGATCGATCATACGCCCATTAATTGGCGAAAGCTGCAAAACTATATATAATATAGATGAACGGTTACATACTTTGATCAAGCACGATCGCATATATATATATATATATATATATATATATATATATATATATATATATATATATATATACGTACTGTCAAATTTAAAAATAAATCTTCGATCACCAATTAAAAACAATAATTCGTGAAAGTATAAATACTCGGCATATAAAATATTTAAAATAGTTAGGAAGCAAATTGGAAAATATTTTTAACTATATCAACCAAAATCAAGAATTCCGATCTATATGATCAAAATTTGCGTCTATTATAACATTTGACTGGCATGGAAACGCGAGTGATTGATGATATATTCGTATTTAAAATATAAAGAGAGCGATTGTCGATGTATTAATGTTTTTTTTTTATTAAATATAATATTTACTTTCAACATTTAATCAAACAATATATGAACATTATGTTTTAATAATGAAATGATCGATCACATAACATATCTATAAGACATATGTGTTGAATGATCTTTATGCAATCATATTAAAATAATGATCGTGCAATGTTATAGGGCAGACTTTTATTGTAATTTTAATCGATCAGAAATTATAGTATTCTGTTATAATATTATGAGTAAGTGCCTTGCACATTTAAGGGTATATATGTAGGTATATATCAGACACAAAAAACGAAACTACTTATGGATGATGATTTATTTCATATTTACTTATTTATTTATTTATTTTTTGTGTAGAACCTGTCGCCTCTACTTAATCAACAATGTTTTGTATCTTTAAGTTCTTTTTGTTATATGAAGATCAACGAGAAATTATCATAATGATCATTGATCATAATATTTTATTCCATTTTTTGGACGGTCGATCGATCGATATTTTTATAATTTTTTTTTTTTGAGGTTAAGTTGATTTAAACGTAAAAATACAATAAATTGTCATCAATTTATTGTTTATAAAAAATAAAAAATATTTTATTTTTTATTTAGTTTGATTCTTATCGGAATTCAGAAATTCATTTCTTGCGATCGTCATCTTCATGATGATATTGTGTAGTGATCTTTACGATCATTTTGATAAAAATATAAATATTTGATATATTTTTTTTGTACTTTATATATTTTGATTTTGAAAACTTATAAGAGGAGATAAAGATCAAGAAATTTTTATATAAGATCATTGTGTCCAGACATATTATATAGATACAATTTTTTGTTTGTTTATAAATTCAGATGGCGCCACATTATGTCTATAGAAATCAAATTTAAGTAGTATTGTATGGAGATTGCGCGGTTTTTGTTTTTATTTTCATGAATTATGATAATATGATCATTACGGATGATCGATATGGCGACCACTCGATTGTGTCACAAATTCGCGATCTATGAATATACGTAATACGTCTAAAACATATATATATATAAGTGATGTATCGGGTTATAGTTTAATGCACTTTTATATTATATACAAGATGTTATAGAAGAATGTCAATTAACGACACGGTGAAAAATTAAAAGTGTTATGATCGATCGATTGCGATCATTAGTAATATACGTTTTTATATACAAAAATCATAATTTTAGTCATGATCGATACAATTTTTGCGTAAAATTGTTGTAAAATCAGGTTGTAAGTTTTTCTATAAAGAAATTTTTTCTTATATATATATATACGCGATCATCATAATCATCTCGTATACTGTTTTGTTGTGGGAACTGATTTTTATATATCAAAAGCAAAATAAAACGTAAAAAAAAAAAAATTGTTGTGCGCGGACAACAATCGAGTATCGTTCTGAATTTTAAATTGATTTTTCTTGTTTTATTTATTTATTTTCAGCTACTGTTTTTTATTGTATTTTTCGGGAAGGTTTTTCTTATATAAAAAAATATGCGATCGCACAGAAAATCTTATACGTATATATATATATATATATATATATATATATATATATATATATATATATATATATATATATATATATATATATATATATATATATATATATATATATATATATGTACACACAGAATTTTTAAATCGCTTTAAGAATTTTTCTTTTTATATTATTGTGTACCAAATTCTTGAATGTCTCTTTATCAAATTATTATTCTATATATATATTATTTTAAAATTGCGCATATAACAACGACAACAACAGAAAAGTAAGATCGCAAATTGAGGGAGTTTTTTTGACGATCGATCGTTGAATATTCGATCAAGTTTATATATACCAAAAATTCTTGCGTATTAAAATATATATATGTATATATATATATACAAAAGAATTGAATTTATTTCTTATTTATATATATATGACATTCCAATCGATCGATTGATTTCTGTATATTGACCTCGATCATCAAGAAAATATCCAGACATCTTTTATCAGTCCATGCAATTTTATCAAACTCAAACTTAATTATTTTGGAAACATTTTTTGTCTAGAAAACCGACGATTATGGCGCTATATGAAATATTATCCGGTTCGTCGCCCTATATTTATATATAATATATATGTATGTATATAGATTGCGATCACAAATATTTTAGTATAAAAAAAAGGTTTCATGTTTTCCTTTCATTTAAATTTTTTGATCGTTTTGGTGATCATCACTTTGCAACCGTTTTTTCTTCAAAACTAAAAATGACACGTTTTTCAATTTAAAATTATAAATTGGATTCTTGATATATATACGTGAAAACGATCTTCAAGTCGAAAATCAATCAAAATATAATTAATGTTTTAATCTATTTTGATTATGGTTTTATTTTTTATATTGTATTAAACAAATTATTTCATCACGCGATCACTATGTTGATGTTCGATCATTAATATATTTTGTTTGGAAAAATATTGTGATTAGTAAATGTGATGATGATGTTGATTTATTGATCGCGATGATCATGCGATCATAATTGAAATTTAATTTTTTATAATATGCGGTGGGAATTTTTATTTATTAATTTCTTTGCATGGGGTATACGTATATATATCTCACGTATAAACAAGTGAATCGAATTTTGCAACTGAACGCCCCCATTTATGTATATAAATATAAGCGCGCGGCAGGCGATCTCGATTGATCGACATCAATCTGTCCGCGCACACATTGAATCACGATTTTTTGTATTCAAAATTGAAATCACGGAAATTGATTGGTTTCATGATTATGATCATCATTATGATGATCATCATCAAACTGATTCATCATAGTATTTGACCCCAAAACTATATTTATAATATATATATATAATAAAATTTCGGCAATATAAATATATTTTATATTATATATATATAGTTGGGCGTATATATTAGGTGGGCTAAATTAACTTACATTGCTAAATAAATTTTAATTATAAATTTCGTACTTACCTAGATGATACATATATTGGTCACTAGGTGGTAACACGCGTTCCTTCAAGGCTTATTATTACGTTCTTCTTTCTTCTATATTTAACGCGTCGCGTTACTAATTGAAAATAGCAGTTAATTGATTTAATATAGACGATCATTATCATCGTGATCGCGCCGATCTCTATATAGAAGAAACAAGCAGACGAAAAAAATGTTAAATTGTAATTTACATGAATATAATGATCGATCATTTAAGATCGATGATCTTGTTATGCTATTATACACCTGCGCTATACAAAGATCGAGAGTTCTCTAAATCTTTCTATATAGTATACACATAATAATACGGTATTTTCAATGTTTTACTCGATAAATTGTTAAATGCCAATTAACACATAAATCACGCAAAATAATAAAAATTCCATTAACCAATTACTAGGATATTTATATGTTCTTTTAGCTGCTAAATGACCAGTGTGCGCGATCACAGAGTGTTATTATTGTAATCTCCTTTATAAATGTATTTTCACATTACATAGTTTAATTGACATTAAACAATATATATACGAGGTGCGATGATAATAAAATATAATATATGTTTTATAAAAACATGATCATCATCAGCATGATCATGTAACACTTTTTTTTAGACATATTTTTATTTTCTAATTGCAACATTTTTTTTTAACTATAAATTTAAACGGCATCATACTGTGCGGACCGATCATCGGTCAAAATAATATAAACGATCATTTTCATCTTATATATTATACAATATAATTAAAAGATCAAAACAAATTTCTTACCTGTCAACAATTCATTTTTTATAACTTTAAACAGATTAATTAATATTTTAATATTTTCAACTTATTGGATATTTTTACACATGATTTTAACATTATTATAAAAACTCATTAAAATAACGATCACATTTTGTAATAATTAAAAAAAAAAAATTATTATTAATTTTACGTGATTAAATTATAATAAAAAAAAAAAAAAAAAAAATACATGACATCAAAAATATTTCTTTTACTAAATGATATGATCACATTGAAGAACGATCGTCAACTGACCGTGGAGAAATGAAAATTGTTTTTGTGGTGAGAAAAAGAACAAAACAATAAAAACGTAAATAATAATCATGTTGCCTTTGTTTGTTGCTTGTATCGTTTAATGTTTGTTTCGTCGTATAATAAAATTGACCAAAACAAATTGCGATTGCGATCGTTGGATCAACTTTGGAACTTTTGTGTAAATGATGGGGGTTGATAATGAATAATAACGTGAATGAGACAAATATAATATATAATTTTTTGTAAGTGGGGAGTATTTCTATGTGTATATATATAACACTGGGGGGAATTTATTACACCTGATCGCGAATTTGTGCAGAGTGGGCGGTGTTGTTTTTTTTTGTATATAAATATATACTTTTTGTTTTGTATATTATTTATTTATATACGATCTTGTATCTCTCTTATTACATATTTTACATAAAATGATCATTTTTTGATTTGATCAATTTTCGAATTATTCTTATATTTATATTTCATATTATGTATATAAACGAACGATTTTCTGTCTCATTTCTAAATACGTATTTTACGTATGTGTAAAAGCTGAACATGTCACAAATAATTGAAGTGTTGTTTTCTTCACAATTGCCATAGATGGTTTTGTGCTACCAAATATGGTCGGATGTCGGATAAACCAAAATAATATATATATATATATATATATATATATATATATATATATATATATATATATATATATATATATATATATATATATATATATATATATATATATATATATATATATATATATATAAGCATAAACGAGATTGATTTTTTGCGATCGTATTTATTTTATTTTTATGCCAGCAAATGATCGGATTGCAACGAGAGTATATTGTATTATTGTCGTCGCCGTGTCTCTTACTTAAAGTGATCATTTTTTTGTGCGATCGCGTGCATATTTTTGAATTCTGCACACACAAAAAATAAAAATGGGCAATCGCGATATTTCCCTTATGGCAGATATATATGAGATTGCTGAAATACCTTTAAGCGGTCGTTTTATTTTCGGCGAAGAAATAGAAGTTTTCTTTTTTAGGAATCATTTGCAAAATTTATAAATAAAAAATTATGCTTTTACATATGTATTTTATTGAATATCAGAGTACGATATTGGCGCCTGCTCATGATCACCTGTCTTGACGTAATTTATGTTGTTGTAATTATCAGTCATTTTGTAAAATCTTTATAGTTTCTATATATATAATCGAATTAACTAATTCAAAATCAATTAGATTGCTATTGTCTCTTCCAACTTCGCTAAATATATATACTAAATATACATACAGATAATACCGTCCCATAAATTAATGATTTTATTCGCACAGACAGTATACATACATATATGCTTTGATACATATATGTAGATCGAAATAGATTTACGCCTTTTCCCTTGTAAATATATAAAAAAAATGCCAATGCTATACGTTAAAAGCTCGCTTATATATTTGGCAACATGAAATATGATCTTTACACGCATTGCAAAAGTTGTCTTTTATATATTTTCATATATGATGATGGAGTTGTAATAAAATCATAGATTTAATTGAAATTGATTTTATTCGAAATTGATTTTTTATTATATACATATTTAAAATTTTGCATATATGGATAAATCGTAAAATTTGTGTGAGCGAGGGTATTAGATTACATATTTTCGCGCGCGGTAAAACTAGTAGCCGACATCTATAGTTATTGGATGATTTTAAGAACGATAAACATGATTGTAATGGTTGGTATGATGGCGGTTTTATTTTGATATTTCCATTTTTCACATTGAGATGCATTGAAAATTTGAGACACAACAAAGTTTTAATACTTCTTAATTTTTGATCACATACGATCGTAGACAGACATTTTTTGTGTTAAAATTTTTTTAATTGATGGTTAAGGAAACATATTTATGTCCTTTTTAACATTTAAATCCATTTTGACATTAAATTTATAAACTTCCATTCTTTATCAGTAACGATCGATCGTTACGATCGATCGTTACGATCGAGTGAAATTTAAATTTTTTTTTTAGGTAGGAAGTAATTATTTTGGTGTCCAAGCTCAAAACATTTTAATTTCCGCTTTAATTTTTAATTTTAAAAATTCTGCTGATTTTTTCTTCTCAGACTGTTTGTAAATTTAAACGCGATCATTAAGGATCCTATACGCACTAATCACGTTAAGTGTACTGGTCTCCTGTTGGCCGTTTTAACAATTTAAGGTGTTCACCATAATATAACGAAGTTGCAACTTCCTTGACCTAAACCCCACTTGATGGCACTGCGACTGCGATTTGGATATGATTTTGAGAGTTTTTAATCTCCCAAAATATAGTCGTTGATTACCTTCTGCGCCATATATAGATCATTGTGGAGCATTACTCATGATACTGTGTCCGCTGTACTATCGTTGATTTTATACATAACCATCCTGTTATACGGGCAAATATCTATATATTGGGTATATCGATTGAATTGCAGCATTTAGGCTCAAGTTTGAAATATTATTACTTTTACTTTTAATAGTTCCGTTAAGTAAAGTTGACCTCACAGCTCTCGATCAACTTTTTTTGCACAGTTCACTAAAACAGTTACTTTTGCTCAACTTAAATCGTGGTATAGTTTTGAGCTTCGATTTAGTGGTTAGCCCCAGTTATAATTTGTATAAAAATACGATTCCAAAAATTATTGGATGCTTCCTCTAAATTGGAAGAGGCTAAAGGGGACTGGTTAAGGTTCCGAAGCGAAGTGCCCCAACCTTCAATGTGATCACATATTACACTGAATTCTGGATACTGCCTCAACAGTACACATCGCTGTGTACAGTTAACCCTTCTTCTGAAAGGGTTAACTGTACACAGCGATTTAAGCTTCAAGATTACTTTTTTAAAGTCAAATATTACTTTTTTATCCATCTTTCCTCTATTATTAAAAGCTTAAGTTTGTGTTCCAGAAAATTTGCAATAGGCCATTTTCGTTCTATCTATACTTCAAGGAACCATCACCACCGACAGTCACCTCTTAGATTTTTAAATTGTGGCTCTCCTCTCAGAGATCGTATATTTTGTCATTGTATATAGCTTCGTAGTTGATGAATTTGATCAACACCAACCCAACACATGTGGCGCTCCATGGAAGAAATTATAAAATTTAGAGAAAACAGTGGAAATTTAATTGCAAGACTAGTTATTAAAATAGGAAAAACTTAGGCTCATCTATGCGCGCCATGTATGCATGTCGCTGGCCTATATCCTGGCTCACGAAACCACCGGAAACAATTTTTCTTTAACAATTTTTTTTGATTTTATAATCGTAAGAGAAGTGACGATTAATAGCCACAGTATTCTAATCACAAGTATCATGTCCATTATGTTCCGGCGACCACTACGTGGGCAAACGTGAGAAATGAATATCGCTAAACGATATTCGAAAGAAGATTGTTACAGAAAAGAAACGCTGAAAGCGGAAAAGTCAGCTAAACAAATATATAAACGAGTGAAGAGAAATCATTTTACTTGCCAAGTCATGCTGTGATGAAAAAGCTCAATGGCATCATGAAGGTACGAGTGTTCTTCGATGGGTCTAGCAAAACAACAAGTGAAAGCTCCTTAAATGATATATTGATGTTCGGACCAACAATCCGGCCTACGATATGGGTTCCATAATGCGATTTAGGCTTGATTAAGTTCTTATAGTGTGGCTATATCACAGCCGACGTAGAAAGAATGTACCGGCAAGTGCTCATATCCTATGAGAACATAGATTATCAAACGCTGTTATGGCTTAAGAATCGCAGTGAAAATATCGCAAATTGACCACTGTGAGATGTGGTCTTGCTTACTCGGGTTATTTGGATATGTGTTCTTGCCAATACGTATATTTATGTTCAAAATAAAAGCAAAACTTGAACTAAGGGGAAAAAAATGTCGAAAGCTTTCGGAGTTTCGACCCTTTAGGTTTCTTGTCTCCATCTACCTTATCGTTAAATTACATTTCAAAACTTGATGTTAATGAAAGTCAGGCGGAAT
Organism: Tipula confusa; assembly: GCA_963556175.1. Taxonomy (NCBI): domain Eukaryota; kingdom Metazoa; phylum Arthropoda; class Insecta; order Diptera; family Tipulidae; genus Tipula; species Tipula confusa. The sequence continues at coordinate 13,023,895 of OY744476.1, read as the reverse complement.
GACAAACTACCTGAGATATACTTAAAAATAAATATAGAAGAATAAGAAATGAGTTTAAATATTTCCAAGTGATCTCAATACCGAGATTCAAAAACAATTGTGGAGAAATGCAAATCCACGGTTTTGCTGACTCAAATGAAAGTGACGTCATTTGCGGCAAATGTATGAACGAAGACGGAAAAATTGTTATAACTATTGCATTTTTGTCTGCTTATCCATGAAAGCGATTCATGTACAACTGGTAAGCGATCTGACCTGTGAGGCATTTCTCGCGGGGCTTATAAAATTTAAGGCAATTATGAGAGGTATTCCAAAGAAAATATGCACCCAGACAACAGGTATAACTTCATCGAAGCAAAGAGAATTTTGAAGTTAATTTGTTAAAAGAAACTAATCATGACTCTCTAATTTCAGAATATTTGTGCAAAAACATTTGAGCCCTGCTCTTTATATATCGGCGGATTATAGAATCTCCGGTGAAGTCGGTCAAACTACATCCGTTGAAGACATTAAAAACCATAAATTTGCCCATTGAAGATATTGTGACTCTATATTATGCCAGATAGAGACAATTTTGATTTCGCGGCCACTTTGGGCTACAACCACAGATGTTAACTATGTTGTACTTACTCCAGCCCATTCCCTGATTGGCACTTCCATCAGGGCTATTTCGGAAAAGCAAATTGCATCAAAGGTTGATTCTTGGTAACCAGATGGCAAAGGGACAGAACCGAGTTTAAACATTCTGGAGGAAACGACATATAAATGACAAAACCCGAAAGAAAACATCAGAAAAGGGTTCCGATTAAGAAAGACAACTTACCACTATATGTAAATGGCCATTATACGGAGATTCATCCAGACAACAACAATTTTGTAAGAGTGGTGACAAGCTTTGAAAATAACCTATATCGATATTACCTCACACCTTGGACAATTGGTATCTTTCTTGAGAATATAGATTACATATTTGCATATATGTTGGCTACAAACCTGGCTCTAAATAATCCTCTCAGCTAAGAACTTTCCTTGACTCTATACTCATAATGGATTATTTTTCAATCACCCTAAGCATTTTATTCTTGGTATCAAACATTTATACAGTCACCCATCGTGGGATAAAGTAGCTAGCCAATGAGCTGATAAATATGGATGGAACAATATGGATGTATCATATAAATGTATAAATGTGGATTTAGTATGCACTTTACATATGTGATCAATCAATGAATTTCCATAAACCATTTATCTTGTAAATTATTCCAGTTTCATTTGTCCGAATGAAGTGTTAGGCAAATGCAATAAATGGATCAGGCACGCTTATCAATTTGCAATATATGCTTTTATCAATATATCTTCGATAAAATTAACATTTTTTTAGAAAATTAATTTACAAGTTTTCACCGTTGATAAATAACAGTCAATAAAATTTAGAGAGTTTCGCTACCATAACCATAACAAGTATATTTTCCAAATCGAAGGGCATAATACGTCGTTCTGTCGTGCATATATAATTCTACATTTGGGAAAATGGTAATATAAACGTTAATCGATCGCAACATATACGGAACTCGAATAATTCGTTTTTGAACTTTTTCTTAAATTGAAAAGATTATACCGCATATGATTTATCCAAAAAAATCAATTTGGAAAATTCAATTTGGATTATCGATTTTTATTAGATATCACCTAAACATAATCACAATCGTTCCAAATAAGCTATACTTCACTCGTAATTTATAACATTAAGTTTTTTTAATTGATTTTAACTTTTTTGAACCATCCTCATCATCGTCGCCGTCGTCGCCGTTAATCAAATATTTATGGTAGGGTCAGTAAATTATTTTTAAAGGTTCCCCAAAATCGCTATAACTTAACTCCATATAATCACTTACTGATTACAGTTTGTGATACGTATGGAGTGTCGATTTTATAAATTTGTATTGACCGTTTTATATGATTCGTGTTATATATCGGTATATAGTGTAAACGACTCTTAAGACGGATCTTATATGAGGTTCGTTTAAGGTGCTTCCCATATTTAAGGTTTTGTAATTAAAGACTTGTATACTTAATTGAGAAATGGGACTTTATGTTCCAAATTTAAAGCGTCAATTGGGCCCAAAAAATAAAGTAAAAATATGGTTGAATGAACCTAAATTTTTTTGAAATTTATGTAACCTGTGTGTTTAATATGTACGTAATGTGACCTTACATCGTATCGAGGTTTTAATATAGATATAAATTGCGCGGGAATCAAGTGCCCACGGAATTATTTTGTGTTGTTAATTTTATTTATTAATTTTTTCAATGTCGTGATTTTTTTAAAATATATTATTGTATTTTAAATTAAATTACAGTTATTATAAACATATGTGCTTTTTGTTGTTGTTGTTGGTGATATGATATATAGAAAATATATTTTTCAAAGGGAACTTAATTTTTTACGTGGTTTAGTTTTGTGCTTGTCAATATCCAAGGTTGGATTTATTAGAATGGTTTCGAATCACTTGATTTATATTATAATTAGTGCAGCAACAGATTTTATTGAAATTTTTATACTAGTTTTGTAGTTCATTCAAAAAATAGCTTAAAATGTAAGAATTATATATATACATACACGATTATCTGTATCAGGGAAGGAAAAAGAAAGGAAATGAATTATTTTATAAATTAGGGAGATCTTATTCTTAGCAATCGGTTATTTGACTTATCGAACTCATGCGTCAACCGTCTTAGGATATCTTCTAAAATTACCAAAACCGCTTGTATGTAAGAGAAATATGGTTGAATGTACATATTTTCTGTATTTCCAAGCAAGAATGTCCTTTATCATAACCCTTTTAATCATGACACATAATTTGCGAATATTAGGGCAATGTCGACCCAAATTTGGGTGAACGTCGGCCCCAAAACAGATTGCATGGATTAGAACATTAAACAAATCAATTGCTTGTATTTCTGTAATGAATCCAGATTGTTCTCATTGTTTTCTATCGCGAAGGGGATAATAGGTCTTCTTTTATTAAAACGACTCCCAACTGCTAGACTGTGTTGTTTTGCCGCCGTTTGGTACGTTGCTTCTTCATGTGAGTTTTTATTGATTTTACATCTGACTCCCATATTTAACCAAAATTAGGTGCATCATATAAAATGCCAGGTTGTTTCATCCTTTTGTAAAGTTGTAATTCCTCTTTGTCGTTTGAATATACGGTATAACAAAGTTCGTTCCATTATCCGAGCTAATGTCGGTACACAGACCCTTATACGTGATGTGAATCTGATATAGGCCGCAATATGGCGAATGATCGTGAAGAAGTCACTCGACAGGCCGGTATAGATTTCTCATTAGTTGATTGAAGGTTTTCTTGTTAATTCTAAAATATGTAAAACATTTATACAAAATTTGTCGTGTTAGATTTCTGCCATATAATCCAGAAGGTATGTTGAACATTTGCCACTTTGCATAGGCTTGTTGCGATGCATCTGCAAAATCCATGTAACTCCACCTTAGGTTGATGCAAGGTAATAATCTATCTATTATGGTATCCTTATTTTGCCTAATTCGGCCTTATCTTATTGTTGATCTCTGCCCTATTGCTTCAGATAGTCTATCATCCCATTGTACATTGACTGTTTCTTGAATTAAGAGTTTTGCTGTTATCGTTATTGTTGACAATCAACCGATCGGTTGATCGGTTATTAGAATCAAATAATCGTATATGCTTTGTATATATTCCTACTTCCTCTTTAGAGAGTTTAATTTTTGGCATATCAAATTCAAACGATTCGGACTACGCGTCATATAGAACACCTAATGTTTCGATAATAACGTTGACTCTTAAATTAATCTGTCCCTTTTCTCTTAGATGCTGCAGAAGGTTTTCTAAGATTTTACTTTTTCTGGATTGTCCCAGCCTGGCTATTTAAATTTTAAACAGGAGTTGTACCTTGTATCTTCCGTCCGGCAGGCGTTTTGTTGTTCCATTGAAATACCTTTCGGCCGCTTTCTCTTCTTCGGTGTGAGGTCTTTCCTGTGTATGATAGCGTCATTTTCGATGAGCAAATTGAGTTGTTGTTCAGATGTTTTATTGAAATGCTTGACGTTTTAGTTGTGTATCGGGTACTTCCCATTATGATCCAACCCAGTTTAGTTTCTTGAGCGGTTGTGTCTTACTGGCATCCTTTATTTAAAAAAAAAAAAAAAAAAAAAAAAAAGTTATTTTTTGTTTATAATCAAGGGACAGTAAATAAAAGCTGTAATGTGTATCTCCAAGTTGTACGAATTTATTGGTACCAAAGTCGATTTCTGGCTCAATTTGAAAATTTCATTATACATAAAATGAAGCTAACTGAGGCGGCGTGAATCAAAATCACTTCGAAAGGAATAAATTATGGAAATTTCGTTGAACCAAACTGACATTTCTCAATGCATTTAGCAAAAAGATATGAGTACCAGTTTTAATTTTAAGAAGGCCAATCAGACTGGGTTGAGACGCTCCCGCAATAACGTTGCTTGGCAAACAGAACTGTCTTCAAAAAATTTAGACAGGAATATTGAAACATTTTATTTAGTCTCAAAAATTATCCACCTTGGTACGACTCTACACTTATATCAATCTAAAGAACAAAAAGGATAACGCATGTAGGCGTATGAAGGATAACAATACGAACATGAACAGAAAACTATTTCAAGATGTTAACGTTGTCTGTTAAGAGTATTTTAAAATTATATACTCTAATTACATCACGACCTTACAAGATAACATTAATAACGACACAACATATTGTTGGAACTACCTTAAAGGATAGCCTACCACAATGTATTATAAGGAAGCGAGGAGCTAAACGTTTGGAGTTTTTTCAAACTGTTTATCATTTTGACAATGGAACTTTGCCAAGTTCTAGCCCAGTCTAATTTCTAATTTAAAGCATATATAAGCCTTATGTTTTCTGACCTCTTCTCTTGTCTAGATGAATAGCTATAGGCATAGTCAATGCTAGTAGTCAAAAATGGCCAGATGAATTCATATCTAAAGAATGGTAAGCTGCTCATTAACTGTTGTTGGCATTGATCGTTGAATTTGACGTAAATAACTCTTCCTTTAATTGGGTTTTCCCGTTGGGTATCAGAAATGTTGACGAGTTGTTGGTCGTCTATGTGTGTATTGTGCAGGTTTAGTAACGCTATTCTGGATTTTGGATAAATTATAATTGGGTGGTTGGTAGAATAAAAATCTAAACTGTTCTGTAATCTGCCATCTATATACTCGGAGCAATTCAGCCCTGTCGATAAATGGATCAGGCGAATTCAAAGTGCTATTTGTTCTGATTTTGCTCTTAGATTGTAATGCCACTATATTCTTTGTAAATTTACGCATTATGAGTATAACATTACGCAGTTCCTCTCTCCTTAGGTAAATTCCGTCTTTCCTGGACCACTCCGATTGATTAATACATCGGACCACTCCGCACCAGTTTTGTATATATGTTAGAGTGAATGCTAATGCTTTATTTGATTCTTCTTCGTGAAGTCCGTATATATGTTGTGGTGGCCAAGATTCGCAAGGTAGATGCAACCAAGTTGACCATTTCCACCACAATATATGTGATCGAAGTTTGACGGGAGATAACCCCCGAGAAGCACAGTCTTCAGAGTTATCGGTTGTTGAAATGTGTATCCAATTTTTGCTAAAGAGAATTTGAGCTTTACGATTGCCTATGAAGGTGCTTCATCATCTTGGATGGCTAGCTAGCGAAGTTTAATACAATTTGAGAGTCGGTCCATGCAATTGTTTTTTTAATGTTGTACTTAATTAATGTTTGAACTGACTTATTAGGCTATAGTTAGAAGTACTACTGTACAAAATTCAAGCTGTGGAATTGATTGTTGCTTAATAAGTGATACTTTGTATTCTTGAACCGTTTAAATGAAACTATGGGAATAAAAATGGTGTCTATCTACAAATAGATCAAATAAATGGCTTGACTCAGATGTTCTTTTCGTGAAATTAGTGGAATCTGGTAACTGCGAGGAGAAATTAAAATTATCTGTATCTGGATTCCAAATAATTCCCATCCTGTGTTTTTTCGTAGTCGTTCAGGTTATTCTTGTATTGTTGGATTTCCATTTTTTTGTGATGAAAGCCAATTTATATAGCTAAAGTTTCCGCAACTCTTTCTTTTATTTGAGTTGATGAATCTTCATCATTGACACCCGTCACTAGTTCATCCACGTATATGTCGGATATTACTTGAGATGGTAGTGTTGATGTGTCCTGATTTCTTCAGCAATTTGCTTTATTGCTATAGTAGCTAAAAATAAAGCAGATGCAAGACGATATAAGTTATTGACCTATCAGACCACCAAATTCTTTTCTGATTGTTTGTATCGTTTAGAGAAAGCAGACTTGGCGATACATCTTTTCTATATGTCGATAGAAATTAATGTTTTATGCCTTCTAAATCGCAGAATGATCGCATGTAAGCTTGATTGAACAGTATATAAGGACCTGTTGCTAAACAATCATTAAGGGAGATATCTGCGTTTGATTTGGCAAAAAAATAAATTTTTTTGAGTATTGAATTTTAAGTATGCCGTTTTGCGGCAGATAGGATTCATTGTGTGGTGCTTTGGCTGCAAGAATTTAGACCATGTGGTTGAGTGCTTCATATTCCGTCACAAAGTCGCGAGACGACTTTGCGAAAGTTGAACCCCGTATGAAGCAGCGTTCAACACCGCAAGCTTTGAATTGTATTTGTTAATGATCCTCTCATGAAATGAATTCATAAAATAATCCTCGCAAAAATGTTTCTTCTGGCAACAGAATATTTTCTATATTCGGAATAGCTTCAAGCTCCCTAAATCTCCGTAAGCTTGAATCAATATTGAATATCTCATGTTCCTTTTTAGCGAGAGCTAACATCGAAATCAAGCCATTTTCATTCAAATAATTGGCTTGTCCAGACACCACCAAACCGAAGATAATATTTTAAAGGACGGGCTCCTTGGGCTATTTTTAATTTTACCATTTTGAAGAAGGTTAAAAGAATGTTTAGTGTGACTTAACCTTCAGATATTATGGAGTTTGTTTAGCTAATTGGACTTGTTGAATTATCTGAACTTTTTGCAGTTACGTGAATTTTTATTAAACGTTTAGTTGTTGCACGCTTGGATGTGGAAACTTCTGATTTGAAAGTGTCTATTCGTTTTCCTATAAGAGTTTTATAAATTTGGAAAATTTAGGATCCAAAACGAAAGAATGTGCATTTTTGGCAATTTTACTTGTGGGTTCCCAGCATTTTGAGTTGCATTATTATATAGACGTGCCGAGATCGATTACATCAGTTTTTAAATTTTTGGCGCAAATCCAATTGATCAAAGCACTTGTGACTGCATAATGGTTTTTCTTATACATACAACACAGTAAAGCTGCCGTTTGGCAGACACTCTCTGCTTCTTTTGGCTAAGCTACTTCAGGTTTTTTATATAGAACAATACGAAAAGCTGGTATAAAATTGTACTATCGGTTAAAGGCCAGAATATTGATACGGTACCAGCCAACAATTCCCTATAAACTCGCTTATTTTTATTACCTATTATTATTGTACCTTCACAGTCAGGTATGCCTCCCTGCATTTGTAACATGAAACTTAGTAATATGGAATACGAAGTACAGGAACGATTTCTACCATTTTGCGGCTTTTATTCAATATACTTTTTAAATGAAACCACAAATTCTCCGCCATGTACAAATATCAATTTCGGTTGACAGAAAACAAGTACCACCGACATTGTCACACAAAACATACTCCCTTGGCCAGTTTTTTTATTTTTTTTTGCATTATTTCTTTGCAGAACAATTATTGTTAATATTATTATTGTTTGATAATTTGAATCGTTGTACGAGATATAATTTTTTTTTTTTATTATTTTCCAATGTCTTTAAGAATGTTGATTAAGAAGAAAATGTAGAGTAGCAGATAGTTTTTTTTATTTGTTTATTGTTTTTTAATTCGTATTATCATTATTAAAAAAAAATTATAAAATAAACGTAGGTGGATAGTTTACATTTTTAGTTTCACGACAAAGCAGCACAAAAATTATTTTGTTGTTGTTATTTAGTTGGTTGGTTAACTTCTTTTGCCAAAGGGAAATAACATGGATTTTCTTTTCGTTTTTTTTTTTATACTCTCTATGCTGTTGTTACTTTTGAAACAAAAGGTAATACCGACATCTTGTATTTTTACTTATTTTTATTTTTAATTTTTAATTTATATAAATTGCTATTTCATTTAAAATAGGCAAAATAAAGGTAAAAAAAAGTAAATTGAGGTTAGAATCTATTGACTTTACAAAAAAAAAAAAAAAAAAAAATTCTTATTATATTTCTTATCTCGTATCTTTCCATACATTTATACATAAACACATATATATTTAGTCGTATGTAAGACTACTATACTTATATTCAAAAGATTTTCAATAAAAGCTTTTGAAGAAAAACTTTTTTTTTATTTATTTAACAAAAATATAAGGATAACATTTTATTAATGTTTTGCGGACAGTTTTTGTTGTTGTTGCACTTCTTACGTTTTTTTTTTTCGTGCCGGTCACTTTTAATCTAATATTATATAAAAATGGACTAATGTATTGTTCACCTAATAAATATCAACTTTTTGTATTGTCCTGTTCATTTTAATAATATTCACAAGAAAAAGATACAACCCAAATGTTTTTTTTTTTTTTGTATATATCGGTGCAGCACCGCGCTTGTTTATTGAAATCTCCAAGAGATCAATTCGCAATCATGTAAGGAAAGAATTTGTTTTTTTTGCAGTATATTAAAGATGCGCGTACTTTTTTTGTTTGAAAAAGAATTAAAAATCGATGGCAAAATTCGAAAATTGTATTTGATTATAATAATTTATCGGATATTTTGAAAAGTTTTTTTTTTTTTTTTTTTGTTTGGCTGTTTAACTTTGGTATAACTTCTGTTTGTATTTTGAGTTGGTTTGATAAAGAAATTGTGATATAATTTAAGGAATGCGTATCAAAGTATATATGGAGAATTTTTAAATAAAAAAAAAAAAAAAATTAATCGAGTTGTAAAATTTTTTTTGTGGGAGATTGTATATATAAGATGGTCCAAATTGTTGGTTTTGTTTTTGGGAGATGCCGAATTTGTTAAAATGTTTTTTTTATGTGGAGCTTGATGAATTTAATGATTAGCTATGGATGCGCCAGTATAATGATAAGTATCGAAATTTTAAAACAAGTAATCGTTACACTTTTTGTATTTACTTTTTTTTATTAGTAAACCCTCTGTATTGCATCAACATTTAATATAATTTTACTTTTGATTTAAATTTATCAAAATTGTTCGGAAATCGAAAAGAAACGATGGCTTTTTGATTACCGTATACTTTATTCTGTACCATAATAGAGTCAAATTTCCGAGACCTAAAAAATATAATTTTGTGTCCCATAAAATGGTTTTGTAAAATAATTTGACTTGGGACAAAAAGTCGTATTTTTATATTAATTAGAATCAAAATTCTATAGCTCAAAATTATACTAATGTCAGTTCATTATAGTGTTTGTTAGTGTGTTCAAGCATTTTCATTTAAGTTAAATCGAAAATAATAAATTCCTAACATGGAATTCAAACCTAACAGTGCATAGCATTTCTCGTTATAACGATACTAACAGCTTTGCCAGACGCAAAGGGAGTGGTCGAAAACAAAAGTGAAGGGTCGAATTGAACAAAATCACCGTTACAGATTTTTGATTGATTGATTGATTTTGAATGTACTGCCAAGCATTAAGCAGGATATCCCGGAAAGCGCTGGGCCCACAGTACACCCGTTTATACATATATTTGAAAGGATATAGAAGGATACTAGTTAAATTATTGAGATCGACCCGGTTACAGACACCTTGGCGGCCAATAGTTAATCTTCTACAAATAGAATATAATTAAAATAATTGAACAACTAAATTCGATCGAATCCACCGTTTTATAGCAATTACACCTTTTTATATATTGTTAAGATTGAGTGAAAATATTTTTGAGGTTATGTTGATTTGAAAAGGAAATGTTAGAGATTTTTTCCTCAAATATTTCTCAATAAAATGACTTCTAGCGATATGCAAGGAATTATTGACATGTTTCCAACTCCCATATTTAATATGGTAAATATAAATACAAATATGAGTTGTGACTGTAGTCCGGACTTATAGTCTTCCACTCATGTTAAAAGCTTAAATTTGAGTTATGCTACTGGGGTTTTTCCTGAGTTTTGAAAATCCAGCTTCAGCAAGTCTATATTTTGAAAAGAGAACGCATCGCTGTTATTGGAAATTATCGTGGAATCTCCTTCCTATCATCCTTTCTGAAATTATTCGAAGAATAGCTAAGGATCATTTAATTTTCTAAACTAAGAATTCTGTCTCTGTAAATCAGCATGAATCCTATCCCGGCCAGTCAGTTTATTCTCAAAACTATGGAATGACTGGTAGATCTCCACAACAGAGGGGGTTACTGGTTAACTGTAACTAGACCTTTGAATGCTAATCAATTCGCCTACAGAAAAGTCAAATCCACATTGGGGGCACTGTATCTACTTGTCGCCATAGGTTAAAGTGGCTTTCCGCTTGAAAGAAATTGCTATATGCGTTTTTTGGATATTATGGGAGCGGGGTTTAGGTGTTGGTTTGTAGGAACATTACATCTTAACTATAGGTATTGAGTCAGTACACCCACGATTACGGCAGTAAAGGCTGGCTGCAAGGCGGTATCCTGTCACCTTTGCTGTGGTCACTGTTGATCGACGAGTTACTTGATGAGCTACATCTACTCGGTTATGATGCCTATTGGTTATGTCTCTGGCGGACATGAATGTATGATGTCTGCTAGCATGCAACAGGCCTTGCTTTTTATTTCGAATTAGTGCACTAAACAGGGCTTTTCGATTAACCCTAGAAAACAGTCCTGGTTCTCTGGACTTAAATTGAACCTTGTTGGTTCAGTTAGTCTAAATGATATTACTATCGGATACTCCAATGAAGTTAAATATCTGGGTATTGTCTTAGATAAGAACAGAATTGAAACTCTCATATTAACTATACTATATTAACTATATACGCCTGTCGGCGTATGTTTGGCATGACTTCGGGCCTTAGCTCAAAAATGATTTACTAGATGGACATACGTAAGGTACAGCATAATGGTATTATAAACAAGCAAATCTCATTACAGAGGCTAGCATGTCTCGAAACCACAGGCGCTATGAGCATCTGTACTACGGCGGCAATGGAAGCGCTCATCGGACTCACTCCACTTCATATCTACTTCAAAAAATCAGCTGCTACTTGGGCAGCTAGATTACAGCTAGTGAATTAATATAGTCATGATGATCATGTGGGTCATCTGGACATTCTGATAGTTCAGACTTGGATATGTTCTTTAGAGTCCTGGACGTGATGTCTAAAGAACTCTGCTTTCGCAAGAATTTCGTTGTCTAAAGAATTCTGCTTTCGCAAGGCAAGAATAGTCCTTGATAACAGTCCATATTAGAACAGACTAAATATAAAAGAATTGGCTTCTCATTGCCTGAATTATAAGTCGGTTAAAAGTTATTATAAACTGCTATACAATCTCTCTCTTGAAAAAACTGTGGAAAAGCATAGTGCTTGACCTATTGGGACTGTATTCTCGGCCTTATACAAGCCAAATCTTTTTTCAGACCATTTCATCATAAGGACTTGGTGGTCAATTGCAGTAAAGGAAATATCAGGAAACTAGTGAGTTTTCTTTCAGGTCACTGTAACCAACCTGAGATATCATTTGAATAAAATGAACATGTTCACAGAGACGGAGTACCGACATGTGAGTGTATTGCTCTATGTACACTGATGTGGCTTCATTGAAGAGATGTATATGTGACCTCGGAAGAATGTAAATTGGCCCCTGCCAGCAGCATTCTCACCTTTACTAGGAAGGTGGGGAAGCTCTTGGTTTAATAAACCCAATAGCACAAAAGATCTTTTAGGTCGCACAGCTAGCCGTTTTGGGCAGGGGAGTAATTAAAAAAAAAATCCCGGGCAATCAACAATAACAAATCTTGTATTCCTCAACCATTCTGTAACCTTTCTCCACCTGATTTTATTAAAGCATTTGGCAAGATTGATCATACTTTATTAATAACGAAGCTTCAACCGAATCGTTTAAACTTTATCATATTTGACGATTTGAACTCTAAAAGTTCTTGTGAACTGTGCGTTATTTCGAAATATAAATGTCCTGGGGTTCCCCAAGGCTGTCATTTTGAACCCATTTTATTTATTTTATTCATAAAGAAGATTGCATTGCGATGTCTTAATTTATGGCGATGATATACATTTTTTTTTACAAAATTAGTAATGAGGACGATCTGCTGAATTTACAGCTGAATATCCTTAGAGTCTTTAAAATTTACTGATTTTGAACAAAATCACCGTTACAGAGGTAAAAAATTGGCTTCTCTATATCTATAAAGAAAGGGTTGCAACACATTCTGAAAAATTGTGTTGGTTAAGTCCTTTGAAATTTCACTGGACAGAGCAATGGAATTGTTTCCGTAAGGAATTGTTTTCGAATTGCAAGCAAGTAAATACATTAAAAAAAATTAAATTTCAAAAATATGCAAAGCCTTATATAGTCTTTGTTAAATTTTGCTTCGATTAGCCTAAAAAAATTTGTCTTAAATCTAAAAGTTTTAAAGGCATCCGATCAGGGTGATCTATCTTTAGACCAAATCGTCTTCCATGTCATCGTGGTACAGGGTGACATGGAGCTATGCAATGCGCAGATGGTAAAATGTACGTCAAAAAAATTGGTGATATAAGCAGGAATGCTCCAGCCAACTAAAATAACTTAAAATAATAAAAAAAAAAAAAATAAAAAATATATATCTTTAGACCTATCTAAAGTTAACTTATTTAAAGTTTATTGGCCGGAGAGTTCATATAAAATGTTATGGCTCCGGGTGACTATAAGAAAGCAAACACCAGCAATAATAAAGTTTGGGCCGCCGTTATAGCAAATGGACGCCTTCTACTCATTTTTTTTAGCCGTGGCGTGAAAATAAACGTAATTGTTTATCGCGAAACTATATAAATTTTAGAAACTGTTTTAGGTCTTGGGCACGTTAAAAATCCGGCTAAAGACCCTGGGCATTCCAGCAGGCTTCTGTACCGTCTTATAAAGCGCGTGTCAACTATAAGAATGATTGAAAAATAACTTTCCTCATTCAATTTTTTCAACATTACGGCTGGCATGAACACAAAGGGGCATTTTAAAGAGCAAAACTGGAACTAAAAATACCAAACTGTCAATTCAATGAAGTTATTTGCCTAAAATGGTAGCACCCTGGTATAGCCTTTTCTGACTGACGCATGGCCATTGTTAAGGCAAAAAAAAAACCGAAAGAAGTGAAGTTAGTCTAAAATTTTAATGCACTTTTTACCTTTTTGAATTTTCATCAATAAAATTCCGCCAAAATTCAAAATAATACAGCGTTTTTTTACTTTGTTGTTTACATGATTTGCGGAACGTCATTAAATAAAGATATTCAGAATATTCAGAGTTCCGAATATTTCCCAAATAATATATTGAAGTTTTTGATATTGATCATTGTTGGGCAAAACTGTCTATATCAACAATAAATATCGTTAAACGCATGGGAGTAATTTGAATGAAATTTGGACTCAGAATGTTTGTTTTGAAGCATAATGTATATTTTACGCGCAGCATTCTTTCTTTAATATCAAAAATGACCGATGCTTTTCATTCGACTAGTTCTTTAACAATGCTCCAGATTTTGGAATTATTTTAAAACCAACCGAGGAATAAGAGGTTCTCTTGCATGTATCACATTCAAAAACGAAAATTATCTGATCCACAAGGTATTTCAGACATTTTTACCGATTTCTTCAGTATTTCAACCAAAAGATATTAAAAATTACGTTATTGTAACTTGGATGATTAAGTGATACAATTATATATATGCTACACATGTCTCTCCTTAAGACATACAGTCAGCTTTAGAAATGTTCGGAGATGGGTTTAAAAATTATTTTCAGGATAAAATTTCAATATAAAATTTCAATAATATTCCCAAATTAATGGCACTTTGTAGCAACGAGCCTTAGAATTAAGGTCTTGAGTTTTACATTCGTCGAAAATCTGTATTTTTTAAGCATACCGGTTTTTGTGTTGCGAGCGCTTATATACTCGATGTTGGGCTTAATGGAACGGTGGAACAACGTTATTTATCTTGTTTATATGTTTGAATCCCAGTTTGACTTATCTTAAGTAAAAGAGCTTCAAACGAAGCATGTTCTTATACAAAAGTTTATGTAAAACAAATATTTTGTTCTGACTTAATTTACTAAGTAAATTCATCTATATGATTGCCATTGGCGTTTAACATATTTTGAGAAGTCGAGATTTATATCATGCCATAAAGAATTTAAATTAGATCAATATAGGTTTGATTCTCTTATATTCGGGATATCTATTTTAAATAACGTATCGCACATATAGGCAAATAGAAAAGGCCCATATATACATTTAAGGATATCGTTTGACAAAAATTGACTTTATATCTGTAAAAATTTAATTTTCAAATAAAACATACGAAGATAAAAGCAATGATCATTTTTCCAAATATATATAAAAAAAAAATAAAAATGTTAAAACTATTAACAAAAAAAAAAAAAAATCATGAATGAATATATTAAAAACAAAACAAAAAACGTATATTCATTGTAATCAAAAGATTTCAATAAATATATAAAAGACGAACCCGATTTTTTTTTTACAATATAAACATTGTAAATTGTAAGTTGTTTGAATTTCCATACAAAAACCGAAAAAAAAAATTAAAATATTTTTTTTTTTATTTTTTTATTGTGCAATTAAAATTGAATTAAACTCAAAACTTAAAAGCGCAGAAACTAAAAATAAAATAAAAAAGTTGAAAACAATCAAAATGAATTAAAAATAATAATAATACAAATAAATAAAAAAAAAAAAAAAACGACAACAATAAAAAAAAAACTTTTAAAACGCATGTATTATTATTAAAATTGCATTTCAATTGCAAATCGTTTGTTGTTGGTTTTTAACGAAATTATTTCATATGCGCGTATGACTCATAATATGTAAAATGTACGAATTTATTTTATTTGGTGACACAGTCACGGATTATTGTTGAAGACGCGCGGCGTACTATTTAAATATATAAATGTGTCATTCGTGTGCTCGGCGTTTTTTTAAATTTTTTTTTGACATTTTATTTTAAGTATTAGGTCAAGGATGTAGTTTAACGATTTGTATTTTACATTCCAGCACATAGTTTTTTATATATATAAAATTAAATTAATGCTAATGGCGTATATTTTAAACGTATGACAAATGTCAAATATTTAGTATATATTGTCATTAAAATTAAACTTAACCTATCGGACAAAATTAGTATTACAAAACTCTACCACAACTGTCTTCAGTGTATTATAATGCCTTCACTAATGTACTCGAGTGTATCTATGCATAAACATATAAATGTATTTCCTATCGTTATGTTATATATACATATATACATATTGTTGCTTCGCATAAATATATATTATTGGGATTTTCATTTCATTTTCTTAATTTTATTTCTTAACTTCAGAATAAAAACAAAATAAGAAATAATAACAACAATAATAATAACAATGGAATTGAATTAAAAAAATAAGAATATAAAGTAAACGAAGAGACGACATTAAAATACATTTATTTTAATTAATTGAGTTCCTTATTTTTTTTTATTATTATTATTATTTCTTATTTCTTTAAGTTTTCTTATATTGTTATTCTTATTTTATTTCGTGTACTATCATAATAATAATAATAATAATAATATGCGAAATGAATTAAAACAAAACTAACTTAAACTTTTAAATGAAAGATGCATTGGTAAGCTGGATGAAGATAAATAAGGATATACCAACAAAAACAAGGAGATGGACTTGATTAAATTCGATGCGCGGACGATTCTATTTTAGATATTGAAAACGGTTGGTCACACTTTTGTAAAAAAAATTTAAGGAAAAATATATGTTGCTTAGACCTTCAGCAACATTATACTACATATATAAAAAAAAAAATAATAATAATAATAATTATTCGATGCAGAAAATTAAAAGAATAAAGCAAAGTCTTGAATCAATTTTTTCGTTTGATGAAGAATCAATTTCTTCAAAACATTCGAGAGGTACAGCATAGTATAAATACACATAGTACTACCATGGTATGTTAGCCCATTGGCGTGCTAGATGTCGCTACTGGTATTGTTTTAAAATAATCAAAATATTTTTATATGTATTATCGCCTAAATGTCATATATTTAATCTAAATTTGACATTATTCTTTCTACCCGACATCTGGACATCAATGGGTAAACTGTTTTTTCTGGTAAACTGGTAAGTCCTATTTTTACTACTAAACCTTTTTCTAATTTTGTTCCCGGTGTTTAAATACCACAATCATATCTCATTGAAAAATTGAGTTTGGTGAATCAACAATTCTCAATTCTTTTTAAGGTCGTTTATGGGCAATTTTTTGAGCTGACCAATCTCCAAAAACACCAAGTTCGAATTGCATACGATCAGTATCAACAAAAGAATTAATTTGTGCATAAATCTGGATATACAAAAGACAGTGATTACTTAAAACATTGGACGACATCTTTAATAAAAATGTTAAAAAGCAATGGTTACTGATTGTGGAACCTCGGAAGGTATACGATAAATTCGAACGAAGTAACCTGCGTAATATTAATGCATTGACAACGTGCTGATAAGTATGATGCAATCCATTTAATTGGAATAAAATCATGTCTGAACTTCAATAACTTTTAAAGAAGAATTTTGTGATTCAATTTATCAAACTCCTTTGAAAATTCTGTGTATATATATAACATCTACGAATGTAGATCCGTCGGAGTTATCAAATGATGTTTATGGAAAAAATAAGCAAACGCGTTATAAATTTCTAGGAAATGGAAACATTATTATATGTTATAATTATGGGAAAGCCCTGAGATTTTCTTTTTTTATTAATGAAAGAAAACAATTGCTTCGGGTTAATAAAAGTTTTACTTTCAATCTGTAAGATATACATTTTAGTAAGGAACTCATTAAAGAATTTTAACTCTCTACATAATGCACTGTATTTATCCTTATCATAACTATCATCTGATCGCTTAAATTTCTTGAAAGCTCTGGACTTACGGTTAGCAATATTGTTTAAGCGACGATTGAACCCTGGCTCAGCATAATTATTTTCTACAATTTTTTTTTCGAAATAAATACTTTAAAACTACTCCGAACAAGGAGCGGTCTGTGATCACTAACGAAACACTCGCAGGCCTTGTAATAAAATTGTCCAATCAACATTTTCAAGATTTAATGCGGGAACATCGTGTTTGCTAAAATCGTATTTAAAATTGTTCTTAGTATAATAAACAAAATCACAATATGCAAAATAAAATTTAATTAAAAGTTGTATGTGATAAATACTTTTACGTCCCGCTATCATGCCCAAAAAAGTCCAAAATGCGGTCAAAATCATTAAAAACTGCATAAAATTGACGCGTTCCAAAATTCGCGAAGCTATCCAATACATAATTAGATAGTTCATCCACAGTAGCCCCCATAAACTCGTCATCCACCATAATATAAATACACCTAGTGCTACTATCTTAAGAAAAAATCAGTTTACCCATTGATGTTCCAGATATCTCGTCGATAGAATATCGTCAACATTTAGAATAAATATATGACATTTAGGTGATTATATATATAAAAATATTTTGATCATTTTAAAACGATAAGGGATACTTACCCACTAGCTATAATCGACGGATTCATCAGCTGATTGGAAGAAACAAATAGATCTCAAGTACTGATTTGACAGATGCATTTTGGCAAATTCCATGAGATGAGGATTCTAGAGATAAAACAGCGTTTACGATTTCGAGTCGTCTTTTTTGTCAATTTCAAGTTTTGCCATGTGAACTCTGTTACGTGCCTCAAACAATTAAACACTTGATCACACAATGGGTCACGGCGGTGAGGTCAGAGGTGGGGATCGATCCATTAACAACTACTTATCGGCGCTTTATTCCTTCTTTGGCATCTCTTGTTGCTTCTCTTACCGATCTCACCAAAAAGTACTTAAAATTTATTTGGTTTTCGAAAACTCAGCAAGCTTTTAAGAATGTCAAATTGGCCCTTTCAATTGCTCCAGTGCTGGTTCACCCAAACTTCCCTAAACCTGATTCAGTGCGATGCTAGTACAACTGATATTGGAGGTGTATTATTACAGGAAGATATCCTTTCATCATCATTACTAATCACGCAAGCTATAAATGGTTTATGAGCCAAAAAGAGCTCACAAGCAGGCTGGCGCGCTAAAACTTTAACTATTCGACTTTACAAAACTTTTTTTTTTTTCGTAGTAGTGATCCACGTCGTACCAGATGCACTTTCTAGAGTTTTTATGCGGTAGAGATTGTCTTAAATGACTGTGGCTTTAATAAGCCGAGTATAAACTCGATTCAGTTTCTTTTAATTCTACTGAACATTTAAATTTAATTTCTAAAATTATATTCTTATCGAATTCTTTTCCAAATTTTAAAGTTTGATGGCACGATTCTCGTTAATACTTCGGCAAATTAATATTTTATTTACGTTATCCGATGTTCCTATATAATTTGAAGTTGTATTTACCTCGATCGATGGTTATATATGAAATCATACAAGCTTACAATCCTTGATCGTCTGAGCGCATGTTGGCAATGGAAAAATGCTTGAGATAATCCTACGATATTTTTACCAGCCCAAAATGGCACATGGTGTTAAAAATTATCTTAGAAATTGTCAAAAATGTAAGGACACTAAATCAGCAAATTGTTCGATCAGAACTGAGATGGGTGGACAAAGATTGAAAGGACTTTTTACAGACATCCAACATTTGATACATTCTCATTTATTATCAATTTAAACGAAGAATCAACAGTCTCTATAAGAGAATAATTTTATCTCAGAATGCTCGAAATTATGCTTCACTTGGTCTATTGGTGCTGATGTCTCAAAAAATAAAAGCTGGCTGCATATACCAAACTCACTAAATCCAGCCGATTTGATATCATGAGGGTTAATCCGAGAGAAGTTTATTAACTTCGATCTGTGGCTGCTTACATCCCACACTATTACAACAAGAGTCTTCGTTTTAGCTAACGCTGCGAACATCCAAAGTGAACCCAACATTTAAATCTATTCTAGGTTGTTGTAATCGATTTATAGCCCCTGGATGTTTTTGCAAGCAAGTATTTTCCGACATTAATAAATCAAAGAATATATATAATCACTCAGCGAACATGACCAGATCGAATGAAAATTCACATTGCCTTTAACTCCAAATTTCGGCGGCTTTCATGAAGCAGGTGTCAAACTTGTCAAGTATATCATCTGCGGTGAACGATCGCGTTAGCCAAATTCATTTATAAACAACTATTTATACTCTTATCAAACGAGTTGAAGGCGTGGTCATCTCACATCCGCACTGAGCGATTTCAAGCAGCATCGCCGACTCAAAACTAGGACGACTCGGTCAACTAATCAAAAATGTGCACAGTGGACGAAGGACTAGTTCCGTTTTGTTACAATACTATGGGCTTCTATTCAATCACGAGATCGGTAATTTGATAAAAATCAGAATCGGTCGACTTCTGAAAGAAGAACCGAACCATTTAAGAGGCGTAATGGGTCATTGTGGTTAACAAAGCCTTTTCTGTTTTTCTATAACAAAGCGACCACGGACGTTTTCGAAAGTTTTTAGATTGCTTAAACAATGGTCTATATATAAAAACCGACTTTTATATGATTACATAACCTAAAAAAAAAATTTGCACGACCTTCAGGTTCAGACCTTTTAGCACCGCCTTCATCCATAATACATATATTAATTTCCATAAATTATAAATTAAAAATCACCATCTTAAACACAATATACTTATACATAAGTAAGAATTTATAAACATATAATGATTGAGTGGTGACTGGCGGCAGGTAGGCATACTGTCAGTGACAAAAGTGGGTGTTTAATGTCGTTACGTATATATAAGAAAGATTATTGATAAAAAATAAAAATAAAAATTATACGCGGTTATTATGATGATAAATTCGATTTGTGAAATATGGTTCATTAATTACCCGCATCTTATGTTGCATTATAGATTTTAGCACTTCTATTTAATATCTTTGGCTTATTTTTTTTAGTTATCTTTTTGGATTGAGTTATAAATTTAAGTGTGAGAAAAATATTTCTATATTATATAATAAATAACATATAGTTAAAGAAACATGTCATAACATCATAATCAGTTAATATTCCAAGGTTCGATTATATTGTGCCGCGACTTATAGTAATCTTCCATAATTTATTAGTTTATTACGCGCAGATTATGAGTTTATGGTACTTAAATTTATATGCACATTTAATGGACACTATAAATAATTTTCTTAAGATTGCAGTATAATACTAGCGTTCATCATATAAAAATAAATCAATATAACTTACCTTTATCTGTTTCGAACATTATATAGTATAAAATGCAACATCAGGTAGCTGTTGATTCTTAAGGTAAATGTATAGAAACCAGTACAACGCGCGTATGCATACTTTATTTCGATGAGTTACCTCAATTAAAACAAAATAGATAAAATTATCAAAATATTGCTCCAAATCATGATTAAATAATTTGAAATAATAGCCCTGGTAATGAAACATCCAGAAAATAACTATAGTACGGGGTCTATTGACTCAACTTAATAAAAACTTGGCTTCCAGAACAGTCCGCTTTCATTGACATTATACACCCGGTCTTCGGTCACATTAAGATCCTTTAATTTTTGGTTAAACTTTATCACAAATGGATCAACTGCGTCACTATTGTTTGAGAGTTTTTCACCCACAATTTTTAAAAAACGAATTCCATAACGTTTTTAAAATTTTTTTAGCTACTTGCACAAAATGTTAAATTGTTTTCCTGAATTTTTGATAAATTTTTTTCGCCTTCACACACAAAATAAACTTTAAAATTGTAGCGTGTTGAGCCCGCTGACTACAGAACCATTTGTACAGAGCTATATCCATTTTTGGAAATTTTGAAGCTTTCACAGTCTTTCGACCAGCTGGAACTACCTCGGTTTGTCATATGAATTAATTATTTCATTTTTTTTATGCGCGTTATTGTTGTGCGATGTACTGAATAATGTTGCGCTAATTCGGTTGCCGTAATGCCATGGTTTAAGCGTTTTTAAATTTCTTGTTTTTGTTTAATACACGATCGTTTAATTATTGAAGGCATTTACATAAATTTTTTCACTCTTGTTCATGCAGATTTTATTTAAAACTAGAAAATGTGACGTACATCTTCTCTATGTTAAGTATAATCGTAAAACATATACTGTTTCTTCCTTTCTATGAGATTTATTTGTTTCGTTCAAAACGGTTAAAAAATGCAAAAACAATACAAGAATCTAAAATATAAGCATATATGCAAAAGTAAAGTAATTATGAAATAGCTACATCGCAATTAAAATTTATTTTGAGCCATAGCAATATGCAACAAAACGAGCGAAATATATATTTATACAATAAAAAATTAACAGTAATCTTATTTTACAGCATTTTTGATTTTGGGTTTTTTAATGTTGTTGCAACAAGCGAACGACAGAGTATGTTATTTTTTTGTTGCATAAATCAAAAGCAATTAAAAAATGTTGTGTAAATCGAGCCTTTACTGTAATTTTTAAGTCCCAGTTAAAATTATGGGAGACATGCGATTTTCTTGATTTGTTCGTACACAATCTTATAGTTTGCGAAATATACAGATATGTATACTCGTACCATAAAAGGTTTCATCCTTAACCTCTCTTATTAGAGATGAGAAAGGTTAAGAATGAAATCGTTCAATTTAACATTCTTTCCTCCGAACCTATATCCGATTTATAGTAAATTGGGTCGTCGAGGTGACAACCTCACAACCTAAATAGAACCAATATTATCGAAACCAATATAGACCAATGGATAAAAGCAATTGGCCCAATGGTTAAAGTTGCGACGTTCGGACCGGAAATGACTTTGAGCAGATGGGGGGTTTCTTCTTCTTTTTAAAGACACTCGGCAGTTTTTAGTGCACTGACAATCTTGAATTTTCGATAGAATCATTATGACCAGGTTTGAATGTGATGTTTAGAAGGCAATGTTTGCGCAATCAAATTTCTCTACTTATTATTTACATCAAATAATAAGTAGAGATAAACAAAGGGTGACTGTATCTTTTAATGCTTTTATTGATAAATACATCATTCTCTTCGGGAATCAACAACTTTATTCCCAAATCTAATAATTTGTGCATTAGAATCGAAATGTGGCACAATAAACGGCTAACTAATTTAAAAAATCACAAGGCTAGGGCGCATAAATTATTTAACCAGTGTCCGAACCTGAATAACTTCTCTTATGTACAGTGACTATTTGGGCAAAAGAAATTATTTAAATCATTAGGAGAAAAAGGAGTGGTTAAGTTCAAAGAACCTTAGGATGGATTTAACACAGTTAAAAACTATTTTTTCTTGGCTCGCTTGATGACGTTTTTAATTCTATCCCTAATAGATCTATACTCCTGATGAAGGTCGTCATTTTTCAAATGTTTCCACCTACGAAAAATGAAACTTCTCATATTTAACATTTGAATAATTTCGTTGTTAAGCTATGGAAGGCGACCTGGTTTTAATATTACCGCCTTCAATGGAACACAATCATCAAATAAGTTCCTAATTGAATTTGCCAAATAATCAACTTTATAAGTTGGATTAGTTAGAGGATATAGAAGATCCCAATTTATGTTTTCGCATTTACTGATATATATATATATATATATATATATATATATATATATATATATATATATATATATATATATATATATATATATGTGTGTATATATATATATATATATATATATATATATATATATATATATATATATATATATATATATATATATATATATATATATATATATATATATATATATATATATATGAGTGGGCCTTACTATTAAAGTCAAGAAATGTAAATGAAACGAATAAAAAGTCGTGATCGGCAAATCCGACTGAAACTTGATTGAAAAATGTAATTTTATCTGTGTTTGATATGACCTGGGGTTCGATTCTGTTTCGATGAAAAAAGAATGAAAAAAAAAAATTATCAATGTTTTCATTTGCTTTTATCGTTTTGTTTTATCATGAACATCAAAAATGCGATTCTGGTTTACCAAATTGATAATATACATTAGTTCTGAGTTTTTTACGCATGATGTCAGTGAAAACTGTTATACATTTTCAGTTCAGTGTTATATATGTTTATATATTTAAATAAAATATATGTCAAAATTTGAAATAGATATTTTGTATACACAAATTTATATAAATTTATGTCTTGTAGAAAAATTGAAGCACATTATTACGATTATTATGGCTAAATTAATTATTATTTAGTAAAATTGAAACTCGTGATTGACTTTTAAAATTTGTCATTAACAGAATACACACAACACACATATAGAATACACACATATAGAATACATACAACACACGAAACACAAACATTTAGGCGCAAAAAGAATAATTTTATCATCGGCGATAAACTCTTTTCAGCAACGAAATCAAATTGATAAAATATCTTAGTTTTTCACCAAATTTGACACAAGTTTATCGTTTACCACGAAAAAGGAATCGCGATTTGTGTTTTATCGATGATAAGTTTATCAGTTATCATTATCATCGAACCGGAATTGCACCCCAGGGGTTCGATGATAATAATAAATGATAAACTTATCATCGATAAAATACAAACCGCGATTCTCTTTTTGTGATAAATAATAAACTTGTGTCAGATTTGGTGGAAAAATTAGATATTTTATCATTTCGATTTTGTCGCTGAAAAGTGTTTATCGCCGATGATAAAATTGCTGTCTTTGCGCCTAAATTTATGTGTTTCGTGTGTTGTATCATTTTATGTATTCTATATGTGTGTTGTGTGTTGTGTGTTAATGTTAAATTTAAAAAAAACAATCACGTAGTTTCAATTTTACCAAATAATACATAAATTTATATATTTAGATATATAAACATATATAACACTGAACTGAAAATGTATAACAGTTTTCACTGTCATCATGCGTAAAAAACTCAAAACTAATGTATTTTATCAATTTGGTAAACCGGAATCGCGTTTTCAATGTTGATGATAAAATAAAACGATAAAAGCAAATGAAAACTTCATGATAATTTTTTTTTGCATTATCATATCATCGAAACAGAATCGAACCCCAGGCCTAGTAACAAAAACGAATTTTTGAAAAAATTTATGAGGGTTTAGTGTTAATAGATTTAGAGCAAAATTTGTTTAATAAACGGTTTAGTTTTTTTTAGCTCGAAGAACTTTCAGGTCATAATTAAAATTACCACAAATCAATTTATCAGTCCACAGTTTTCCAGAATCCTTTAAAATTCTTCACGGAATTCTCCACTGCTTGGGAGCCTTCGGAAATTTTATTATTTACTGTGTATATAATTACACAATAACAATTTTTTTTGTTTTAAATGTAAGTTCTGTTAGGAGAATTTCCAGATTGGGTACTGTATGTACTGTTGTATGTATATACTGTATGCGCTGTTTTCGCACTATCACAACTTCGAGGCCGTAAGTACATAATGTTATTAATGAGCGTGTTTGGAGTAACACCAAAATTTCTTTTCTCCCAGATTTTGGATCTCACTTTCTTTTGCCACTGGTGTTCTTCGCAGAACTTGCGATCCCATAATTTGGTAAAAATATTATACGTTACATTTGTTCGTTCTTAATTAAAGTCTTAGAATATAGAACCTTTTGTCTTAACCGTGTTTATAAAAGTTTAAAATTTTAAGAGTAAGATCAAGTATAATAATATTAATTGATTTTTCCAAGGCATTTGATTTTATCAATGATTTCCTATGGCTAGTATCTAAATTTAGTTTAATCACAATAAGTTCAACTTCAGGATCTGCGGTCGATCGTTGAAGAGATCGGACTTTTTTTTTTCTGATCTCTTTATTTTTTTAAATTAATTTAATTTTTTTTGTTTTTTTCATTGAGTTGTGTTTATATGTGTGTGTGCGTGCGTGTGAAACAGTGGAATGGATCGAGCATTCTATTGTTTTTCCCGTTATTTTTGGTGTTCTGATTACACAAACAAATTTTTTTAATTTTTTTTTTGAGTTTTGTTTTGTGTTTTAGGCTGTGTGCGAATCGGTTAAAAATTTAAATACTTTAACTGTGGTAGAAACAAAAATAGCTAAAATAAATTACTAGTAATTTTTAATTATGGTTATATGATGCTCAAAACGTCAAAGGAAAAATATGAGTAAAATTTATAACTGCACCGCGACCAGTTAAAAATTTTGTGGTGAATAAAAAATTAAAATTTTAACTTTTTACGCGTTTTTATTTTGTTTCGCACACAGACTTAATATAAATGTGTAATATGTATACATCTGTTTTAAGGCTATTTGCTGGTTTCACGCTGCGTGTTTAAATTATTTTCGCAATTGTGGTATAGTTTTAAGTAAAATAGTTATTGAGGATCAAGAATATGATTTTATATTAATATGTATCTCTGTCTAAAAATTTTAGATCAAAAATGTTTCTTTGTTTTCGTTTTCTTAGCGATACAGTGGCGCTAATGTTATATTTTACAACAGTTTGATATTATTGTATATTAGTAAGATTCTCGTATGTAGAATAGAAACTGTTCGATTAACATGGTAAATAGGGAAAATATATGTTGGGCGTTGCTTGTCTGGAATTAGGATGCGTTTACGGATTTGAGTCGTTTGGATATCGCGGGTATTGGAAACGTTTGGACGTTTTGGCATATTTTTTCTACATTACGAAAATGATGATTGTTTCTTTTGTTGAGAGTGTTCCATTTAAGATTTTTTCTGGATGTGGAGGCGGGCTGATTTACCTATGACTGGACCATTAGAGATGCTTTGTTGGAATTGTGGATGGAAGTGGCTTTGGTATGTTTCCGCAGGAGGATGTAAATGTTAATATGTATAATTATTTTTATAATTCTCATATTTTTTATATTTTTATATTTTTATGTTTTTATATATTTTATATTTTTATATTTTTATATTTTTTATATTTTTATGTTTTTTATATTTTTTTTATTTTTAATTTAATTTATTTTTTATATTTTTTATATATTTATATTTTTTATATGTTTTATATTTTTATATTTTTTATATTTTAATATTTTGAATTTGTTATATTTGTTAAAATTTTTATATTTTTGTAATTTAATTGTATATTTCAAGCGAAAACTAATTTAATTTATTTCAGCCTGCGGCTTGCAAAAGTTGGCCCATTAATAGATTTTTTTTTTCAGAGAAACAGTGCAGATTACATAAAAATGGTTGTAGATTGGGGCTGCTGATAAGTTATGACAGAATGCAGAGCGATTTATTGTAAATGTGATTGACTTGTGCTAATAATTAACAGTGGTTTGAATATTGGCTACCGTAAAACCGGACCAATTCTGTCATAAGTCCCGAATTATGACGCCACTGGGCTAAAATTCTTGAGATATAAAATTTGTATAATAAGATATAATAAAATTTGATATAAGATTTGTATACAGTTTGAAAAAATAGACTTTACTCTCTATGTGTATTACTAAAACGTCAACAGAAACATTTCTAAACCATGTTCAATAGAAAATCGAACATCAACTTCAATTTTTTTTCTAATAATCACTTTGGAAATTAATGTTTTTTAATCTCTTCTAAATGTCAATTGTAAATTAAATCATTTTAATCTACCGAAGGCTTTTACACTAAAACCTGTCAATATATTATGAGCCAAAACAACAAATAGCCCACCCTGTATACACATACAAAGCAAATGCTATTTAATATATTGAGTACAGTAAGTCTGGCATTTTATGTGGAAAATCATAAACCTGAGAAATACGTTTCATAAAAATATATTTTTTTTAATTAGTTCAATTGTCACTTTATTATAACGATCACGTGTTATTGAATTAAAAATGATATAAAATGTATTTTTATGTATAGAACAGCATAAAAACAAAAAACTTGACAAACATGACAAAAAAAAAAGTTGACATCCCAAATAAAGAAAAGAAACAGAATTTCAGCATATACACATCCTAATTTGATTGAAAACTGGAATATTGGAAGAAAAATAAATAAATAAAATATTTATTTGTTGGATTTTTCATTTTCTTAACGATCAAGTTAGTCAGACAGACGACAATCATGTGAAGTCATAATCACTCTTATCACTACAATATGATCTTAATATTTTGTTGGTGTTTTATACTTGTATGTTTCGTTCGGTTGTGTGTAAAATTTATGATTGGAAAATATTCTATTTATATACACACAAGAAGTTCTTGTGCCATGATTTTTCATTTTTAACCATAATTAGAAGACAAATCAATGTCTGTTCGAAATGTTGGATATATATGAGCGATTGTTGGAAAAACAAATGTATATATGTATATACATATATAAATATAATTTATTTATTTATATATATGTATAGACAACAGTTAAGAGTTAAGTTAATCATAAAAAATTCCTAGAATACTCAACATATACACAACATATATAATAAATTGTTAAGAATTATAAATTTATCTAGATACAGTGGGGGACATCGGTGATTTATTATTTGGCGTTATAGGAATAGCATGTGGTATTATTTTAAATATGATTCGAATATTTGATCAATTTCCGCATAACTCCAATATCGTTTTAACCGAAAATTAAATTAAAAAAAAATTATGTCTTGCTATAATTAAAATACCCGCATATAAATATAATTTGCGGACAGCACACGGCTTCTTATAGCCTTCAACGTAAGCGATTATATTTTTTTCTGTACCGCCTATTTTTCTTACATTATAACAAGATTTGCACGCTATATACTTTAGTGACAAATAGCTTTCTCAATGCTTCATTTATCTTTTATATTGAATAAATAAACATATGTTACAAAATATAATTTGCATAAATTAAAAAGTCTAATAAATTAATATATTACACATCGTCTTATATATAAATATATGATACTGTAGGCGGTTTTAGCCAATGGTATACAGTTTATTGAAATATTCGGTATTGATCACTTTTTAATTTGTGCCAAAAACATGTCGTTTACAAAATCCCACTTTTTTCAATATTTCAAAATCAATATAACACCTCTAAACTATATATACATATATATATATTGAAGGCAGTTGTATATTTTGAAAGGTCGTGCAAAAAAATGATACACTGAACTTAAACAACTGTATATACAACTGTATATGATCACCGCCATATTGTTTTTTTATTTATTATAAAAGTACGAATAAATATAATTTAATTTATTCTATACGATCATAATCGTTAAAATTGTCAGCCATTTTTTTATTATATATATTATATTATATTAAATTTCGTTTATGTACAACAATAATAATAATTTATATAAAATTAAAAATAATTATAAGATCAAGAAATAAAAAATGAAAGTATAAATTAAATAAACCAATCGTTATAATAACTATAAATATAAATTAATTTTATTTTTTTTTTTATTTATTATAAATTCAGCAATAATACGTGAATTGATTTTGTGATTGGAATGTTGGAAAATTATGTATCGTGTACTCGGTATATAAAAGTAAAGCGAGAGATGGGTTTTCACAAATATACATATATATATATATATATATATATATATATATATATATATATATATATATATATATATATATATATATATATAAATATATGCTTTACGATTTTACCGAGTATATGCTGCATGCTGTGGTGCACAAAAATACGTATACAAGGATTATTTTTTAATTAATTGATGTTTGATTTAATGTTTATAGCTTGTTGTGATAATTATGAGAACTTAAGGTTTGGTATTTGCTAATTAACAATGTGCATGTATAATGCGCACCTTAGGAATGTGTCCCAATGGGTTAAAAATATTTCGATATTGCATACCGAATGAAAATATATTTGGTGTTCGCGGTTAGTTGGATTCTTGTTGTCAGAGGGGCATTCACATTACTAGTAAATTATTACACCAAAATAGCGTGATATCCTTATATATAATTTATTTCACATTTAGACTACAAACATTCGAGTATATACAAACATATACAAATCAACAGCTTTACAGACCTTTACTGAAATATTTTACAAAATCTTTTAAACCATATTTTAAGAATTTGCGTACGTGGTCAGTCCAATGGATGATTTCATATTTAATTGGTCCTGGCGTGGTGTAAGCGGAGGGAAAGGAACTATGAACTATGGCGAGTTAAGCAAACACCTTAACCATCACTAATTCAACAAAATTAAATCACTAATTCAACTTAAAGATAAAAATAAAATGTAACACTAAAATGCCAATCACCATCAAAATGTACACATAAAAACAGCTGCTTGTCGATTTGCTTTTCTAATCTTTTTGCGCTTTTTACACATCGCCGGCTGAGTGCCTGATTGATTGACTGATTGATTTGTCTGATTAAAGTGTACGGCCAAGGATTATTTATAGGGACTCCCGAAATGGTCAAAATTGTCGAAAATTTTGGAAAAATTTTCAAAAACTTATAAAGTTCATAAAGATTAGTCTGTCAAAATTATGAAGTGTTTCGGTAAGTTAAAAAGTCTGTTAAAATTTGCGAATATGTTAGAAAATAAAAAGTTACAAAATTCATCAAAATAAACAGATTTTTCGAAAAATTAGTAGAAACTGCAGCTGAAAGTAATCCTTAGCTCTTGCAAAAACACACTGCTTTGAGTGATTTAGTCGCTTCAAAAGTGGTGATTTTGACATCCAGGACCAAGAGCGTCCTGGTCAGTCAAAAACGTTTAAGGATGAAGAATTGGAGGTATTACTCGATCCAGATGATTGCAGAAAATGATTGCAGAATCATTGGGAGTTGATCAAGCAATAATTTCCAGACGCTTGAAAGCCTTGGGATTCATCCAAAAGATGGGAAATTGGGTGCCATACGAGTTGAAACCAAGAGACGAGGAAAGACGGTTTTACATGTCCGAAATGCTGCTCGAGCGCCACAAAAAGAAGTCGTTTTTGTATCGTTTTGTCACTAGCGATAAAAAATGGATCCATTACGATAATCCCAAGCGCAAAAAAGCGTATGTTAAAAAAGGCGTTTGGCCACTTGGCAACAGCTCTTAGTGGTTCACACCAGCTAGGTGTGAACCACTAAGAGCAATGCCCAACTCTATCGTCAACAATTGATCCGATTGAAGTAGAAAATCCAGGCAGAGCGGCCAACGTATGGGACCAGACACGAGTCAATCATTTTCCACCACGATAACGCTCGGCCACATAATACGGCGCCGGTCAAAAGTTACCTGGAGAATAACGGATGAGAAATAAAATCCGTTATTCTCCAGGTAAAATCTGTCTGCCTCACCCGCCTTATAGCCTAGACCTTGCTCCTTCCGACTACCATCTATTTCGATCCATGCAAAATGCCCTATCAGGAATACGCTTTACTTTAGTACAAGGTATCGAAAATTGGCCCGATTCGTTTTTGGCCGCCAAGCCGGCGCAGTTTTTCTGGGATGGAATCCATAAATTGCCAGAAAGATGGGAAAAAGTAGTGGGTAGCGCTGGGCAATACTTTGAATAAAAAATCTTGTAATATTTTTTCACAATGAAGGCTTAAATTTCATAAAAAAAATTCTGGTTTTTAATGCATACACCCAATAAAAAATTATAAAACTCGTGATGGTTAAAAATATAGTTCTGTCGAAATTGTGAAAATTACAAAATTGAAAAGTTCTACAAATTCGTGAAGTTCATAATGGTTAGCATGTCAAAGTTGTGGAAAATTGCGATAAATCGAAAATTTCCAAAAATTCGTAAATTCAAAATGGTTAGCTTGTCAAATTTGTGAAGTATTACGATAAATTAAAAATCCTGTCAAAATTTTGGAATATTTCGGAAAATTTAAAAGTTCCAAATTTCATAAAAATTCTTATGGTTAAAAAACATTTTATAATGGCCTATAAAAATTGAAGAACATTTTGGAAAGGCGAAAAGTTTCAACGTTCAAAGGTTCAAAGTTGACAATCAACTGACAACTTACTTTCTTACGTCTTTTCGACGTTTACTGTTTAAACAATACAAGTCGCGTAAAGATCAATGAAGCACAACCTCTACTAAGTATTTCATACAGTTCAAATATTTGAAAAAACTATTTTCTTGTCTTTTGACCATGTGCCAAACGTTCTCTTGAAATCTAGTTGCAACTTATCGAAAATTATGTTTTCTCAACAAGACTAATAGATGGGGTTTGAACTGGATGGTTTGCTTTATTCATTTCTGTGGCACTGCTCAATTGGGGTTTCAGCCCTTCTTTGATTCTTGTTTAATATGAGCTTGTGCCAGAGTTGTTCCCTTAAATTTGCTCTTACATTTTTTTCAACAGCATCCTGTGAAATGGATCGAATTAGATTTTAATCTGATTATAAATATATTATGTGTTTGGTCGGGTTCTAATTTGATAATTCTGACTTTACTGAAGTGCCAAGTCATAACGTTTACCAATTCTAAATATCCATATATTTATGATTATCATCTCGATAATCAGTTATATATTGATGCCTTCATTAAAAAAAGGCTAGCTAAAAAAAGGTGACTAAAACGAACTGAATTAATGCATAAAACTGTAAAATCAATGTATAAATATAAAACTGCATCAAACGCTGATACACTTGCGGACCATCCTTGGTCTGATACCTTTTATCTAATGTCACTTATCATGCACCCATATTTATACTATATATTTCACTTATATATTTGTCAAAATTTCAAATTAGCCGGTGTAAAATTATCAAGTATGGAAAATGTCACTAAATAAGTCACCACAAATATTTTGTCCTTCGTTTATGGATCATTCGAGGAATTACACAGAATGTCATCGTTAATTAATTTCACTTAAATTTCAGATCACATTTCATAATATTAATTGGTTTCGAATAGAGTCGGTTGCCGAATTGCGTCACCATATCATTCATACATTCAACTCACATTTAATCATTAATTTAATAAATTTTGCGTCATTATACCCGCGGTTCATATCAATAAAATAGTAATTAATAGCCAAAAATGGATAACATACAAGTATTAATAAATTTTATCATCAGCTTGAAATAATATATTGATAGTTTACTATACTTGATGATTTTACTATCTGTAAGATTAATATATATTGATGTATAATGTATAAATTTCTTTTAAGTAGTTCAATAATATCTCATTTGAGACTTACAGGAGCCAGACATATTATATATAAATATAGACATGTCTCGAACATTCCACATTCAAAGTCACATTACTCACCTTATAATAAAATTTAGTTTTTTTTTTTTTTTTTTTCAAATTACATGCCCTAGTCACCAAAACATGCCTGTGCATATAATATTTATATATTATATTCTGGACGCGACTTAGCACAAATATATGAGCGCACTAGAAAAAAATTTGTGTCTGTTATCGCGTTAATATGTGCGCGCAATTTGAGAATTTGCGCAATTATATATATAGTTTGCTGTTTACCTCTCATTACCATATTCTGATAACAATAGTTGTACATCAAAATACATTATTATATTTCTATTGTTTTGTAATTATATACGCATATCGCGAAATAAAACAAAAACAAAAATAAAAAACTGTTTCCACCTTTTAAGGAAATCAAATGATACAATTAATTGTATAAATTGTTTTCATGAAAATTTTTCATTTTTGTTTGTTGCAAATTGCAATATACTCGTACAATGTATTCGAACGAGTAAAATATTATATCGAAAATTTAACAATTATAATATTATATTCGCGATATTAATATATATATGGTCGCGCTTTGTATACGTTAGTTCCGATCTTGCGTTCCAGGAACTATATAAAGTTTCTGCTGTCTCTGATTAAATCATTATATAAAAAAAATGTATGTTGTTGTAATTCAGCGTATGATTAAGATAAATATAAGATCGAAATGACAAGATATATATTCGCCTCGTTGTATTCATCTATTAATATACACGCCATTAACACTAAATAAGAAGTATGCGTACGAATATAATAAAATTTCCCTAAAAAGACTGTTACAGGTGTTAACAAAGTGTAAAATGAATAAAGCAAAAATAAAAAAGTGTAGATACACAAAATAAAAAATTTGTCACAATCTTTAACTTAACACACTGTTTAACTGTATATGAGTACGGTGCTAGTAAGGCAAAATATAATAAAACATATCGTCACGTGAGTACTACATTGTCTTATAGAAAATGGATGTGGATGGGCTAACTCATGTCTCATACCAGTAGATATAACCGATCAAGTATAATACACACGTACATCTGTTGTGTAATCTAGAGACTTTAATGCTTTAATATGTATTGAGTGATTGATTGATTGATTTGACTGAAGGTCTAAGTTCTATAGGCTTATCTCTTAAATAACGATGGGCCTATTCCTACAGTAGTATTACATAAATTACTAGGTAAGGAAGGGAAAGGTATATTTAAATACATCCATATGTAAGCGAACGCCCACATATGTGTATAAGTACACGTCCGCTCATCCACAAACATATGTATGTATATATAGGGATAGAACGATCCAGTTACCAACATCTTAACGACCGTACGGCACAAGACAACAGAATTCATAACTATCTGCAACTGCTTCTTTCCAAGAGCATCAGGATATTTCATAAAATTATTAATTAGTATATACAAAATTTGATATTAAGAGGAAAAGCACATATCAGAGAAATTAACAAAATTTTAAAAAAAGTAAAATAAATAATCTAAAAAATTTGCTCCGATTGATCCGATTGAATTTTTTGTGGGTAGAATACACAACTTAGAGGGATAAAATCTACCAAACAACAATTTTCTAAAAAAGTACAAAGGTTGCTCAATTTTAAGCAATTTGAAAATAAAGAGACTAGCACAAAGTACATAAAATACAGATAATTTACATAAAAGCTGTAAAACAATCCTAGTAAAAGAATCCTGAGCCCAGCAAAAATTTAAATCGAACAATGTTGAACAGACGATTTTTTATGTCATTAATGTACATAGAATAAAATAAGGGATCTAGCGTTGAACCCTGAAGCAAGCCGGAAGTAACAGGAAGGAAATCAGATAAAATGTTGCCGAAAAAACTGCTCGAAATCGAATAGAAAGGTAGTTGAAAATCAAATTAGCAGCAAAAATTGAAAATTTAAACTGGGTGACTTACTTTTTGAGTAAAATTTTGTTATTTATTAAATCAAATGAGTTCAAATTAGAGCAAAAATTCACCTTCAATAAAATACATGTAAAATTAAAAAATTTCAAAAATTTAAAATGTCTGTTGACTTTTTCAAGATTTTTCAAGTTTTTGCAGTATTAATCATAGTTTTTTATTTACAAATGAAAATGTCACACGTTTTCCTGTAAAGTTATTGATATTTTTGTGTCACCATGTTCTTTTTTACATGTTGTTGCTTTTTAATCAGTTAAGCTTAGTACTCAGATCGATTTCGTGTGAAATTTTCATATGATTTTACCAAAACAAAATTAGAATCGAAAATTTTCAAAGTTGTCCTCAGTTCAGCAGTCATAAAAGTAAGTTTAGTTGTTTTATTTCAGCAAGCATCATTCTGTCATTACAGAAGACAGCACAACTACGAGATTGAGGGTAGTGTTTGATGCTTGCTGCAATAAAACAACTAAAGGCTACATTGCCGTATTCATTTGTCTAGCCACGAAGGCAATCCACCTGGAACTTGTCAGTGATCTGTCAACAGATGCCTTTTTAGCCACATACCAACGGTTCATATCAAGGAGAGGGATCTGTCTGAAAATATTTAGCGATTGCGGCACAAATTTCGTTGGAGCAAACAAACAACTCCAAAGGCAGGCAAAACAACAAGAAGCAATAATTAAGGGTAAAATAGCACAGCTGGGAACTGAGTGGCATTTTGTGCCACCGGGAAGTCCTCACTTTGGAGGAGTATGGGAAGCTGGAGTCAAGTCAACAAAACATCACCTCCGCAAAGTAATTGGAACTCATACATTAACCTTTGAGGAGCTCTCAACACGTCTGGCTCAAATAAAGGCATGCTTAAACTCCAGGCCATTAGCTCCTTTCTCAAATGACACAGATGATGATGGATTTTTAAGTCCGGCACACTTCCTGATAGGAAGAGCCATCATATCAATGCCTCAACCTGATATTGAGAGCACGCACACCGTTTCAAGATGGAACCTGTTGACTAAAATCTGTCAAGGATTTTGGAAAAAATGGCATACCGATTATTTATCACGGCTACAACGCAGGCCAAAATGGTTGCAAGAACAACTGAACAGCCAATTGGGAGAACTAGTAATCCTCAAAGATGAACAATTGCCTCCTACGCACTGGCCACTAGCAAGAGTCATTAAACTACATCCAGGACAGGATGGCCTTGTTAGGGTAGTCACACTTAAGTATAAAAACAGCACGTTGAAAAGGAATATCACCAAAATATGCCGCCTGCCTATAACAGATGAGCCAAACGATTATATTAACAAGAACGATGATCATGTTCCAACAGTAGTAAAAAATACAACCATTTCTCAATATGGACCAACCCCACAAAATCTAAACGAATCTTTACTGGAAAAAACAGCCACGCAAAGGGACAACAAACCACGGTCTACTGCAAGTAAACTTGCGCTACCCGAAAGTGACAACCAAAACCCAAGAAGGCAGCCTCACAGGCAAGCGAAGAATGTAGCTAAAGTAAATCATCTTGCATTATCGGTACTCTCAATTTGCTGCGTACTGGGACACGCGAAAGCTCAGGTTCAAATTACCCCATTTAATCACTCGACCGGCATATATTTTGAAGATCTAGGCAAACTCGAAGTGGTAGCCATGAAATGGAGATTAGTAATATACTACAACATGACGAGCTATTGGGAAGAAATAAAGGCCTTTGAGCAAGCGCAACTAGAATTAAGAGCAGCCTGCAATAATTTACCTAGTTTCTCACCAACATTTGATTTAAGCTGTGATATAATTTTACAACAACTGGAGTGGCAATTTAGCAACTTAGTAGCAGACAATGAACTGTTACAATCAATGAATAAAGAAAGACGTCGACATAAACGAGGTCTAGGAGATTCGACAGATGTCATTTTAGGAGACCTATTTCGAATCCTCACCCAGCGCGATGCAAGTCAGTATGAATCTCATTTTGAGAATATTAACCAAAATGAGAATCATCTAATAACGTTAATAAAAAATCAAACGTCGATCATAGACAACACGATCAAATTGGTAAAACACAATTCAAACCTCACAATGTCTTCATTAAACAACCTCATTAGGGAACAAGAGCGATTGAGCAAAGAGATGATACAGTTAAACGATGCTCAAGCATACGCGGAAAGAGTGCGTACCGTAATTATGAGCACGATCGAGTTAACTCTAATATTAAAAAACCTCGAAGACACACAACAAGGTCTGCTTGACGTAGTCTATTTTGCACATCATGAGATATTACATCCGTCAATTCTCACGCCAGCTCAGCTAGAAGATCAACTGCAGCTAATTCGAGAGCATGTACTACCGTCGATCACAATCCCTGGGCACGATTTTCACGACCTCATGCACATATACCAAGGCATGGATATTCGTAGCAGGGTAACACAACTGAATGTGATAATCGAAATTATCATACCATTGTCATTTGCACTCGATTATAAACTACTAGCCATTACACCAGTCCCTGATATCAGCCATGGTAATACACAATCATACATCATTACATCAGCAGAATACTTAACAGTGGACATTCATAGAGAACATTTTTCATTACTAGCAACAGAAGAGGTAAACCATTGCCAAAGGTTGCAATCATCGCAATTTCTATGTGAGATATCACCAATATTTAATACAATGACGAACAAAGGACAATGCGAGGTAGCAATCTTGCAGCGAAAAATGGAGCTTGACACAATATGCAAAACTAGGACGATAAATTCAACGAATCATTGGATTAAGCTTCACGCTTCCAATCAATGGATCTATGTAGTACCTAAAGAAACAATCGTCGACATTATATGTGGCTCCGAGGTAAATGCTCGCAATTTTTTGGGATCTGGAATAATAAAAATAGAAGCCGGTTGTATATTAAGAGATGCAATGCTTCGCATTATCGCCATCGGCACGTCACACAACAATATAAGCAAGCCATTCCACAAATCACTTAGTATAGCACATGGAGCTGTTAATTTAAGGAAGTTCAACCTACAAATGAAAAACAAAACAACAGACAATATTTTTGGACCAATTACAGCACCAGAGACAGCCGAGCTGGAAAGGCAACTAGCGTTGCTAGTTGCCTTTGCTTTCTCAAGGAGAATAAAAGACTACCAGCGAAAATAAATCAACATGACGTCCACCACTATACTATCTCATATGCCACCATAGGAATGCTGATCATCTTCTTCGCAATATTTTATTATAAACGCCAATCAACAATACCAGGTCCACTTCCCGACCAGAACAAGATGCATAAGTCAACCATCCTCAAATTACTCGATTTGTAGCCCGGGAGAATGTTCAATCGTTAAATTGAACATATCATAAGAACTATAGTTCATTTCCTTTTAAATTTAAATTAAAACGTGCAACACAAAAATTATTAATGCTTAAAATACCAAATATTATTTTGTAGATTAAGCAATAATAACTCACAACAATGTATACAAAATAACTAAAACGCTTGTAATGCATTGTTTTTTATATAAATATAAGTTTATATGTAAAAAAAAAGTAGAATAAAAACTTGTGTGAAACATAACAGTAGTTCTCCAATTAATAAAAGCCTCACCCGCGGTAACTTTATTTAGTTGCATTAATAATTCCAGTTAGGTATAACAACTGGAGTTAAACAGTTATCTATACATTAGAGATGACGTGCAAATCTCTCCAAACCAATTTTTACATGAAAAAAATGTTTTGAACATTATTATTGCGACAAATTTTGACATTTTCAATTATTTAAAAAAAAAAAAAAAAAAAAAAAAAAAAAAACAAATGCAGTAATGTTCAAATTTGCCTAATTTTTTTTCTGTTCGGTATTTTGAAGAATTTTTTTTCACTTTATTTTGACTGCTCCGAAAAAAAGCAAAACAGCATACCAAGAAAAAACATTCTGCAAAAATTATTTCAGTTCTATTTCTCATGATTTTCGTTTTGATTTTAGTACTAAGCTTAATGCACATGCAAAATTGTTAACTGCGGCTTCAGCATTATTATCACGAGCAAAATTTAGGTTTTTCATTATTTCTAGCATGTTTTCGTTAAAGTAAATTTCACACAGCAAAAGTTCATATGACATGAACGTTGAAGCCCTGAGTATTACCTTCAAAACAGGCCCTCGTTAAGTTTAAATGAATTGAATAGTTTATGAGATTTTGAAATTAGTATAAATAATGGAAACATAAATAAGATAACAAGAAGTCGTAAAGAATGCAGAAAAATACAAATATGATATATAGGAGTGATAATAATTTAGTAAGAGTTGGAATATAGTGGATAACAAAATGAACATTAAAAAATAGTTAAACTGATAACTAATTAGAAATAATTTAATTGATATACACATAAAGCTCTAAAACTTATATAAATTATATTCTAAAACATTATTTAACACCAAAATTAAATTAAATAACCGTTAAACCGATAAAATACGTCATTTTGTTTACAAGAAAATTCATGTCAATTCATACAAAACTTTTTTATTCGCTCTTGATATATGCTATGCGAGGCAGTTAATTTTCTACAACTAAATTTTAATTTGACACGCTATTAATTGGTAAACTCAACTTATTGAACATCAAACAATAATTTTTACTTCACTTGCTCAGTGAACACTTAATAAAAAAAATATTTGACTCTATCGATTTATAAAAAGCCGCTATCGAGAGCAACTTTCATATGATGGCTGCCAAAAGCGACTCCGGATAGCAAATAAAAAAACGCCCTAATGTTACGATTTCTCTAGATTTAAACCAAGAGACTAAAAATTGAGCAAATAAAATAGAGTAGTGATCGAAAGAAGTAGAATGAAATAGACCGTCGTGATGAGTTTGAGTTATACTTTAAACGGGAAAGAGTTAAGAGTTAAAAATTAGTGTTATAGTCCTCACCAGTGACATGCGGGTAATCTAGTAAAATTACAAGTGTTAAAAGAAGTGAATACTTGTGGTTAAAATATTCGCTTAACAAAGCGAAATCAGAAACGAAAAATTTCACTTGAGATTTCTTTTTGAGATGTCAGACCGTTGAACCACGTCTCGACTTATTTCAAATAAGTCGACTTATTTAACTTATTCAAGATGGCGGTATAAAATAAGTCATTTACCGGTCCAATTCACACTGAGACTTATTTGAACCTAACCGTACATTTAAATTATTGACAGTTTAAAGTTTTTATTACATTATTGTATTATTACATAATTTTTTAAGAAGTCGAAATTACGAGAAAATAATTTTAATAATTTGGGCAAAACAATGAATGATCTTGTCTCCTACGAAATCCCATTATAGAAGCCGATAAATCAAAATATTGCCAATACATCAGAGTCAGAACTTCAATTCGGACACATTATACGAAACTCTCCCAAATAAGTCAAGATAGTCTACAATTAGTCTACTGGTGAGGTGACTTATTGTAGACTTTCAAATAAGTTCGTTTACACAAAACAAGTCGAGAATTGGACTTCAGTCTCAGATCACGAGCTAAAAATCAAAATTTATTCAAGTACATGGCATCTTCCAGAGATGGCGCGCATAAACTCCAATCTTTTTTCGCACGAAATTAATGTATCAACCCATTATTTTCATGCAGAATTTTGACAGATTAGATTTTGAAAATAAAAATTATTTGTTTTATAATAGACGCCGTGTTCTTGCTGTGTTTTGTTGTGAATGTAAATTTAATTGACATTTTTTATGATAGATAAAACTGTGCCATTTTTATTCTTACGGTTTTCTTTTATTTTGTATTACATATTGCTATTCTTAAAAATCACAATTATTAGTTTAATATAGTTAATGACAAATAGTGCGGCGCCTATAATAAAAAAAATTGAAGTAATTTTACTATACAATACCTAGCACGACAAAATTTACGAATGACTGATATAAAAATTGAGAATTGCATAATTTACATTTCTTTGTTTGTTGGTGATATAAGACAAAAAAATAATAATTCTCCAAAAAGATTTCGTTTCTATTTCACACGAAAATAAATAGATTTTTGGAGACCACGTTAAAATTTCATTTCAATTTGAACTGAGCAACTTTCAATTTTTTTTGCGGGCCTTGTTTAGTATCCTACAAAGAAAATGTTGAATAGTCAATGATTTTCGGATTTAAATAATTTAAGCAAAGCCAGTAAGCGAAACGAAACGCAAATACTCCCATTTTTGTTTAATATACTTTTGCGCTTGATTTTCAGCCTGCAACCGTTGGTCATTTTAAATGCAAACCTCATCTCCTTCATTATATGATAGCAGGAACCATCACTAACTACACTTAAATGACGAAAGTTAGCCACTTAAAATACGTTTCATATATATATAGATACTAAAAGCCTTCCAAAAATCAGGATACGCCACTGATATATATATATATATATATATATATATATATATATATATATATATATATATATATATATTTTTTTTTTATTTTTTTATTTTTTATTTTTTTTTTATTTTTTTTTTAAAGTGGTTTGCAAAATGATAAATCTAATCCATCAAATTTTGAAAAACAACTCCTGCAGTAATAAGCCTTTAATTCCTTGTTCTAAAAAAATGCATAGAAAGGGCTAACGGTTTACTTAATAATCCAGTTAAGTTTGATTATAAACATACAAGATCTATTTCCGGTACCAGTTCCTTGCCGAATTTTGAAATTAAAACAGTTGCTCCTAAATTTTGGCTTCATTTATCCAGATTCAATCCTTTTACTACTGAAGATGATATTTTGGCTCTCGCAAATATATGCTTGGGTACCAATTTGTGCAAAGTTGGAGTGCTCATCCCTACAACTAAAATTCGTGAAGATCTTGAATACATTTGTTTTAAATTGGGTATTAACTTCGTGAAAAGGCTCTAAATGCTGAAACTTGGCCGATTGGTGTTAGTATTAAACCATTCCATAACCGAAATTTTAATCCAGTGGCCTCAAATGAAAAACTTCGGATACCGGCTGTGATATTAAACTCAGCCAAACTTTAAATTTGTTGAGTGTTTACAAAGCTGAGAAACTCCTGTCTAAAAGTTCTGTACAAAATTCTGTCACTTTAATTTACTACCACAATGCCTTCATATTCGTGGTAAAGCTAAATTATTTTTGCTTGGTGTTCTCGACAATGATTATGATGTAATTATTATCAAAGAGACATGGCTTACCAGAAATTTTAACTCTGAAGAATTTTTTCGTTTGACTATGTGGTCCATAGAAAAGATCGACATGATTTTGATACTGGCCTTAAGGGAGGAGGTGTATTGATTGCTGTTAAGACCTCGATTCAAAATGAACTCATTGCATGCCATCCTATTTTTGATGTTATTGCTGTACGGATTCAGGTTGCCAATATACTTCTATTCTAATGGTGGCTGTTTACATTCCCAATGGAGGTTTCTTCGTGTGATGACCTTACCGGATGTTCGAGCATAAATACCATACTCCAATTACGATAACTATTTTTTTATGAAAAATGCTTTACCCAGTGTTCATCTAATAATTCTTTTCGTTTTGATTTTAGGCACGCTTACTATGTATCTTTAAACAAATTTCATATTAATTCTGATTGGAGTTTTCTCGGAAGAAGAACAAATAATTTAAACGAAACAATTTCAATTTTCAATGAACTGCTTAAGACTGGTATTGAAAGGTATGTTCCATTAATTAAAAACCAACCGCGATACCGCGAACCATGGTACAACAAAGAATTATTGCGTCTCGAAAAGCGCCGTAACAAATTTCATTTTCTATATAGACTTCACGGTGCGGATTTTCTTTCTAGTTTTGTTGTAGCTCGAAAGGAGTTTAAAACTTTAAATTCGTTTCTGTATAATAATTATATTTTGCAGATCGAAGATGAATTAAGTTCTAATACAAAAAGGTTCTGGAATTTCCGTTTATAAACCTTCTTCACCATCTGCTAATAATCCTAGCTATCCTAATCAAGCGTTGTGCTGATAGCTTAGCTCCTTCTTTGACCCTAATTTTTAATGCACGCATCCGGTCTGAAATTTTCCCTGATCCCTGGAAAATTTCTTTCATTCGTCCGAGTTTTAAATCTGGTAAAAGATGTGATATCAGTAACTATCGCGGAATAGCAATTCTTTCTGCAATTCCAAAACTTTTCGAAGCGTTGGTACAGAAATTTTTATATTTTCACGTGAAGACGTTTATTGCTCCAGCTCAGCACGGTTTTTATCCGGGTAGGTCCACTGTTACTAATTTAGTTTCATTTTGCGGACATTTACATACTATATTGGATAATAAGCAACAAGTTGATGTGATTTATACAGACTTTTCAAAGGCTTTTGATAAAATTGATCATTTAATTCTTATCGATAAGTTTGATAAACTTAATTGTGAGTTTATCCCTATCAGGTGGTTGCATTCTTATCTTACCAATTTGTGAAGATTAATGATTCTTGTTCTCGTTTATTTCGTGTTATCTCTGGTGTTCCACAAGGCAGCCACATTGGTGCACTATTATTTGCCTTATTCATTAATGACCTCATTGAGGAGTTTGAATTTGCTCAATGTCTTTTTGAATGTTGATAAATGTAGAGTACTATCTTTTTCGAATCGTTCAACTTTACTGCAGCAATATTTTCTTTATAACACAGCTGTTAATAGAGTTGAATTCACATCTGACTTAGGTATAATATTCTCCTCTGATCTTTCATTTACAAAACACATAGACACAATTGTTGCGAAAGCTTATGTTATGTTAGGTTTCACTAAGCGAAACTGTAAAGACTTTTGTGACCCGCTTACTCTAAAATCTTTGTATGTATCCTTTGTTCGATCCATTTTAGAGTACGCTTCTCAGGTTTGGTCTCCATTCTATCAATGTCCTTCGGACAGAATTGAAAGTATTCAGAAGCAATTTGTTTTATATGCGCTTCGGGGCTTATCTACTTTTCGAGTAAGTGAATATATTCTTCCACCCTATAAAGATCGTTGCATAGTTTATTAAAGTTACAACGATTATATATCCGACGAGACGAAGCATCTATTATCTTTATTCGCGATGTTTTGGTTTCTCGTATAGATTGTGATGAAATTCTCACACGATTGAATATTTATGCTCCAATACGTTGTTTGCGCCCTCGTGATGGACTGTTACATATTGATTCGGTTTCTACTAACTTTGCTCTTTCTGATCCAGTCTTGAAAATGTCGCGACTTTTTAATTCTGTTTATAATATTTTTGACTTTAACAATTCAAGAAATTCATTTAAACTTTAGTTGTTTAAATTCTTTTCTATTAATATTAAAATTTAAATTTTCTATAGGGCTATAATTATGTAACTTTGTTAATCAATTGTATTATTTTGTATTGCATTTTTTATATATATATATATATATATATATATATATATATATATATATATATATATATATATATATATATATATATATATATATATATATATATATATGTATATGTATATATATATATATATATATATATATATATATATATATATATATATATATATATATATATATATAATGGGCAAAAAGTGAATACTAATACAGTGAATAAAACATCGATTTAACAGATTTTGCCGTTCTATAGCGAGCATCAAAACAAGCACGAAGATTTATATATCGAATAACCGCCAAACCACAATTTCTTATTAATTTGTTCGTCCAATAGTATTTGCTCGCATGTAAATATTATATATCCGTAAATACGGTGCAACTTAATGCTATAGCTGTAGTAAATCTATGAAATCTAACATGTATAATCGCTCCAATATTTGAGTTTTACAATTTTTTATTTCTTGCACTATAGATCAAATGATAATCAGATATGTCAAGATAATTTCATTGAAATTAGCTAAACGTT
Source organism: Tipula confusa (assembly GCA_963556175.1). Lineage (NCBI taxonomy): Eukaryota > Metazoa > Arthropoda > Insecta > Diptera > Tipulidae > Tipula > Tipula confusa. The sequence continues at coordinate 12,979,468 of OY744476.1, read as the reverse complement.
ACTCAAATCAAGTATAAATCAATTGATCAATGATCGGATTAAAAAAGAAATAATAATAATCCGCCATATTTAGATTTCTCACGTCATATCTTAAAACAGATAGTTTCCCACCAAAAACTATTACCTTGAAATAGTAAACCACATAAAAACTGTACAAATTAACTTAACTCGCGAACAATTATTTCTTGTACATGTAATTGATATCTTTCATATATGTGCGAAAACCGCGTATTTTATTTATGTATATACCCAAAAATGTATTATTTGTAAAAAAAAAAAATTTAATTAACACAAATACCGATAAAAATAGTTTAATGACAGTTGTAATTATTAACAATCAATAACCTAGTGAAAACGATCTGTAATAAATCACAAAATAATTTAATTTAATTATAAATTGATCTATCACCTTGGTTAAGTGTACTCACAATTACAATAAGATATATTGATCGGTGACAGAATATTTACAAGAAAAGATATATCGCCACGTTAATATTATTTTGTCCGAACTTATCGTAATGTAATACCTTAGAAGTTGGTGCCATTATCCGAAGAGACGGCAGTATTGACACTCGTCGGTGCAAAAAATCATCTCAATGCAACCGAAAATGCTGTGGATGTTAAAGTTGATTTAGTAGCCTATTCCCAGAGTTAAAAACTAGATACGAGTAGATCCTTATGTGAAAAAGTTGTGCTGCTATAAGATGAATTACTTTGGGGATTGGCCGTGCTCCAGTAAGTAAGTCATTATCAAAGGTCCCTCTCTTCAATTTTTTCGATGCGTCCGCGTAACTGTTGGTGTTTTCTTCGGAAATTTGGTTGATATAGTTCTGGTCGCTATGTTTGGTGCCGAGCATGTGTCATATGACAGTGTCCATATAATTTTCTCGAGATGAATTTGACTTAGCGGTTCCAATTAAGTCACTTCTGATCGGGTTTAATGCGGATAATTTCACCATGCAATGATTGTCATGCAGTTTTATAGTGGTTGTTTTAAAAAGATCCTCACAGATGGGAGCCGGCTTTAATAATTCTTCGGACTCCCAGAATCTTTGGTTTGACATGGTATTATACTTTGGTTTAACATGGTATTATCGACCATTAGGATATTGCACTGACTTGATAATTCTTTATCTGGTAAGTTTCCCGTCACTATCCAATCTATATGTGTGTGAAATTTGACCTTTGACGTGGTTAGCCGAATCTTTGATCTGTTCCACCTTCAGGATATCGAAAAATGTATCAGATCCGATCAGGAAATTGTTTTGGGAAACTCAAATTGAACCAATCTCTGCTAATGTTATCGAAAAAATCCAAATGGTATTATTTATGCAGATATGTGGGTTGTATAGTCAGATTTAAAATGTAATTAAACGGTAATATCGAAAATTCCTCTTTTAGGTGAAAAGGTTTTGATTTGCTATGCCTTGAATATTGATTTTCCCGGTCTTACGTCTCAACCTTAGTTGCAGAACCAATGCTTTTGATTTGAACGAGTTTTGGGAACATGAACGAGTTGTACGCGACATTGTTATAACTGACCACTTTCATCTACTGAGGTTGAGTATAAACAATAAAAGAAGTATACCAAACGTTTTTCGTTTGACTAATTGTCTTCGGTTCTAAATCGTTATATTCTTGAAATGGCATTTATTTTTACATATTGAACAGGATATCAGTGCATTGGAAAATATTCTTTAATAGTTTTCACTGGCATCGCTGATCTTCCAGGTTGCCTCTTTATTATACGTCAATGGCATTGATTCTTTTGTTTATAGATTCGATCAATACGAGACATGTTGGCAATTATAAATTTGATGTAATAGACAAATTATTAAGTAAATAAGCGGACTAAATTGAAAACTCCTTTTAAGAAGGAAGGTCGAATTAGGACCTGGTCGGGACTTGTAAAAACAGTCAAAAAAAAAATTAAAGGAAAACTTTTAACTCTGCTTTAAGCTAGTATGATTAAAGTATGCATATATTGGCAATAGTATATGTATATAGTTAATCATATTAACAATGTTTTATCAAAAATATACATTTCCTCACCTCCACTTTAAACTGAAGCTTTATACTTGAGTATATAATTTACTATAATTTCCATCATATTTTACATCAAACATACATATATCTTTATCGCACCCCTAAAGACACAACAATAAATCACACTTCCATTTTCCAATCAATCTCCAATCGATCACTGCCTGTTGTGCATATATCAGTTTCAGGTTAAGGTTGTATAAATTAAAAAAAACATAAAAAAAACCGTGATTTTTATATAATTTTATCGAGTTAATTTAAATAAAAAATTAGAAAATCGACTTTGGAAAATTAATGAAAACGAAATATATATAACCATAAAAACAATACAACAACAACAAAGCAAATTCCTAAATCAGCCAAAACCACTACGGCTGCTGATATACAAAATGAAAAACTCGATAAAATATTTGAAATATTTTAAAAGCAAAAAAAAAAAAATAAAAGATCGAAACATTTAAAATTCAAAAGAGTTCACTCTCGTCGAAAAACAAACAAAATTTTAAATTACAACAACAACAATCGCACAGAATTGTGTGCGATCGCAACTGAAAAATGGCGACACGTGTCGTTATTTTTTGGAGTTTTTTTTTTTTGGTTCGATTTTGTTGCATACATGTATGCGATCAAGATATTTAATTGTCAAAAACAAAAAAAAAAATGTGGAGGATTTTTTTTGTTTCGTAATATGGAAAATTTAATAATTGCAGACATTTTGGGAGGTTTTACTTGTTGTTGTTATTGTTATAATGTGTTTCGATCACTAAAAATATATAAAATGTGAAGTATAAGAATTTTTAATTTTTTTTTTGGGGTTTTGCTCTTGGAGTAGTAATTATTTGGTCAAGCGAAATGTGTCTGTTCGAAATGAAGTTAAACGATAATTAAACTATATAACTGCACTAAATGGAACAAAAACTATTGCATTATATCGACAATAATAAATTGGTTGCAAATAGGTTTTGACCTCATCTCTTTTATTTTTATTTTATTTTATTTTTTATTTTTTTGAAACATGGATAGAATATATAAATATATCTCTTTTAAAGAATTTTACAGGAATTAAAATTGACAACAAAGTTAAGAAAGAAAAAAAAACTCTTAACAAATAAGGAAACAATTGAAGAATTGAATCTTTAATTTTTTGAAATAATAGGAAAAAAAATCTGTTTTTTTACAACAAGTTGAAATTGGCAGGTTACCTTGCCATCGTCATCGCTATCATCATGATCATCATGATCATGATTATCATTTTGATGATGATTGAATTTTTTTATCTTATGGTTTTAAATCTTATATATACATACATATAAATATATTTTCTTATATTGTACATATATTTTTTTATTTCATTCGATGATACTTTTCTTTAAAATAAAACACGACAAAATGTTGAAAGAATTTCATTTCAATCGAATTGCTAATATTCAAGTTTTTGTTTGTATTACCGATCTATCGTCAATTTCAATCCAAAATACGAGAAATAAAAATCAAGAAGAACCTAACATTCAACAACGTTGTTTTGTTGTCTTTTGGAAATTCTTCTTCGTCTCAGTGAAGTTTCTTACAATTTAAAATAAAAAAAAATAAAAAAAATAAATGTTAATTTAAAAAATAAAAAAATAAAATGAAAAAGTAAAACAAATTTATTTATAAGAAAATAAAGCAGCCATACAGTCTACATTCGATCGAATTTCATATTTTGTTTTTCTTCTTAAATTTTTTGCCATTTTTACTCGATCATTTTAAAAGAAAATTAATGCAATAAATACTTTTAATTTGAAATAATTATATAAGCACTTGGAAATATTATATTTAATTGTGTTGAGTTCGGCTATCTAAAATATTCACTGTAAAAAATGTTGGCCAGCTAGCTCACAACCTTCGGTGGCACACACAATAAAATATGTTTGATATTATTAGACAATTGTAAAGCTCACCATTTAACAAGTGAGCTAGTATCAGATTGTGAAAATTTCATTGTTTTGTGTTTACCGCCCAATGTGACAATTTTAATTCAACCGATGAATCAGGGCATAATTCAGAATTTCAAATGAAACTTTCAAAAACAGTTTTTTAAAAAATTGATTGCTGTTGATTCAGTGAAATCGTTAACATCAAAAATGCAATATTTAATGCAGCGTTTGCCTTGACTGAATTAAAATGTTCAACTTTCGCAAATGGCTGGAACAAATTGTGGTTTAATGATAATCAGATACCAAGTAACAACAACGCGCCTTACGATGAAATTTACGAAATTTTGAATTCTAATGCAAAACAATTTGTGGTCTTTTAAGAGCACGAAATTGCTGAAAGGTTGCATCTCGATGATAACACTGCAGCTGTGCAAACTTTTACGGATGAATAGCTTACCGAAATTGTTTTAAAGAGTTCGATGATATTTTTCAAATTTGCAGAACAATGCTCGCAGTAAACTGCTAGATATAAAAGATCGTGGCTTTTAAAAAATCCACGACGTTTGAGGTCCAATGATTTGAAGACTGAATTTTTTGATACTTTATGATTAAATTTTATTGAATTAATTTATGAATTATTTAAAAATTTTGGTTACTCGTTTGGGTTACTCGTATACATAGTATGTATTTTTTTATTTGCAATAAATTCAATGAACTGAGGTAAAAAAACAGGTTTCTGGTACATAATTTGAAAATAAATAAACGAGAATCCTAAAAAATAATAAAGTCAAGCGAAATTCTCGCTAAATTTCTAGTTTTAATGAAACGTTCAATTATCCGGAATTTTCGATTATCCTGAATGCATTTATCCCGAAGCATTCCAGATAACCGGGCTTTTACGTAATACAAACATTTTATGATTAATTAATATGGATAAAATTGTTTTTCTGGCAGGTTGACTGATTGTAAGTGAATTAATCTGGAAATTCAAAGTGCCGTGTGATCACCACCAAAATATACTAAAGGCACTGTATTTCCTCGAACTGGAAAAATCCTATGCCGAATTGGAATAATTTCATAAATCTAGATTGAAAATTATCGTTTTATTCCACAGTAAAAATAATTTTTTCTTTGCCCTCAAAAGACAATGATTTTTATTTTATGTCAAATGCTTATACGTTTTGTTTATTATCAATATACCTGCGATTTTAACTCGTCAAACGAAATATAGATTTTACCCTAAACATCAAACGTATTTACTATAATATAATTAGCACGGTATGTGAGGTAAATTTGTTCTAATGCTGTGTGCCTTAATCGACTAAACTAACTAAACTAAATTATAGCGAGTTAGTTCAAGCTTTTTCTAGATAGATGGTAGTAATAAAAGTTACTTACTGTGCCTCAACTTGAAATTAAACTAAACCAAAAAGTATTATAGTTTATTTATGGTTTAAAATTATATTATAGTTATTTTATACTTTTTGTGAAAAGTCACCGAAAAGTTAAATCGAAAATATAATTTTCAGCTACCACCTATGAGGCAATAGCGGAAGCTTGAACAATTTGAAAAGTGTAACGTGCATCTTGCATTGATATTTTTTTTAAGGTTTCTACAAAAATATTTGTAGGTACTTTTAACGTCATATAAGATATAATTCGCATTATGATTGCTGTCGTCGCACTGTAGCTATAATGTTTTTGTTGATGATTATGATAGGAACACTAACATCATTTTATTGCTTTAACTGACCCGTCATCAATTTATTGCATTAACTGACCCGTTGTATGGACTGGTTTTCGCTTGTTCATTGACCAATATTGTGGTGGTATTGATTTTCCTCCTACCATATGATCATAAAGTAATTTTTTATGATCGTGGATATCCAAAAACAAATAATTGATTTCAGTCTTTTTGATGAGCAGCAGTCATCATAACAACATTATCATTGATATATGGATATATCTGTTTAAATCTACATATTTGTAAAAATCAGTGTTAGTTGGTAGAGCCATATTGAATTGAATAGAGCCATCCGCAAATGCGCTAATATTCGGGTGTTTGCTTGGACATTTTTATTTATAGACGAAAAAATATAAACGGGTAATTATAGATTTATATACTGAGTGGAAATTAGTTTTTATAAATTTGGTATTATTAAATATAGTTAAATTGTGGACCAAGAGTGATATCGTAGATTAAGGTAATCGCCTTTAGAGGGAATTTAACCGCCTTTCCTGTTATAAAATTACCAAAGTCAAACTATAGGTAAATATTTTTATTTGGGGTCAATTATCAAGGTATAATTTTTGTTTATATTACTCTTGTGTTTACTCAATAGCCGGTTTTTACTCCTACAATTGGGTTTCCGAAACCTTAGGTGACGACCTTGGGGTGGTGTAGGTAGTGGGTCCGTCCACGCTATTGCCTAGCCGACCGGCTATATTATTTATTGGCGTTATTTTATAAATCGCTGACTAATATAAATGAACGGTGACAACAAATAAATTGGAAGTTCATTGGGTTCCAGCAGCGGTATTGGTTTATTCGAAAACATAAAAAAAAAAAAAAAAAAAAAAAAAAAACGGGAAAATATTGGATTAACCTTCTTCTTCTTACATGTATATATTATATAAATAGGGCCACTGCTCTGCTTATCAAACACAAGATTTGGGATAAATCATTTTTTTTATGAATTCATTTATGATATATAAGTATATGTTTGTATAGTGTGTGATTAGCTTATAGTTTTATCTAAGAAATTTAATGAATTTGAATAGTGACTTTATTGTGGTGAATGATATGGTGAACTTTATAGTGCTAATAATTTTGTTTTAGGTCAAGTTATATGAATCGTACATACCGCAATCCCCTGAGCGCTCTGGATTTTGTGGGTGAGTGTGTTTTTTGGTAATTTTTTTATAGTTATTGCACGAAAATAATAAATTTACCTATCATTCATATATATATAAAGACACGTGACTTTCTTATGGAGTTGATTTAGACACTCCGATATTGAATTGAATAATTATACTGTTAAAGTTAATATTATGGGCTGTCCATAACATATGTAATATAATCTGTAGTACATTAAGTTCAAACATTAAATATAATGCTTATTTTGTCATTGCATACCGGTTATCGTTTTGATTATTAACTTAGAAATGTCGAGATAAATTATTTGTGTGGGGAAGTATCATTAATATGAAGTAATTGTCATGTTATGGGTGACCAGTTGAAGTGTTGTTGGTTGGCGTAGCACATGATTTTAGTTTTTTTGTGATGCTGTGGTGTAATCTTATTTAAATTTCATTGAACCCGCCCAGCCCTGAGCACTCAGGATTTATAGTATCAAGCATGTGCACAATTATACACCCAAGCGTTACAAAAATGGCGCCGAAACAGGGACCAGTTATTAATTTTCTTTATTGAACATGTGTTTTTATAAATAGTTTTGGTCGCTTTAATAAAGCATCCAAGGAGCTTCACTCCTTATCTATAGATGCATTTTTTCCGCCTCTTACATTTTATTAATTAAATGCGGAATATTCATCTTTTGGTAATTTTGAAATTTTTCAGATGTTATTAAATTTTAAAAATTTTATATTCAAGTCATTTAACTATATCATAGAAGATTGATTTTAACGTGGAAATATTGGTTGATTGACTGTGACTCAGTGTTTCCCAATGATTTTCATAGTTATTCTTTTTTTTTTTATTTTTATGGTTAGTGTTTTTCTTCCTTCGCATTAATTAAATTTTTTCAGTTTAATAGCGGGTTAGGGCAGTTGATTTAATTATGACAAATGATAATCGAATCTAAGTAATTCTTAGTCATCTTATCTATCATTGGATTGAAATTTAACTGTTTTAACTTGTCTGTTTGAGTATTTAAATATTTCATATCAGTTACTAATCAGATAATAGAGAATTGATTTCAGCGTGTAAATTTACTGGTTGATTGGCTGTGACTCAGTGGTTCCCAGTAGTTTTCACAGTTGTTTCTTTTTTATTTTTTTGTTAGTGTTATTTTATTTTTGTCATCAAATTTTTTTTTTCCGATTAGTGCAGTTGATTTAATTATGATGAATGATAATCGAATCTAAGTGATTCTTAGTCATCTTATCAGTCATCGGGGTTAAATTTAATTGTTTTCACCTGTCGGGTTATTCTATTTAAATATTCTATATATTTATGTATATATATTTATGTTTATGTACCAATCAACAACCATTTCTGCTGCTCCCATACTTTGTTATATTATAATTATTATTTTGATTAGATAATTTTGCCTAACTAAATTTTTCATCAAATATTTGTTTTTTCCGGTAATCCACTACAGTGTTACTTTACGTATAGTGAAGTACAAGTTTTTTTTTTTAAATTTCTATTAGGTTAATAATTTTTTTTTTAGTTTTTATGGTTCCAACTAATTGACCTAATTGATTTGCTGGGATTCCGTTATTCTTAGCTCATTTAGTTGGTCTACCTTCTTATGAATACATAGGTTTAGTTTGGTTAAATTTTATTCTGATTTTTGAGGGTGTCGCCCATTTGAATGATTACAAACAATTATTTGAATACTTCCCCTAGTTGAATTATATATTAATTGTTACTTAATTAACATTTTTTTTTTTCTGTAAACACAGAATATTTATCTAATTTTTCGTTATTATTTGGTACTTTAGTACATATTATTATCTACTTAATTATTAAAAGTATATAAGTATATCCCATATTGGTATAGTATTTTTTTTTTGTATTATTTTCATAAATACCTAAATTTTTTTGGTTCTGTTGCTTGGATTTAGATATAATTTAAATTACATATTTATTTTTTCAATTGCGGTGGTAGCAATAGTCTTTTATTTACAATGAATTTTACAAGTTATATTGACGCTCTCACAAGCGAAGAGCTAAAAGTTGAGTTTATTATTCGAAATATTAAGTCTGGGTTGTCTAATTCTAAAGAATTACTGGTTGATCGAATGATCGAGGAGGCGGCAAACTCTAAACCTAAACCAAATAAACCACATCCCGATATCGATATCAGTTTGGAGGTTGGTTCTGCAAAGGATATAGCAGAATCTTTAAATAAACAAACAGACATCAAATTCCAACCCTTAAATAAGGTATTAGTGAGTCAAGTAATGTTTCGAGCTCTGCATTGGCAAAGACGACTGGAGCGTATTAAAAACACCACGGGTGAAATTCTGAATATCACCAGCGTGATAACTAAACTCAGACGGGTGAATCAATATGCACAGCGTCTGCTTGCCGAAGAATCCTCGAACACAAACACTAATGATCCCATAGGTGATCCCAGTCAAACTAGGCAAGATGACCTTATTGATCCTAGTGAGAAAGAAGAAGGAGCATCCATGCTGATGCAGGTTGGTTCGAAAACAACCCAAAGGTTTGATACTAAGGAAGCCAATCAAAGGGAACGGTTTGTTCTTCCGCAGCAGATGTATTCATCAATAGACAATGAGTTGAATTTTTATAATAATCCATGGCAAGGTTATCCGCAAGAAAAACATCGTGAATTAACGTCACCTCCTAAGCTTATTAATAATCCTTTGAGTTTGAGTGATCAAAGTAACTGTCGTTCCATAAATACTAAAAATGGCCCAGGCAAATTAGAAGTTCTACAAAACACTGGTGCTCGACCTAAAATTCGCACATCTGAGTTAGTAGACACAAACAAAAATCAGTCCCGTCAGCTTCCTCAGTGGAAAATTTCATTTAATGGTGGTTCGAAAGGACTAGATGTGCATGATTTTGTGTTTCGATTAGAGACATTCGCGAAAAGAGATGGTTACGCGGAAAATAAACTACCTCTACTGATCTACAATTTTGTTAGCGATCACGCTGAAAAATGGTTGTGGGTTTATGCGCGAGATAACCCTAACGCAACATGGTTTGATATGAGAACAGCTCTGCTTTTGAGATTTTCCAGCCACGAAAGTGAGCGAGAAACTCGTCGATCAATTGAACGGAAAATGCAAAACAGAGAAAGCTTTAACGATTTTGCTCTAGAAATTCAAACATTAAATGGGCATCTTTCAAAACGATTTTCAGATTCGGAGCTAGTAGAAATTCTTCGCGAAAACATGAATCCCGTTTTAAGAACGGCGACGTTATCTATGCAATTCAATACGGTAGAACAACTTAGAGCGGTATGTCACCAGTTTGAACGAATTTGGTCAAGTTCGGGGTATGATCCACGGCAGAATGTGGAATATCCAAAACGTCGACTAAACTTAAACGAAGTTCAATATCGTGCGCAATCAAAAGATATGCCATCCGACCTGTTGATGAGTAACGAGGATAGAACAGATACTGATATATCCGCCGTTCAAGCTACTAAGAGCGATAGAGTTTCCCCGCAATCCAATTATCTCGTTTGTTGGAATTGTAAAGATATCGGACATCGCTACCACGACTGTCTGTTAGATTTCCAAAGTGTTTTTTGTTTTGGGTGTGGTGCACCCGAGGTAAGAAAACCAAATTGCCTTCTTTGCGCTAAACGATCTTTAAACCAAAAGTCGAACGAGTTCCAGTCGGGGGAAACTCGTTCGGGATCGATACCCCCCAGAAAACTATAATTAAAATACCAACACCCGTTACATCAAAATCCGTAGATACACAAACCACAAATGTACAAAACAATGAAGTATGCCGCTGCCATAAACTATTTAACTTAGCAGCTCATCAACAGCTGACGGTCGTTTCCTCCAAACCAAATGTCTTGCGCTTAAAAAAGGGGGAAATTTCACTAGAAAATATTCCTCAAACAGTATTGGGTTTTACGGAAAAGAAACAATCAGTCCGTATGAAACAATATTGGCAGGCACGCCGATTTATCATTAAGCAATGTTGCAACTCGATCATAAGCCTTAAGAATGATCAAAGGCCTCACACGGAAATTTCGATTAATGGACATAATCTAATTGGTCTTTTAGATAGTGGCGCATCTATAAGTGTTTTGGGGAAAAATGCGTTAAAACTTATTGAAATCATGGGTCTTAAAATTCGGCATCTCAGCTCTTATGTAAAAACGGCTGATGGTACGTCACAACCTATAGTTGGATTTGTAGAAGCTAAGGTAGAATATAATAACATAGTCCATCCCTTGCGATTCTATATAGTACCAAGTTTGTCAGGAAATCTTTATTTGGGCATTGACTTTTGGGCCAAGTTTAATTTAGCTCCAAAGATCATCAATGAAATTGCCACGCCTATCGTTGCTAAGTCCACTAAGCATTGCTTAACCCCATCTCAGGAAAATGTGCTGGAATCAATCAAATCAATGTTTGCAGCTTTTGAAACACATGGCTTGGGAAGAACTAGAGTTATGGAACATGTTATCAATGTAGGGCAAACTTCTCCTATTAAGCAACGTTTTTACAACGTATCACCTGCTATCCAGGATATAATATACTGCGAGTTAGACCGCATGCTAAAAATGGGAGTTATTGAAGAGTCCACTAGTGCCTGGAGTTCCCCCATGGTGTTAGTCAGAAAATCGAATGGTAAAGCGCGATTATGTTTAGACTCTAGGAAGCTAAACTCGGTCACTAAAAAGGATGCATACCCACTCCCTCACATTGATGGGTTAATTGGTCGTCTAAATATTACTAAATTTATAAGTTCGTTAGACCTGAAAGATGCCTTTTGGCAAATACCTCTGGAGGCGGCATCTAAGGAGAAAACGGCATTCACGGTACCTGGTAGACCACTCTACCAGTTTACTGTGATGCCGTTTGGCTTATGTAACGCGCCCCAGAGTATGTGCCGACTAATGGACAAAGTTATACCCCACCAATACCACGAAAGGATTTTCGTGTATTTGGACGATTTATTGATCATCTCAGCCACTCTTGAGGAACACTTTTATCTATTGAAGACAGTAGCGAAATTATTATCTGATGCTGGTTTAACCATTAACTTGTCCAAGAGTAATTTTGTAATGCGGGAGATAAAATATTTGGGATTTATAGTAGGTGAGGATGGTCTCCGAACCGATCCTGGAAAGGTTGAAGCCATTTGTGACTTCCCAAACCCAACTACTGTAAAACAAACCCGTAGACTGTTAGGCATGGCAGGATGGTATCGGAGATTCATTCCGAACTTCGCAGAAATCTCCGCTCCAATTACCAACTTGCTCAAGAAGGGACAAAAATTCGTATGGAGCTGTGACGCTCAATCTGCATTCGACAAATTAAAATCACTATTAACAACGGCTCCCGTATTAGTAAATGCGGTGTATACTAAACCCTTCTATATTAGGTGTGATGCTAGTACAGAAGGTATCGGAGGGGTCCTCTTTCAAAAAGATGAAGATGACCAGGAACGTCCGATAGCGTTCGTTTCACAAAAATTGAATAGTGCTCAACGTAATTATTCAATTTCAGAATTGGAGTGTCTAGCAGCACTGATTAGTGTACACAAATTTAGACCATACGTCGAGGGTTACCATTTTACCTTGATAACAGATCATGCCAGTTTGAAATGGCTAATGTCCCAAAAGGACCTAAGCGGCAGGTTAGCTCGTTGGAGCTTGAAACTTCAATCGTACGACTTTTCCATTGAACATCAAAGAGGTTCACTCAATGTTGTTCCTGATGCCCTCTCCCGAGCGTTCTGTGACAATTTCGACGAATTGAGAAAAGAGAAACACTTGCATGTGGGGTCTATTGATCTGCACTCGAACCATTTTTCTGATTCAGAGTATGTAAATTTGTTAAATAAATTCCAGGCATCCCCATCGACTTATCCGAACCACCGAATCGCGAATGGAAAAATCTATATACGATTAGAACCACTGCGGAGTCAAATTATAACTGACATTCCCGTATGGAAGCTGTGGGTCCCTTCTAAGTTAACCAATCTGCTTATTAAACAGGAACACGATACTCCAAGTGCGGCTCATGGAGGCATTCGTAAAACTCTAGATCGAATTAGACGATTCTATTTCTGGCCTCATTTAAGGAGAGAAGTAACAGACTACATAGCTAATTGCTCTACATGTAAAACTTCCAAGGCCGCAAACAAAATGCTAACTCCACCCATGACTCCCAATCGTTGTTTGGAACGGCCATTCCAAAAATTATATGTGGATTTGTTAGGACCGTATCCGAGATCAAAGAATGGAAAGACGACGATTCTCATTGTTTTGGATAAATTGACTAAATTCGTCCTCTTAAAACCATTAAATAAAGCTATTGCATCAAAAATCGTAACATATATTAGGGATGATATATTCTTAGTTTACGGGGTTCCAGAGTCGATACACTCCGACAATGGTGTACAGTTTGTTAGTAAGGAGTTTCAACAGCTATTAAAGGAATTTGGGGTACAACATGTGAAAACAGCCTTGTATGCTCCACAGTCTAATGCCTCAGAACGTGTAAACCGTTCTATAATTGAAGCTATCAGAGCTTATGTATCCAAAGACCATCGCGACTGGGATACTTATTTAAGTGCAATTAGTAGTGCATTGCGACATTCGGTTCATGACGCATTATCTGTCTCCCCACATTTCTGCCTATTTGGATATCACCGAACCAACCATGGCGATGAATACAAATTGCTTCGAGAAATTGGTTGTATACACGAAAATAGTGTCTTAGTGGAATCTCTTCCGGAAAGAATTCAACTTATTCACGAAGAGGTGAGAAGTAAAGTGGCAGAAGCCTATAAAAAATATGCATCACATTATAACTTACGCTCTAGAGTGGTTGATTTTCAGCCTGGTGAAATAGTTTATTATCGTAACCACCCACAAAGCAGGGCAATTGATTACTTTTGTGCAAAATTCGCTCCTAAATTTATCAAGGCCCGAGTGAAGTGTAGAATTGGGAAGGTCAATTACCAGCTAGAGGATGAAACGGGATGCTTGATAGGTATGTTTCACGCGAAAGACATTAAACGTTGAGTGAATGGTTAACATATAGATTTCAGTCTAGACCGTTTAAGGTTTTTTTCAGAGTTTTCTCGACTTTATCGCTTTTCACTAACGATTAAGCGCTATCAAGAAAATCTGTGTTGTAACGTGCATCTTGCATTGATATTTTTTTTAAGGTTTCTACAAAAATATTTGTAGGTACTTTTAACGTCATATAAGATATAATTCGCATTATGATTGCTGTCGTCGCACTGTAGCTATAATGTTTTTGTTGATGATTATGATAGGAACACTAACATCATTTTATTGCTTTAACTGACCCGTCATCAATTTATTGCATTAACTGACCCGTTGTATGGACTGGTTTTCGCTTGTTCATTGACCAATATTGTGGTGGTATTGATTTTCCTCCTACCATATGATCATAAAGTAATTTTTTATGATCGTGGATATCCAAAAACAAATAATTGATTTCAGTCTTTTTGATGAGCAGCAGTCATCATAACAACATTATCATTGATATATGGATATATCTGTTTAAATCTACATATTTGTAAAAATCAGTGTTAGTTGGTAGAGCCATATTGAATTGAATAGAGCCATCCGCAAATGCGCTAATATTCGGGTGTTTGCTTGGACATTTTTATTTATAGACGAAAAAATATAAACGGGTAATTATAGATTTATATACTGAGTGGAAATTAGTTTTTATAAATTTGGTATTATTAAATATAGTTAAATTGTGGACCAAGAGTGATATCGTAGATTAAGGTAATCGCCTTTAGAGGGAATTTAACCGCCTTTCCTGTTATAAAATTACCAAAGTCAAACTATAGGTAAATATTTTTATTTGGGGTCAATTATCAAGGTATAATTTTTGTTTATATTACTCTTGTGTTTACTCAATAGCCGGTTTTTACTCCTACAATTGGGTTTCCGAAACCTTAGGTGACGACCTTGGGGTGGTGTAGGTAGTGGGTCCGTCCACGCTATTGCCTAGCCGACCGGCTATATTATTTATTGGCGTTATTTTATAAATCGCTGACTAATATAAATGAACGGTGACAACAAATAAATTGGAAGTTCATTGGGTTCCAGCAGCGGTATTGGTTTATTCGAAAACATAAAAAAAAAAAAAAAAAAAAAAAAAAAACGGGAAAATATTGGATTAACCTTCTTCTTCTTACATGTATATATTATATAAATAGGGCCACTGCTCTGCTTATCAAACACAAGATTTGGGATAAATCATTTTTTTTATGAATTCATTTATGATATATAAGTATATGTTTGTATAGTGTGTGATTAGCTTATAGTTTTATCTAAGAAATTTAATGAATTTGAATAGTGAATTTATTGTGGTGAATGATATGGTGAACTTTATAGTGCTAATAATTTTGTTTTAGGTCAAGTTATATGAATCGTACATACCGCAATCCCCTGAGCGCTCTGGATTTTGTGGGTGAGTGTGTTTTTTGGTAATTTTTTTATAGTTATTGCACGAAAATAATAAATTTACCTATCATTCATATATATATAAAGACACGTGACTTTCTTATGGAGTTGATTTAGACACTCCGATATTGAATTGAATAATTATACTGTTAAAGTTAATATTATGGGCTGTCCATAACATATGTAATATAATCTGTAGTACATTAAGTTCAAACATTAAATATAATGCTTATTTTGTCATTGCATACCGGTTATCGTTTTGATTATTAACTTAGAAATGTCGAGATAAATTATTTGTGTGGGGAAGTATCATTAATATGAAGTAATTGTCATGTTATGGGTGACCAGTTGAAGTGTTGTTGGTTGGCGTAGCACATGATTTTAGTTTTTTTGTGATGCTGTGGTGTAATCTTATTTAAATTTCATTGAACCCGCCCAGCCCTGAGCACTCAGGATTTATAGTATCAAGCATGTGCACAATTATACACCCAAGCGTTACAAAAGTTTAGTTTGAAAAGTCGATTAAGGCACACAGCATAAAATGTTAATTTATTGTACTAAACGATTTACCCGAGTATTGGCCCACAACCATTATAGTTCAATTCAAAGGAAAATACGATATTGTGAAAATCGGGAAATAGATAAGTCACAGTAAAAACCTTTTGAGATTTGATGTTGGAAACGTAAAGTTTTTACCGGTTTATTTTTTGATTGACAATTTTTAGTGGATTTTGGGGTGGAGGGCTAACTACCTTCCAAAAAATGGTAATATTTTAACGCTACTTAAGTGACACCGGATTTCAAAGTGGTGTTGCTGAGGATAAGCCAGTAGACAGAACTACAGTTTGTAAGACTTTTTTTAATAATAAAAAAAATCCACGAAAGGATAAAATTTCCTGAAACACAAGAACAATTAGACGAAGCTTCGGCAAAATGGCAATCTTGTTTTAAAATTCCAACGATTATCGTATGTCATTAAATTGCACAAAGAAGCTGAAACTTTTGGTGATAATTATATCAATAGAAAGGGATATCCAAGCTTAAATATACTAACCACTTGGAATTCGGATGAGAAATTTACCAGTCTAGACCTCTAATGGCCAGAATTTACTCCCAGGTAATATAATTCATATATTTACTGTCTCTCCAAGGAGACAGTAAATATATGAATTAACATCATGGTTGTTAACTACGTATAAGAAGCCTACCCAAAAGAAAGAATTAAACTTCAGAAAAATGCTTGCAATTTAGAAGGTGATCATAGAGAGGTGTTTTGTCCAAATCAAAAAAATATTTCATAATTTGGGCAATCGAATTCCTATGGCTAAAAAGATTCCAAAGATTGTGATTTGTTGCAAAGTTTTGCATAATATTGATAGGACAACATTTAAATGTGGTATATATAAAATCGATAAAGATGCGGACAATAGGAAATGTCCTGCCGACGATGAATACGATAGATTAGACAAAGATGAAGACCGATCACTAAGAATGCAAGATTAACAGAAAAGAGCTGAAATTGCGATACTTTTTACGCTATTTTCGGTCGTCTTAATTCTCGGTCTATAATTTGCTATAATTTGCTATTCAGCTATAATTTTTTTTTTGTTTTTTTTTTTTTTTTGTTTTTTTTGTATTTCATCTAACAGAATGTTTGCCCTTTCAATCTGCATTCTTATCAGCTTCTTCGACTCCTCCAAAAGACCTAACCTTTGCAATTGAGTATATACGTGCAAGTTGTTTTTAGGCCATAAACTAAATTTTTAGCTAAAACAAGCAAAACTCCAAATCTCATTGATTCCCATATCAGAGAATCAGAGAATTGAAAAAGCTTAAAAAACATGGTGTTTCACCGGCGTTTCATGAGTACCACAAAACAAAATAATTCTTAATTAACTTTGCAATAAGTTTAAGCGCTATATTTTTCTGGCAATAAAAATATTGAGTATTCTTTTTGGAAAATTACAAAAGCTCTAAAAAAGACCAAATGATCAAATAAAAAATGGCGAAGGAAATTGAGTAAAAAATGCTAACCAGAATGCAGAACTTTTGAAATCTGACTTTAAAGTGACATTTCAACCATACGTAAAGCAATCTACGGAACACGATATAATCCCATTACAAAAAAATGATTATAGAGAAATTCTACCTGTATAAAAATACGGGAGTTGAAAAACGAAATTAATTAACGACGAGACGTTTCCCTTGGAATACAATTTACAGAGATTCAAACTTAATATCAAAAGTAAACAACTAGAAGACTGAAAACCTTTATTCCTTTTATTCCTTTCTTACCTTTTTCCCTCCTAATCCTTCCTTTTACCTTTTGCAGTAGTGCTGTGTGTTTGTTGCTAAAACTTTCATATAAAGGATATACATACATATATATATATCCTAAGTGCTCTGAACATTTATAAAAAAAATCATAAGTACAAAAAAAGAGAAACTGCTGCTTTAAGGATGAATCTTATAATATTTGAAATAAATGTAATACCGCCTCATTAATTTAAATTTCCAGAAATTCACTATCTTATTGAACAAGTTCTTAGGATCATGAAGATCATAGAAGACATGCTTGAAAATTATAAAATATGTTCTTTACAATCTTTCTGACTTATCAAAAGAATACTTTCAAATTCTGACATCCTGTATTGCTAACCGATATTTTCTCGTTAAATATGATAACTCAACCAAATATCATAGGGTTTCCCCAAGGTAGCGTCCTGAGACCAGTATGGTATAAAGTTCATACAGAAAATTTGACTAACACAAGTAAGACATCATTATAGCTAATTTCTCAAATGACATTGCAATAATAGTAACTGGAACTAATGTATAGAAGAAGCAACCATAAAATTTTAAAGGACTACGTATACCTTATATAAGTAAGTGGATTATAAAATGGCGCAATCAAAAAGTTGACTGTCAAGAATAAGACGTCGAAGAAATGTTTAAGCCTTTTCAAAACAATACAAGTTCAATTTGTTCTTGTTTCTATTTATTGATTTTTACTTGGAAATTATGTGGAAATCCCATGCGACTAAATAATTAACTAACTTTAAATGCAAATTACTATATACAAAAATAAATTTACAACTCTTTTAACTATATACGAGTTAGCATATACATAAATAACATACCAAAGTAGCTAACTCCCATAAGATCAAAACAAGCAAACATCAAAACTCAATCCACAGAAGTCTAATTTTCATTTTCTTATCTTATCGACACAATATACACAAAGTATATATTATGTACATACTTAGAATAAAAACTAAAGTAGCAACAAAGCTCTTATAATAATAATAATAATAATAATAACGACGAAAAATAAAAATAAAAGAATTTGACACCTGAACATGAATTGATTTTGCGTTTGTTTGTTTGAATTATCCTTATTTTTTTCGCGATCTTATAAATTCGCGATTTTTTTTTTTACGTTCATCTCTTTTGTTTAGAGTTCTCGGCATAATATAATGTTTTTGTGTCATTGAATCATGTATAATGTGTTGTTATATTTATTTTTATGTATTTTCTATTAAAAAAATAAAAAATAAAAAAATACAGAAATTAAAAAAAAAAAAAAAAAAAAAAAAAAAAAAAAAAACAAAAGAAGTAATCCGCGCGCGGTTTTATTTTCTTGTTATAATTTTTTCGCGAATTAAAGACAACAACAAAAGCTCTACTTATACAAGAATATGTAAGTGAGACCAGGTGTTCGCACGGAATATCGTATTTGACATGTTATACTTAATGGAAACTAAACTGTATATATATGAAGAAAAATTATAAACACAAGTTTTTTTTTTTTTTTTTTTTTTTTAGTTTTTTTAATGTTACAAGAATAATAAAATAATGTTTTAACTTAAAAAATAATGTTTTATAAATAGTTTCTGTTAACTATTTTATGCTATAAGTATATAAACAGACGACGACAGTGTTGAATGGTTAAGAAATTTATTTATTAACACAAAACCTATTTGTTGGTCTCGCAGAAATGAAAATTAAATTTTTTTTACAGTCTAAGAGGTATACATGGATATATGATGAATCATCTGTATGTAATATGAATTATTGTCTGTCGTAATTTGTGTAGAACGATTGGCGACTGATAATTAAGTAATTCTGCGTGCAAGCAAATATTATTGTTGACATTATTACGGTAGTCGTTATTGCAAATAAAAGGGAATTAAATTATGTCTCGAGGTTTTTTTTTGTATTTGATCTGTTGAAAGGACGACATATAATTCTTGCCTAGTGAAAATATTGATGGGTGGTCGAGTAGGGTATTGATTGCTTAGAGGTCTACCGATTAGGTTGCAACCATAAATAGCATATTTCTCAATGTCAATATTAAGAATCCAGTACCTTTGTTCATGTTAGACTTCAGGGCAGCCAAGTCGAAGAAGTTGATGGTAAGCAGGATGAACTGATTAGTAACCGAACTTGCGAACGGTTAGAATTTTAAAACTTTTTATGATAAACTATTTCTGTGAGAATTGTTCTTATTAAGATTTTGTCTAAAACAGTAAGAAGGCTGATTTATAGCCAAAAACAAAAAATGATTCGTTTGTTTTTCATACTAAAAAAAATGTTATGATCCCTTTTTGGGAGGTTTCTTTTATTACAAATGGTGATATAAGTTAATGCCACCGGGGGCCTTTTTTAAATAATGCCTTTTAATTTTGAAGACTTCCTTTTTCTCCAAATATTACTCAATTTATTTTAATAAGCTACTATCATTCAAAAGTTTTTAGAAATGTTCAAAACTCTTTTAAATTTTCTTATATATTTAGCGATTTTGGTAGGCTTTCGGAATTTTTGTAACTTTTCAATTTTCTTTTATAAATTTTTGAGATTTTTTAATTTTTGCAGTTCAAAATTTAAAACAAAGGTCAATTTTCTAAATATTTCACAATGTTGATAGTGCCATGATGATGGCCAATAATCATTTATTTTTTAAAACTTTTAGAATTTTTAGATTTCCCTAAATATTTTCTAATTTTAAAAGGGTCTATCAAAACTGTGCAATATTTAGAAATTTCGACGAGTTCTAAAGGTTCTGAAACTCATAATGTAAACCTATAAACATTAAAATATTTTGGAAAATTTAAAAATTCAGAAAATCTCATGGTGGTTCTTTCAAAATTGTGAAATATTTAGGAAAAATCAAAAGTTCCGATAATTCTGCAAAACACATGGCAGTAAGTATAAAAATTAGAAATATTTAGGGAAATTAACAAATTCCAAAAATTCTGAATATCATGTGGTTGTTTATTTTAAAATATTACGGAAAATTGAAAATTTCCAGAACTTTGCAAAACACAATGGTTGTTAGCTGCTTTTATCAAAATTGGTAAATAATTTTGTGATCACTTCATTAACCAACCCCTTTTGGCTTCTTTGAACAGCTGCACCAATTCGTCTTCTTCTTCCGATTCCTCTACAAAACCGTCTGCGCAAATTGTAGAACGATTTGAGTTTCTGATTTGAATTTCGGGAAAAACTAATTGCAGCAACGCCACTCATATTGTTTGATACAAAAACTAATTTAAGAGCACCAAATATGAAGCTGCGCTCAACATCATAACACCTCCTAATCTGGCATAATGCAGGGGTAATAATAATTATAGCCTGGGTCGTCTAAATTATTTTTTTTTTGATTTGAAAAATCACCTGTTTCCCAATTATTGCAAACTCTTTCAGATGTTGGTTTTACGAATTTCATTTTTTTCTTGCTTAATTTCAGCATTTATTGGCAGTGGTTTTATTAGTTTCTTTACCTTATGAACAGCTAATAGTAGCACAACGAACTTTTGATTTGTTGGTAGTAAGCTCATCATCAGCCCTGGTTTTGTTTATGGATAGGGCTGTTTAGATGCCAATCTATATAAGATTTTATTTTATTTTAAGCAGTTGAAAATTTCGCAGACTTTCCCTGGCAGTTGTTGCCATACGATTCGGAATTTTTAAAATAATTCCATACGGCATGGTCACTTCGCTGAGCTTTACGGGTTTGCAAAGACTTTAAATTTCAGCTCTTAAAAAAATGTTTAGCTTTTGACATTTTTAGAAAATCAAGTGAACCGCAGTAAATAATATTAACTCCATTGGATTCGATCGCGAGCTTGTTCATTGTATTGTTCAAGAAAACCCGAAAAATACGAGTCGTTATATTTACCCCGAGGAGCTATCGTCGCCAACAGCGCCTGCCAAATGGCAGCTTTCCTAGAGATCGCTGCACCATCCGTTTAAAAAACATCCAAAACACAAATACCTGTATAAATTCACCTGTCCAATTTATATATCTCTATTTGTGCTTTTTGAACAGCCACACCAATACTACTATATTTTCGTATTACTATACTCAAAACTGCAAAATAATTGGACTGTCTGCATTGGTGCGATACTTCTCGCAGGTATACATATTTATTGTGATTTCTATGTAATTTTCAAAAAAAAGTATGAACGGTGGAATATCCAAACCAGCATTAAGAAATTGCTTGGTTATTTCAATTTGTACATAACATTTCTTGCAGAGTCAACTTTGTAGGTTATACATTTTGGCTGCAACACTTTTAAGCTATCCTAACGACTTTTTCGATAAAACTAGAATAATGCTAGCATCTGTGTCTAAGTCACAACCACTTGGTTTCTCGTCTTGCTCTCAAACTTAAGTTTTTTTTAACCCCGAAATTTTGCTATTAAAAAATTGAACATTACAAAATATTTAGCCTTCACAAGTACTATAATAGTGTCGGTTAAGGTGTTTGCTTTTCACAAAATCCTGAGTTCAATTCCTACATCTAACTAAAACGCCGTGACAAATTGTGTGTAACTTCGTTCTAGCTACAACGATCGCCAATTGTCAAATTATAGTCTTAAAGATCTTGTATAATATCGCGGTAAATAGTCTGAGTCAAGTGACCCGTACCGCAAGCAACTGCTGCATATAATACAGCAATTTCATTATTTTGTTAAGTGGCTGTTGCTCGATTAGTTTTTTTTTCGGTTGAACACTTCTATTGTTAAAAAAATGGTTTAATATTACTTAATTGTTTAACTGTTTAATTTTAAAGTGACAAAATTATCATGACTCCTCTCAGCTTCTCTATTCAATCAAAAACATTCTACTTGGAAAATGTCATAACTTGATCTCTTATAAGACATACGCTTTGTTTCTATAAATAACAAAAAAAAATGTTTGACATTGGTCAGACATATCAACATGTCAACTACAAGATATGTTAACATACAAATTTGAAGTATTACTTCATTTTTCAATTTTGCGCTGCATTGAACAGCCATAATCGCAGATGTTCAAAATTGTATAGTCCAACATTATTTTTTTTTTTAGTTTCACTACTTAACGTTACATAAAAGAGCGTTGCCACCAACGAGGATGTAAAAGTCTACAAAAAATTAAATTCCATTGCCTGTATTTAGCAATAGATATAATATTCTTATTTTGGTCATAAATTAAATCTATTTAAAAAATAAAAAATAAAATAAAAAGTGAATTAAAATAATAATTAAAAATTGTACAATTTTAGAAATATCGTGATATCGATTCGATAACACATAGCAAAATAATTACAATAAATTAAAAAAGTTGAATATCTTCGCCTAATTTAAAAAGCCAAGATTTAAACCAGTTTCTGCATAACAAATCCTTAATTTATTATTGAAGTGTAGAGATTTTTCATTCATACTTTTAAATTGAGAATTAAAAGTTTTTGTAATTAATTAAAATTAAAATGCTAGAAAAGAAATTATTATTATTTTTTTATAGTACGTATTATGCAGCTATGTCGTCTTCATGTCTAAGAAATATACGAGTACTGTAATACGGTAATTCCTTTTATATTAAATATTTCTGTTATTTCTAATTTATATATAAGTTCATATATGACCATAAATGTAGTTTCATTCAATCGCGATCACAAAACACGATTTTTTTGCATTTAGAATTTTTTTTTATCATCATTACGATGATAAGACACACACAACTCTTATGTGTTCATTTTTCTAATGTTCAATCAATCAGTGTGTGGTATAAGAAAATGTTTGGTTTTGGTGTTGCGATCGATCGATTTTAGTTGAAATCGATTAAATTACTGAAAATGGGATTTTCGCTTGTTTCGTTTACGGAGAAAGCAAGAAAAATGAATTGTTTTTATAGATACGACTATTATTAGGTTGATGTATATACATTTTTCGATTAATATTTTCTATGTCTACGACTTACAACTCTAACTTATTTTTTCATAGTTATGTTTTATAATAGACAATTAAAAAAAAAACTAAAAAAAAACTAAATATATAAAATAGTTTTAAGAATGTACTATAGTTTAACGGTTTTTTTGTTGCCGTTCATGAATATCCATATCAGAGTTGAACGCTTAACGACTAATATGGAATTGAAAATAATTTTCATTAATAAAAAAATAAATCAATGAAATGTGTCCAGTGACAAATAGTTTTGTAGCTATCATATTACACATATTACACATATTACAATAACGTTAATTGAAACTAATTAATTTTTTAATTTTTGATTTTTTCTCTGTTTGTTCTCATTGTAGGATAGTCGAGCTGGATCAACATCTGGCGATTCAGATGATTCGTCGGGACCCGATTCACCGGGTGGCCCACATATTAATAGCATTTCATCACCATCATCGTCTAGTTTAATACAAATTAATAATACTCCGATGGACGCACATCAATCATCGAATGCAACATTATCGTCGACATCCCAACAAAATATAACATCAACGTCGGGCGCCAATATTTCATCGAATTTGTCGTCTGGGGTGGCGTCAATACATCATGATATGAAAAATTCTAGTATAGTTTATCCGTCGGCATTAGCAAATTTGCCACAGGACGTGTTAATTAGTTTGGTACAAGCAGGCCGATTACAGTTACATGCTGATGAAGGTAATTTGATTTTTTTTATTTTTATATGGAAATATTGGCATCCTTTTTTCAGTAACAGTTCTCATGTTTTTGAGATCAAGGCAACTAAAAATTTTGATGGTATAGTAATAATAATCGGTTCTTCTGTTTTCAAACTTGAAAATTGACTCGGTAGTAAAAGATTTGCCATTAGATCGCTATGTTTAGGCACTGGACGATTCTCACTACAATCAGGGTATGAAAGCTATTGAATATCGCTGGAAAAGGAGTATTGAGCTAAAAGGACTATGCATAAAGAAAAAAAGGAATATATTTTTTTTTTGTTTTCGAGATATAAAATACTTTGGGTGGCGAAATTTTTACAGTTATAAATAGATAAGTAAAATATTATAATAAATTCAAGTAACCTTTTTGGTAAAGTATTACGTCTCGAGTGGTTTAACATTATTATTTGGGCAAAAAAAAAATTTTATAGTATTTGGTTTTGGTTCGTCCTGGAATGTTTTGCGCCTGGATACAGATATATTTTCTAATTTTTTGTACTTAACGACTGACACCATCCAACATAAGATTGCGGCATACCTACACATGATCAACAGACTGAATACGGTACCTATGGACCAAAAAGACTATACAAAGGAACTAAATACTATAAAATAGATAGCTATAGGGCCAATGGGTTCCAACCGACAAGAATAGACCTTTTGAACAGAAAACACAATAGCAAGAAACCTAACGAACAGTATACTTCCCTGGTAGCGAACCACGATAAAGTCAAGAAATACATTACATTTGACTACGACAGAAATACAGCGAACATCATCAGAAAAGTACTAAAAAATCATGGTATGCAGGCAGCATTCAAAACCAGCAATTAATGTGTATATACTAACGTATGATGAAATGCTTCGTAAAAAACTACTAACAACCATGTTATCCTTAGAATTTCACTAAAACATCATTGGCTTGTCGTCCGAGGAACTAAGGTTGCATCGCTAAACTGACTACACATCCTTAAAAAACCCAACTGTTAAAAATATCAACAAAAAACAATATGGATACCGCCACAATGTAACCCAACCCCTGCTTATGTTAATACACACTAAAAACATTGTTCCATCACACTGGAAAAGTACAATTTCTTGCAAGAAATTTTTAATAATATCTCTTGCAAGGGCATCTGGTTATTTGGGGAAACTGTGGAAAATTTAGAAATTTTGTGTGAAGGAAGCTAATCTATAGTGTTCGTTTATTATGAATGTCGACGAACACATTTCGCTCGATCAAATACTATTGCCAAGTCAAATTTGGCTTAAATATATGCCAACTGTTCAAAAGTCAATCATATGTATTTACATACTCGTACAAATAGCCGTGCGACAATGATAAATTATATCGCGCAATCGTAATCGTTTAGTGTACCGGAACTAATTTATTTTTGTCAATCTCTTTCTATTTTTAGATGGTTCACATCAATACATAACAATACCATTATCAATGATGCCTGGAACACTGCCGACAAATAATAAACTAACCATAAAAGACACATTAAATATAAATGGTAGGGAATCACCTCCAAATCAGGAGGTAACTATTAAAAAGGAAAGTAATGAATGATGATGAGTAATCAGTGTGGCGCGTACCACACTCCATAAGTCAACCGTTTTCATTTCATTTTTTTTTTTAATTTTTTCGTTCGTATTTACTTTTTTTTTGTACGATGGCTTGGCCAAAATCAAATTAAAAAAAAAAAATTAAGTTTTAATGAATTAAAATAAATATTGATAAAGTTTTTTTTATAATAAATAAATTAATTACTGTTATTAAATATAATAAATAAACCATAACATAATATTATTTGGTTGCATATTCAATTTTTATCATCTTAATTATATATTTTATAAATTCGCAAAGATTTTATTTTATTTTTTACTTATTTTCATTTCACACACACACTCGCAGAGTTGCCAATTCTGTTGAATTTTTATTATAATTATTTTATTTTTAATTAAGAAATTTTGATTATTTTTCTGTTGTGAAAATAATGATTTATAAAGTGAATTTATATATATATATATATATATATATATATATATATATATATATATATATATATATATATATATATATATATATATATATATATATTTTTTAAACTTATTTAATTTTCATTTTAATATGAAAAAGAAATATGATAAGAAAATGTATTTTTGTCAATAAAAAAAAAAATAAAAATAATAAAATTATAACTTTTTTGTGTTAATTTTTATTTTGATTAGATGACGACACTGCAAATTAAAATGAAGTCGAAATAAATGTAAAGAAAATATCTGAAGAGATGGGATTCGAAATTGAGTAAAACGGCCAAATTTTATTCTAAGCGTACTAGAAATGAAACAAGAACAAAACGATTTAATATTGCTGGTCATTTTAATTCTAATGGAACTTGTAAAATACGACTAGCACTATGATGCACTGCAAAACTCGTTCAGAACCCAATCTAGGTGTTTGCGTAAAGTTTTCATTCCACTAGTTGTAATTGTCTAATCGACGTTTCTTTTTTTTTCTTAGGAACTGCATAAATAACCCGTATACCAAATTGGAAATTACCAAGGATTGACAAGGAGATTAAAAAAGCAACCCGTGAAACATTATTTGACTATGTCATAATAGTCGATACAGTGGAAATAGTCGTAGTATCGAATAACGATACAAAAGACGTAATCTAAAATCACAATATAGTTTGGAAGTTCAATATAGTTTGGAAAAGTGTGGAAGTTCATAAGGTAGGCAAACAAGTTTTCATGATGTTAATTTCTGAAACGTTCTTGATGAATTTTAGTATTAAATACTTTCCAACCAAAATTTGTCAGTGAATTATGATCAAACCAAACCACGATTAAATTTAGTGCAGTTAATAACTTTTCATGTGTACGGCCTTTGAGCCTGAATAGCTTAGAGTGGCAGTCATTTTTCGATATGTTTACACTATACATTAGTCACCTCATTTAAGCGCTGTACAAAAATTTCAGTATCTAAACGGGCTTCTTCGAGAAGAAGCAGCGGTGTTGTTACGCCACATTTTGGTAACTGAGGGGAATTATATCGGAGCGAACAAAACATAATTCATCAGTTTTCTGCCGCTATATCATAAAACATTTAATCGACACATCTGATGAGGTTATCCGAGGACTTGGAGCACTTAGTGAAGTAGGCGAAACACGCAATACATGACTGGTCTATGTCCTACTCCAGAAACTAGATGATAAATATAATCTGGAATTCTCTGAATTCCTAAAGTTCTTAAGTAGATGAACCGATACTCTGGAATCAATGATGTTATTTTTCAAAATATACATCCCAAAAACAGAAGTAAGAGGACATGGGACTGCTGAATATAAAACGAAAGAGCATGCTGGCCAAACTACAGACAAAACTACGGCATATTCCAATGAAAAGGTCATTGGGTACCGACCTGGTCATCCCATATTCAGATTCACCTCCAAACGTCGATGCCAAAATTGTGGTAAACAGCAGAACATGCTTCTATTTCAAGGCGAAATTGCAATTGAATCCACCCAAAGTATAAAAAATGTGGTAAAATTTAAAATTGGTTTTCAGATGCCTTGGGGCTGATAACTGAGGCTGGGACGATTCACTTCTCTGTAAAAAACAAGTTAGTTTGAGTTATGTGCCGCCATGTTGCTGACTTATCTCATCAAAGTTAATCTCAACCAAATTTACGCCTGGACACATGTAGAAGACTACATCAAAATTTAGAAATCGCTTGGTAGTTATTTTACTATTGGAGGCGACTTTAATGCGAAAAACATATTTTGTAGGCAAAACATTGAAATATGAGTTTTAATCCAGTAGAAAGCCGACCTACTGGCTTACGGTACCAAATAAACCTCCTTGCCTTCTAAATGTCTTTATATAAAGGGGTATCTCCGGAAATAACAAGAAAATCAAAATTAACCAATAACAAAACAAGCGGGGAATACTAGTTTTTTTACTTATAAATCAGCTGTTCATTGTTCCCGGTCAGGTGATCTTGCTGGCCAGTGAATTGGTCCATCTTGTTCAATGCAGTGATTGTTATAGTTAAGTTTCAGCCAGTCCTTTATTTTATGCCTAAAATGAGCAGGAATACCAACGTTGGTAAATGATGATTTCTAGTTCAATATCCGCCAGAAGTGTTGAAAGTACGTTTCGCCACTACTCTAGGTAATACGATCTGTTATATGTTCTAGGAAACGTAAATAGCCCAATCAACTTCTTACCAATCACACCAACCCATACATTGACACTAAATTTTTTTTGAAACGATGTGTGTTTTTAACAATGCGGATTTGAATGCCCGCGAATGCAGATTACAGAAATTCGTAATATCATCCTTCGTAAATTGTGTCTCATCCGACCATAGAATATTGGAAATATACTTTCCATCGTCCACTTGTCTTTCTAAAGGTATGTTGCAAAAATGTCTGCGTTTCTCAGAGAAATGTCTGATACTGACTGAAGATTCATTTCTAGCTGCGTGTAGAACAGGATCATCGCTATAAATAATTGAAGATAATACCGGATTTGCATCTACTCGATGATTGATGTAATCTTCTAAATGTGTTGGTAAATATTTGGAGATTTGGTAAACAACGATAGAGATATTTTATTTGATATTTATTCCTTGTTTGATTAGCCCTTCTATTACACAAACCATACATGAAAATCATGTCTGCATATTCTTCATTTGAAAAACATGGTCAATTTTTTATTATAATTTAAAATAATTTTATTTACTTTATTTTTAAATAATTGAGAATGAAACACACCACAGAACTTAGATTGGATTATTAACTAAAGAATAGTTGTCAATTATTTTTAAACTAAACAAAAATAAAAGACGAAAGAAAGAGATACTGGATTTAAAAAAAAAATCAAAGTTAAACACTAATAGTTTAATAACTTAATAGGCTATGTACTTGCATAATACATTAAAACAAAGGTAATTCTGATCTCTAACAATAAAACAACAAATGCTTCACTACCTGGGTACCATCGAAAACAAATTTTCTCCAACGCACTTTATCTCAGTAAATATTAAAATTGGACCCCCTCAGGAACATTTTTGCTTGAAATTAATAAAGAAATTAAGGTTAAATTTGATTATTGTCAGGTACAAATGTCTTATTATTACCAATTTTACAGAAAGCATTGCACTCTCTTAACTTTTTTCATTACTAATAGACAACGTTGACTCCACTTATTTATTGGTATAGCTTTAAGCTAGAATTCAGGATTGCAGCTAGACTATTGCCGATTTGTTGACGATGTAATACTAAACATTTATATCTAGAAAAAATTGTTCCCAGCTATTCCCATCAAGGTCAAGAACCGTTTTTTATAAAAATTCTGCAAGTTTAACATATATAGCCATAAAAGATCATTTCAATTAGTACTGTATATCTAGCATAAATATATATACAATTCTTAAATCTCATATTCGGATAAATTTGAGGATAAATAATCGATTAAACCGCTTAATGTTTCGTAAATTTGGTCATCTCAATTTTCTCAAACATTTTAATCCATATTCAGTATAACATCATATAAATTGTTCATCCTCTTAAACCAATTGGCATATCCTTCCTTCTTTTACGTTCAACTGACCTAAAACCGATAACAATTTAACAATTAATTTCCCAATGGTATACAAATCAAATTTGTACTGTTTACAAAATGATAACAACTATTTCACAGTCATTTAATCTAAACTTGGACCGTGGGAAGTACGTTAGACACGTAAACAACGCTATTTACAATATCCGATATTACTAATATATGTGACTAAGCCCTAAATATTTAAAATCAATTAAGATAATCGGTTACCATATTTGACCACCATTTTGTATAATTATAAGGTAAAATTGGCTATCACTATATTTAGAAACAAAAACTAATCCAGTAATTAATTACAATGTCTTTGTATGTAAATAAGTTAAGTGTACAGGTGAGAAAATGATTAACATAGTAATCCGAACCATATAAATTATTTTGATAATAAATGATAAGTGCATACCATGGAGGATTTCATCCTCAATGAAAAACTTATCTTAAAATAAGTTGCATTTACCAACATGAAACTCATAGTTTTGCACTTTTATCTTCGCACTAGTCGAAGTACATCGCATCCATCCATTTTGCATTCATCCAAATGTTAAAGGTTTAATTTTAAATGCCATAAAATAGATTGAAATCATGAATTCAATCGTGACATCTAATAATGGTATCATAAACTAATCAAGATAATTACCAAATATGTGTTAACGGATTTCAATGGAATTGTTGCCTATTTGTGCAAAACGTAATTTTCATAAATGGGCTCAACATTCCTGATTATGAAATAAAATCTAAAATAATCTAATGCCCTTCCGCACTAAATAAGCACCTTTTGACGTACTTCCTCACTAAAAATGTTACAACATCTCTTATTACATTTCAATATACGTCAATTTTGTCGACAGTCTAAACTGTCTATAAGATAATAAATTTGCTTCTGAACGATATTTTCCAAACATGGGATTCGGGAAGTACAAAACGAGAAGAACACGTTGTTTGCAATGTTCAAATCTATCATTTAACCAATAAGCCCTAAAATATTTAAAATCAATTAGTGAAATTAAGCTTAATCGATTGCCATATTTGTTACCGATTATTTATATTTAATTACACCAAATAACCTAAATCAGTAAACTATAATCCAGTAATTAATTAATTTGACTATTTATGGAACAGGTGAGAAAATGATTAAATCATTCGTAAAATGTTTTTGATTTTGAAAAAATCTGGCTAATCGTAATTTGATATATGTACTTTATTAAAAGCATATCTGACAAATATTCTACCACTGTTAAATTAGTTAGAAACTTAAGCATTCGAATTCTTACACATCTGGTGTAAGAAAATAACCTTTGATGTTGGATGCCATTTTTAAAAGCTAGTGTTTCTCATTCTAGTCTCTCTCTGAAATCACAGTTCTGGTAAAAAAAATCACTCATCAATATCCAAATCATAGAAGGAATTTGTTTTTCGAACAACCTTAGACGACTATCATTTCATCATCTTCCAATCAGATAAAAAATGTTCGACAAATGTCGCGGCACACAAAAAAACGTACAACAGGAGCTTCGAAGCCCGAAAACCAGTCATGATAAATTCACTATATTAGAAAAGCAACAGGAAATTGCCCCAAAGCTAGAGACTTTACAGAAAAACTTTAAAAAGGATGGACCAGGATGGACGATCTATACGGCCTGCATATTAACTATAGGTGCGATAACGTTTAAAAAACGCCCAACACCGCCTTATCCAATAGACCTCAAACAAGTACAGTTTTCAAATTCTGTAAAACTAAACAGCCAGTCACACCCAAACTACTACCAGTCCAACACCGAAAATAAATTTTCTAAAAGCGAAAATTTGGATAAAATATCTTTGAAAACGGGGAGACTCATAAAAAGAGCAAACCTAAAAATGACCCACATTCGAAATTTGCAGCAAAGAGCACAACAATGTATAATTGTGTAACAGTCTAGTTCTCAGTTGTCTCAGAAATACAACAACTAGAGAACCACAGACGCGTTATGGGAACTACTTTTGAAAATTCTAGACCATCAACAGTTTGATATTCCGTATTTCTTACAGCAACGATATAACACAACTAGTGTAGAAGTAGACGAGATGAGAGCCAGGCTCGGAGAGGCGACATCATCTATAAAAAAAAAATGTCCAAAGAATTAAAATTGTCACCCATCGAAAATGCTAATAAACCGGTACAACAACAGGAGGTTATTTGTAACCAGCCATGTAAATATATTTCCGAATCTGCCAAACATTAAACTGCCCATTAACTGTTTCTAACAATTGGTCTTGAATTTAGCTCAGGTAATACATTTATGGACTATTTTCTTTGACATTTTCTTACCATTTAGGTTGCTGATATAGATTTTGTTATGAGTGGTTTCAATAGAAACAATAATTACTTGCATATCCGATAATATGTTAATCCAGAGGATGAAAAGCCTGGACATTCACTGGAAAATCATTTGCGCGATTTTAAACGATTTGTGCTTTTCTATATATATGCAATAATTTATTGCATGGCAGAAAAACAGACGACAGTACACTTCATCAAAGAAATAATTTTTGGGGTTCGTTTGGGTCATCTGAAAGGCACTTTCAATAACTCTTACAGTGCGTTCACATCGTCAGCAATAAGCTTAACAGTAATAGAAATTCACCCATTACATTTGATTTTAACTCGATACTCGTATATGTACCTTTTTTCAAAGTGGAGATTTTAAGTAAAAAAAGCTAAATTGGCAGTTAAATTGTGGACACACGGGTTTCATATCAAAAGCAATTTTTAAAATATGAACTTACACAATGTATTTCGCCACTGGTGCAGTTTAGGTTATGACCACACTTTTCGTATCGGCGGTTGCTTTATCGTAAAGCACCAACTTATTGAGTGATGATGTATATCGACTTAACCTTTTTCATCATCTGAATATGTCAGATCAATGCATTTTCCTAGACCACCTCACATTCTCTCCGTTCACCTTCACATCACTACAATGTAGAAAAACCAATCTCAACCGTCTTGGCTGCTATACTTCATCAAAAATTTAAAAATATTTTTAATATTAAAAAATAACAATAAAAAAAAAAAATTAAAAAAACTTGTTAATTCCGTCCACGCTGAAATTTTTAATTTTATTTTATTTTATTTATTTTTTATAATTTTTATTTTGTTTTTGTTTTTCATTTGTTTCCGTACATGGAGAAAAGATGGCAGTCAAAACCGGAACTTCCATTTTAAGCGATAATTTTATATTATTTTTATTTAATTTTTTTTTCTTTGTGCGCGAATTACAATTTTTTTATTTTTTATTTTTTTATTTCAATGAATATTAATTCAATTTTTTAATTTTGTTATTATAATTTATAATTCGTTTATAATTAATTAAACAAAAAACTCATGGCACACACGGGCACACAAAATTAAATGATTTATTTATTAATTTTTGTTTTATATTTTTCAAACGAAATTTTTTTTTTTTATTTGTTTTGACGATTTCCGTCGGACATGTTGATTTTCTAATTGAATTGGCGACAATTTTTTAATTATAAATTTAAATCACAAACCGTAATAATTAAATGTAAATACATTAAAATAAAATTATAAAAAAAAAAAAAAAAATGTAATTAGTATGTAGTTTAATTGTTGGTTGCTAGTAGAGAATTTAATTAAAATGTTTTTGTTGTTGTTGTTGCTGTTTTTTTATTGTTTGTGTTCGCAGTTATTTATTTTTAGGTTAAAATGGCGGGTGTAACGAAGAATGCAATGATAATTCGCCGCAACTTAGTGCAAAACAGTTGAAATGGTGTCATCGTCTAAATTTTATTACTAAATTTTTATCAACGATAGAAAGTTCTTCAATCATTATTATTTCACGGTAAGTTTTAACATCTATAATATGATTGCGCTGGTTCAATAAATTACGGTTTAATGATCTGTTTTTGATGATCGATATCTTAACCTAAAAACTCTCAATGTCAAAAGTCTAATAAAATAACTTGGGTGTTGAAATGATTGGATTATTTTAAGAATGTAGATTGGAAAGTTCATCCTGTAGAGTTTGCGCTCATTTGCCAGCTATCTTGCCAGGCTGAATCAAATCAGAGTACGGAGGCTGATCGGTCTTTACTAAAGGAAAGTTTCGTTTAATATTGCTAATAGATAAACAGTGCCTTTTTTTTGTTGAAGATTTTGATTAGTAGGGGTGGAAAATTAACATGGCCAGGGGCTTTATTTGGACGAATAATTTTGGTAATTTCTTTCAGTTTTGGTGTGTGAATAATATCACCAGAGGTAATTTTAATTGAAAGAATCTTCTTTTTTTTAATTGCATTTTGAGTTTATGACACTAATTTTGGATCTTTTGGATAAAGAGAGAATTGTTGAGCGAGATTGAATTGTTTCGTAAGACGGTTGGCTTTGCCAAAATTTGAATAGGGAATACTTGATCGTTCAGCTTTAGTGAGGACATTTTATTGCCTCTGTTTTTAAGGTTTCTAGCTTACTTCTAAATCAAGCTGTGGTTAGCTTTTATTTCTCTAAATTTTTTAGCCCATGCAAACTAACACTTGCACTTTTAAGGAGAATTAAGTTTAAGTGAAGGATTTTTACCGGGAAGAAAATATGTTGGTTCATCTGGCTTATTTATTGGGATGTTTTTGTTTGCGGATATGATATTATTGTGAACATCAATTGTGTTAACATGTGTGCAGCCTGAAGTTCGAGTCGAGCTAGTGTTATCTATGCAATCGGTGCTACCTTAGTTTTAACAATTATAGTAGTTTCCCTTAGTATACTCTCTTCCCAAAAATTTGCTTATATTACGGCTTAATATACCAATTCACTATAGCATTGCAAAAACCGCATATTTCAACTTTGTCTATTGTATTAAGCCATTTCGGTATTTTAATATTGTTTATTTCTGTTAAACTATCTGTTAATTCCAACCAATCAAGTTTAGTTTACGATTTAGCAGCAAGTAATCCCAAGTAATTGTCTCTAGCCAAATACGTTGGAATAATATTTTAATTTTGATCACTAAAGGCGATAACTAGCCTAACGGGGTCGAATATTTTACTGGCATCTGACAGCAATCCGCGTTTATTAGCACCTCATTTAATGAGAACTCGTCCTGGTATATGAATCCCAAATTAGCCCAATCACCTTTGCTGTATTATTATCGGTTGGGAACTCCTTTGTATTGTTAAACTCAGTCACTTCGGTTACATCTGCTTTAACGTCTCGATTATTCGACCTTAGTTTTCGTGGATTAAAACCTAACTCTTTTAATGTTGTTATACTAATAATTTTCTTTTATCGATTAGTTCGTTGACTGTACTGGTTCCTCCACATTAAATCATCGACAATTCATCGAACAACTCTTTTGAACGTTCCTTCAGAAATAAAGCTGACCTCTGAAGCTGAGTTCAGCAATACTTTGCACAACTGGAAGGTTCTCTTTGAATTCCCAATTCTTACTATACCCGTTTGTATATATAGGATACATAAATTATCGGAGTAGTTGCATCGATCAAAACTAATAGATTAGTACCTAAGCTTGATAGCATATTTGCTACTGACATCTAAACCGGCAATGATTTATACGTTGTGATCAGAATTTAAATAATTGTAATACTGTTTGTTATCAGTAATAAATGTTCATCTTTCAGTTGTAGAAGAAATTTTAGAATTGAGGCATTCGTAAAATTTGTGGCATTCGGCCTTTAAAGATGTGGATTTTGATAATTATAGCTTTCTGGTGCATCAATGTGATTCGATAAAAATTCTAAATTTTCAAATGTTGGAAAATCGTACTTTGCCGTGTATTCTGCCCAATCGGTCCGGGTATCTGAATCCAATTTACTAAGTACTAAATAGACTAGCCAATAATTGCGATTAATGAGAGGTATAGTTTCATTCATGGCAAGTTTGATTACATTAGTTAACCTGACCACATTTTCCTCAATTTAAGTAGAAACAGAGATTTGAGAAGTGATTGGGAGGTTTCAATGGACAGGAATTCAAAATTGCATCCAGTCGGTTTGGGAGTATTTGAGAAATACTTGTTTTTACTTCTGGGTCTTGAACGTGATTGTGAATGCAATTGGTCAATGATCTGAACGAAATTCATGTAAGCCTCGAAATTCGTGTAAGGAATACCATTCTGGCTTAAGATGACATCTTGACAGAAGGGAATCGGAGCACTCTTTCTTGTTTTATTGAACCAGTTGGAGCTTTCATAAATTTGTAAATTTCGGATTTTTATGCAAAAATAAGTAGATATGTTGTGGCAATATTTATATTGACCCAGAAGCTTTTGACAATGATATTGGATCTCCAAATCAGAACACTGTTTTATCACAACTAACTTCAATAATACCCGTTACGTTATGTCAATTACCAATCCGACATTGTGACTGTAATTTTTTCATTTAACATAATCGCGCAATTTTTTGAATTATGCTCAACCCTAACTAAAGATGTTTGAGCCATACATTTGTTTAAACTCCACAGGAATGACTTAATGCGCATTGGCAAATCATTTTAATTAAACCTTTACATGAAGCTTCAATCACATTTACGAAAACACTCAACTAATTTCAAAAATCTAAACTAAACAAAAACAGTTATCACTTAAATTAAACACTAAATATTTTATAGAGGCCTCGCGACATACTATATACATCCCTTAAGATACTTTTCAACTATAATTGAAACTAATTGAGTGTCTTTAAGACTTGTGGCCGCAAACAATGCTGGTTTAATTGAAAAATATTGATTCACAAATAATTTAATTATACGTAAAAATTGATTTTACGTCATTAAACTCGGTCGCACACACGCACACATAATGACGCAACGTAAATTAAATTGAAAAATGTACTAATCGTTTTTCAATTTTCATCTACCTCCAACCGAAGTGTTATATAGAAAATAATTGAAATGTCATTTACATGTTAATGACAATAGCATGCGACCGACTGAGTAAATTATAGAATACAAACAAGTGACTATCGCGTCATTAATTTTCACAATTTCTCCAAGTAACCGGTAAATATGAAAACAAATGCGGTATACATATAGGGTAGTACATATTATATGTCGAGTAGATAGCAATCAATCGCGGTTCTATACACATAAATGTACTGCGCATGTTCATTATAATAATTATAATTATATTATTATAAAATAAATTGTTTTTATGTAAATATGAATTTGTGTTTTAAATAAAGAATAGACAAACTATAATTTTCAAGTCTAATTAAAATGATTTTCCGATTTTCCTATGGTATTTTCTTTCATTCCCCTATTCACATTACAATACAATATACGTTCGATTAATATTGCCACCGTACGGTTGTGGTTTAATTCTTATTCTGTGCTAGTTTAGTGCAGGAGGTAGTTCGTGAATTTTTTTTTTAAATTTAACCATTCAAGAAATGTTTAGAATTTCTCTTTTATGACGAGTTAGAGGTGTTAAGTGTTTTTCGAATTTGGATTTTTGTTTGTAAATGATTTTGTATTAATGTTGATGTGTACGACGAATTAAGACGCAGTTAAAATGGGATGTGGATCGTCGCAAGCGGCTAAAGTGGCAAATAATGAAAATTTAACGGAAAAAAATATTCCGAACATTAATGTGAATAATATTGAAGATGGTGATGATATTGATGGTGTGCATGAAGTTATGGACGAAAATGGTACTGCAGTTATGATGCCGATGAAATATCGTGAGTGAATTTTTTTATTTAAATAACTTTCGAGTTTTTTAAAATTTTTAAAATCCCAAAAGGTTAGCGTTAAAATATTCTTGTTTATCTTTATTTGTATAACGAAGTTTTGGGCAATTTATAACGACATTTTTATTTGATTTCACGTTTTATTAACCCTAAGCTTCAATCGTCAATAGGCTAAATTGTGACAATGATATGTACACTTCGGTGGTATAGAGTGTGATGAAACATCCAGTCACCATTGTGATGTAAACATTTTGCAGTATGACTAACTGGTCACCATACATTTTTTTGAGGTAGTATTTGATCGATTTCACAAGCCTCTCATAAACGACCAAAATGTGGTAAGACTGGCGGGATGAAGTGCCAAGTAATGGTACAATTAGCAAGCAAAAAAAAGTTTCACTCGAGGTGGTACTCTCATATATTCCCCTACGTATTCCTAGAAGTATTGTTGAAAAAGCCACTAAAGGGCTCTGTACTTGGGACTGCATGTTCGTTTAATTTATTTAATTTTTGCCATTGTTTTTATTATAATGCGTATTTTGATTTGTGTCTGGTGGCTGCTTTGTGGAGTTGTGATTTGTCGTTTTGGGCTTGAGTAAGGGGGTTCATGAATGGCGAGAGAGACTTTGTTGGCTGTGCTTGCTTTGGATTTGGTATGGAGTTGGAATGCCGGATGGTTCACCCATTGTCAGTATTTTATGGACGGACTTTGAGATTGTGAAGGTTTAAGTTTTTGTGATGTTGGCATTGATTTTCGGAGGTTTGTGGAACTGTGGAGTTTTAAGGAGTCGTGATTTTTAAGATTTGTTTTTTGTTATTAGTGTTTTGGTTGTTTGGTATTCTACCTTGTGAGTGTTGTAATCGAGTGAGATTCTTATCATATCCAGGCCATGTTACCGTGAGCATGGTTGCTCTTGGTTGATGAGCTTGGATGATGCTTTTGGACTCTAGCTTTTTTTTGGGAAATGTGGAGCTGGGATTCTATCAGAGGCATTTGACCATGAAGTTGTTACAGCCTTTTTATGCGTATCAATAAAACTTTCTGCCTGCCCATTTGATTGTGGTATGAGGCAAAACGGCGATAATGTAACCCTTTCCCTCACACATAAATTTAAATTTCGCGAGATCGGAGATGTTATCTGAGACGACGAGCTGTTGTGGTCCAAAACGAGCTAATTTTTCTGCGTCTATACCTACCGTTTTAGTTGCAGTAATAATCGATGAAATAAATATTTCCGGCCATTTCGAATAAATGTCATTTAGAGTTGACGAAAGGGATAACTGACTGGAGTATTTCACATTATCGATATTTCCTCATTATTGGATATGTGATTGGCAAATGACTGACTGTATATCTACCTGTGCATATCGCAGATCAACTTTTAACTGAAGCGATGGTATCACGGAAGCCTCGATTAAAATACGACTACAACCACTTAATGTAATAATGGACTATGATAGAAGGCATAGTCCTCATTATTTGATAGACGCAGCTGGTGCAGCTTTGAAACTTATAGTAGTAATCGATTAAATTTGAACAAACCGCGGTGTGTGTTGATCGTAAGCAACTGCAGTGACTTCATCGACCACTACTTAGAGAAAAGCATCACATAAATTTATATGAATCAAGGCCGTGTCATTTACGTGCCATTTGACGTGTAACGTGATTTGTGTTATGTGCACGACCGAGAGTTTTTTTTATGTTCATCCGAAAATAATGAAACGATGAAGTGTTGATATAAACTGTTGATCTGAGTTGATGCTGTTAATGAATAAACGTTGCATATCGATCTGAATGGCACATCCCAGATGTTGAATTTATTAATCCAACATATTCCGAACAGATTCATATCATTATTAATATTTCGGTTGTGGCGTGCATGCCACCGCATTTTCAACATGGTGTACTGGACTCACTGAGTGTTGACTGCTGCTTGTTCATCTGATCATTTGATTTAGGCTTATTTTTATTTTTTATTTCCACTGTCGAAGTTGACTATCTGATGGCTTTTGATGAGAATTATTGTCATGATTCTCAATCATTTTGGCACCCTTTTGAGGTTAATGTACTGCTGAGCTTCGGTTATCAATTCCTCTAGTGACTTTATTTTATCTGCGTCGATCGGCGACCACTATTTTGTTTGGATATACGAACTTAATTTACTTTTGAAAATAAGTCATTTGAACCGATTGCAGAGTGCCAATTTATAAGGCTCGTTTATGACTTATTTCATATAGCAATGGTAATGATTTGGTAAGATTTGTACCGAAGCAGGATTAGAAGGTATAGACAATTGGTGATTTTGCTATAAATGGAAAAAAGAAACCAACATTAGTAATTACAACCAATTCATTACAACCGTTCATTTACAACCAATGGTATATTGGCTAAGCTTTAGTAACATAAAATCACTTGTTATTCATCATTTTGATTAATTTGCATATACTCCATAATTTGGAATGCTATTAAATGTTAACCATTTAAAGAACACATGTTTTATTATTATACTATCCATCGATTGTAATATAATACATATCTCAATATATAATATTCTTGACCAACCATAACTTGGTTGAAATCCAACCTTCATCATAAATTTATAAGACAAATCGCATGTAAATTATGTTTTATATAGTAAAGTATTTGTATATATAGCGCATAGATAGTGTTTTATCGTGTAAGATCGCCCTATTTTTTATTTTCATTTTGAATTTTTAAATTAATTTATGTGCAGCTTAACAAAAATCAATAAATCTTTGGATACTTAAAAAGCCATCGAAATAATTTACTGATAAAATAACCAATAAAAGCTGCTAAATAGGTAATACAAAATCGCGTAAAAATGGTCGCGTCGAATTAGTATAAATTACACCAGAGAATTTTTTGACATCTCTACAATTTTTTTAAATCGTAAATATTACAGAATTGGCCCCAATAACAACATGTGTTCTTCCTGATTATGGAATTTGCGTTAATTTTTATTACATAACATAAATCATTGACAATTCAGTATTATCGCGTATAGATATGATGATGTTATCGTATTGTCGAATCTCTTTGTCCGGCGATCGCGATCTCGTAATAGAAATGTAAATCGTTTTGAAGGTAGTTCGCACGTTCAATTTTAGAGTTTTATGTGTGACAAGTGAATTGCGGAGGCATCACTCGCATAAAACCATATATAAACGAAACTGACATAAAATACAATAAAAAAAAAAAAAAAAACGACCAACATAATATTTATAATCAAATTGTAACATAAAAAATCAACATTAATTACTATTGAGATGTATTAAGTGCGAAGAACATAAATTATGTCGTTGTGTACGGTGCAAGGGCGCTATTTAAGGTTTTTGTTGATTATAAATTTAATTTTTATGAATTTCGTTTGTAATAATTCAAATGATAATCGGTATTGGCAAGATTGTAAAGGTACTTAAAAATAAATCTAAAACTTTATTTGGAAGCACTTTTGGTTGTTGTCCTTGCTAAATTAACTTTTCACAAATCCTCTCATTTTTTATCACGAGTTAATCTCGGATTTTATTTTAAGCCTAAATTGTAATAATAATTATTTAAAAATAACAAACATTTAAAATAAAGTTTAATTTTAAAAATACAACTTATAGGTTAACTTTTATACAAATATAATTTTTTGCTGTTTAGCCAAGAAACCATTTAGCCGCGAAACATTTTAATATAGAAGTTGAGGAGTTCATTTGGAAAGCAGCCTTTATACATAAAATTATTTAATACGTAAAGATTCACTTCAATCAAAGTCATACCGTTCGATACCGTTCGGGATTAAGAAGTTCCTAACAAAATCGTTCAATTGAAGGTAAAGAGGAGTTCCGCGATATTGTATTTCCATCTTAGATGAATCAATGAACTAGTACATATTTCAAAAACCTGCAATACCCAGCGCATTATAATATGCATCTACAGAAGTGGAGTGTACAGAAGTATAATCTTTCTAAAGACAACTTTGTCGATATTTTTCGAAGACTATCAATAGCCACCTCGTCAAATAGAAAGTTTTTAAGTCCTCGATATTGTTGAAGATTTCGAATATGTGACTCTTTTAGAAGTTATTATCTTCAGTTCTTTCCTGTTTTTGTCAAGTTATTTTGCTTCGACCAGTATCGTTTTATTAGGTAATCCATGGTCATTTTCCTTTATTGTCTTTGTTGTCACTATTATTAGTGAATGTCTTCAAAAGCAATAAAACTCATTATTGATGTCAAATGAGATTGATTCTCATTCAATTTAGCCAAGATAACAATCAAAATATGCAAGTAAAAACAACCCCAAATGCAACCCCAACAATTTACCTATTTAATTGAATTATCTGTCGGTGTGCGCACTCATAGAATATAATAATATGGTGGATTCTGTCGACAGTACATTTGTCACAGATATTTCAGTTTTGTTTTATTAACGTCACGCCAATAATTTATATTGTGTGGTGGTATTTTGAAACCGACATAATGATTGATAGTTTTATGAATATATTATGAGTACATTAGTATACGAGTATGAATATATACCTTGTGCATACAAAAATTTATTTTTAGTGTTATTTGTTCTCCAAAGGGTTATTCACATTGCTTGATTATTGATTTAACTAAAAAAATAATAGCAGGTTTGCTCATAATTATTTCTCACGTTAAATTGGCTTAAATTTTGATTTTGGGGATGAGAAATGGCTTATGATATCGGAAGTAAGCATTGATTGTTGACCGCCGAAACATCACCCATCTAGTTCAGTGGTTTTTAGACATATTGATCTTGTCATATATCAATGTTTATATAGAGCATCAAGCAATTGGGGCAGTGTTTAAAGCTGTCATGTTTGGAGGAAGAACTATGATCCCCTGTTGGAGAGCAAAATCCATGGGCGGATCTATCGTTCACATCAGTACAGGCTGACTGGAGCAAATTAATTTGCAGATGGACGGAAGGAGCTGGGTGTTCTTCGAAGCTCATATGGAAAAGTAAAAGTAAAAAACCACGTAATAGTGGCCCGAAAAATTTTAATTTTTAAATGGTACGTCAGCCTCTTTGCGGCTAAGATCATATTTTTCGATGCTGAATAAGCATTCGATAACATTTGGTCTAAAGACAAAGAACAAATCACGCAAAGATCACCATAACTGGGAATGATTATGCGCTCGTGTTGTGAAAAATTGATACAGTACAACAATTAATAGCTTTGGCAATAAGTGACATGCCAGTCGATCTATAATTGATTTAAAAAAATACTAAATACTATGTATATATACATATACTTGGAGATATTAGTATAAAGCACATGTTTTGTGTGAGGTCTCATTTATTATATTGAGATCTACATGATTGTGTTGCAGATGCGCCCAATCAATCAATTTCGAATTGAAATGTAAGTTTAGGCCGATTTAATTCTTTAAACAATATTTTAATTACCTTATTATTTAACTAGCACATTTTGGTCCATTCAAGCTTTCACCGATAATTTATTCGGTCGTACGTATTTGAAATCAAAATATAATAATTAATTACTGCACATTAGCACCGTAATTTCAAGCCATATTAATTCTTTTATTTGTCTCTCTTTGATCTTGTAAAAGGTTACAAACTCAACAATAAAATACGATCGTATATAAAAACATAATCAAAATGATCGAAGACAGTAAATCTCCATGTCATATTTGGGAGTAAAATTCAATTTTGGTTAATCAATTTGACATTCTCTAAATTTATTCACAATGAACGTAGAATTTTATTAATTTTTATTATCATATTGCGTTTTCCCTTATTAGAACTGTCGTCGACGACGCCTTAAGTGTTAAGTTCAAAAGACATAATCTGTCCTAAATTTAAGGTGATCACTACCATAAAGTGTAGTATATCGTTTGTTTTGGGACAAGCAGTTAAAATAAAACGACATCACACATTATTAATGATCTACTAACATTAGATCAAGGATATGGTGGCCTAATATCGATCATACCTTATACGCAATCATAATACCGAATAATATTTGGCTTCCAATTTTATAACAAATATTTTTCTTTTGATTTACGAAATTTATGATTTCAATTAAAAATTGAACAAAACAAAAAATGTCGGTCGCGCTTTTATCAGAAAACCGCATGTTTATATAAATATGTAAATGTAAAACAGATCAATATATTAAATGTCGTATGCGTATAACTTTACAATGCGGCTCGTCATGCATAATTAATCTTGACAAAAATCGTTTATGGTTACCGGTCGGTTGTCGATAGTTTATTTATTTATTTATTTTTATATATAGACCAAATCGAATATTTATTGTTTTTAATTATTCTAATTCACACTTTATAAATCACAATCATCTGGTTAATTGTTTTTGGTGTATAATACACGACCATCATATAGCCATTATATACAAATGTGCGATGGCACACGGTTAATAAAGGGTGGGGAATTTCAAATGATACCTTCTATTGCTTTATAAACTAAACATAATTTTTTTTTATTTTGATATCCAGAAAACAAATTTATGTCGATTTCGATTGATTTTTTGCCCCACTCTGGTCGAGTACACTGATTTTTTCAATCAAACGAACATGAGAATTACTCTGACAGCTTTATGCATGTGTTTATGTGTTCTGTCAAAATATGTATTTTGCAAAATCTATTGACTACCAAAAATTCTAATAAAAAATTAACAATAATTTACAAAAAATTAACAGAAACTTTAAACACAATTGAATAAAATTACACACAAACCATAATG
The DNA here is from genome assembly GCA_963556175.1 of Tipula confusa. Classification (NCBI taxonomy): domain Eukaryota; kingdom Metazoa; phylum Arthropoda; class Insecta; order Diptera; family Tipulidae; genus Tipula; species Tipula confusa. The sequence goes on along the minus strand of OY744476.1, from coordinate 12,935,080 downwards.
CAAGATTACATTTCAAATTTATGATTATTTTATTTCAAATTAAATTATGTTTCAAATTTTCCGCTAAACAAATTACCCGTCATTGACCAATAAATTGTTGACAAATAAACAGAATATTTATTGGTGTGTGTAAAGTAGGGGTTACTCGACCAAAAAAACCTCGAGTAGCAAAACTTGCACTAGAGCTGTCAAATTAGCTGTCAGAGCAGTTTTTTTTTCATCAATCGAACATAATCAGGGTAAATCGAGTACCCTTTTTGCACTCAGTGCAAGTTTTATTCTTCAATCGAAATCGACATAATGTCATAATGATAGAATTTGTCACATTTAGCCGATTGAATAATGTCGATTTCGATTGAAGAATAAAACTTGCACTGAGTGCAAAAAGGGTACTCGATTTACCCTGATTATGTTCGATTGATGAAAAAAACTCTGACAGCTAATTTGACAGCTCTAGTGCAAGTTTTGCTACTCGAGGTTTTTTGGTCGAGTAACCCCTACTTTACACACACCAACAAATATTCTGTTTATTTGTCAACAATTTATTTGTCAATGATGGGTAATTTGTTTAGCGGAAAATTTGAAACATAATTTAATTTGAAATAAAAAAATCATAAATTTCAAATGTAATCTTGCATTATGGTTTGTGTGTAATTTTATTCAATTGTGTTAAAGTTTCTGTTAATTATTCTGTTAATTTTTTGTAAATTATTGTTAATTTCTTATTAGATAAGAAGACTTTGACTTTGATAGTCAATAGATTTTGGCAAAATACAAATTTTGACAGAACACATTAACACATGCATAAAGCTATCAGAGTAATTTTTTTGTTCGTTTGATTATAAAAATCAGTGTACTCGACCAGAGTGGGGTAAAAAATCAATCAAAAAAAAAGGAATTAGCCGATAAATTGGACTATAAAATTTTTATGAAAACAAATGTAGAATGTTTTAGTGATCATGAAGTCCTAAAAAGAAGACATATTAGTTTGCGGGTCATCATAAAGGACATTTTTCAACCACAAGATATCATAGAGCAAACTGTTAACTGCTAGATAAGCTGATATACGACCAGTGGTGCGATTATGTAAGCATTTCGAGTTTCGACTTTCGGCATGCCAAAACATTTCGAAATATGTCTATAATATGGCCAGTTTTATGTACAAAAAAAAATATTTCACTCATTTCGACATGTCTGTCATAATTTCGACATGTCAAATCATCAATTGGTTTAAAAATATCAGCTATCTTGTTGAAACGCGAAACTCGAAATGCTTACATAATCGCACCACTGAACACTTCAATAATTCGAAGAAGAAGAAACGAAACGTAACCCAAAGGTGAAAAAAGTCACAGGGTATGACATGCCAATTTGGCGGGCCGTAAACTGGACAAAATGAGAAAATACCCCAGGATCAGTTTGGTTTTTTATGGCAAGTTGAAGTGAGAAACATGTGCCTTTACTTTTGATACCGCTGCTTCCAAATTGGTCATACAGCTACTGGTGAAGATGCAGCAGTTAAAGAAGATTGTTCTCTCCCAGTTACACTATAGGTAATATAACTTATCAGTATAACCTATCAATGCATCCTAGATTTCATGACAGAAAACCAGATGTCTTCTGATTTTAAGATCCGTGTATTGAAGTGGTTTAATGTAGAGGTTCCATTACAAATAAATGAAAATATATAACAGTGACGAGTGAAGAAGTAATGCCAGAATAAACTCAAAAAAAGGACTAGTGGCACCCACCAATATAATGAACGAAGGCTTACCATGCAAAAGAAGTCTGGTGAAGCTCTTGTCAACAATTTCAGTGAGTAATGGTCGTGAGACCGGCAGTACATTTAATCAAGGAAGGGTTTGTAATAAGAAAGCCATTCCAATAGCAGTAACGCATGCTCTACAAGGAATAACCAACGTATTTGCCATCAAAGATGACGATATGAAGCAAACTGATATTGTAGAACACCTTATATCAACACAAAAAATTCTACTCCTATCCGATAAGTGCCAAGACGATTCCACTAGCCAAGCACCAAAAGGGAAAACAAGGTAAAAAATACCACATGATGGAATAATTGAGAACCTTAAAAGTCCTTAATTATGGAGTTCACCAGTTAAGAATTATTAAAAAGAAGAAAGATTTGACAAGGTTCTTTGATAATTACCGCAAGTCACTGCTCAACGATGTGACAAAAAAGGACGGTTATAACCTTTGCCACGAATTGATGACACTTTGGATATGCTATCAGAATCCAACATCTTCAATACATTAGATCTCAAAAGTCGGTATTGGCAGATAGCAATTCATGTGGACGATAAAGGGTAGACAGCTTCTAATGCATAGAATGGCTTGTCCAACTTTAAAAAATGCCCTTTGAACTATAAGTAACGCTGCTACATTTTTATCTGGATTACATTATTGTACTAATGAACATGTAAGCAATTTTCAGCAGGAACTGTTAAAGTTGTCAGATTAAATATGAATGGAATAAAATATAGCATTTTTAACTATACCTGGGTCACAGTATTGAGTGAAAAAGTTTGATCCTAAGAAGCTAGCAGCCGTGGAGACCGACAAAAGATCAGAGCGCAGTTGTATCACAAAACCGAGCAGGTATAGAACTATTATTATCCTAATATACTTGGGCAATATCGTAGCCCGAAGAGAAGTGTTGGTGCTGGTGAAGAGCATCAGACAATTCAATCAAAGTGGACGGACCACAGTGGCAATAAATTGCGACTGACAATGAATGGTACCGGCTGACGGCAACAATACCAAACAGCAAATCATGCTACCAGCAAACTTAGTCAAAGAGATCCTGCAAAAGATGCATAATGGTAAATCTAGATTAAATTTGGGTGCATAAATAAGTTATTGGACAAAATAAGAATTCAGTTCAAATGGGCCAACTTTCGAAGTGATGTTGAAGAGTGATATAAGAAATATGAGGTTTGTGCTGCCAGCAATATACTCATGTGCAAAGTAAATAGGTAAATAGTAAATAGGTAAAAGCATATGGGATCAAGAATTAAGAAGCTGGGAGTCAACTGTATTCCACGAGTTTATGCCAAATGATCAACATCAAGAAAACAAGGGCTATTCTATTGCACATACAAGAAGTATAAACGGCAACCAGGATAATTGGGGTTAATGCTTATATATTTATGATGAAGTATCGTTGTACAGTCCATAACACGACAGAAAATTTACCAACAATGGTCGTCTTTGGTTGTGAAACTAAACGGAAGATGATAACACTTTTGTTGAAACTTCAGTATGGGACAAAATAGCGAAGGCCAAAATAGTGACTTGCGGTCAAATAGTAATGGGTTTTTAGAGGGAGGTTTGTTTTGGCTGCATTAAGTTAAAAAGAAGGCAACACTTTACAACACTGGAGAAAAAAATGATTCTGTTCGGGACGAAAAAAATTAAGGTTGGAATAATTTGACAACAATTTATAATAAAATACCATGTGTGGTCCAAGCGGTAGACACGTGGTATTCAGGTGGCTCACAGCAAATCTAGTTTAAAAGGTATCTCTAGAGACGCGGTAAGTGCCTCTATACCATAGTTAGTTAATCTTTTCGAGTTAATCGTTTATCTATGGTATCTCATGTTAAGTGACTCACTCTGTAGTAATATTTTTACATAATAATGGAATTGGAAAATGCCCACATCTATGTTGATTCTTTATTTTTATTTTTATCACTTTTCAATTTGGATCGATGTTTTTTTTTATTTTTTGTTGTTGTAAAAAATAACGATCAATTTTCAAGAAAATCAAGAAATCGTTTATGATTGTTAATGTCGATGGAACACAAATTAAATTAAATTAACGATTTTAAAATTTATATATGCGTATATGTGTTACGTACGTAGGTGGGATGGTGCCGCCAAATTCATGTTATACGTTGTTGTATACCGTTTAAAAATGAATTGGTTACTGTTTGAATATTGCGACATATAACTTAATCAATTTGTCATCTTATACTTTATGAAGTGGATGTGGTGGTGTGCGCCAGTATAATTTTAATAAAAGAAAGCCGCACATCTTTGTTTTTTAATGCACTTTGCAGTGAAATTTTGTCGTGGGCTAAGCAATTACAGTGAAGATTTTGGCTTGTCTAGGACAAAAATGGTCGCAATGGTATTTAAAAACCAATGATTATTTTTGAATCGAAACATGAAGTCAAAAATTTAGTGCAACAAATTTAAGGGGTCAGTTTCCAGTATTAAACAGTTGATCTCCCTCATTATAATTATGTTAGAAGATATAACGAAAAAAGGTTAACTTCTAAATTTATTTCGTGATTTATTATTAATGGATATGAAATATAAAACTGTTGAAAATAAGGGTGGCACAACTGTGTCCTTTTCGGCTGTGGACAAGAATTCAAGCATTGCGCAGCTTAAACTGGATAAAGTCAGCCGGTATGCGTTAAACTGCGGCTGAATTTTTGACTGGTCGGATGCATACTTATAGGGGAATTTGACATTTCTATTTCTAATTTAGTACACGTTTTATACAAATAATGAGAAATTAGAATAAAATAATTTAAATAAAATACTAAACCATCATTTTGAGCCTATAAAACAAAAAAATGACATTTGAAGCTGTTGCATTATTTTCCAAATGGCTGCATGCAATGCGCATTTTGATTTAAATTGCTGAATTTTTATCCGACAGACTGCTCTGCGTTGGCTGCAAAAGTGAATTGTTGAACAACTTGAAGCATAAACTGCGCAGTGGCTGAATTCTTGACCGCAGCCGAAGAATAATGCATAGGACGCATGTGATAATAACTTTTCGGGATATAGGCTGATTTTGTTTTGTTTTTTTTTGGCAACTGAAAGAGCTGGTTTATGATAGTAGCCTTATTTACCGAAAAAAATGTGGTTAAATTGTGTGGTTAAATGCATCAGACAAATTTTGTCAACAGAGAATGGTAATTTATGCTGTGTGCCTTTATCGACTTTTCAAACTTAACTTTAAAATTGTTAAAGCTTCCGCTATTCATAGGGGGTAGCTGAAAAGTATATTTTCGAGGTAACTTTTCGGTGACTTTTCACTAATAGTATAAAATAACTAATACGTATCAGACTATACGTTAGGCGCCGATCGATCCTTAATATATTTGGAGCGGATTTCTTTAGACATTTATAGAAAGCTGATTGCCTTCAAAATTAAATTAGCCAAAAATGTTTTGACACCATTTCAACAGATCAGGTTTCATCACAGACTCTTCTTTCAGATTGTTTCACGCGAACATTATCAAATTTCCCTCTTAGCAGAATCGCAGAAATCACAGGTAAAAATTCAAATAAAAACTTTTTATCACATAGAAACATAAACGCATGGTCTTCCTGCTATAGCCAGAGCTAGACGTCTAATGCCTGATAAACTGAATACTGCTACGGCTGCTAAAGTTCAGTTACTCGATGAAAATAAGAATTTGTCGTCCATTGAAATAGCCTCGGGCTACACCATTACACCTGGTCAAAAAACACTTCTTCAAAATTGACGTAAGACGTAATTCAATCAAAATCAAAATTTGAAGACATCAAATTTTGCATGTTAACACTGACCAAAAATAACTCATTTACGCTTTCCGCCAGAAGACAAGTAATAGCTCACCTAGACTGAATCGTCAGTTAGAATTCTTCAGCCAATTCACAACAGATATCTGTCATATTAAAGGTAAATCCAATGTTGTCTGTGATTATTTGTCACGTAGCGTCGTACCAATATAGATATAGTTGATCCATTATACCAATTTCCACGACCTTGACGTTACAACGAACGAGAAACGGCAACGCATGACCAAATTAAAGCTGCTCACTATATAGTAGATTTGCGTAAAAACAACGATTTCGTCATCTAGACAACCTATACAACTATATCCTGTGGAATCATTGGGGCCAACAATAACAACAAATAAGGAAGATAACCGTCGAAGAACGATAACTACCTTTTTTTAACTGTCGGAGTCAAGGATCTATCATCCGTTTGCTGGGTAAATTTGAGTGCCTTGTTGGCACAATAATCATCTGGCCTATTTTTCTGCTGGCAATTATAAAGAACAAACCGTCATTTAAAATTGTGTCTTGAGCAACCTTCTTTGATGAAGTTGGGTGCTTGTTGGACACTTCAAAGTCAAAAACACAACTGTACCGCACCTTCTTGAGGCTCTATAGGCTCTAAATATTCTTTATGCTTGAAGTCTTCATCGCTTTATAAACTCCTTTGCAATTGGACAGTCTAAATATGACTGTATAGACTCTTGTGCTCATGACATACGCGTTTTCTGGTTTGACTTCTTAATAAAAATATAAATTGGCCAGGTTGAGTTGTTTAACGCTATCGATCTACGAAGCACTTTAACAGAAAAAATTCACAATTTCTTAATGCATAAACGTACAAATGAAGGCATTGACTAGTTTTTGCGATCATACCTACTCAATTACTTTGGAAAATGTTTCGTTTACTAATTTGATACAAGAACCGCTTATCCCGTTAGAAGACTTATCAAATGCTGAAATATATTATGTACATTAGTAAACTAGACCACTAGTGATCTGAATATTCTAATTCGTGTATTTTCTTTAGAAAGTGTAATTTAGTAGTAAGATGAATGATCTGGAAAAAAAAACTTAATCTACATATCTCACTCATATTCCAGTATAATCGGTTTTAACAATTTTGATGCGATGATAAATTTAGCCCTTACCATAAATGAGCTATAACCATTTTAAAAAATTGTATTAGTGTTAATCATGATCATAACCAAAAATATAAATTTGGAAAATTCTTAAATTTAAGAGCTAAATTATTCTTTATGGTCGCTTGCTTTAATGAAAAATATATAAAGATATGGTAAATGTCTTAATCTTTCAAAAATCACCGATCTTTTTTGATTTACTTGATTATAGCTCCAAAATCATAATATGATGTTAAAAATCAATTAACGTTTCAATTTTTAATTATGAATATGATTGTGTGTGGTTTTATAATAAAAATTATGATTATCTTACCTTAGATAAATTATGGTAACACCAATAAAATTGAGTGATAACAGATTTAATATAAAAGTGTTTATCGAAAATGACTAAAACATAGCTAATGTATCACAAAAACACAAAAAGTGTAGAAAGTGTAAATTTTTTAAAAATGTCTACACTTTTTACACTTTTTCTAAAATTTGAGCTTTAATTAATATTTGAAGTATTTTGACATAACCACTTTCTACAAAATTATTTTCGAAAGATATTTAAAGTGTTTTTTGAGTGTTTCAGTGTCTTCTTATTTTATTCTTCAGTAGTTCTAGAATAAAACCTATAGATGGTCGCTTAGTTCTCGTTGCGTTCCCTGTGCTAGGTTGCGTATAGACATGCGTAGACATCAAAAATGATAAGATAACTTAAATTCAATTAAAGTTACTTTTTTTGTATAACGAATCGACACTGCGGATGGCGTAATATTGTAAAATTATAATTTTTTAATTAATTCAAGGTCAATTATTTGCGGTTTTTATTAATTAATTACGAAACCCAGTGATTAACCAAATTGACCATAATCGTCGTTTGGCAAACCACAAAAATTCATCTAAATCCATTAAATTGGACTTGCGATCTAGCGATGCTCATATATACATACTCGTAAATAGCCAAATTCTTGTTAATTGTTTTCGTCTATAGATTATCACACTTATCATATCACCATCGGTTGCGATCTGTATAATCGTGTGTCGCCAAAATAATTTATGAAGTAACGCAAATTTGTCTTATAAGTCAGTATACTGCGGACATCGTCATCGTCTACTTAATTATTAGATTTAAGATAAATTTAAATTTGGACATTCATTGGCTAATTTAAATTTATCAATTTTCCGAATCGATTAATTTTAGTTTTTTTTCTTTTATTTTTGCGTACGATTTTCGTGCTTCCATAATTGGAATATATAGAAATCTGAGATTTTAACACGCATTTTATAGGATATAGACGTGTTAAATATGAAATAATAATATTATAAGTTATGTGCTTGCATGTGTTAAATGTTAAATGATAATCTTATCTCACATCTTACATTATTATATGTTATTGATATTTAATTTGACATAATCTTGCACGATCTTGTGGATTACATAGCTATACACATATATAGTGAAATATTATTTATTGGATGGTTATTAAGACGTTAATGGCTATGAATGTCCAAAAAACTGTTTTTCTTGCTTTTGGTATGTTTCTAAATCATTAACGTGTCATATATAATAGTTATTTTATATATATTTTTTTTCCAAATGCAGCAAGTTCTCAAAGGAGGGTTCTAATTGTCTAGGACAATTGGAATCATGAATCACCTGTGTTAGTTCAGTACTTTAAATATTAAGGGTATACAGCCTGAACTGAGTGAAATTATACAAATAATATACTAAACACTTTACACTTTCCTTCTTGTAAGAAACTTCGTTAATTCTAGGCAAACTTATAGAGAAAAGTTATAATCTACTGATTATTTAAGTCCGATACGCGTTAGACTTTGATGATTGATATTTTCAGCAGGAATTGTATGTAGAGTAATTTCCCGTTTCGTCTCAAAAGATACATCGCCTGCAAAATAATATAAGGTGAATCACTTGACAAATATATATTCCATTGTTGTTGTAAACAAAATGACAAAATTCCGATTGGAAGAACTTCCAACGAACTTGAACTTTAAATACGTTTAAAAAACTATTTGTAAAAAGTGGACATGGAAAGTTACTTTAAATATTAATTAAAACGAAAATTTCAGAAAAAGTGTAAAAAGTGCAAACATCTAAATAAATGTACACTTTCTACACTTTTTGTGTTTTTACAATACATTAACTAGGTTTGAATTATTTTAAATCAACACTTTTTAATAATGTAAGTAATAACTCATTTTTATTCATTTTATTGCCATTGACACCCCAAAAAACCATCCAAGAAGACAAGTAGGTTTCTACTCCGAGGAACCATCGTCACAGACAACAACCTCTGCCTGTCTCTGTCTGTATGATAGGTGAACGACATCTTTTTATTCTCTGTATGGCTAATGTGAGGGTCTTCTATGCACATCTCCGCAGTCTGTATATGACAACTTTCAAATAAAACATACAGTTGTTAAACATAGAGTAAACCAAAGCAAAGCTCCTTCCAAGTGTCAAGTGCTTGATTTTAACACAAAAAGTTTCATCCTGGTTCTAATATCAACTGCTTCGAAATTCAAAACCGCCTTTTCCACTTGGAGCTCAAGAAGAAAACCAACACCAAGATTGGCGAAAACAATGTACAGCCTTGGGACACATATGGTCTCCACTTTTTGGCCATCGAGTTTTTGGAGAGCAACGGGTTCCAAGAAATACTCTTTCATTGCTGATATATAGTGCCTTCAAAAGCTCCTGGTTTTCTTAGTAACTTCACGTTCTCCATATCAATCCTAAACTGCAAATAATCGTTAACATTTTTTTTATGTAAGTTTATTTTATGGCACTACCTCCAAGTAAGGAGCCATCTGGCGTAAAGTGTTGTTCGTTAACATAAGCCTTGATGATTATTTAATAGTTATAGTTTTCATTAAAGTGCCTTGCCTGGTCGTTAGGTAGGGCATGCATGGAGTTGCTTATTGTAGGAAATATCATGATGACGTGAGTTAACTCGTTTGGATCATCTGTTGAAGGTTTCCCTTTGTTGGTCCGGTATTATTTCCATAACCGCGTTGCTATTTGCTGTCCATTTTCTCAGTTTTAAACATCCAGAATCAAGCATATACTCCGTAATTATTGCTGGTATTTTATTGCATATTCTATGGAAAATAAAGAATTTCCGAAGTGTATATCTCGTGCTTAACTAAAGCATAACCTCTGAGAGTTTTTATAGCGCGATATATAGCGCAAAAGATGTAACGTAAGTTATTGGTCGTATAACTTGTATTCCTTCAATTGCGATTGTGGATCAGTTGTTCAAAGTATTCTTTGCAGTTTTTGTTGTCTTTCGGACACAATGACCTGTCTGCAATAAACCAATTTTTGTATTTTCTTCAACTTTGTTATGATATGAAACAGATCCTTTTGACTTAACTGTTGACTTGACTTTTGTCTTCACTTTTGACTTCACTTTTGACTTCACTTTTGACTTCACTTTTGACTTGACTTTTGACTTGACTTTTGACTTGACTTTTGACTTGACTTTTGACTTGACTTTTGACTTGACTTTTGACTTGACTTTTGACTTGACTTTTGACTTGACTTTTGACTTGACTTTTGACTTGACTTTTGACTTGACTTTTGACTTGACTTTTAACTTACTTTTGACTTGACTTTTGACATGACTTTTGACTTGACTTTTGACTTGACTTTTGACTTGACTTTTGACTTGACTTTTGACTTGACTTTTGACTTGACTTTTGACTTGACTTTTGACTTGACTTTTGACTTGACTTTTGACTTGACTTTTGACTTGACTTTTGACTTGACTTTTAACTTACTTTTGACTTGACTTTTGACATGACTTTTGACTTGACTTTTGACTTGACTTTTGACTTGACTTTTGACTTGACTTTTGACTTGACTTTTGACTTGACTTTTGACTTGACTTTTGACTTGACTTTTGACTTGACTTTTGCCTTGACTTTTGACTTGACTTTTGACTTGACTTTTGACTTGACTTTTGACTTGACTTTTGACTTGACTTTTGACTTGACTTTTACCTTGACTTTTGACTTGACTTTTGACTTGACTTTTGACTTGACTTTTGCATTGACTTTTGACTTGACTTTTGACTTCACTTTTGACTTCACTTTTGACTTCACTTTTGACTTCACTTTTGACTTGACTTTTGACTTGACTTTTGACTTGACTTTTGACTTGACTTTTGACTTGACTTTTGACTTGACTTTTGACTTGACTTTTGACTTGACTTTTGACTTGACTTTTGACTTGACTTTTGACTTGACTTTTGACTTGACTTTTGACTTGACTTTTGATTTTTGACTTGACTTTTGACTTGACTTTTGACTTTACTTTTGACTTGACTTTTGACTTGACTTTTGCATTGACTTTTGACTCTACTTTTGACTTGACTTTTGACTTGACTTTTGACTTGACTTTTGACTTGACTTTTGACTTGACCTTTGACTTGACTTTTGACTTGACTTTTGACTTGACTTTTAACTTACTTTTGACTTGACTTTTGACTTGACTTTTGACTTGACTTTTGACTTGACTTTTGACTTGACTTTTGACTTGACTTTTGACTTGACTTTTGACTTGACTTTTGACTTGACTTTTGACTTGACTTTTGACTTGACTTTTGACTTGACTTTTGACTTGACTTTTGACTTGACTTTTGACTTGACTTTTACCTTGACTTTTGACTTGACTTTTGACTTGACTTTTGACTTGATTTTTGCATTGACTTTTGACTTGACTTTTGACTTGACTTTTGACTTCACTTTTGACTTCACTTTTGACTTGACTTTTGACTTGACTTTTGACTTGACTTTTTACTTGACTTTTGACTTGACTTTTGTCTTGACTTTTGACTTGACTTTTGACTTGACTTTTGACTTGACTTTTGTCTTGACTTTTGACTTGACTTTTGACTTGACTTTTGACTTGACTTTTGACTTGACTTTTGACTTGACTTTTGACTTGACTTTTGACTTGACTTTTGACTTGACTTTTGACTTGACTTTTGACTTGACTTTTGACTTGACTTTTGACTTGACTTTTGACTTGACTTTTGACTTGACTTTTGACTTGACTTTTGACTTGACTTTTGACTTGACTTTTGACTTGACTTTTAACTTACTTTTGACTTGACTTTTGACATGACTTTTGACTTGACTTTTGACTTGACTTTTGACTTGACTTTTGACTTGACTTTTGACTTGACTTTTGACTTGACTTTTGACTTGACTTTTGACTTGACTTTTGACTTGACTTTTGACTTGACTTTTGATTGACTTTTGACTTGACTTTTGACTTGACTTTTGACTTGACTTTTGTCTTGACTTTTGACTTGACTTTTGACTTGACTTTTGACTTGACTTTTGACTTGACTTTTGACTTGACTTTTGACTTGACTTTTGACTTGACTTTTGACTTGACTTTTGACTTGACTTTTGACTTGACTTTTGACTTGACTTTGGACTTGACTTTTGACTTGACTTTTGACTTGACTTTTGACTTGACTTTTGACTTGACTTTTGACTTGACTTTTGACTTGACTTTTGACTTGACTTTTGACTTAACTTTTGACTTGACTTTTGACTTGACTTTTGACTTGACTTTTGACTTGACTTTTGACTTGACTTTTGACTTGACTTTTGACTTGACTTTTGACTTGACTTTTGACTTGACTTTTGACTTGACTTTTGACTTGACTTTTGATTTTTGACTTGACTTTTGACTTCACTTTTGACTTGACTTTTGACTTGACTTTTGACTTGACTTTTGACTTGACTTTTGACTTGACCTTTGACTTGACTTTTGACTTGACTTTTGACTTGACTTTTGACTTGACTTTTGACTTGACTTTTAACTTACTTTTGACTTGACTTTTGACATGACTTTTGACTTGACTTTTGACTTGACTTTTGACTTGACTTTTGACTTGACTTTTGACTTGACTTTTGACTTGACTTTTGACTTGACTTTTGACTTGACTTTTGACTTGACTTTTGACTTGACTTTTGACTTGACTTTTGACTTGACTTTTGACTTGACTTTTGACTTGACTTTTGACTTGACTTTTGACTTGACTTTTGACTTGACTTTTGACTTGACTTTTGACTTGACTTTTACCTTGACTTTTGACTTGACTTTTGACTTCACTTTTGACTTGACTTTTGCATTGACTTTTGACTTCACTTTTGACTTCACTTTTGACTTCACTTTTGACTTCACTTTTGACTTCACTTTTGACTTGACTTTTGACTTGACTTTTGACTTGACTTTTGACTTGACTTTTGACTTGACTTTTGACTTGACTTTTGACTTGACTTTTGACTTGACTTTTGACTTGACTTTTGACTTGACTTTTGACTTGACTTTTGACTTGACTTTTGACTTGACTTTTGACTTGACTTTTGACTTGACTTTTGATTTTTGACTTGACTTTTGACTTGACTTTTGACTTTACTTTTGACTTGACTTTTGACTTGACTTTTGCATTGACTTTTGACTCTACTTTTGACTTGACTTTTGACTTGACTTTTGACTTGACTTTTGACTTGACTTTTGACTTGACTTTTGACTTGACCTTTGACTTGACTTTTGACTTGACTTTTGACTTGACTTTTAACTTACTTTTGACTTGACTTTTGACTTGACTTTTGACTTGACTTTTGACTTGACTTTTGACTTGACTTTTGACTTGACTTTTGACTTGACTTTTGACTTGACTTTTGACTTGACTTTTGACTTAAAACATCGTTTCTTTAACTTAACCAATCCTAATGGTTTATATTATACTGTCAGGTTTCTGTATGTCATGCGTTTTTATTTTATACATTTAGTACCTAACTGTAAAACGTATTTATCCATCGTTAGATTTCTTCAGGCCCTTTTTTCCTTTGATAACGGAAACAAATTGCTGAAAAGTTTCTGTTGCTAGTTTAAGTTTGTAAATTCTGGTTCAATTTATTCTTTAAATTTGGCGAATACTCCGTTTCAACTTCTGTTCAGTTCAAGTTTTCATTTGATTGTTAAATAAATAGAATTATAATATAATGTACGCTAAAAGCAAAGGTCACTAATTTGGTAACCTGTTATTTTAATATGAACATTACTCGTTTTGATTATTGACCAGCAACAAATGAAATAAAGCCATTAGAATACTAATACAAACTCATTAATAATTCAGGTGTGATTGATTTTTCATTATTTTTTTTATTTTTTAACTGTAATTGTATATAGCACCTGGGGAGGCATTCGAAATACCACTTCAACCCGAGCCCGATATTAGTTTGATTAAAAAACATCCACCACGGCGACTACAAAAATTGCTCGAAGATCGTCCACAAACACCACACTCAATTACAGACTTGGAGGAAAAACTAGAACATGCTAAACTGCGCCGACAACAGGTAAATTATTTTTATGTGTTAATGAAATTAACAAGGAGGTATAGTGGTAACATAGTGTAGCCTTTAAATAGTTTTGCCATTTTAAGTGTTTTTATTATTAAATTTTTTTTAATATTATAAATTATTATTGATGGGAAAAGTCTAATACAATTGCTTGGCTCTAAAATGCATGGACTATAAGCAGTGGTTTGCAACAAGGGTGTTGCGGTACTCCATGGTCTCGATCGATTGTAAATGGGTGATTAAATTGAAATACATAAAAACCTACTTTTAATTAACATAAACTCCAGAAAAATGTATAAAATTGGACATTTAAATTCAATACTACTCTACCAACCGAATGAATTTGACCAAACTCCTGTTTTTAGAAAAGTAAATCAGTTATAAGATAAGTTATTAATTTATCAAAGACACAAACCATTAGCACTTATATAATACGTTCATACAATATTAACGACGGCACTCTTTGTCGATTTAATTAAAGAATTTCATTTTATTCTTGACAGTTAAAATTCATATTAGCAAATTAGGAATTATCTCCTAAAGCACCTGAATCATCTATATGTATAGGCGGCATACACGTGGTTCTTTTAGCTAAATCAGCCTTTTTTGTACTTTGCCAGCTTGTTTTCTGAATTAAGTACATATCAAATTTAAGAAAAATACCTCACAACACAAATTAGCTTAGCGTACCATAACCTTAAAAAGTTTAAAGACTACTGAATAAGAGAAATATAAGTATGATTCGTTCCGTTGTGTTATTTGTTAAAATCGATAAAAATTCCATGGTTAAAAATTCAAAATACGATAAATAATAATTACAACTCAACCACATACATATACAGTGCAGAGTGATTCAATCAATAAATCAGATCATATCAATATTATTGTATATATTTATACAAGTTGTGGTGTCACGTAATTCCATGTCATACATAAATTATGTTCTAGTCATAGTCCCTTAATATATTTAGTGGTTTTTTGACCTATCACAACCGTTAAATATGTGTCTGTTTGGTATATTATGTGCAAATGCATTAAGTATGAAATCGCATGTCGTCCGATGATAATGCAATTTTGTTGATATTAGGCGCCATTTTTATTTGTTAGGTCTTCGTGTATGAGCGATACGATAAGGTGAATTATTGGTCATTGTCATATATTAATCATAATCAATGCCAGAATAAACTATCCATGAGTATAAAGCAAATACGACACCAAAACTAAAACTCCCCATGACAAGTCGTAATGATTTTGAACTTATAGTAAATGTCATCACAAGGAGAGGTCGAGCTAATAGTGTTCATAAATTTAATGTGAGATACCATTCAATATTGGTAGTATTTTAAGAGGCCACGCCAAACTCATCTCTCAAATCAATGCCAAGGTCTGATACAGAAAATGATGTACAAAAAGAAATCATTCTCTTTGATAGAGCAACTCTAGTTTTTAAGTCACAAAGTCAACATATGCTTCCATATTCAAGGAAATTATGGATTTTGGAAGTTTTAGATTTGCCGCATAAATTAAACTTTTCAATAGGCTAACCATCACTCATTTTATGGGTTTTGGATTTTTTTTGTGTTTGGCCAAAAATAGCACAGTTTTTATAGGAATACGATCATGTATTTGATGGATTTTGGAATTTTTGTATTGTGAAATTTTGCAGGATGTGTTAAATGATACCTTAATCAAAAGCTCTAGTCATCAGTGTAAATACTGCTATAAAATATTTCTACATTTCTACATTACTACAAAAATGTTGTACGCAAAAAATTCAAAAACCAGAAAATACATGATTGTTAGCCCATCAAAACTGCGCAGTTTCTGGCCAAAAATCAAAAAAATTCCAAAATCCAATATTACATGATGGTTAGCTCATTAAAACTGTGCGATTTTGGCCAAAAAAAAATTTCCAAAATCCAGAAATTACATGATGGTTAGCCCATCAAAACTGTGCGATTTTTGACCAAAAATTAAAAATTTCCAAAATCCAGAAATCAGCTGATGGTTAGCCCATCAAACTGCGCAGTTTCTAGTCAAAAATCAAAAAAATTCCAAAATCCGAAATTACATGATGGTTATACCATCAAAACTGTGCGATTTTTGCCCAAAAATAAAAAATTTCCCAGATTCAAAATTACATGATGGTTAGCCCATCAAAATTGTGCGATTTTTGGCCAAAAATTAAAAAAATTCCCAAATTCAAAATTACATGATGGTTAGCCCTTCAAAACTGTGCGATTTTTGCCCAAAAATAAAAAATAACCAAAATCCAGAAATCAGATGATGGTTAGCTTATCAAACTGCACAGTTTCTGGCCAAAAATTAAAAAAATTCCCAAATTCAAAATTACATGATGGTTAGCCCATCAAACTGTGCGATTTTTGGCCAAAAATAAACATTTCCAAAATGCAGAAATTACCTGATGATTAGCTCACCAAGCTGCGCAGTTTCTGGCTAACAATTATAGAGAGGAATTATACAGAAATAATTGGGAGAACTGCGGGCCCAAAACTGATTGCAAATACCAAAACATAAAAAAACAGTCAACACAGCAATTGTTTTATTTTAAATATTTTTGTTTATTTCTTTTCTTTTTTTTGTTAAATTTTTTTGTCATGTTCGTATTTTTTTTTTAAATTAAATTTATGTAATTTAAATAATTAAATTAATTTAATAAAAATTAAATTTTCAAAATATATGTGGTGTATATATATATATATATATATATATATATATATATATATATATATATATATATATATATATATATATATATATATATATATATATATATATATATTATTAAATTTTTTACGTAAATATATAAATCAATTAAATTTATTAAATTTATTAAATTTTTCGGTTTCCATTTTTTACATATATATATACTTTTCCAGATATTATCACAACGTATTGAAAATACCATAAAATTACGTGAAAATAAGGATAAAGAAAATGGTGATGATCTCGACGAAGAACAACAACATGATGTTGGTGACGACGAGTCGGAAGTACTAGAAAACGATAAGAATCGTAATGATAAAATAAATGAGAACGATCTCGATAATTTGAATGAGGAAATTTTACGTAAAAATCAATTGAATGCAAATTAGTTAAATAAAAATAAATGTTTTTAAAAATAAAAATTTGTTTATATTAAACATATACAATATTGTGTTAATATTTTTTTTTTTTGTTTTATAATATTATTAATAATATTTTTTATTATATATAATATTAATAATAGCTAAAATAATTATAATAGCTTTTACCCGTATAATTTTAAATTTTTTTTTTAATATTTATATATTTATATAAAATTTTTTTTGTTTTTTTCTTTTAGTTTATAATTTAATTAAAAAATTGTTTTTACTTTTATTCTGAGGCTATACAATTATATTTATTTATTTTTGGGATAAATACCTATTTATTTATTAAATTCACTAAATTTCTCATCATATATTTACAATGTTATATTGCAATATTACACTATATAATTTTAATTTAATTTAAATTTTTTATTTTTTTTTACTTCAAAATGGTGGATAGTTTTTATTTGTTCAATTAATTTAATATATTCTTAAGTTAATATATTTTTGTTTACTTTTTAAATGTTCTTTTTTCATTATTAAAAAGGTAAATTAAAGCTTTTCATGTTCTTTTTTTTTTAGTTTAATTTAATTTTATAATTAATAATAATAAATTTTAATTTTATGTACGATCGATAATTTATAACCTAACTAAATATATTTTAAAATAAAAAAAAACAAAAAAATATATATACCTATAAACAAATAATTAAAAATATATATTTTATTTATCCATCCATTTTGTTTTTTAATTTTATATTTTATTTTAAGTACGGTTCTATATTATTGAGAAATAATTAATTAATTTATTTATTTAATACATATAAAAATGTTCGATCGTTGTTTTATTTTATTTTTTATTTTTTTATTTTATTACAAATATATATATTTTTATTTCGTAAATATGAATTTAAGATTTTGATTGACTGGTCGAAAAACAAAATGTTTGACAAAAATAAAAAAAAAAAAACTGTACGAAACCAAAATGGACTCGGTATTTTTAGGTTAAATTTTTCGTTGTAAAATTTTTTTCGCCTCATTTTTTTTTTTCAAGTTTTTAGTCATTAAATAAAAAATATATATTAAGATAAATACATATTTATATTAGATAATTTTTTATTAAATACATAATAATAAAAAGTGTGCGTATTTTTTTGGTTGTTTATATATAATAAATAAAAAATTATATTATTAGAAAATAAATTAAAATAGCAAAAAATTATAAATGGAGAACACAAATTGGTTGTTATAACAAAAATATTTTATTTTTTAGTTTATTTATTGAATATTGTAATATATATTTAAGTTTTAATTTATTTATTTATATCATTGCTACACACATAAAAAATAAAATAAATTAAATAACATCAATAATCAATATTTATAATAATATATATATATATATATATATATATATATATATATATATATATATATATATATATATATAAATTTTTTTAGAAAAGATTTTTTTTTACATTTTTTATGAATAATTTTTATTTTTATTCAAAAATTAATTATTGTCATAAAAATATTTACATTTAATTATAAAAAATGTGTGAAATGGCAACACTATTTTCTGTTGAATAAAAAAAAATTTAAAAAATGTTGTTTAGTTAAAATTTTAAAATAATGAGACAAATGATCGTTTTTTGAAACTGAGCAACATATGGAAGGTTAGTTAATTTTAGTAAAGTCAAAATTCGGATTTAAATATTTTTTTGAATTTTGAGATTTGTGTCAAAAAATTTTAAAAACTTCGAAATTCAGACATTATTAGCGTGATGACAAAGTCCTACCGACCATTTACAAAATTGCTCAGTAATCGAATTTCAATGTTTAGAATCTATAATGGAACAACATCCTTAATCATTTCTCTTTAGAGTACTCCGGGCGGGGTTAGCTGAGTTTGATTGGATAGTTTTGTTATCGTGGAAGTTGCTGTAGATTTAGAGGGCAGATTCGATTCAACAATCAGTATTTTCGGGATCCATTTTACTGTATTTCTCTCTATAGTTAATTGTTGAAGTATCACTTTTTAAATTTAATATCTCGGTCGCTTAAAAAAATTTAAAATTTTCCAAAATTTTAACTTAAAGGAAGCTGATTATAACTGCTAAAGATTTCGAAACAGCAATGCATCAATACGATTCAATCGGAAATTTTAGAAATTGAGGAATTATTGGGATACTTAGATTTGTCAGAACTTGGATTTGTCCCTTTTGTAAATTGGAAAAATATGTGATATTTTCCGAAAGCGTTTGATCTCGGTATCCCACCAACAAATAAGGAATAAATAAATAAATAAGGAATATTAAATTGGCAATTATTAACAATAGGTCTATCAAAACCTGCAGAATTTTTTAGGAAACCTATTGATTTAGGAGTTTGCTTGATGTTTTGTTTCAATTAATTTTATGGATTTAAAATAATAAATAAATTATTAATAAATTGCGAAAATGTGTTACAATTTATGAGAAAAATTATCAGTTATAAATTATAATTAAGACACCATTTATAATTAATCAAAATAAAAATCTTTTGAATTAGTATGACGATCAACGTCATAGTTTTGACAAATATATATAATTTGTTTTGCTTTTAATATTGTAATAATATTTAGGAATCTTTATCATAATATATATATATATATATATATATATATATATATATATATATATATATATATATATATATATATATATATATATCATGTTTTTGAAATTGTTATAGTTTCTTATTTAAATATGAAAAAAATACTAAAAATCTAACACACAGCCTAATAATAAATATATATATAAATATAAATTATATAATATTATATTATTAATTTAGTGAATGGTTTGGTTTTGTTTACTTTAAATTATTTCTGTTCTTTTATTTTTCCATATAGGGGTTTTTATCAGTTCGAAACAATTTTTTTTTTCGTATTGTATATAAATATTTTGATTTTCGATTATTTACATAATTCAATAAAAAAAAATTAATAAATAAAATTAAAAATATATTTTATCATATATAAAATATGTATTACTTTTATATAATAAATAAATAAATTTTATTAAAATAAAAATTATCCTAGACACATTATTTTTTGCTTTTCAATGAATATTAAATTTTTGGTTGGTTTTTTACTAATAACAGCGCCACTAGTGTTTAATAGTAAAATTTCTAAAAGATTTTGTATGTGTTTGATTTTTTGTAGAAATTTAGCTCAGACACATAAATCAATTATTAATTTATATATTTTTTATACCAATTAAATTTATTTCAGTCTAACTTTATAAACATTAAATTTATTTTAAATTTAATGTTGTCGGCAAATTTTTTGTAAATATATGTTTTTAATACATAGACAATATTTTTTTTAGTGTGTAGAAATTTTTGATTTATAAAAGGTATAAAAAAATGCATTTTAATTATAGACACCTCGTGTCATTGCTTCTCGATTTCGTGTATGCCACTTACATGTTAGTATACGAACGTATGTTCGCCGAAACGATCGATTACATAGTGCATAGCATACCGGATTTATTGTAGAATTTATATAGCATAGTGCATAAAAGAAATCCCATAGCTCTTGTGGTATACATTTGACACAAGTCGTTAATGGTTTTAGTAGTACTAGAATATTGTATGGTGTCCATGTTATGATGAAACTTAGTAGAATGGCGGATAAAGTTTTGGCCGCTTTCGTTTCTTGTCGTTTTTCTTGGGATTTTTTCTTTTTCTTAACATGTCGTGGTATTGGTTGCGGTTTCACCATTGGTTTTGGTATTATTTTAGCATTTAGCGGAATTTTTATATCGGGTGCGTGCGATGCACGTCGCGTTAGTGGTAAACTATATTCGGAGTCGCGCGACGGTAATGGACGTCTGGGCGGTACTGTCATAACGGGCAGCGGCACATCATCTTGTATCATTTTTATCGATGGCGCCCGATCTTCGCCTGAACCACCGTCGGGTGGCAAACGTATTAGTATTGTGTAAACTGAATCTTGACTAACGGACCGTGAACCAAGTCGATTACTGCCCGGCAGGGATCGTGATTCACGTGGTCCTGTCATTTCTTGTAGTTGTGATAGTGGTGGTAGTTGTGATCGATTTGGTGTCGGTGAAACATCTGGTATTACACTGACTAATCCGGGTCGACCGGTTGCATATGGATCTCGAATTACATTTAGCGATGTACACCTGAATGAATAAAAATTAAAAAAAAAAAATTAATAGTCGATCGAATACGTATAATAATTGAATTAATAATTATGTTAGGAGTTTTGAAAATAAAAAAGAGGGAATGTGATTTGTTCGTGTGTAATTTTCTGTTCTACTACCTGGAAACGGAGCTTTGTAAAGGAGTTTCTATGGATACAGGTGTTGCATACCCTAAATCAGATGGTTCCTCTGCTTCGTATCCATAGTCGTCGGAATCTTCTCGACCCGAATGCCACCATGCTATACACCATTCTTTTATTCCGCCATAACAATTTTTTGGCTATTTTACGCAACAGATCTGTAATCGTGAGCGAAATTTAATTCTTAAAAACATTTTATAATTCATCTTTACATACACTAGTTCGCCTTAAATGTAATCCGTGTCCGTAGCCAGAATCGGAGAGTACTGCATTTGTCATATAAACACTTTCGGCATCGGCTGATGATTCTGATCGTGGTCGTCGCCATCTATCTTGTTCCAATGAAGCCATCTGTGACACCGATATCATACCCGAATGGTTGACAACTGTATTTTCATCACTAAAACGAAAAACGGTAAGATTATGAATTAAATCTGTTCAAATTTGAATCATTTACAACTAATTAATGTTCTGTAAACCTCTAGCTACATGTGCCCTAATAAAAGTTCTGTTGTCACATATACTCAATATAATCTCAAAGAAAATTCTAATATCTCAAGCTTTTTTCATCATGAAGCAACAACAAAATATTCTTTCTGGTTGCTTTAATAGAAAACGCAAAAGCACATCTGCGACTTCTTTTATCCATTCATTCTAATTGAACCCCCTCTTATATACGTTATATATATATATATATATATATATATATATATATATATATATATATATATATATATATATATATATATATATATATAAATACACTCCGCGAAATTGAATTAATGCCATATTTGATTCTGAGTGTTCATTTTTAACTGACATACTTCTTTTGTCCTAATTGTACTGCAAAAACCCAAAAATTACTAGATTACAAGGATCGCGACCTTTCCATGCGACAAATCAGAGATCGAAAATCAAAATAATGGCAGAACCCGGAAAACACAAATAAGTCGATTAAAGGTAAACTGATCAGTCATTATGGGTTCTGGGTTGGAATTTTTATGGTGGAAAATAATTTGTGAAAATGTATGACTATTTAATAGTAACTGAGTGCTGTAGATTTCACATAATTTTTGCGATTAGAGCATGAACTAATTGTCGTTTTTGTAATTAGTTTTTTTGTAATCGAATCGAAGGAATGCTAAATCCCCAGGAACATTTCCAACAGCTCTTTTTTGAAGCAGATAGCAAAGTCATTGACGGATAAAATAAAATTGGAACTTGACAAAATGGTGCAGGATACCATCATTTCACCTTGCGATTACCCAACTAGTTGAGAAGCCTAACGGTAAGATTCGGATTTATTTAGGGATAAAGCCACTTGACTTAACGCCGAGATTAGCATGAAACGGATCTTTTCGTTTCTTGATCTGAAATATTCTGGAAATATTCTTGCAGATGGTAAAGTTAAATCGAATTAACGATCGTTGGAAGTTCTTAGATGGTGGGGCCTTTTCAAATACTTGACGATTTATTACGAACTAATATAAGCAATCAGCACTTTCTGGATTTTGGAAATTTTAAGTTTATGGCCCAAAATCACACTGTTCTAATGGGATAACCATCATGTCAATCCACAAATATCAACCATAGGCTGTCGAACACGGACACGAATTGGTAACTATATATCATCGAAATATTAGGCATTAGCAAACTATTTATTGTTAGAAAAACAGAGGAGATCTGACTACAAACACTTTGGCAAAGCCAAATATAGCAAGATTCTAGTCGAAATTAAAAAATACTACAATTATTCAGTTCCAGGCACTCCGGAATGTCTTCGTAATACACTCCGGAATGTCATCAAAATTGTCCAGGGAGATTTCAACACAAAAATTGGAACCCATAATATAAAAATGACGTCAACCTCAGAAAATAAACAGCTAAACAGGTTTCTGCAAAGATAACCGCATAGATACTGAAGAAAATGATGCTCTTCCAGCTTGAAACTATAATTAAACAACCAACATCCATCCACTAACGGAGAGATAAGTTACAAGTGTCATACGGAAGTTAAAGAACAACAAAGGAGCTTGGAGTATAGATTAAGTACCACAGGGATAACAAAAAGAAATAACTATAACAATCCCGAAAGAAGGCAACTTAAGAAAATACAAGAATTTGATAAGAATCTAGCCCTTCAACATATTATCTCTCAAGTAACCAATCGCATACGAAATGAGCAGGCTGGCTTAAGACCTGGAAGGAGCTGCAAGAATTACATCAATACAATTCGGGTCATAATTGAACAATCTAACGAATGAAACTGACCGCTGTACCTACTCTTCGTAGACATTGAGCAAGCGTTCGACGTATAATTAATAGGAGCGCAATTTGGAAGCCACTTATAGCCAAATCGACATATTCCGAGGCAAATAGTAGAACTCTTCAAAAAAAATGTTGACCGGAGTGCTGAGAATAAAATTCAATATAAAGGCACTTTGGTTGCCACAACTCACAAGGATTTAGGCAGCGATGTGTACTATGCCCAGTGTTGTTCTCAATAGTGGTTGTCCACAACTTAATGTACTGACTAGACGTAGTACGCCCCAATGAGACTTCATCAGTCGGCTGAATGACCTTGAAAAACGGCGCTATGCGGAAAAAAGTTGAGATGTTAAAAGAATTGGCACAAGTAGTTAGTCTCAAAACCAACATCAAAAAGACCAAGGTCATATGTCTGAACACATGCATTGATACACCAATGCACATCAATCATGTAAACTTTGAACAGGTCGAACAATTCGAATACCTACGCACAGTGGCAAAAACGAGTGGCACTGAAGAGGATATAATTCAAAGGATTAAGAATGTCAGAAGGTATTTTAAATCCTCAAAATCTAAAACACTTCCGAATTTCACGTACTGTATATAAACAACACCAGTGTTCTAGACAAGTAGATATATAAATGTTTGCATCAATTTATGATGATTGACGTATCAACGGCAGTATACAGTGTGGTCCATTCGTACGCAGTCGACAGTGTGACGTAAAATTTTGAACAAAATGAAAATTCCTTTATATGTCGCATATCCACTTCAAACAGCATTCTATTGTTATGTACCAACCAAATTATAATCGTTCTAATCAATGTGAAAATGTCATGTATATACCCAGCATTTATAAGATTTTCTAATTTTCCATTCTTGTATGTCCATATGTATATGAATAAGTATATATGTTGTAATCATGTCATTGTTATACTACTATAATATTAAAATTGTGGCCCTATTGTTGTTGTCATCCTTTGATTATATGTATACACATATATGTAGGTTCGATTTTCCCATCGACCATCGTCGAGCATTAAAAGCAAAAAAGCACGAGAAAAATCATGAATTTATGATTTATGTATGTACGTATGTATGTACAGCTATAAGATTAAGATGATTTTGACGATGTTGATGTTGATGATGAGGTAGAGGAGTAAGCAGTATATAGTTATGGTGTGTATGTGCGAGTGTGTACCAAAAGAAAATTTCCTAAAAATTATAAACAACATCTCAATATATACCCGTACGGGAATACACAGAACCATATTACATAAACAACAACAACAACAAATTATGTAGAGAGGAATAAACGGAAAATGGGAAACCAAGTAACAATCACACACACACATACACACTCGTGCATAGAGCGGAAAAGAAAATTAGAGAAAAATATTGATTTTCTTTATATAAACGTTTTTTGGGATGCTGTCATGTGCTTTTTACTAATTGTTGTTGTTGTGTGTACATATTATGAAAGGATGGACTATATTTAAACATTTTTGGTTATCTTAAATCCTTGAAAGCAATTAAGATTTTTTTTTTGTTTGTTGTGAATATACCGTTGAATATTTGTTGCTGGTGGTACTACAAAATTATCTTTATAAGTGGTATACAATGAGTACATTTTAAACTTTTTCGTTGAGAGACCGAACACTATAGCAGTGAGAATGTACTTTAAAATAAAAAAAATGATTAATTAAGCATTTTAAGGCGATTATAGGATGTGGTCAGCATAAAATCAGTGATTCATAAACGTTTGTCTATATACGTTTCGAAAAGGGTTGGTAGAAGGTCGATCGAGAAACGTCAAGCGAGCATGCTTTGACTTCGGAACGGTTTACGTGAAATATCTTGAAGTGGATGTTTTTATGAGGTTAGAACAAGCTCGTACCAATCAACATTAAGTAATTTGTGTCGGAAAAACAGGTAAATATGAAACAATTGGAAGGAGCATAAATTGCAAAAAATAAATAGTCTTAAACCAAAAATTTCCAAAATCCTGAAAATGCATGATGGTTGTTAGCTTATCAAAACTGTGCGTTTTGTGGCTAAAAATAAAAAAATTTCCAAAATCCAGAAAATTCATGATGGGTTAGCCCATCAAAACTGTGAGATTTTTGGCCAAAAATAAAAAATTTTCAAAATCCAGAAAATTCATGATGGTTAGCCCATCAAAACTGTGCAGTTTTTGCTCATAATAAAAAATTTTCAAAATTCAGAAAATTCATGATGGTTAGCTCATCAAAACTGTGCGATTTTTGGCCAAAAATAAAAAAAATTCCAAAATCCAGAAAATACATGATGGTTAGCCCATCAAAACTGTGCGGTTTTTGGCCAAAAATAATAAAATTTCCAAAATTCAGAAAATTCATGATGGTTAGCCCATCAAAACTGTGCGATTTTTGGCCAAAAATAAAAAATTTTCAAAATTCAGAAAATGCATGATGATTAGCCCATCAAAACTGTGCGATTTTTGGCCAAAAATAAAAAAATTTCCAAAATCCAGATAATTCATGATGGTTAGCCCATCAAAACTGTGCGGTTTTTGGCCAAAAATAAAAAATTTCCAAAATCCAGAAAATTCATGATGGTTAGCCCATCAAAACTGTGCGATTTTTGGCCAAAAATAAAGAAATTTCCAAAATCCAGAAAATTCATGATGGTTAGCCCATCAAAACTGTGCGATTTTCGGCCAAAAATAAAAAAATTTCCAAAATCCAGAAAATACATGATGGTTAGCCCATCAAAACTGTGCGGTTTTTGGCCAAAAATAAAAAATTTCCAAAATCCATAAAATACGTGATGGTTGGCCCATCAAAACTGTGCGGTTTTTGGTCAAAAATAAAAAATTTCCAAAATAAAGAAAATTCATGATGGTTAGCCCATCAAAACTATGCGATTTTTGGCCAAAACTAAAAAATTTCCAAAATCCAGAAAATTCATGATGGTTGTTAGCCCATCAAAACTGTGCAATTTTTGGCCAAAAATAAAAAAATTCCAAAATCCAGAAAATGCATGATGGTTAGCCCATCAAAACTGTGCAATTTTGGATGAAAATAAAAAATTTTCAAAATCCAGAAAACGCATGATGAACCCCATCAAAACTGTGCAATTTTGGTCAAAATAAAAAATTTCCGAAATCCAGAAAATACATGATGGTTAGCCCATCAAAACTGTGCGATTTTTGGCCAAAAATAAAAATTTTCAAAATCCAGAAAATTAATGATGCCTATTAAAACTATGCAATTAATGCAATATAAATTCATGATGTCGTCAACGAAGTAAGGCGATCCTAAATTAATTAGCAGCTATATCTCTAACAAAGAGGGCTGTTATTTGGTAAGCGCAGCACAGGTCGTTTATCTCGACGGTGGTTCCTCTGAGCAGAGAGGTCCATGTTTCAATATGGAGAGAAGAATTGATATCGACCCCGGAAGCATTAAAGCATGTACAGATTTACAGTAAACATTAATCGGTGCTATAGATAATCGAAATTCGTAACCATATTTTCCTGTATTGGAAAACGAATAGTTTACGAACCACTGATTGATACACTTGATTTATTTTACATCCAGTGGATTATCTGAAAATACGCTATGCTCGTATGCTTTAGAACCCATTATTATTTACACCATTTTGAATTTAAATAATCCATTTTGATTTAATTGTCAAAAATTTATTCGATTTTTATTCGTTCACATAAACCAGTTTATATGTACATATATACATATATCCATACATATAATTTTTTTTTTGGGGTTAGGATTTATTTTTATTGAAGACAGAAAGGATAATTTATCCGTTTTGTTTCTCGATTTTTGCAAAATATATATATAAAAGATTAAAAATAAAATAGTTGTAATGTTATTATTATTGTTATTAGTATTTGATAATGGGATTAAAAACTAAAAAAGATTTTTGTTGCTGTTTTTTTTTTATTTATTTGGAAGATGTATACATATATCCTTAAATAATAAAAAGGATATCCTTTATACGAGTATATATACGTCTATAAAATGTGATATATTTGGTTGGAGTGTATTGATATGAGGCTATACAGTGGGTGTTATAATGGTTATATACGTAAATTTGTAGGTTTGGTTTTTTATGATTATTATTACACCGAACTCGTTTTTTTCCACAGTCCATACCAAAGAACGTGCCTAAAAAGTAATTGACCTTACTATACAGTATACACATAAAAATTATCGATCTAGCTTCAAATATAATGAGAATTAGAATAAGCCATTTTAATTTTTATCGTTTCTAGTTTTTATTTTTTATTTTTTAACTGTACCGATCACAGTAAATATTTTGACATGCAAAATTGTATGTATTTATGCTAGTATCCACCAAAATTAATTTTCATGAGATTGTAGTGACACCTACTATCAGATAGTAAATACTCGAAAAATCTTTATCTGTGTCGAAACGAGCAAAACATACAAAAATATTCCATACAAGTTTCGATTTCCGCATTGATGTCAACACAAAGCTGTAGGTTTATGCGGATAAGAATAAAGTGGCTTGATTTTTGCCAACTCTAGCATTAAAATCACATCAGCCATAATAAGCCATTAATCGTATAACATGTAACGAACAGTCTCCACTTTTTGAATATCAATTATTTTAGAATCCATATTTACACCATCCATATTGTTACGATTACTCTAGGTTAGGAAGAGGATTTATACCTAGAGACATCTATATAATACTAGCCTAAACAAAAATTGAGCAAAAACGTAATGTTTAGATAAAAGAGTAGACAAATTTCGAAAAAAGGAAGATTCGATCTACAATGTGGTTTCGGTATATAAATGACGTATTGTGTAATAAAGTTAAAGTGGGAATTATTATGTATATATTTATTTGGGGCCAGTAAATATTAGTGGAATTCATCTACAATCCATAGTGATAAAAATTATTGGTGGTAGCGGTGGGATTGTCAATAATGAAAGAATGATGGTTATCTACGAATAAAAGACGTCGTCTATGGAGAAAAAGGGTGAAAATACGGAAAAATATGTGTTCAAAAGATAGGACGAATATGGTAACTGTAGAAAATGAAGATGCTGCACAAGAAGGAATCGTTGAGAAAAAGTAAAAGAAACACAAACGTTGCGGTTGCAACAAATAAAGAACCACCTGAAAATTTCGATTTGTCGCAGTTAATGGCTGGAATGAAAAAAAAATAATGGTGCACCCCGTTTAACAGTTTTAAGAGACAAAACAATCGTAAACGGCCAAAACAAAAGGGACGAAACATTCATTGAACTGTCACTACTATATCCGAAGCGAAGTAGAGAAATTACAAGAAGAACAGAGTACTCAAAAAGGTAAAACAAATGTAGAAGATCAAACGGGCTAAGGTAATTTAAAATTATGCCATTTCAATTGCGTAATGCACCAGAAACATTTAAACGGCTAAAGAAGCGCTTACTGACAAAATTTCAGCTTAAAATATCTTAGTCAAGAAAAAAGATTTCGACGAGCACTTAAAGAATTTGGAAGTGATTTTTGTTCGTATACAATCTCCAGGGTTAAAATTAGGTCCGAAGAAGCGTAAGCTATTCCTCACAAAAGTAAAATATTTAGGCCATATGCAGTAACGAAAAAATGGAATTAATACCGATTAAGACAACATTGGGGCAGTAAAGAATGGCCAAAACCTAAAAACTTCGAGACGATTTGCAAACGAACGGTCAAAAAGGTGATTGCATTTTACAAAACACTATCGAAACCAGAACTAGTACAGCCACTAGTACGGTCTGTGGTGGAGTGGTGGCAATCTTGTACCCAATATGTTGCAATGAGGGGAACCATACGGACAAGCCGGGTAGCTATGCAACAGTATAATATTGGAACACCATTTGGAAGAATAGCGATATTTGTGGCATGCTCATTTGCAGCAATAGGAAATGATATCTATGTAAGACTAGCAAAAACAAAATTTGAGCAAATACACATCTCGAAAAAAGAACGAAAAAAAAAAGAATTTTTTATGCCACCTTAGATTCATTCATCAAAACTTATAAACTATAGCACTAAGGCTATCTAATGAACTGTTTGATGATATCAAATCATAAAGCAATGTACATAAATTGAAGCATTAGAATTACTGCTTGCTTAAGGATATATCCATCGTTCACGAAATTGAGATGGTAAATTGATTGATTTTAAGTGAATTGCCATTTGATATTTTAGTTTGAGGATATTCGTTTCTTTCTTATATTTCATCCTAGTTTTTTTTTTCTAATTTTTTGTGATGAAAGTTAATATTCAATGGTGGAGAAAATTTATGATGTTATTGATTACGTATAGATTTTTTTTGTAATCGAGCATGTTTTAAATTTAATTTTGTATTTAAGAAGCGATAGAGTACATAGGAGTTTTTGGCACGAAGGGATTCAAAAATAATCGTCGGGTTTTAGTTTTTCAACTCGAGTGACTATTTCGCCCATTAAGTAGGCCAAGGAGATCTCCAGAAACCTTAAGTGTCTGCGCTTATCCAACATTTTTGCTGGAGTGCAGTCTAGATCAGACTTGATTACTGTACGAAGTCCAAGAAAATTTGTGGTAGCTGTTCGCTCCAGTTCAGGGAGTTTTGAGAGGCATAAAGTGACGATTTCAAAATTGGGGTAATCTTGGGGTAATCGTTCTACCATACCATTTGAAATTGGGCGATTCCTAGTCATCCTAATTTTGTAAGATCCAAGTAATTTACTGAGTTCTGAAAAAAAATGACTCTCAAATTGACTGCCTTAGTCGGTCGTTATCTCTTGTGGAACACAATATTTATATCTGTGTTTTCATGTCCGGAAGTGGAAAAGCCTTGGGTCACCGTGCGAACCTATTAATTATTTTTAAAATATATATAAGTTCCCATTCAACGGAGGAAGTGGTACAACTTGATCCCTGAGGATATTTTCGAATCGCTCGGACGGAAGATTAAATCTAGGGTATTGTGTTCGAGTATGTCTATTAACTTAGCTTTCTGGCATGGAACACAAGTTTTATATCAATTTCCAGTATTCAGGTTAATAATGGTCTAGAGGCATCTCGAATAAAGACCAACTTTAGTGTCTGTGAATGGAGTGAGAATTAACATGATCAAAACTGTAAACAGGCTTGGCGCCGATTTTGAAGAAAGTAGTTGCATTATTTATATATGCTTGTGCTATGTTGGCTGCCATGAGTTGTTACAACCAAAGAACATTAGTAAACACACAAAGACGAATCCTTCTTATGAGACTTCAGCCTTTTAGGCACAGCTCTGATACACCAATTTCTGGACGTTTTTCTTAATAGATGGCCAAATGGTCAATAGTTCAATGGAAAATTTGAAGCCAGGATGAGAAAGATTATGAAACGGATTGACAACTTGTTTTTCGAAAATTTTGCGGAATCAATGGCTTATAGGTGTAGGACTAGTAGTATCGCAATAAATAAGATTTTTCGAATCGAAAGAAACCGGAAATTCCTCAGATTTGAGAACAGAATTCCCCTCTAAGATTTCTTGAAGTTCTTTATCATTGGACTGATCATCTGACAACATTATCAATGCCTGAGATGTACTGGATATCAATTGTGGATTGACCAATAAAATTTATAGTCCCTGAATTGATGTGGGATGCTTTTTCTGAGGGTTCTGAATAAAACCATAGTCTAATTGATTATGATCAGTGTAGAGAGTTAACGTTTGTCCTTTGAGAAGATGTCGAAAGTGTTTGACCCCAGAATAAGCTCTGAGAAGTGATCATAAAAGCACTGGATCTTTTTGAGTATAATTGAGTTATATACAGAAAAAACCGAGTGGTTGCCAAGTATCCGAAAAACACTATTCAACTACTGCTCTGATTGCTGTATCGGAAGTGCCAACCTTGATGGATAGAGATCCATCCGTAAGTTTGTTATTGCAGTTATCGAACGATTTAAATGCTGTATTCTTAACATATCCCTTTAGGTATAGACGTTCAGTAATGGCTGATCGCAGCACCACTAATGAAGCGGCTATAAAAGTTTATCATGCTTAAAAACGTTTCAGTTTTACAGTAAGTGGTCGTTAGAAATCATGAATGACTTGAACCCGTTCTTGCGATGGTATTATACCTTGTCTAGTAACCAAGTGGCTAAGTATCCTCGTTAAACTATATATACAAAAAACGTTGGAACGACTGTGCTGTATTCATAATACCGAAAGTCATTCTGCAAAATTCGCAAAATCCAAAAGGTATCGAAATCGCAGTTTTCGATATGTTCGTCGGTTCTATACAGGGATATGATGGTACACCTGGTCTATCACTGTGCAAATTTTGCAACCCTCGAGACGCTGAGCAAACTCCTTCAGATTTGGAATCGGATATAGAAACCGTGACTTAAGCCCGCAAATCTTCACACGGTCTCCAATCTTTATTATTTGTATGCACAAGATTTCGAGAGCTGGACTAAGAACGGCGGCTAAGTCCTCAAATCCCAAGTTTTAATCTGTGTTCGAATTTTGTCTTAGCAGTAATGAGTATGATAGATGCCAGTCGTTGTGTTTTACATTCAAACGGAGGTCCGTTTGTTTCAAGTTTGTAAGTCACGTTATGTTTGAAGTTGCCAAAGTTGACGTTGCCGTGAACCATTTTAAGAAATTTTGTAATTTTAAAATTTTGTTTACTATTCTGGATCCGTCATTGACCTGCCAATCCCTGATAAAGCGGGAGTATCATTAAAAGAAGGAGTACCGCATGTATACAAAGATGTTAACGGGTCTCTGAACCTTTGTCTTTGATATCAACGAGTAACCCGGGATTGCCACTGCAATCCAATGTAAGTAGTCTTAAAATTTTAATAACGAAAGTGTTTACCGAAGAGCCGTTAGTTTCGAACAACCTGAATAATGGGTTGACCTTTGGGTCCCGGACGAAGCGAGCTGGAAAACCCGAGACATCTACACCTGCATATATCGATCAAAAAATAAATTCAAAGACCGCTGAATTTGGATAAGTCATTGCGTACCGCCAACTAGCAGCCAAGTTAACATTTAAAAGCATTGGGACCGAAACGTTGCTGTTGTAGGATTACCAAAATTTTGATAAGCAGAATTTTGATAATTTGGTGAATTTTGTCTTGACCTATTAGAACCATGTTGTGACCGAGATATTTAATTCCCTCCGATGAAATTTCGGCAACCTTGAATTGTCGGTCCAGAATTTCAAATCAAACGACTGCGGTCTGAGTGACTAAAGGTTGCGGAGGTTTGAATGTTATTTGGACAATTAAACCAGCAAACAAAGCAAACCAATTCGTCAATCTGCCAATTGATCTGGCGTAATGGTCGCGCTTTATCATCAAAGTTATCCGGTACAGATGCCTCGTCCTCGTCGATGATTCATCGAGAAATGAGAAAATGTTGGCTCCCCCTTCAAACACTGCATGACGCACCGAAAAAGAATAGAAGAAAATATGCATATGTTTACGGACAGTAATCGACAAAGTAACGAGATAGTAGAAAAGAAAGCGTCTCCATGGAGCAGCGATGGGAACAGGTTAATCAACAAAGACAAGTAAGAAAGTCCAAGAATGCCGAAACATATTCGGGTGTATGTATATTCACCACTCCTGAGCAACATAACAGTTATTTCTGTTTGACGATCCTTTTGATGGATTCTGCTGCATTATGTTCTGTATTTTCCGCATAAACATACATATTTAAAAGGGGAGAGATGAATTTTAAAGAAAACATAAAAGAAAGAAATCGAAATATTTAGATACGCAAAGAATTTTTTAGTCAACCCTCACGCATTGCTTGAGCAACCAACATATATACAACAACAACAAATTTTAATGTTTAAAAATAGTTTATGATGTACATATGTATATATGTATATATATTGGGTTGGTTTGGTTTCGGTTTTCATATTATATACAACATAATATTATTGGCCTGGTTAATTACGTCGGGAATTGAGTGCGGCCACAAAGTTAATTATTAAAATACATTTTGTGGATGGATATAGCAACAAAATTATAATAATTCACTTGGGATCGGTGGCCTATAATTAGTATTCATAATTGCGTTGTGAATCGAAATTCTTATATACGTTACGTATTTATATACCGTAGAGCTATATACTTATATGTAATCGGTATCTTGTGCCAATCGGGCATTTTATAGTTCTCATCCATCTACATCGTGACACGCTTGTGCGTATATAAGTGTTGATCTTTTATTGCGGATATTTTTAATTGTTATTATTTTATTATTTTTTTGGTAAGGAGGCGGCCTAGAATTTTTCTAATGTTATGTACACATTATCATCGCTTGTTGGTGCTTTACGGTTTATTTGATTGTTTTTGATGTATAGAGAATCCAGTGGGCAGATAAAATACATAAATAAACGAATATCCGTTGAAAATTGTATTTAAGAGGAGTATCTTCGGTATGATGGTGTATATATGTGTGTGCCTATACACGGGTAGTCTGGTCAGTATGTATGCTGTCAAGATGCTAAATACAAAGACGACGATATATGTATACATAAATACATACGAGACCAACAAAAAAGGATATTTAATTAAAATGTTGTAAATTATATATATATATATATATATATATATATATATATATATATATATATAATAGAGGAGATTTTTATTGCACAAAAGGATATCTCTATGATCCTTTTTTATTTCTTTGATGAGGATGAATATAGCAGCAAAAACATATATATCTATATATTAAGCTCTTGAGCTTAAATTTAACGAGCTTTATTAAATTTTTGTGATCGTATTTTTGAAAAGATTTTAATGTGTATACATACACTCGTATATATGTAACATAATACATATTATATAGACATAAGTGAGGAACGGACGAATTTTTATGTTTTGTTTTTGGCAAACCACAAATAACGACTACAATTATTGATTGCTTAAAATTTTACTGTACCGTACTGTACAATGAAAACCAAACGCTTTAAAGTCGGGCAAAATTTAATGTTGCCTGTGTGTATAAAATTTTTGTGTTTTGTATCCAACAATCGTTCGTTGCCTATCCTAGGGCCTGTCACATTTTGGTAAACTATAAGTTTTCGATATCCTTTTAAACCTGAATTTACATTCTAGGTCATTAAAAATCTATTTAGAACTTTTACACAACTTAACGGCAGCTTCTGACCGCATTTATGCATTACACTTAATTTTTTTTTGTCAATCTATTCAACAACAGGTGTCACTAATATAGAAAAGAAGAAGATTAAGTGTTTACACGTTGTTTTTGCTATTGCTTTTTTGTTGAAAAATGTTATTGTAGGATTTCCTCCTATACAAAAAAACTGATCGTGGAGAGTTTATCCAATACACAATACATATTTTGAAAACAACTTCGAAAATAGGCAAAACATATTGCAGATCATTTGAAAATAGTAAATTTAAAAGTTTTTAGATTAATTAAACTTTAGGTTTTAGATTGGTTAATTTATTTTGGTACAAATATTTTGCAAATTTCCGTTGTTTTTTGAAAATTAAAATCCTACATTTTACAGGCTTTTATGAATAAAACGAGCAGCCAAAGTAAACATATAAAAAAATAAGCAAATTGAAATTACTTGCGATAGCAATAAAGATCCCACGAAAATCTTTTAGGATATATCATCCAAATGATGATTACCCGAAATGGTAGTCATTATCATATAGACAATTATGTGTCGGCATCACGCTAAAATTGTCTCCGAGGTGGTGCAAAATCTAAGGTTTCCACATTTCATTGCGCAGTACTGTATTCACATGAAAAAACAATATATATATATATATATATATATATATATATATATATATATATATATATATATATATATATATATATATATATATACATATATATATATATATATATATATATATATATATATATATATATATATATATATATATATATATATATATACAATTATATGACATTATATTCGTTAAACGTACACCACACATAATAATTTTCACCCAATAAAATTTTTTGTTGGAAAATGGATTTACTTTTATGATTTTATGACACCAAAATAACATTTAACTTACGTATAATTTTTATGGGCTAAAGCTTATATGCATCTTGTGGTGGTGTTGTCATTCAACAGGACTCTATAAACAGTATGATTTCAACAACACCTTAAAGGCGATATGTCGAGCTGTGGTAGACATATTAAAATTATGTAAATAATCCATAAGTTCTAACAGTTGCCGCGGCTGACCAAACACCAAAGTACACTGGACCACAAATGATATTAATTTTGTATTAACCACAAAATGCATAAAATTACCACAAATGATATTTTGCTGTTTGCTGAACTAATGACGTTTGGAAATTTCAAGAAAGAGTTCCTCAGTTTTTTGAGCATTTACAGCAATTTATCAGCATTATAAATTATTACTACTCCATACCCATTTGGCAATTTTACTAAATAAGCCCAAAGTGACATCAATCTTAAACCACTCAAGCACAAACCGCGACCAACTCGCCACTTGAATTTTATGTTCCAGTTCACGACGGGCATACAACATATCTAACGTAAGGATAATGTGGTTGCCGATAAACTATCTTGAGCACCAAAGAACGAAATTTTAGTTATCGAGGCTCACTTTGACATCGCACTTTGATGTCTCAGGGAAAATTCAGGGAATCAAACGATCAAACTCTACATGGAAAATAAATTGCTTTATACTAGTTGACTTAGCGATTTACCGTGATTTCAAAGGTCAAAAAACGTCCGTACTTGTAAAACCAATGCGCGAAGCTAATATCAACAAGATAATTTTAACCCAGTTTGAATTCGGACGTAGCCCACTGGGTAAAATTTTGAATTTAGTCTATCAAAACTGGAAAATATTTGGGTTAAAAAGGTCTAAGAATTCTTCAAAATGCATGATTGATAGCCCATCAAAATTGAGAAATAGTTGGATTAACAGAAAAGTTCCAAAAATTCTGAAAAACGCCTGATGGTTAGCATATCAAAATTGGGAAATATTTGGGGTAATTGAAAATTTCCGAAAATTCTCAAAAAACGCATGATGGTTA
The DNA here is from genome assembly GCA_963556175.1 of Tipula confusa. Taxonomy (NCBI): domain Eukaryota; kingdom Metazoa; phylum Arthropoda; class Insecta; order Diptera; family Tipulidae; genus Tipula; species Tipula confusa. Next base: position 12,898,186 of record OY744476.1, on the reverse strand, counting down.
GCATATCAAAATTGGGAAATATTTGGGATAATTTCAAAATTCTCAAAAACGCATGATGGTTAGCCCATCAAAATTGGGAAATATTTGGGATAGTTGAAAAGTTCCAAAAATTCTCAAAAACGCATGATTGTTAGCCCATCAAAATTGGGAAATATTTGGGATAATTTTAAAATTTCAAAAATTCTCAAAAACGCATGATGGTTATCAAAATTGTTAGTCTATCAAAATTGGGAAATATTAGGGATATTGAAAATTTCCTAAAATTCCCAAAAAACGCATGATGGTTAGCCTATTAAAATTGGGAAATATTTGGGATATTGAAAATTTCCTAAAATTCCCAAAAAACGCATGATTGTTAGCCCATCAAAATTGGGAAATATTTGCGATAATTTCAAAATTTCAATAATTCCCAAAAAACGCATGATGGTTAACCTATCAAAATTGGGAAATATTTGGGATACTTGAAAAGTTCCAAAAATTCTCAAAAACGCATGATTGTTAGCCCATCAAAATTGGGAAATATTTGGGATAATTTTAAAATTTCAAAAATTCTCAAAAATGCATGATGGTTATCAAAATTGTTAGTCTATCAAAATTGGGAAATATTAGGGATATTGAAAATTTCCTAAAATTCCCAAAAAACGCATGATGGTTAGCCTATCAAAATTGGGAAATATTTGGGATAGTTGAAAAGTTCCAAAAATTCTCAAAAACGCATTATTGTTAGCCCATCAAAATTGGGAAATATTTGGGATAATTTCAAAATTTCAATAATTCCCAAAAAACGCATGATAGTTAGCCCATCAAAATTGGGAAATATTTGGGATAGTTGAAAAGTTCCAAAAATTCCCAAAAAACGCACGATGGTTAGCTTATCAAAATTGGGAAATATTTGGGATACTTGAAAAGTTCCAAAAATTCTCAAAAACGCATGATTTTTAACTCATCAAAAATGGAAAATATTTGGGATAATTTCAAAATTCTCAAAAACGCATGATTGTTAGCCCATCAAAATTGGGAAATATTTGGGATAGTTGAAAAGTTCCAAAAATTCTCAAAAACGCATGATTTTTAACCCATCAAAAATGGAAAATATTTGGGATAATTTCAAAATTCTCAAAAACGCATGATGGTTAGCCCATCAAAATTGGGAAATATTTGGGATACTTGAAAAGTTCCAAAAATTCTCAAAAACGCATAATTTTTAACCCATCAAAAATGGAAAATATTTGGGATAATTTTAAAATTTCAAAAATTCTCAAAAACGCATGATGGTTGTTAGTCTATCAAAATTGGGAAATATTTGGGATATTGAAAAGTTCCTAAAATTCCCAAAAACGCATGATTTTTAACCCATCAAAAATGGAAAATATTTGGGATAATTTCAAAATTCTCAAAAACGCATGATTGTTACCCCATCAAAATTGGGTAATATTTGGGATAATTTCAAAATTTCAATAATTCCCAAAAAACGCATGATGGTTAGCCCATCAAAATTGGGAAATATTTGGGATAGTTGAAAAGTTCCAAAAATTCTCAAAAACGCATGATTGTTAGCCCATCAAAATTGGGAAATATTTGGGATAATTTCAAAATTTCAATAATTCCCAAAAAACGCATGATGGTTAGCCTATCAAAATTGGGAAATATTTGGGATACTTGAAAAGTTCCAAAAATTCTCAAAAACGCATGATTTTTAACCCATCAAAAATGGAAAATATTTGGGATAATTTCAAAATTTCAAAAATTCTCAAAAACACATGTTGGTTAGCATATCAATATTGGGTACGATAAGTACTTTTTATACCAAAATTACCAGGACCTTAATTGAAACAATTTAACTCTCATTTTAACTTCTTTTTGGGGTCAGCGACAAACTAACAATAATTTCAGTGAAGCTATCAGTTTTATAATATACAATGATGTTTTATAATAAAGTTTCCGAAAAGTTATTGCTTTAGGTGTATGTGTACGTTCAAGTGATATAAAATGTACTCGTACGATATATAGTACGTACAACTATTACCATTTATCCTTAAAATGTTATTAATAATAAATTTCCGTCTTCGAGAGATAAGAAATTTTCATTTTTTTTTTTTTTTTTTTTTTTTAATTTAATTATTCCAAAATATGATATGATTATAAATTATAATGACGTTGATGATGGAAATATATGGTACATATACATATACATAAAGTTACATGTTTGGCAAGAAAACACATAGAAGGAAATTAGAAAAAATAGTTCAATTTTCATAAAAAGATGTTAGCACATAATGGTCTATGAGTATAATCTTTCTTTCGTTCAACATTACTAACTCATATTCAATATGTTTCTCATAGAACATGATTTAGTGCTAGGAAACTCACCATCTAATGAGGTAAGATTATTGGACGAATTTATTGACAGCACATTCGAATATTCTGTTTTTTTGTAAGTATTTTTGAAATTTTCAAATATCCCTAAACATTTTACAATTTTGAAATATCTTTGTTAAGTACTGGATTAGTTACTCGCACAATTTGCCTGAGTGAAAATTCCTCGACACATTTTCATAAAACGCTTATGATGCAGCAGTGTATGTGCGTTAAACGCGGTTTTTATTTGTTTTGGTATATAATGCTCCAAGTAGTGGTTTATGGTCTGTAAGAATCATAAACTCACGACCTTCAACTTTAAGAAAATATTCAAAATGTTTGATTGCAGCGCAGACTGCTAAAAGTTCACGACCAAATGTTGAATAGTTTTGTTCGGATTTTGAGAGTTTTCTTGAAAAATATGAGAGTGGTTGGCGTTGTTTGTTCAAGAACACCACCAATTTGACGATGAACACAACTATGACCCCCTGTTGGAGTGCAGAATCCATGGGCCGAACCATCGTCCATGTCAGTGCAGGCTGGCTGGAGCAATGCAATGTGCAGATGGATTTAAAATCGAACCTGTATTCGTGCGTCCTCAATTTGGCTGGTGACGGCGTAAGGTAGGACGTTAAAAATTAACTGCGAAAGAGTTGGGAGAGCTTCGGCCCCAGAACAGATTGCAGAGTTAAGAAACAAAAAAAACAAAAAAAACAAAAAAAAAAACACCACCAATTGGCATACTAGATGCATCGATAGTTAATACAAAATCCGCATTATTACATGGCGTGGCATCACAAATTGGACGTCCAATATTTATAATGCAATGATACATTTATTAGACCAATCAAATGTCGATTTTTTCGAGATTTGATTGGTCTGTAATCCCTACAAGTCAGCTGTCTGTAATCTCTACAAGGTCACCAATAATCTGAATATTTTTTTGGGTACGAGGTATAACGGAGAGGAGAACATGTGGATGATTTAGAAAGCCTACAAAAACCTTGTTGAATCATGTACTGGAACTCGTATTTAGCAATCTTAAATTTGAGTGTACCAATTGTTTCGATTTTATGTGTTACACTATGATTTCATCAGGAATTCTTCTAGAACATAACCATAAATGCCTTTTACGTTAAATTTTAGAGGTGTTGGAACATTTTCCTTCACTTGAAAAGCACTGACTTTGAGTAACGTCCGATTGTCTATTAATTTTCGATGTTTTAAGTCGATCGATAACTCGAATTTAATAAAAAAATCTGCCTCAATTATTGGACGTGTAACGCCAGTGATCGTAAATAAATGTTCGAATCCTCGTCGAAGTCCTAAATCGATATTTAATAATTTTGTGCCAAATGTGGATATATGAGAAACATTAGCGGCGGTTAAGAAAGGTGAACGGGTTTTTGAAATAGTGGAAAAAAGAACAGTTGGCACCACTTTGTGTCAGCGTCGTCCAGTGTCGATTAAAAATTTTTAATCTTTAATTTTTAATTTTTTGGGCAAACATTTAAGACAGATTGATTTTATTAAGTCAATACTAACTGTGTTAGATTTCCTACCTAACGTTTCAAGTTTACGATACAAATCCGAAGGTACCTGCGATCACATAAAGTTAGTGGGGAGCTAACAGTTTGTCTAATGTCTGATTTTCAGACATGGATTTTCTTCGTATGATTTCATCACTGGGAGTTTCATATTTATTATCTTCAGGTGGGCTATACAATTTCGAAACCACTTTGTCGAATCAACATTAAATTTTAGTACATAACGAACTCATGGCAATTTTGTTTTTATAGTACGTCAATTATAAATCAACAGTTGACACTTGACTAATGCAACACAATATTTAATAGAACTTTTATATTGTGTAGGCACTAAAAGACGTACAACCAAACTTAGCTCTGTAGCTCAGTTGTAATATGTATTAAATCTAAGAGGCTGGTAGCATTATACATTCTGGTTTATAGTAGCTCAATATTTGTGTATGATTAAATAACTAAAGTATATAAACAAGCAAATATTTCACTTAATAAGTTACAAAACTTTAATTTCAATTAATCAATTTTAAGTTGTAAAGAAGCGCTCAATATTTACATCTCGTTAACAGAAAATAAATAGTTGATTACATAAGAATAATTAGTCAGAATACCGCATTTCGATGTTAATTGTTAAAATTAATCGATCATATCTCGATTATAGGGATTTAATACTTAAATTTACAAAATTGTTGGGAACTTACACTTTAGAATGAGTTTCCAATTACGGATTTGTAAATTTTATGTTCACATCATTTGAATGAGTTTGGTTAAGGAGCAGGATTTTTAAATAGTAAATCTATAAACGTACTATAAAATATTACCTACATTTTAAGACACCTTGAGTGGGTGAAAATATATAAAAAAAATCTAATATAGTGTTGTTGTTGTAGAAAATTCGCCTACGCCAGGTAATTCTATACTGATCCACACAGACACATTCTATGTTATGAAATACTATACGGACGAGAATATATATATATATATATATATATATATATATATATATATATATATATATATATATATATATCATTGTGTTGCATATATAATAACGAATTGCATTTTTACGCTTAGCTTTGAGTTTACTAGTACATACTTTTATACTTTAAATATTCATCGCTTATAAACTTGCGATATATATACGATGCGCGATATAGGATACATATATTACTCGCCTAAACGCCCAACAACAAATTACGTAAACATACGAGAAAAATTATTACGTCACACTTGTAGAGTAATGAAAATTCTACGTTGTTGTGCGTGAATAGAACGATGTTAATACATCGTGAATTAAAATGACGTACAATTTTCCGGATTGTTCGTATCTCATTTAAATCGCTTATCTTTACAAAAACAGTGGAAAATATTTCCTTTTCTGTTTTTTGAATTTTCGTGTTGAGTCGAGAATGTTTTATATAGTATAGTATCTCGTTTTGTTGATTATATGCGGAAAAGTTTGGTAGGCATATAATACATAAATTACGCCGCCTACGCATATTAGGCTTTGTGTGTGTACTTTACTACGGTCTTACAAAGGATTAAAAATTTTGGTTGTTTAACTTCAAAATGAAATATGCTGTATAAAGTATAGAACATGTGAAAACACATTTCTATATAAAATCAATGTTAGATTTGACAAACGATAGTTTGTTCATAGATCCAGTCAACTCGTTTTATTAAATGTTACAATGGACTTCACAATTTGACATCGTAATAAAAATAATTTAAATTATGGTTGCACAAAACATTTAATTTTCAACAACGACAATCAGATAATTAAATTACACCACCTATATCAACATTATTAATTCTCCATTCAACCATTTTTATGTTTAATTTATTTTTTTAAATATTTTGTGCCATCATAAAAAAAATTGACTGGTTTTTATATTAAAAATAAAATATTACTGTTTACTATTTATTTTATAAATGAAATTTATTTACGATTTAATAAAAATAAAATAAAATAAAATAAAAATATTTTGCTTGTGCGCTATTATTTAGCGAAGACACATTTTACGAGCGTGTGGAGACTTTTATTATTTTGTTTTGTTTTGTTTGGTTTGGTTACCGCATATGTGCGACTTATTGTGTTTTGGGTTATAAAAAATTAAATTTTTATTCACTCTGTGGTAAAAATGAATGCTGTTCATTGAGCTGCAATGTAAATTTAAAATAATATTTGCCATTTATACAAAATTTTAAATCAGATTGATCAATTTTTTACTGTTACTGAATAAATTAACGAACTACTTGAAGGAGTTAACCAATTGTTGGCCAATTTTTCACGGTTTTTTGAATTTTTATTCGGTTTAAAATTATAAGCCGAACAATGTTCAACCTGAAATAGAAAGAAATCTAATGTTTACCAACCACGACGTCTTTGGCATAGTTATATAAAAGAAAAATTGAAGGATGATATCAATAATCATTTCAAGAGTAATTTTATTGTCATATTCAAGAGATTAATTTGAAAGCAGGCACCGACAGAATTGATAAAAACAATTTTGATAGTTTTTGGGTGTTAGGAATCCCAGTCGGATTGATTTGCAATTTCTTTTATAGCTGTAGAAATAGCCAGATTATAAAGTTATCTGGGACTTTTTTTTGCAATGTTGGACTAAGCATTGAAGCTTTTGAGTGAGATCATCGCGTAGTATCGTAGTAATCGTCCAACAGGCACCAATTTGACATCAGGAATTATACGATTCTGCAACCATTTTATTCATAAATTTTCAAAAATGTCATTGTTTAAAGGCAAACAAAATTCAGTAAATTAAAAAAGTAAATACATCAGAATTTCGAATACCTCGTCAATTAGCCAACTGAGCTACAGAAAACATCGAATCTGGAGTAAGAAAACCACGTGAAATAATGGCAAGCTGAATACGTCAGAAAAAAAATTCTATGGTGTGGCTTTTGGGCTGGTAGAGTAATTGGACAGCATTTTTAAAAACAAAGCTAGAATTGTAATTACTGTAAATGAGCAATGATATCGAAATATGATTTCGAATTTTTGTTTGTTTAATTGGACGGTAAGGATGGTCAGAATAAGTGGTTTTAACAGAAAGTTACCACAAGGCATAAAGAAACAGAAATAATTATCCTTAACGCTATGGCTATTTTTTCCTTTACTTGTCGAATTGGGCTAATAAGGACGATTATTACAATAATCCTTGAAAATTCTGGTAGAATGGAGACCATATTTCCAAAATTATCAGGAACAAATTAAAATGGAACATTAACATTACCAATAACTGAAATATCTGATTGCCCAGTAACTTGCCAATATGCTATAAGTTGACAATAAATGAACTTTAATGGATTTACGAAAAGACAAAAAGGCTATCAAAATGGGTTTATAGACAAAACGAGACTGCGATGGGACTTTAATTCGGTTAAAAGCTCGTCTAGTTGTGAAAGGTGGTTAACAAACGCCTGAAATGGACTTCGATGAATCATATTCTCCTTTGATTCGATATGTTTCCATTCCGTTTTTTATAGCATTAGTTGCAAGACATGAATGTAAAATAGACCAAATGGATTTAGATGAATGTAATTTAGAGGAAGAGATGTCTCCTAATGCACTAGATGATGAATTTAGGAACATACGATATTATCAGCTAGTGGGGAATTATTATATCTACTAAAAGGCATGCGACTAGAATTACTATTGCCATTGGCGATGTAAGCAGATTCAACTCATGATATGATAAGATAGACGGTAATTGGCAATAAAAATAATTGTACGTTACTTTAAAGGTACAAAGCATCTGAAAGTGTTAGTATATTAAAATATTTAGATTTCGACCGAGCTTCTGATATTGACAAAAGGCGTTCCTGAAATATGTGGCATTGAGTTCGACAATTCAGAAGTCAATTGGTTTAAAACGGTTCAGCAAAAATGTTGGAAGCATTTTCTTCGATTGTCCAGTATCTATATGGTGTGACAAAAGGGACTTCATTTTATAAAGTAATAGACGATAAAAAACAAAATACTGGCTTACCACCAGTTAGCCACGTTAAAGAAATTTTATAAGCGATCATACTGGCCACTGGTATACCCCACAGGAAAATGTTGCAAAATACATCTATAGTGGACCAGTACTATACTTCGCAGAATAATTTACCGAGTAGGTTTGACAAGATTTTTCTACCCTTTATACCGGTGGCCACTAGCTGCTTATAAAATTCATTTGACTCAAACCCAAAAATACTAGTGCTATCTTGTGGACAATAGAAACTTTTTGAAAAGCAAAATACTTAGATAAACAGAGAAATCATTAAAAATGACCCTTTTGTGATGTAATTAAGGCGCTTCCTTTTAAATAATGTAGCAAAGAGGTATAAACAAGAGATAGTATATTAAAAATTAAAAAATTAAATGTAACTTACCTAGAATTAGACCGTTTCGATGAATCTTTTTTACCCGCTTGTAAATTAGGTAAATCCTTTTGACGTTTTTTAGTTTCACGCCATATACGATAATATAGAAAACACATGACGGACACAGGCACATAAAAGGCGGCAATCGCTGTACCAAATGTAATATAATGATTTGTTTCAATAAATTGTATATAACATTCGTATTCGGGTACGGTTCGTTTTCCTTCAATATATGGCCAACTATAAATCCATGGCGGCCATAATAATAATGATATACCCCATGCAGCACCAATCATAATTGCTGCCCGTCCTGTTGTACGTTTAGCACGATATGTTAATGGTCTTGTTACACTAAAATATCTATCAAAACTTATTATAAGTAAATTTAATACAGATGCATTTGATGCTAAATAGTCTAGGGCCAGCCATGTATCACATACATATGGTCCTAGGGGCCAATATCCTAATATTGTTGATACCGTAAATAATGGCATTGATATTAAACCAATTGCAAAATCCGCAATTGCCAACGAAAATAAAAAATAATTACTTATCGTTTGTAAATTTTTATCAATCTTAAATGATATCATCACCATAACATTACCAGCTACAGTCAATATACTTAATATTGTTGCAATTATTGCTAATATAACCATTTGTGGTATTGAATAACGAAAGCCCGGTGGCACCGTACCAATATCGGTACAATTTGTTCCACATGTTCCATTTGTGTAGATCGCGGGCGATGTATAACTTATATTACCGCCCGCGACCACCGTACCATTAACTATATCATCGTCTTGCAATAAACCAATTAGTTGGGTTGCGGCCGCCGTAGCTGCGGTTGTTGTCCTTAGTGTAAAATCGCGTGATACACGATTGGTAAGGGCGCCCACAAGCGCTCGGGCTGTTGTTGTTTTGAAATAATATCCATCCATTATTATTCGAACTATTTATCAATTTTATACTATTACACTGTATTACTATTACTATTATTACTTGTTGTATTATTATTATTATTAAAACTACCACTAATATTATTAAATTATTATTTAAATTTGAATTTACTATTTTTAATTTAATAAAATTTTCTATTAATTCTGATAATCTGCAAATAAAAAAAATAAAAAATTTATGTTATCGAAACTCAACATAAAATTTAATTTAAAAAAATCAATATTTTGTTATAATAATAAAAAGGATAATTAAAAATAGGAAATCTTCACTAATAATCCTTTAGTTTTACTATCAATAAAAACTCAATAAATGTACAGTATGTATATTGATAACGAGAATATGGCAAACCAATTTGGTATCGAGCTGTTGGTTTTTTTCCAGGTCATATATACAATTACAGATTACTGATTAGCCACTACGGGGTAATTAGATCGTAAAAATAGATGCTGGTTTTTATAGCATTTCGATTTTAGTTTTAATCGAATTGAATTATTGTTTAACGAAACTATTTAGTCGGTATGATTGGGGTGGTTGGATCATATTGGGTTTTGCTTAAACTATCTACTGTACCTCTATACTATGGCATAAATCATAATTATAAATTTATATTCCTATATTTAATATATTTTTGTGGTATATATCAATGTCCAGAAAATCAGTGATTTTCTAGTATTTTAGAAACCGAGAACTAAAGAAAGCATTCCGAAAAACGAAAAAAACCACTACCAATTTAAGAAAATTTTTGAGAAAAGAGTGGAAAAATGAAATATAAAAGAAGCCAAAATCCAGTTATTGGCAACATTGATGCTTCCAGAATACCATTAACCATTTCGACTATTTCGTAGTGATAATAAAAGGAATTGAGAATATTGTAGAACCAAGCGAAATAAACAACTCTCTCAAAACAGCAGCAACCATTGTTCTGCGTGGAATTAGACTGTAAAAAAGCAAACAAAACATGGAATATATAGCTTGAAATATATTCAGAAGAATCACTGAAAAGGAACCCAGGAAATAACCTGACTCAATACAGTGTATTAAGTGCCAAGAAAAAAGGCATAGTAATGCTTACTGTACGTTAAACGATGTCTATGTTATCTGCAGGGAACTACGTAATATAAAAGAATGCAACAAATACAAAGCCGAGACTGATGTAGCAACTGCAGCGGAAATTATACAGTAGCGTACATCATGAATACGCGAGTATTAATACGCTAGTAATGAAGGACTTATTTTTTCAGTTATTCTTTATGGTGGCTTTATGGTAATATCAGCATTATACTGCCTTCCAAAACACACTATAAAAAAACGCAGTTTATGGATTATATTTACCATTTAAGAAATAAATTCTTCGCGGTGGAAAATTATATCGCTATACTTATCCACTAGTTGGGTCGAGACTAACATCTCCAAAAAACCGGCAGCTTTTTGAAGCAATAAAAGAACAGAGTTTGGATTACTTATCAGCTGGTAAATCCACCTACTAGCCAACAGATAAAAAATATATTTCTGATCTAATTGAATTTTGCTAATCGAAGGGTAATGCACGTGAAAATATTAAACCAACCAAACCCTTTGATCATTTACCTTTAATAATAATGTATAGTACCCATAACCAAAATGACTAAAATATATAAGACCAATAAAGGATGTTAGTAGAACAAGGTACTTCTCTAGATATTTCACTTAGTCCACCAACTGAAATTAATGAGACTGCAGATATGTTAAAAGATGTTTTGGAGAAAACAGCAAAAATGCTACACCTGCCATAAATATCACTGAGAAAGTTGATAAACTGCTCCGTGACATTCAGCAACTTGCTCAAGAAATGCAAAAAATAAGGAGGCAATGGACACAATCAGCAAATTCCCCTAATCGCGTTATTAAGACTCTAAGAATTGCATTGACGGAAGAGCAAAACAAATTTTACAGTTAATTCAAAGCCATACCAAAATGACCTTATAACAATAGAAGATTAAGGTACATATAGTATGAAGTTGGGCGATTTAACAAATGCTAAAATCTGCTAAACCAAAAAACAATACTACTCTAAAACTTTTCACCTAAATTCGACAGGTTTAATGGGCTTACTACCATGTACTTTCTGGATTTTGAAAATTTTTGATTTCTGGAATAAATTCGACCGTTTCGATGGCCCATCATGTTTTTTCTGGATTTTGGAAATTGTTGATTTCCGGCGTAAATTGGACAGTTTGATGGGCTAACCATCATAAATTTTCTGGATTTTTGAAATTTTTTATTTTTGGCCAAAAATCGCACAGTTTTTATGGGCTAACAACCATCATGTATTTTCTGAATTTTAAACATTTTTGATTACTGGCTTAAATCCGACAGTTTTGATAGGCTATCGATCATGTATTTCCTGGATTTTGGAAATTTTTGATTTCTTGCAAAGATCATGCACTTAAAAACTGGCGAACAGTGAAAAAGGTGATTACCGGGCATTCAGAGTCCACCGAAATAAAAGAAATCTGCTGTAATCTAGGTCATAGGATTGATGATCCAGTTGAAACGGCCAATGAGTTTAACTTGTTTTTCACGGGTAAAGCAAGTAACAACAGCTCATACAACAATATAGCAAGACTCGATAAAGAATGCCTAACAATCATGAATTATCATACAACTACCAGTTTTTCTTCTCTCCAATTACATCTTGTGAGTTATACTTGTATAACTACTCCTGCGATAGATGGAATAACAAATGGTGTTAAAAAAATTGGGTTGCTTCCTGGAAGATGTTCTTCAAAAAGTGCTGATTCTTCTAAAGAAGCTATACCATTGTGCATTCCGTGCGGTACACGTATACTGAAGTGGTTTTCTTCCTATCTGTGTAAGCGACACCAATGTGTAAAAATTAATGGTAAATTAGGCAATGAACTATTGGCTAAAGTTGGTGTCCCTAGTTTTAGGACATTTTTTCTAGTTTACATAACTGAAATTTTTGAACATTTTTGCGGATGACTTTTCATATACTTATGCTGTTTTTTTAGGAAATTTCACGTAAGTAAATCATAAATTGAGCTTGTTGGTGGTCTGCAAACAATCTTGTATTAAGCGATAAAACTAAGATCATACATTTTAGCAGAAGCAAGCAGGTGTTGATTCCAGCTGTTCATTATCACGAATTTGGTTGCATCAAAAATAATTTGCTAGGAAAAGATGTCACGAGCTTTTGATTAAGGAATATCATTCATTACAGCCACATTATTTTTTAGACATAATTTTAAAATCGAAAATTCGAATCAGTATTCGAATACGATGCTATTGGCAGGATGACGTCATCAGTTGACATTGAAATCACTTATGGAACTTATGGCAATACGCGCAATATTTCAATTAGCTGATGGTGAAAAACTTATTACAAGTTACAACTAGCAGTTGGTTTTAACTGCGCAAATGGAGTTCAAATGTGGATTCATAACGTTCGGAATCCAAAATGGAACTAAGTTCAGTGTTAAAATGAATTTGGTAACTTTAACTTATTTTAAAATATAACTAAATGTAATAATCTTGCAGAGATATCAAATAATGCTGATACCATACCACGAGGATCATTACCAGATGTATTGATTAAAATGCAGTTGTGGTGGTGCTGTCATGGGTTTCCAATGGAAAATGAAACAATATGGCTTATACTTTTATAATTTTGCTGCTGAAGAATTAGAATAGAAGCCAGTCATCACGAAGGCTTTAGTGGTGCAATGTGAATGTAATTAAGCCTCAGGAGTTAAAACTGCGTTCACCAAATGTTTGAGGTGTATTCGAATGTTAAAAATAATGGCGTATTGTTTGCGAGTTATAAAAAATTTTATAATTATAATTACAATTATATATATATACAATTTATATATACAATTTCTAATTAGAAGAGGTGGATGTTAAAAATAATTTACGCTCTTTGCATCATTTTATGGATTATGGATTGTTACAAAACTGACCAAACGACGTGAACAGTTCATGGTATCATTGCTAATGATCGTGCCACACTACAGCAAGTATCCGAAATCAACTTTTGGGGATCACTAACCGTTTCATAGATGGATCGTGCTAAAATAAGATTGTAAGTGTCCATTTATTTCGTCGTATGCTGCTGCAGCTACTTTACATATTTCAAAATTCGCATTGCAATAAAAAACAAATAACCAGAAAATAAAGAGTACCTTTGCAATACACAATATGGCAACTAAAAACAGCATCTTCACAACTAAAATGCTGAATCGTCAGATAAAACTTTTATGCAATAAAAGTGACTCGGAACACCAACGGACTTTTTGTATTTCTAGAGCAAAGATATCAAGTAGAAAAAATCGTATAAATTCCAAAAATATCGCTAGAAAATTATAGTCGTCACCATCATTAAAAATGGCATAAACTTTCAGTGCAATAGCACTTCAAAACCAATTAAGCAACAATTGACTTTTATGGAAAATCCCAAATGATTTTTAAATATCTGGACCACATGTAAAATTCAAAATGAAATTTAACAAAATAATTCAGAAAGACATCCATTACAAAAAATTCTAAACATTTACATAAGACGTTGAACTCAGTGCACAAAAAGTCTTTACCATTATTTTAAGTAATTCAAACTCGAAATAGATAGACCACACAGATTTGTTTCTATTAATGAATCCTCGTTAGCTATTGCGTATAGCACGCCATTATAATATAACAAAATTCATTTAGTTCGTACATCTAACGATTTATCACTCGCATATAGAATGCGTCTCGGTCAATTCACTCGATTAACATAATTTTCCATTTTTATTTATGAAAATGATCGTTTTTTTTTATGTAAAACAGACACGTGATAGTAATTTAATCTTTTACCATCTTCATATAAATTGTTTTGTTTTGGTTTTAGCACAAAATAACTATAAATTATAGTTAATAATTTTTAATGAAAATTTCCATTATAAAATTAAAATTTTCTTGTTATAATTTTAGGTGAATCCATGTGGAATTTTCATTGGTGTCGAACTACTTTATACATATAAATGGTATATTTTGAAACTCTGGTCTTTCAGGTTTTTGTCGATGCTTTTATGACTACAGCTCGATACACTTAAATTAGAATTTTCAAGTGGCTATAATAACCTATCGGGCTATAATAATCACAAGGAAGAACAAAGCTATCCTTGCTATAGGAAAACCACTAAGCGAATTTGTAGACGGGAAAAGCGTGGATGGTGGAAGTCTGAAGTCTTAAGAGTACAACCATTAAGCACTGAGACCAGTTCTCGTTACTTCTTTAAAGGAGTCATGTTAACATTGCATCAATGTTAACACTCCGTGTTAACATTGATGCAGTGTTCGAAAATTTGAAGAAACATTTATCTTATTTACTCAATTTGCACAAGTGTCAAATGCTGTATTTAAAAGTTGTCAAATACCAACTGCGGAGATGTGTAGGACCCATCCTACGAGAAATACTGGCCATGGAGAGAATGCAAATAGCCTTTCACAACACAAAGCTGAAATACAAACTTTTCTCAGCGTTCAAAATATTATGCTTATATCAAAAACACACTTTACGACTAAAATATTTTTATCATCTGATGACTCTCCAATTATAGTCCAATTGAGAACTGATGCTTTAAAAATTGACCCACCTATTCATCTAACAAGCAAATTTACTAAATGGGATAAATAAAGAAATAGCATTGAACAAAACTGCCAACTGGACATCGCTCTGTCCACACCAGAAGATATTGAAGTAGCAACAAATAATTTAACTCAAATAATGGGATTCGCTGCAAAAAGGCTACACCTGGCGTTATTAGGTCTGAAAGAGTCAATAGGCCAACACCTAACATTCAGCAATTAATTAAAAAAAGCGGAAAATACGCCGGCAATGGCAGCACCAAAAGACTCCACTACTCAAAAAGAAATTAAATATAGTTATTAAAGTTCTAAAACGAGCTTTGGTAGAGGAATACAGAATTACCTGAGTGAACTCTCAGCAACGGAAAAAACGGATTTAGCACTATGGAAGGCAAACAAAAAAATTAAGAAGGTCAGCCCTATCGAATCCACCAATCAGGCAACCAGATGGCCACTGGGCCAGAAGTGACATTGAAAAGGCTAATGTTTTCTCCAACCACTTAAAAAAAGTATTTTCGCCAAATGAGCAAAGCAGTGTTAGTATACTGCCGGATTATACAAAGGCTGATTATATCGTAAATCCTATCCCGAAGCCTAGTAAGGACAAAACGCAAGTTGCGTCACACAGGCCGATAAGTCTTCTTCGGACAGTTTCAAAACTTTTTGAAAAAATGTTACTTCAAAAATTAAAACCAATATTATCTGCAGAGCACATTATACCAGACCACCAGTTTGGGTTTCGTGACCAGCATAGTACTGTAGAGCAGGTGCATAGAGTTGTAAACGCAGTTAAACTACAGCTCTAGAGGTAAAAAATACTGTTCCGCCATTTTTCTGGATATTGCAGAAGCTTTTGACCAAGTGTAGCATGAGGGCCTGAACTAAATCTAATAAATGCAGGGGTTCCACAAGGAAGCGTATTGGAACCAGTACTTTACTTGTTGTACACAGCTGATCTACCAACCACTAAAAAATTAGTCACATCAACATTTGCTTATGACACTGCTATTATGTATTCACATAAAAATCCACAAACTGCATGAAGAGAGCTACAAGATCACATAAACAAAATTGAGGACTGGCACAAAAAAGTGGCGCATAAAAGCAAATGAAAACAAATCGGCGCACATAACATTTCCACTGAATAAACGAACATGCCCATCGGTCATTAAACAATGTCACGATTCCTCAACAAATAAATGTCAAATACCTGGGTCTTCATCTTGATAGAAGGTTGACTTGGAGAAAGCACATTGAAACAAAGTGCAAACAAATAAAAATAAAATTCTCCAAAATGTAATGGCTGATTGGAAGAGGATCAAAACTGTCCCTAGACTACAAATTTCTACTATACAAGCAGATCCTAATCCTCATATGGAATTCAACTATGGGGCTCTACCAGAACCCCAAATATACATCTTTTACAACGCACACAATCAAAAATACTACGTAGTATTACAAATTCTGCTTGGTATACTTGTAATGATAACATCCACAGGGACCTAGAGATTAAAAAGGTAAAACAGATGATAAAAGCATACAGTTTGAAGTACCATTCCAAATTGGAAACTCATCCTAATGAGTCAGCCGAAATATAGACGTTTTCGCAGAACAGACCCACTAGATTTAATGAAACTATAAACATCATTTAACCTTAGGCAAGCTAACTCATTTTTCAACAAATTATTTAATACGCATACCAATATAAATACTAACATAGGTTAGGGCTTAGTATAAGATATTTTAGATTTTAAGTTTTGCACACTTCTTGTTAGATTCAGATAAAGAAAGATTCAAGAATAAAGCCATTGGCAGGGTTAAAAAAAATGCAGAGACTAAAGAGAACCCGTTTCCCTAAGGTTAATTCTATTAATTCCGAGCTCTTGATGCTCATCATACAAATTACTTTGTCTAACATTATACTGGAGAGAATCACTCCACAGAAGGAGGAAATTGTTGGTGACTACCAAGGAGGATTCCGCCCGAATTAGATTACGTCAGGTATTCTTGGCTTTTCAATGAACCTTTGACACAATCCATTAGGATAGCTAAAATTTGCTTTTCGATGTCTGGGAATACCTGACAAATATGTGTGTTTATGTAAAATGACAGTAATGCAGTCACAATAAATGGCCACAATAATTATTGACAGCAACACTTGTTCCTGTATCATCAATATTTTGACATTTTCCTCTCTTATACTTGTTTTCTAAAATCTCGAATTTCGAAATTTAGATTTCATTACAAGTTACTGTATATAAATATACGGCTAATTTTAAATAATGTTAAATGAATTGGAAAACTGAAATAAATTAAACAATTTACTGTACGAAAATGAATCAAAGAAAAATCTACAAAATTTGATTTTCACCGATATCTATTAACTAAATGTGTATATGATATCCCATCTCATGCCATTTACTTCAACAGGGTGCTGTTATGTTATTTACACACCCCAATACACAAACGCAAACACAAATTCGCCCCAAAGATGAAGGAACAACTGGAAAAATATACAATGGCATACATTTATTCATGTGGAAAAAATGAGTTGATATGTACTAAATGGGAAATTAAATTACAGTATATATGTGGAATAAATATATATGTTTAGATTTTTATCGGTTGAAATCAAATTTTTCTTCCTATTTATATAGGTCTAGTACAGTGTTTGGTATTTTATTTATATTCGTACAATTGTGTCGTACTCGTTCGAATATATATCCGATGGTCGTATAATAAGTATAATGGCGACGATAAGAGAGAAAAAAACACTTTAATGGAAGAAAATTCAGTTTATATTGCAACAAGTATTCTAATAGCTCGATACTGGAGAATATGATGGTTGAGGATTTTATTTAAATATTTGAAGGGTATATGGAGACAATACAATTGTACACAATTGCAATGACATGATTTAAAAACCATTTGAAAAGTTAGAATAGTTTTGAATACTTTGTATAGATCATGTCGGACTGTCAAGATTATACTACAAACGAAAATGCTGCCATCTCATCTTATGGAAAGTAGTATGTTTTACACGTATGCCCTAGTGCATTAATTATGCCGCTAGATGTCAGTAAAAGTTTCTAAAATATAAACAATATATTTGTGATTATCGTGTGCGATAATTCAAATTGTACATAAATACACTAAACAACGAACATTATTCCTGTTGAAATTATCTCGAACAACAACAAAATAATTTAAAATAAGAAAAATCATGGCCGACTATCATTTTATTCGTATTTCTTGTTATTTTAAAATTATTTTTGATTTGTAATATTTTATGTTTTCCATTTGAAACGAAATGTTTTTAAAAACAATACAAAAAAACCCTCCTGACAATGATACTATATACTTTGATCGTACTGCCTCTTTCGAAAAACATAGCATACTACATACTTTGATCGTGCCGCCTCTTGCGAATAATATGTTATATTACTATATACTTTGATTGTGCTGCCTCTTTCGAAAAACATAGCATACTACATACTTTGATCGTGCCGCCTCTTGCGAATAATATGTTATATTAAATACTTTGTGGCGCCTCTTTCGGAAAACATCCGAACACATTTAACAACTATTGTGAAACTTTAACTTAAATAAATGACGGTTTTCAAATAATATTGTGGTTTTTAAAATTAATGGCATTTTTTATAAGACGATAATATAATTTTAGCTAGTTCTTTGGTTTCGTATCCACATAAATTTGTAGTAAAAATAACATTAATTTGTTCTTGGGAAGTGCACCAACTAAGTATTCTCTGATATGATTAGATTCAGTATAGTTAGACGCACTACATAATTTACTGTGTGATTATCATCACATTTCGACGTTTGTTGACGTCGCACATCATTGGCTTTTAGTATTGAAGAAATTTTTTAAAATTCTTTAAAGTCGAACTGTTAAATTACATTGTTTAGACTTATTGATCATCCTGATATGCTATCCTCTCGTTTTAAAATCTTTCAATTAAACAGCAAGTTAGGTCATACGTTAGAGTCAAAGTTGTTGACAAGTATAATGACTTCAAATGGACTCTTATACACAGACACTTTATTTGTGGACAAGTGATTTTTGGATTTTCCAAATATCACGGCGAATAACCGACTTGTGGTTTACCGGGAAGGGCTGTCAAAATTTTTGAAAAAAAAAATCCTTTTTTCGATATGCAATTAGGACATGATTTAAATATCGTAAAGTCAATTGGGATAGTTTAATGTTGCAATTGTCGTTGTGGGAAAACAACGGTCGAGTGGGGGTGAAAAAAATCTGTACCTGAAGCATAAGAGTCATTCAGGATTGATTAACATCTGTAGATTTATAGTTGGTAAATCGGAAGATGGAAATATAGTGTTATACTCGAGTAGGAAAAGGATGAAAACTATATAGTGGGTGGACGGCAGATTGTGTCTTAACCTTTTATTAAGCACCTGAAATTTATAATTAACGCTAGACTATATGATTTAAAGTCGATTTAAAGCGACTGCTATGGCGTGCATATATAAGCAGGAAGTGGTATCTTTTTATAGGTTATTTTTGAGTCAGTTGAGTATCTTGAGAGTGGTTTGTGCATTTAGAATGGTTTTAAATAAGGCCGAGTATCTCAAAGCGGCTGTGTCCAAGTAGACCGAGCAGGTGCGATAGGACAATTCGCTTAACGACGTTTAAGTCATCAACTAATCTCTTCGTTAAATAAATGGACAAATATATAGGATATATGAAGAGAAGAATGTCTCCCTGAGTCAGTTCTTACCTAGATTTGGTTGTACCACAATGATTCTTTCCACTGCCTAGAAAACGTTGACCTACTTGGATCTGTGAGAATTAACCTAGCACCTGCAACAATTATTTACTGCGAGTCCGAGAAAACATGGATAATGTAATGTAGTAAGACTGCAAAAATTATGGATAAGAACGTCTCAAATTAGGGATTCTGACCTACATACTTGGTATACTCTTGCAAGACTATGGTGGTTTTTCGTAAGGTCTTTTGAAGATTCCCGCATCCATCTAATTATCAACAGTAATATCTGGTAAAAGTTCAAGACTATATTTCAACAATATTGTTTCTTGAGCATTTTTCGGCTAATTTTACAATGCGAAATACCACCTAGGAATATAGATAGATTTTTAGGCTATTTTAAAAAAGCATTTTGGCAACATTAATACCAGGATGCTGATCTATCGAACAGCCAGGAGGTTTTCAAGTGCATATCCACGCGTTTGTAATTTACTACAAAATTTAGCTTCTTTATAAAATCGGGCTCTCTGCCATCATTAACACAAAATTGATATCAGAATCGCTTGGGAATTGCAAAACAGTATACCAAATGAACCTACAGTTTGAAATATAAATAAATATTTTTTATATATGTCCCGATTTTGTCTACATACCGTTTATACCGTAATATTTTAATGTATTTGCATTAAAATAGTATGGTACTATAAACGGTTTGTTGACAAAATTAAGCGAATTGCAATTAAATGAAAGCTGTTAAAATGTCGCCAGACGATACTAAATACTGAACTTTTTATTATGTTTTTCTTTAATCGAAACCTTTTTTTAGGTGAGGTGTAAATGATCCACATTATGATTTTCATACCAAATTAAATCGACAGCACACACGAATAAAATTGGAAAACTATAGTTACTTACAGTCAGACTCAAAATCAATAAAAAAATAATAATAACCGATGAGTGTGAAAAACACTGGAAAAAAAATGTATATTTTCCTATCACATTCGACTAACATCAACAACAAAATTGTCGTTATAAAATGTTGAGTCAACACAAAAATATTAAATAAAAATTATACATCCTGTTCAGCTATATCACTTAGTTGGAAAAATAATTTTCCTTCCATATACACACTTTTAAGTTTTCTTTTCATGTTTTCATCTCATATTCGCCTCGTTTATATGTATAAATTTTGCAGGTTGCAGCTTTTCTTGTCTTGCCATTTTTCATTTAAACTTTGGTATGAAGAAAAACGATTGTTAAAATGTTCGTATATTTAGAATTGAAAAGAAAATATTATGCTGTGAAAATGTTCCCTATAAGTTTTATGTATATTGGGACTTTGTTTGGGAAAATAATTTAGCTTTATTATGAGCCAGGTGACTACCATTAGAAAATGATTTTCACTCATTTAATGGTTGGAACCAATTCTTCCGAAAACGGCATTTCTATTCTGAAAATAATCGACAATGACAAACTTTTATTGTGGTTGAAATTATCCTTCACTATTCTTAAAAAGAAGTGTTAAATTTACCATCCCATATATCACCTGTACGGCGTACAGGTAAAACCTGGGGTCCTACTATTAATTTCGACGGCGACTATATCCCTTTCGTTTATTATCGTTACTCTCTAAACGATCGTCAAAAATGTTCATACTAATGATTTCGACTAACATAAAAAATATTTAGTACTAAATATATCAAGTGTTCCTAGGACGAAATATAACATTTTAGAACTATTTATTGAGTCAAAACAGTCAAAATGTCAAACTTTTATATTCATTTATATTTATATTTCGATTTCTACATGCAAACATTTTTTTTCAAACCAATAGTACAAATTTATTTCAACGAACACAAAACGAAGGCGTTTGAAATCAATAGTAAGGCCCCCGGTACTTTTTCTTAATACTATCATTAAGAAAATCAGTTGTTTCGTTACAAAACTAATTTCTAACCTGCCAACAGCGCTATTTGCGGTAAATAGCATAAACATTGCCGCTTTTTAAATTGTAAATAAATTGATGGAATAAAATTAACCGTTACTTTGTAATAATTACTGCTCTACACTAAACAATGTCCCTTGTATGATTAACATTCGAACCTACATTTATTACTTGGCTGGTATGATGAATACAAGACATTAAACAAAAATTACATTCAAACATTTCGATGCGAACACAAAAATAAATGTTGATTCAGCAAATATTGATATTAACCTTAGCTTCTGTTAACGATAAATGGTCCAGTATATAATAAAGTTCCAATAAAAATAAACTATTTACGCTTTGGCACAAAAACAAATAACTATATAACTTCGAAGGCAAAACCTGACGATATACAAGAAGACAGAAAAACATAATATTTCTTATTATTTTGTTTGTTAAATTAAATTTACCGTAACGTAGACCAAAAGTCTCCGAATCGAATGCGAAATCAATATTAATTTCGATTTTTTTGTCGAGATATGGTTTTGTCTTAGAAATAAATGTATTTTTGTGCGATAAGACACTGAAATAATTTATGACAAAATATGTTCATATACAAGTTACAAAGTTGTAGGTTTTTGAACAAGTAATTAACTTATAATTAACAATCACTTACCATCAGTATCGACCAATAAGTCATTCAGCTACGGACGTTATTGCAAAACCTGGTTTACCAAAAGAAGAAGAACTATCGAGAGATCCTTTGGGGAGTCCTAAATCATTAATGACTCAAGTCGAATGACGATAAAATTACCATTTAAGTCCACACTATCTAAATTGGGTGATTTATCTACTACCGTGGTACACCGAGAGAGTGAACCAAAAAATCGAAAATCGATTCGAAAGTGTATAAAATAGAAGAATCAGCAAATCTCTCTACAACGGTATTAGGACTAAACTGGGATCTGGTGAGAGATTGCTTGAGAAACCAATGGCAACAAAGCAAGGTATACAAAGAAGTCTGCCGTCTACTTGATTCCTTTGAGTGGCTTGCACCCATAACAATTAATATAAAGATATTTCACAGACTCTCGTATAGTATTGCACTGCCTGAGATCTTAATATAAATGCACATAGTAGTACCATGGTATGGTAGTCCATTGGCCTGCTAGATGTCGCTACTGGTATCGTTTTCAAATAATCAAAATATTTGTATATGTATAATCGTCTAAATGTCATATATTTATACTAAATTTTGACGATATTCTATCGACCCGACATCTGGAACATCAATGGGTAAATTGTTTTTTTCTTATGATGGTAGTACTATGTGTATTTATATTATACTGAGATCACATGATGATCTGAGATGAGTAGAATCAGATATTTTAAGTAAGCTAAGCCAAATAATGGGACAGCTTTCAATTCCTAGAGTTGAACTACTTAGGCCATTTTACAAAGTCGGTGTCGATTATGCAGGGCCATTTAAAACGTATAGCCTTAGAAGTAGGGGGCAGAGGTCTTTCAAAAGTTATTTGTCTATAGTCCAAAGTTATACCCATATCGAACTGGTATTTGATCTGACCACGGATGCATTTTTAGCTGCTCTGAGAAGGTTTATTGCTCGTAGAGGCACTTTTTAGGAAATACACAGTGACAATGTGACCAATTTAACTACAGCGCAATTTTTAATTGGGTGACCGTAAAAAAATTGTCTAAATTTTCTAGATGGCAACTAATTAAGCAAATGAATCAACATATTTAAAGAAGATCTGGAACAGTTAACCAGCTTGCAGCATAGCATCAAATGGCATAAAATCATCAACATCATGAACATAGTGATCTTCGAAGAAACTAATTTAACATCATGCAAAGGGCTAACGGAAAAAATGTAATTAAAAAATTGTAATTTGGTAAAAGTTGTAATTAAAAAATTTAAAAGAAATATTTAATAACTGCCATCTATCAAAAGATAGTAAATACAAACCAATTTCAAAATTAAGACGCCTTCGGTCGTTTTTTTCGCATGTTTGACTTTTCTAAACTAATTTATGGTTCTGCTATTTATTCTTAGATGGTAGTAGTATAAAATAATACTATACTATATTTAGTTGCCACAATACTACTATAGGTGCATTCGATTGGACTGAATTTAAAAGCTGTTATAAATAATTGTTAATAACTGTTATAACTTTCAGATTAAAATTACTTGAAAGTATTGGTATTCGGTACATTATATTTCTATGCTATTTTCGCACCAACCAAGTATAGATGATCAAATGTAAGAGAGTATCTCCTACTCAAAACCCTCTCTATTATACAAGCTGTCTTGTAACTTTCGTTGACACAGATAAACAAAACCTATATACACAATGAGTGTATTGGTGTTATGAAAATCCATACCAAAAAATGTTGCTCATTCCTACTATCACTATTTAACATTTGTATCTCTAACAAAACCAACAGAAATGTATATACAAGCAAAACCAACACAAATGTATATACAAGCCATGAAGTTGCGATACTCATGCCAAAAAGTGACTACTATACCTAAGTATTAGTGTTGTGACGTAGTATAATTTGTATATACTTTTATTATATGCTTTGATGTAAATAAAAAATGAATACGAATGATGGAACAACAGTATGTTGTGCTCTTTATGACAAAGCAAAAAACAAATTTATTATTTAACGAGAGAGAGAAGTATTGTTATTATTATACACTTCATTATATACTATACTATATACTATGAATTTAGAGCAGAATGGACAGTGCAAAATATAATTTTTGTTTCGTTTTTTTTTGTAGAAATGTTATGTACTTTGAATTTAGAGGAGTATGGACAGTGCGAAATATAATTTTTTGTTTCGATTTTTACTGTAGTCAAATTCACTAACACATACACCAAATAGTAGTCATAATATGTTTTACTTAGCCAAGCTTCATGGCTTGTATAATATACAATAGTGTTGGTTTTGCTTGTATAATTATACAATAGTGTTGGTTTTGATCTCTAAGTTACGCATACTATTTAATGTGTATGGATAATTGAGAATTTTTTCGGTTTTTTTTTTGTTATTTGTGTTTTGTATAGGAAAGAGATAAAATCAATTTTGCCTTTTAAATTTTTTTTGACACTTTTTACTCTCTTTTGTTTTACAGTATGTAAATGTTTATTTTATTTTACACTATATTCTAAATCATATATCGACACATTTTTAACTTACAATACATTCTCATGTGTATATGATTAAATAGCATAAGTATGCAATGAATACGGCTTGTAGTAAAGAGGGTTTTGGCTGCAATAGATATATTATTTGGTGAAGTTTTTTTTGTTGCTGAATTTGACAGCAATGTCAATTTTCTTTTCAAAATGAAACCATAGCAAGTATCTTCATAATTTCATCGATTTTATTACCCAGCGAATATTTTTTCCTTAATTTCTTGAAACCTTTTGTTCGCGTAACTCAAAGCATTTCGATAAACTCAAGTGTAATAAGGTTCTCCTCACGGGAGTATTTTGACGTTTAAAAACCCAAACAATTCACAAACTTCTTTGAAAATATGTCGCAAAATGGCACTACTTTTGCTCAATTTTGCTCAATTTCTTTTAATTATTTCTTAAACAATTGAGAAATCATTAGAGATTTATCAATTTATGTTTAAATTTATCAAAAATTATATTTTTTTGTGGATTTGACATTAAGGTAGATAAATCAACGATTTAAGTGTTATTTGGTGTAAACGTAAAGCTGTTACTACATTATTTTGAAATATTTATTTATGTCACTATGCGGTGTATTAATCAATCTGGATAAATAAATAATTGGATTCTGACTTAATTTGCTTAAAAAAAAAATTAGATCCAGGCACATATTCGTAGTAGATTTAAACCAGCGAAATTTCAGCTTTAGCATGCATCTATAGGAGGGTTCTAACAATTTCTCAATTTTTTTTTCGTTGGTAATGTTTATGTGGACTGGTTTAGTTAACCGGCCATTTTCTTTTACTTGTAATGTGCTATTATCGTTGATTTATTCAAAAGCTAAGACCGTTGTGTATTCAGCAACAGTTCACATTACACTCGCTACTGTTGTTTTCTAAAGCACGCAGATCATTAGTGCATCAGTTGATAAAAATTCGATCCTAATTTAATGTCTATATATAGTAATACTAATTTTATTCTGTTCAAACTGTTTGATGATGATACAAATATTAGTTGTAAACCTTCAATTTTGGTTCCGAAACCAAAAAGGTACGAACCAGATCGACCAGTTAAAAATTCTACTGAAAATGTTTGTTCTAAATGTTACACAAAACGGAAAGCATCACCCAAGTTGGTGTATATTAATAGTATGTTTTATGCTAAATTACATTATTATGTACAGCAAATCGAATTATGTTGCCAAAAATAGCAACAAAGGGAGAACATTAAATGTAATTAAAACATAAAATTTTTGACAAAAAAAATTAACAATCATAAAACATAATGCAATTATTATATTTGTGTATGCAATTTTTTTTTTTTAACCCTATGTTAGCGACTTTACTTCAGTATAAAACTACTTGTTGTATCACAAAGGGTTGATAGAAAATTTAACATTGCTCTACAAACTTGTGTACATAATAGTATAGATTTTCATGCTACATATATGTACATATATTTTCACACAACACAACAAACAAAACAAAAACTAATTTATGCTGCTAACATATTTTTATTTCCATTGTTGTTTAATAGTTTAAATTTTTTTTTTTTTTATAAAATGACAACATATTTATATGTTGCTTTTTGTTGTTTTTATATATTTATGATAACACAAATAAGTACTGTAATTAAAATTATGTAATAAACTGAACATATACAATATATATGAGGATGCAAAAAAGAACATTACAAAAACATAAAAAAGATTCAGTGTGACAGGTTTGATAGTTTTGTATAAAGACTTATTATTAGTAAAAGATAAAAATAGAAAAACGGTTTTTCCACCCCCGCCAACTCTTTTGTACCATATAGATGTTTTGTAAAGTCAATAAAGTATGGAACGAAGATTTTTCCTGTCATCGCGTTTAAACATTTTTAAAATAACGTTTTTTCTATCCTGTTTCCTTTAATGGTCTCTCGTATCTCTATAGTTTTATGTTATGCTGTCTCAATATGTATGCAACTAAAATATAGGCGTGATTATTTTATATTGGAAAAAAACCTTTATAAGCATAAAACAAACAATGTTACCATTCATTGGGGAAAGATTGTTAGACATAATAATATTGTTACCGTCTTTATTGGAAATAGTGAATAGCGAACTGAATTCAAATTTATTTGTTAGTAAATTGACTAGGTTAAGCAACAAAATTGAGCAAACTGAGCAACTCATAAAATATCAAACAATTCTTTTATTTCAGAATAGTGACTTTTGCCATCAATATCAACAATAATGAGCAACTTTAAATTCCAATATAGTCTGCACGACTATACAATTTTCTCAACGATAGATATTGCCAGAACATACCATTTAATTCTTGTTGCACCTGAAGATGTGCATTAAACGGCAAACTCAACTCCATTTGGCCCCTTCAAATTCACGTGAATGCGATTTTGACTTCGAAATTCCCCACAAAATTGATTTGCCTCGATTCATACATCGCCACTTTAAAAGTCAAAAACGGCCAAGAACTTCTCTCTGCCGAAAGAGTTTTTAAGCTAAAAACAGATTTGGCCAACATAACGTTTCTAGCACTTTCAATAATTCAATTATGATTGCTGGAAGCCGCTGTGATTTATTTCAAAGAAATTGTCGGGGAGACTGTAAAGAAATTTTTAGCAATTGACCGGGAATTTCTTATAATTTATCTATCCATTAACTATTTCAAATATTTTGTTGAAGGACGAGGCTTCACAAAATTATGTTTACCAATTATAAGGTTTTTACTCACTAGTCTAGCTTTTTAATTCAGCATGTTCAAGGAAAACGTCATAATGTTGTCTTGCACCAACAAGAAACATCGAAACAGCGACGATCGATACGAATTTTGTCACTAATAAAATTATTCTAGCCCAAAACTCAGACATAAAGCTTCTTACTTCTGGTTCCGAGCGTCACGCTGAAGTTTCAATATAAAACTAGTGCTTTCCAAGCTATCCGGATTAAAAATTTACTGCGAAATGTTGAAAGGTACTAACCGCCCATACATCGCAGCTCGAAAAGATAAACGCTCGTCTTTTTTGGCCAAATATAAACAAGGATTTATCCCATTGGGCAAATCCATGTTAACCTTGCCATCGCTGGAAAGTCGGTGTACACAAAAACACCTTTCGGCGAGTGGGTCGACTTGAAAATATTAATTTATAGACAACGATGGTCCTCTTCCTCCGTCTAATGGATATACCTACCTTGCAACTTGTGCCAATCGATGCACTCGATGGCCAGAAGCGTACTGTATGAACGATATCACTGCAACCACGATTGCCACAACTTTCGTAAATTATTACATGTCGCGAATTGGTGTTTCGAGTTACATTACAACTGATCAAGGATCACAGTTTGAGTCAAAACTTTTCGCCGAGATAACAAAACACCTCGGCTGAAAAAAAATTTGTATACGATGTCTTACCATCCCCACCAGAATGCATAACCTTATCTCAAAAGCACATCGGCAAATGAAACAAGACGATATATGCCTAGCAAAATCATTGGAAAATAGCGATTTTGTTTTAGTCCGCGTGTAGATAAAATCCGAACAGGCTTGCAACAGCCATATTCGCAAACTACGAAAAACATTTGTGCAGTCGAAATCAAAGACAAACAGCATACAATCTCCATAGATAGGCTGAAGCCGGAATACGGAATACTATGTAATGCCGAATACTTTGTTTAGCCGAACAGTAAAATTCAAAATAAAGTCAAATTCATAACCTTATTCTAGCTCAATTAAGATTCACTTAATCACATGATGAACCTGGAAGGCTATTCTTATAGTTTGTAAGCACTTGATCCACCTCACAGTAACAAACCTTCCAAACACTGTTTCCAATCTAATAAAATTCTTTGAGTAATCATAGTGTGAGGACTATTAAATCAAAATTATTTCACCGGGGGCTTTCACGACGAGGTCTAAGTTTATCACGCGATTGCCATACTGATGACAAGTCTAATCATTCAATCTACCCTGTGGGCTATTTTTTGCGTTTTCATCTGTATAAATACGTCTTCTTAACAGAAATTGAGAAGATGTACCATCAGGCTGTTTTACACGAGCTCTAACTCCAAGATGATACGTTTGACTGGATGTAACTGCTGCCAATCAGATCATAAATCAGTTTACAATATGTTAGGCAAAGTAATGACGATGGGGATGACAATCTACCGAATGACTCCATGAATAAAGTTGCGAAAAGACATCGAAAATTTAAATTCCATTCAGTTAAAGAAATAGTGGGATAGCACATTTAACGGAGAGGAAGAATTGGAATTCCACAATTTTAGCGACCCGAGCGAGAAGGCCTACGCAGCCTTAGATTTCTGCGTGATATCAAGAACAATCACATAACCTCTAAAACAAAGGTTGTACGGTTGTAATCGTTGAGTTCTGTACTAGTTATCCAGCCAACCTATAAGATGGGTGGTGACGTTTGTTGCGTCTAAATTCTAAAGAAGTTTTTGGCTCTACATTCCTTCGATATTAAATTCAGTATATTGCGCGAGTCATAAGAAAGAGGAGATGAAGAAGTACCCGTTATGGTGGACTAAGGCAAACTTTATAAGCCTGATAGCTAGATTGATCTATCCGATTCGAGAAAAGTATTGTATTATAGGAGCATTTGAAACGCCTAGAATTTCGGAGTTGTACTGGATGCACCAAGAAACGCTCGCGTATGGAGAGGTAAATTATAAGCAACTTGGCAATAAAGTGGGTTACTATAACTACACCGTTTGCTTTGGTTGGCATAGATTTTGCTCGCCCAACCAGAGTTCATACAGGTTGAAGAAAAGTGCCTGTTCAGAGAACAAGAATGTTGGACAGTTGGACTAACTTCGCTTCTGCTACAAATTTCCTGTAAGATTTGCAACAGTTTTATTGGGGTATTTTCTTAGATGTAGGTTTTAGAAAATTTTGGAAATATTCGATTTGTAAAAAAACCTCTCTATCTTTCTTTATGTTGTTACAGCGAGCCTTACAAGGCTAACAATAAGAACTCGTTCAAAATAAACATACGTTAACGGGAATTACAAATTGCAACTTGAGTCCTTTCGACGTATTTTGACCCAAAATCATTAAAAACACTAGACAGCTAACCAACATTATGTTAACACAAACATTATTTATGTATCTTTTTAAATGTTTAGCAAACTGTAAAAATCTTGCAAGGAATAATTAACTGTGACAAGTGAAAAATTAGAAATTTCCTTTGTGCTAAAATTCCACAAATAGAGGTAGATAATAAAAATTAAAAATAAAAACAAGAAAATTAAAATATTTATCATCTACTAAAAAGAAATGTCTGAAAATCATACAGCGCCCAAGTGATCAAATATAAAAATAAATAAAAGCTGAATATAAATTTAGATCAAGATAAGATCAAACAGAGATAGTAAATCATTTTTTATCGTTATAATTTTCAAATCACCGTTCTTTGCAAACAAGTATTTAGGAGAGCTTCAGCCCCAAAAACCGACAGTATAAAAACAAAAATACAGACGCACAAAAATGTTTTACTTTTCATAGGCTTCAAACGTTCTTGAATATGAATATGCTATATAGGAAAACTGTATAAATTACGATATAAGATATAAAAACGCCAAGACACGGGAAAAACAAACAATAAAACTAAATGTTCATAACGTAACGAATATAAACTTCAAGGTCATCACTATTCAGGCGTCATATTGGTTGTTTTTCTTAAGATTTTTTTTTTATTGTTTTTCCTTGATTTTTTCCCGTAATAGCTGGTTGATCGTTGATAGTTTTTTGTTTTATTTTTTTTTTTTCGCTACACACTCTCGTTCGTCGCTTGTGTATAGTAGTTATGAAAACTATTTATTGGGCGTCGGGTGGTATATTGACAAAGTTGACTTTCAATGATGAAATTTTTTTATTGTTAAGGTTGCTAGAATTTTTTTTTTATATGGATAAGTATGTATGTGTGTGTATGTATATTTTTGCTAGGTTTGTTTTCTGTTATTTTCCTTAAGAAGGTGGAAAATAATTTGTGATAAAATCTGTGATGTTTATTTTATTCGGTTTCTGTTATTTGTTATATTATGTATATAGTTTTAGAGGTTAGATGTGTTAAATGAATTAGGATAGTTATGGACTGCATGTAATTTGGTATATGAAGAAATATTTAAGGGTTTTTCGTTGTTGATGTTCGGTGTGTGTGTCTGTTTTTATATACTTTATGGTTTATGATCACATGTGGTGTTAATGGAAAATTAACACATCTTACCTTAATATGGTTTAATATATTATTTTTATAGTGCTTGTCTTTTATTACTGTCCGGTCATAAAAACAAAAAATGTTGATACATTAAAATGTGTCTGTTAAATTTAATCAAAATGGATGGAAAATATGTTTTTAATTTTAGTAAGGAAAAAACGAGCTTGCAGCATTCCAAAAGCTTGTTTCTATCTGTTGTTATGTTGAAAAGGTAATAAGATCTTTATTTAAATGAAAATAACGTACATTGTATAGATTTCAAAAAGTACCAAACAGTGAACTTCTGAGTACATTTAATATTATGTTGGGGATACACTGTTATATTTCTCTATTTTCAGAAAGTAGCTCATTTTCTTTAGATCACTTAAAATTAATTTAATATCTTTGATTGTTGAAAATGGCCAAAATTTTGGAAAATATGTACCGTATTTTGAAATAGTGTAAAAAAGTGATATATTTTTTACTGACAATACCAATGGAAAATATAAGTAGCTCAGCTATTTACCATATATTATATTGCTCAATACTTAAGATTGTATTAAGTTGAAGAGTTTCAACCAAATTGGTAAGTATCGAATAAAATGGTACAAGTTGAATAATGTTTGAGCCAATTGTAATTATTATTATTATTATAAAATTAAGCAAACTAAGCTAAATTAAGTAAAGATGATGCTGCTTAATTTTTCATGGCAACAAAATTTAGCAAACAAAACTAAGCAAACCTCTTTAAGTAACGTCATGTCAACATTGAACAAACGATCAAAATAAGTATGAAATAAGTAGCTCAAAAAATCAACGAAAATAAAAACAAAATATAGTTCAAGAGAAAAAAAGCTAAAAGTACTCTATAGTAATAAACTCTTGTGAACCACTTTTTAGGTTAAATGCTTTTCAATTTCCTTTAATTGCATATTTGGATTTACAATTAAGAATTTCAAACAAAAAGGCTAATGGTTTTTTAATTTTACATTTTATAATAAATTTACCGTTTTTCGAAAACTCGATGTTGAAGCTTTACAACTACAATGAATTTAAGGCATCCATATTTAACACGTTCGCGAACATAAAAATTTTTTATGATTGAATGTGCTATAACAGATGCTGTATATTCTTTCAAAATAAACATATCTATATATATCTGTCTTGTACATAAAGCCTTAAAATTGCATTTTAAATATGATGAGACATGATTTAGTTTTTTTTTAGTTGATGGTATATGCCGTCATGACCGACATAATGAACGTTATAAAAATAATGTATTCTAAAATAACGGTTTTAGCCATCATGACGGTTGTAACCACTATGGTTAAATTCATTAAATTTAAAATTGTAGAAAATTGATTTTGCTTGCGTAGTTAGGTAAAAAAATGACCGTTTCCTAACGTAAAATTCATCGTATTTATTAATCAACAATTAGTTCTCCTAAATTCCAGACATAAAGATAAATTAATTAAGAAATTATTTTATGCCTTGGATAATTAGGAAAGCATGCAAAATATAATTCGATTGTCATCCGATTTCAAAAGGTTCTGGCTCCGGTAAAAATAGGTTACGGATGGATATTATGCCTAATAACGTAGTTAGGATTTTTTAGATCCAACAATTTTCAAGAAAGACTAATCTGGCCAGTTCGGAAAAATTTAATGAGCTTTAGCCTTGGATAATTAAGAAAGTATGCAAAATATAATTCGATTGTCATCCCAGTTTAAACTACCTACTTCAACGGGTTGTGGCTCCATTAAAAATAGGTTACGGATGGATATTATGCCTTATAACGTAGTTGACCTTTTTTAGGTCCATAACTTTCAAGAAAAACTAATCTGGCTTATTCGGAAAAATCCAAAATTGAATGGGCTTTAGCGTTGTATAATTAGGGAAGTATGCAACAAATAATTCGATTTTTAATTTATTTCAAAAGGTTGTAGCTCCGGTAAAAAGAGGCGTTCAGGTACTAAACTGACCAGACCTAATGCTATAGATCCAATACTGTTGCTGATGAAAGATATGTTGCAAGATCTACCAAATTAACGATAATACCAGAGTAAAGTAATTGTACGCCAGATAAATTATTGAAAGCCCGATTAGGAACAATTGCATAAACCATTGCATAAATTGTGCAAAATTTTTATAATTGTAGTGAAAAAGATCAGTTCTATATAACAGTAGTTCCGCCTCGTAAAAATGTATCTGTTTCGCGACTTAACTGTAAAGTTGATGAAGGCGCTTTACAAAAATATGTACCAGATGAATTAAAAATCCGTGAAATTTATTCGCATTGATCATATAAATTTCGAAGATATTGAACGCGAATACGTGTTGCGGTGTATCGCTGTATATGATGTGTATCATGGTGAATGGACTAACAAAAAAGTGAGAAGGTACGAATTGGTGGTGTTGTGCTTATTACTTTAAATTTATCATACAGTGAAAAGTATAAGCCTAAGTAGTACATTAGACATTTCGAATTTGCAGGTAGTCTGATCAAATTATATTTGTTAGAGACCTTAACCTAACAAATATTAAATATCATCATTGATGAGCTACAAAAACGACAAAGCTGATAATGACGAGAATATTTACCAAAGTCTAGTTGTAAGTAATCCAAATATATCGTGGAATGATGTAATTCAATCTTTACTCAGCCTTAAGGATGGAAATGGTCTTTATTACGTACCAACATAACTTTAAAAGTGTCTTAACGATTTATTATCATTTCCTTTATTATTTTTTTTAAGAATGGTTGTTTCATTTAATTTTGGTGCTAAGTAATTTTTTTTATCTGTAATTTGTGTAAATTTTGGAGTTTTTGAGTGTTGAGAGTTATGGCGGGTTGTTTTACTGTTATTTTATTGATTGCTTATATAAAATAGATTAAAAAATAATTACATTATATTAAAATTTGATATATTTTGTAAGGAGCTTATTCTAGAACCCCTTGCAAGGAATATTTGATGTTGGCTATTATATATGGCGATTCGGCGGCAATGTGACCTGCTGGAACAATAATCTTCATTTCGTTTGTGACTTCACCCCATGCGCAGTCCACAAGGAGCACTGGGTAGGATAATACCTCTTGGAGTAAAAAAGAAAGCCCATTGAGCCTTAGGTTAGAGTGCAGGAACTAATCGGTAGTCATACCGAGAAAGCAGGTTTGCAAGTTTGGATTCGGATTTCCATATTTGATGTCTCTTGTATAGTTGTCACGCGATTGGATACAAACGTTTTGCACCTGGATGGACATCATAGTTAACTGGCCTATGCCAGTTAACTATAATCAGACCAATTGATCGACTTGGAATGGTCAAATCAGACCAATTGATCGACTTGGAAATTAAGGTTCTTGGAATCCTTGAATGTCAGCTGTACGAGTAATACAGCTGCGCACAGTACTAGGCGAGGCAATGTAGTTTTTTGAGTGGTGTGACTCGAGATTTTGAGCACATAATTTAAACCGATACTTGCCCGGTGATCGTAATACTACGAACGTATATAGAACCGCACCATATGCACGTTAGCTAGCATCGGCAAATTCAAGTATTTCGATGATGTAAGGTTTGGCTGTCTAAATTTAATTCTCATAAAATCGTAATTCGTAGAACAATTTTTAATCTTTTACATTATGGTGGTATGTTATTATAACAGAATTTTGTTTACGACTACGCACGCAGAAAAGTTTTGAAGAATAAACTGACGGAAGAAGCATATCAGTTTCTACAAGAAATCAAGAGATATTGAGCTATACCATCTTAGATTACTACTTCTTTCTATTAAAGGGACTGAAGCAATATTTTACGAATGTTTAAAAACCTTTAATAGTTTGACACATCCAACTTATAAAGATGCAGCTCGAGCAAGAGGTTTAATCAACAATACCGCAGAGTGGCGCAACTGTTTATTAGAAGCGAGCTATCATATGTTTGCCGATTTATTGAAATTATTTTTTGTAAAAAACTTCAAAATGGAATGACGTGTCATTCGGCATTTTCTTTCTCTTAATATGGAAACAGTTAAATTTCTACAGATATATTGTATTGTAGGTGGAAACTTCCAACAAGTACTTCCCGTGATTAGAAGCGGTAATCGCTTTAATAAAGGAATTACATTTGTGGAGACATTGTCGCATGTTTTATTTAAAACGAAACATAAGATCTATAACTGATCCAGCTTTGAAATACTGGTTATTAGATGTTGGTGATGGCAAAATTAAAACAGAACAAATTTCGAAAAAAATCAATTCTCTGCTGACTATTCCAAGGCGGAGTATTTGTCATCAAATGACATTAAAAAATTGTTGCTAGATCTGAATCCAAATGATCGAAATTTGAGGCACGTGTTAGCTTTAGGAGTATTTCAAAGTTTTCTATCATACCTCAGATGCCGCTGGCATTACACATTCTTCTATAAGTGTTTCGATGTTACCAATATAATTCGACATTTTTATTAAAGCGAATCTATGTTTATCATATATTCCTACCATTCAAGCCACACGACTCAAGTATGATTTTCATTTATTAAAAGCAGCGTTTAAAAATTCCTTAAAGCGTTCTTTTGAATGGTATTATATTTTTTTAATATATATTTTTAATGTATATTTTTTATCACAACGAGTCATTGCAGTGTAAATATATCGATGAAAACTTCGTTCTATATTATCGGATTAAAATATTGTCTTTAGCTTTTCAACCGCTTACAAGATTAATAACACCAAGTTTCTGTAAGACAACAACAATAATGTGTTTTGAACTGTTAAGTCTACATAAAAAGTTACATACACAATATTTTTAAAAATTCAAATAAAATTTTCCATTTCCCACAATACACCTTTCCATATCGTCATAACAACTATATATGTTATTCTCTTTGTTATATGAACCGCACATCATCGTCGTCTTATAACAATGGGAAATATATACACATATCTGAACGAATAAAAGGATACGAGATAGTTTATCTCCATATACATATCCCCTTATACTTTTCAAGGATTTTTAATTATATCAATCAAATGGATTGTTCGAAAATCAATAGAAAAACTATTTTTATTTTTCTCACATCTCGTATCTTAATATGTCTGTCGATATCACTCTACGAGTATTTATACCATATCGAGATGTTTTTTTTATTTATTTTTTGTCTGCGATGCGTTTGTTATCAAAACGAAACTAAATAGATAATGGTAATACACATTGGTGGGTATATATCGGGATGAACGGAAATTTCCCACCGATGGTGGAAAGCTGTAGTGTATACATATATACATATTATATCTAACAATAGAGATAGATAAAATTTTATTTTATTTTTTTAACATGTTAAACGCGACATCCAATATTTTTATCCTTTCTTATGTGTGCAGACGATATAGTTTTAGTTTAATTGCAGTTTGTATTTTTTATGGACAAATTCCAACGAGGACAGTACAGTGTATATTATATCTAATAGTAAAAAGTTTATTATATATATATATATATATATATATATATATATATATATATATATATATATATATATATATATATATATATATATATATATATTACAGTATGCCCTGTATAAAACTATACATAGCTGCAAATGCTCGGGAAAGTGGATTTCTGGAAAATGAAACATTTTGTATGATTAAATTTACCCACTTTTTTTAGCTTTTTAAATAACAGGTAGGTTTTTCACGATTCCCGAAAATTTGTAATATTAGCTTTGAACACTAGTTTAGTCTAATTCAGTTTATTCTAATTTAGAATATAACCGGGAAAATTTGATAAGCGATATAACTGCCAGATGCATCAAAATGTACCAAAAGAAATATGCTTTCCAAAATATTTCGAATATTCGACCTAGTGGGGTGGCGATCCCGTGTGACTTTTAGGATAATAAAAATAAAAAAAAAGCTTGAATTGGGTAAAGTTAGATTGGAATGAGCAACTCCCCACAGATGTCAAAAACCAATACCGCAAGATACCAAAATGGCCAAGCTCAGCGAAATCCTTTTGTGGATTTGTTGATGATTCAAATAAAGCATACGCCGCCGTTAAGCATACGCCGGCACTGCAGATTCATGTGAATGACACATTAGGCATGCTAGCAACACCTCCAAAGGTGTGTTTTGCCTAACGACCTTGTCAAGGATTAAATGTGGTGCCAGGGACTAGACTGGTTTCGTTTTGAAATGTTGAAAGGACCAAAACAAATTAAGACTGATGCAGCTGTTTTGGCAGTAGACCCAAATAACATCAAAATATTTTTTTCTCCACAAATGATGGAAAGATTCTCAAGCATTACTAAAAAAAAACCCGGCCGTCTTAGTTAATTGACAACAACTTCAAAGCAGTGCTGGAATCATGCGAGTGAAAGATTGTTTATAGCACGCAAACGAACAGTACGATCTAAAGCATCAAATAATTTTAGTGGGTCACTTAGCACGAGGAATCTGAAAGAAGCCATATGTACAACATTCACGTGCAGTGTCAAATTTGTTGATGTCGATCATCAACCAGCAATACACCATACTCCGATGTAAGGATTAAATTTGAAGTGACATAAATATGTGGGTCAAATTTTTTTGCCAAAAGAAGGTTACACAAGAGCAGCAATCGGCCAACTGCTATCTTCTCGCGTTATATTAACGTAGACTACAATTGTCCATTCGCCTTGAAAACACTAGGATAGGATACGAAAGACTAGTACCTACAAAGGCTATCTTGTTATATTACCCTGTATAATTCCCCGAAATTTTCTAACTATTTGATGATATATATAGGTTCGCTGGCAACCGTTATGACAAAAGCAAAAATAATTATCCAACAATTATGGACATTAGTGCTAGATGGGGACACCCAATTACCCGTGGAATAGTAAACAAAGTGGATTAGCTATGCTTATACCCGAATAAAAACTTTAGAAAAAGTAAAATTACAAAGATGCGGCCAAGCCATAACACAGACCACAAGTAAATTACACGGCTTCTGCAATGAAGTAATTTACGACAGTTTTAATACTAAAACCATCCAAACTAAAGTAGTTTTAGTTACGGCTAAAAAAACTCACACCATTAAAACCCAACCTAACCATTCCTGAATTGGAATTAAATTGAGCTTTATTACTATCAAAATGGATCAGAAGAAACAAACAAGCGTTGTACAAGGGAAGCGCAATAGCTTTAAAATCGATAGGCTTGAACCATAATAACTTGAATGGTCACTCTCTATAGTGGAATGGACCAACCTGACTTAAAGATTCGTTCGAAAATGCTTAAAAACCATAAATTGCTAAAATAGAAATTAAGTATGCGAATACTTCGTAAGGTATGCAAAAGAACAGTATCAGCATCACCAAGTTATCTTACAACTAGAGAACTTCGGGATGGCTTTCGGTTATGGCCTTAAAAGTAACACAATAGTTTTGAAAGCAGTCTAACGCCAGAGTTATTTTCAAAACGCAACATCCAATAATAATTCCTTATAAATGCCATTTTACAATAATTTTTTATAGACCCCGCGCATAAAATAGGTTTGTATCTGTAATCACCTGCCATATTCACCAGTAATTAATAACAAAAGCATATTTAGCAGTTTTCGTTAGTTTTGCAATAAAAACCGTTTACTTAGCTTAGCAGTAGTGAGCCATTTGTCATCGAAAGCTTTTCTAGCGATGTTTAAACGTTTCAAATCACGTCAAGGTCATTATTGATCTCTACAGCAACTGTGGTTTCAACTTTATATAGGGTCTTCAAAACTTATGAGGAACGAAATGATCATTGCATTGATAGAACTACCCGAAAAACTGCCGTAACAGCTTCCAAAAGAAGCCACCTAATGGCAATATATACAGCTATATATAATGGAGTTATAATGTTTTATTTTAAATTTCATTCATAATTGTATAACGGCTCTAAATCCACTATTCAATGGTCCCGCAGGTAGTCCGATTAAAGTGGTTTCACTGTGTATACATTCATACATAATCTTAAATATATATATATATATATATATATATATATATATATATATATATATACATATATATATATATATATATATATATATATATATATATATATATATATATATATATATATATATATATATATATATATATATATATATATATATATATATATATATATATATATATATATATATATATATATATATATATATATATATATATATATATATATATATATACATATAGTTATCGAAATGGGTTGTTAGTATTATAAAAAAAACTTTAATATTACTATCTTGAGACATTTACTAACCTGTATCAAAACTAAAAAACAAATAAACTTTTTATCTCCACATTGAAATGGAACAATCATACTCCCGACCGTCCATTTCGGGCACAAAATTTAGTGTTTACTTTTGGGTTTTTTACATTGGCATCGCAAGATAGTTCTAAATTTACTGTGAAACAAAATAAAAATTTAAAATTAAACTAAAAAAATAAAAAAATTATTTATAAATAAATAAATAAAAACATTTTAAGTGATTATCGATAGTGTGCAAAGCTGATTGGTGTGTTAAATTGGTTTGATTGTAAATACCAAAGGTTAACATAACAATTTGGTATAATTTTTAAGGTAATACGCACCAAAATCAATCCCATTCACACCTTTGTCACGGAAATGGAATATCCGTCGATATATTTGTTTCATGATACTATGACATTTATATACGAGGCCATATACCATCAACCATATCCATATTTTTGAGTATATTGTCTCCGTAGTTTGTCATTGTCGTGCCATAAATTGGTACATAATTTTATGGAATTTTATTTTTTATTCGTAATTCGCTAATATTATGGCTATGCTATAATTAATCCTAAAGAAACGGTTCTTAAATATTAAAAAAACATAAAAACAAAAAATATTCGTTTGGCAACGATTCTGAAGAAATTAAATAAATTTGTGCTTAAATATTTATTATGAATCATTGGATTATTCTTTCAAGAAAATGAAAAACAAAAAAAAAACAATGTTCGAGAGTTCATTCATTGTTGGCGAGATTCAGAAACTTAAAGATGAAAAATGTATATGTGATGCAATGTGATTTCATCCGAATTCTATACCAGAATATATAGTTTCATTTATATAAATTGCATATAAACTAATGACGTTTTGGGTTCAACATTTTGTGTTGACTGTTTCCACAAAAAAACATAATTTGATTAAAGAAATGGTGCTCGTCTGTATATATATATATATATATATATATATATATATATATATATATATATATATATATATATATATATATATATATATATATATATATATATATATATATATATATATATATATATATATATGTGTGTATATTTACGTATGCAAGCTAATACTAGTATCCAATTAGCAGTCAAACAACCAGTGGCGGCGCTAGATTATTTATCACCTCGTGCAATTTACAAAAGTGGCTCCACAAGAAAAACTCCGTTCCTACATTACATCAAAGAAGGAATTTTATATGCGTTTTGAGATTTCTCACTGTATTTTAGGTAAATCTAAATAAACTCCAACTTTAAACCTATCTGCTTGATTTGGTACAAAGTGCTAAAACAAAGGAAAAAGTAAAAGCCTTAATCACTTCTTAAATTATTAAAAAATATTTTGGTCGTCAAATAAATGCATAATTGACGGTTGCAACGCTTCAATAATTTAACGAAAATTATCAATTTAATCCATCTTAATTCAACAATTATTAACGTCTCAAAAATGACACGTTTCCATTAAATTAACTTAACGAAACTTTATCAATTTAACGACCCATTGAAATATTTTTTTATTTTGACTGTGTTTAACAAATATTTTTCTTTTAATTGCACACAAATAAATTAACGAGTATTTAACGAAATAATAAAAGATAAATTAAAATTATTAATCGAAATAATTTTAAACTTCAAGTAATTTAGTTCAAAGCGTTGCCAATTATTTCTCAAATTTTCACCACAAACTTCTATTACTCGGCAGTCTTAATTTAAGAAAGTAGAATTAAAATTAAGAATTATAGAGTCATGACCAATATCAGGGTTATATTAAAATCTTTAAACTTTTTTCTGTTTGGATCAAACAGCCAAGAACGATTCAAAAACGGACTTAACGAAATTAATAGTCAAAGATTATTTATATCATTAGTAATTTATCTAAACCATTCAATTTGTTTGCTTCCAAAAACACCTTTTCATTAAGTTAACTTAACGAAGCTGTTCAAGTTTAACGAACCAACGGATATTTTTTTTTTTTTTTGATTGTAACGTTATTCAAAAACTAACCAATAAAAATGCATCTTACATATTTTTTAAAATAGGTTGAACACTTTTTAAATTTTAAGTATAATTAGTTAAAGGTGTGGAAAATCGCCGTTTCCATCACTTAAAATACAATAGCTGTTGATATGAAAAATACAAAATACAAACTAAAGCTGATAAGTTTTAATGGCAATTGGAATTATCATTGTAAACTTTAATTAAACATTGAAAAACTTAACGAAACATTTTTTATATTTAATTTTAGCGTGATTCAATGATTACTAAAACTTAACGAACAATTTTACAAATTTAAACTGAAATGCTTTATTTACTTGATATGTTCTCATCTTAAACTTGGAAGGTTCTGGGCATATTGTAAAATTAATTAACAATTATAAAATCAAAAAACCTATCTGTAGTAGAGAATAAATTTTTAGCAAGATCCTAAAAACTTAGCTGAATTATTCGGAAACCGTGAAAATAACAAATATTTTTTTTTCCTTTCTCAATAGATTGCTAGCAACCTGGGTTAAAAGTCTAGCACAGCGAACTTAAGTGTTCACAGTTTAAGATTACTCATTCAAAAATTATTAAAATTTTAGTAATTCTAATTTGTTTTTGATAGATTTCCGTTAAGTTAACTTAACGAAACTTTTCAAATTTAACCAAATGTAATATTTCTAAATTTACCACCTATATAGTCTCACATAATAGCCTGAGAGTTAAAGTCTTCACTTTCTCTTTTTAAGAATTTTCCACCTAGAATTAAATTGGCATAAAATACATATAAACAGTGTTAACAACTGTAGAGCCTGAGCCAAACGTTGAACTGCGAGTGTAAGTTTTAAATTAGCAAAATGAGCTGCATACAGAACTAAAGATGTCTGTGGTTCTAATCCTTAAATTTGCCGCAGATAATAATGAACAGATGATTAAATATGAAGACGACTTTAAATAATAGGATTGTAAGCTATGGAAAAAAATGATAATTTTAAAGTTAGGTTTTTAAATACCACTACTAAGTCTATCAACCTCGGCTCATTAGAAGATGGACCAATACTCAAATATAACAAGTATTAACTTGTTCAGATAACAATTAACTGAGGGATTTTCTAGAGCGTTTCTCAAACAAAACAAATAACAGACTTAAATAAGTCATTGATCAATACAAATAGACTGGTCTTGCAATGTTGGCCAAAGAATAACTGTATTGTGTAACAAAAGATTATGTTGTGGTTTTTCAATTTATGCTCGACTTAATCGCACCAATTGTCATCGATACAAATTAACCGTGTTTTTTTCTTTTTTTGCTAAGCTCCACAACTAAAAAATGATTTTCCTCTAAGCGCGGTTTAAAGCCGAGGTAAAATAATAAATGGATTTCTTCCAAATATTCCAGTTTGCACCTAATCAACAGATTGCCTGTACCTAATTTCATAAACAGAAATACCTATATTTCAGATAATTATCAAAAGTATAACATAATTAATTTTTAGAAAATGGAGTACTGTAAGAGCAAGATTGAAGAAGCAAAAAGCCACAAAATCAGCTGAAAAACGTGAAAAGTATGACACACGGCTTAAAAATGATAGACCCAAAAATTCTCCTTCAAGAGCCGCTGAAACACTTAAAAAGTCTGGCATACGTTTTCTACAATTTATTTTGAAAAAATAACATAAATTCCTGCATGTTCCGAATTGAACATTAGATGTTGCGAATTGAACCGTTTTGTCGGCCATTTAATTTTAGTTCCATAGTCAATAAGGAATTCGAAAGGGTTTGTGGATATGGACACTATTTTTAAAACAACAAAAAGGTAAAAAGGTATAGGAAGAGTAATTAAATACATTCAAGCCGATCAATAGCCATTAAATAATTTAATTTTTAGTTTTTCGAAATCATACGAAATTATAACGAAGCTTACCACACAACATTTGAAGCCAGTTTAACAATAACAAATGATATTTATCCGTCTATTATTTTCTCTTTTCTTCTCACACCAATATGGGTTCTATTCTATCAACTTTTAATATTTTCGGTTTTTTATTAAATTTATTTGGAAAGGTAGTTTTTTAATCATTCATTCAAATGAAGTTTTGCATTTGAAGAACTGAAAGGATGTCCACCAGTTTTATTGGTTTTTGAGGTTGTGGAAACAAAGTTGTGTGTTATTTAACGATATGAAAATTTCAGGAGTAAAAAAATCTAGTTCAAGTTCCGATTTTCAAAAATTACACAAATTTCATGTCACTTAATATTGACTTGTCCTACATCAACAGCAAGTGCAGTGAAGTAATTTTTGACAAAAAAAAATAAAAATTACTTTCAGTCCAGGCCGATTTTAAAATCTTTAAAAGTGACCAGTTTCCTCGTGTATTTCATCATTCTGATAAGTCAAAAGAGAATTAATATTATGGTCAAAATGTTTAAAGGATGAGTGATTTGAAATATATCTTTAGAAACCTTTTTTTTTAGTACTAACGCATCATCGTTTGCCACTGTTGATAAACTGGATGGTATTTTAACGCCACCAGAAATAGATAATGCAGAAACAGTTGGGTTAGGACGGAGGAACTTAAGATTGCGCTTCGAATTGACTCTAAGAATCAATCTCAATATCAAAAATTTAAAACTAGTTGACAATTCTAAGTTTATTAAATTGAGGAGCGCTTTTCCACCATTAGCTTTTTAACAATTTTAAGGATTTAAAATAATATTTTGCTGATATTATCCGT
The DNA here is from genome assembly GCA_963556175.1 of Tipula confusa. NCBI lineage: Eukaryota > Metazoa > Arthropoda > Insecta > Diptera > Tipulidae > Tipula > Tipula confusa. The sequence continues at coordinate 12,854,215 of OY744476.1, read as the reverse complement.
TTAGATCTTGACATTGCAGGGAAAAAATGGTAATTTATTTGTGTCTACCGATTGAATATTGGATCAATTAATGTATTCGTGATGATCTGGAAATTTGGTTGCGTACGCTTACCAAAAATAATGTTGCTTTATTGGGAGATCTTAATCTAAACCTTTTAGATATTAATGAATCGTATGGTTACCAAACAATGCTTGCTTCATACGGTCTAATCAGCTTCCTAAGCGAACCTACTAGAATGCATGCTTGTTTGGACCATGTTTGAAAATTGGAATTCAGTGTACTCTCAGATGAATTGTAATGCTACTTTTGAAAGTTTTTCACTTCCATCGCTGATTATCCAAAATAGACAAACTTTAAACCGTGGATGAATCCTAAGCTGTTACACAATATAAACATTTTAAAAAAATTCTAAGAAGCTGAAACGTTATCCTTCCAATAAAAAACTGGAAAAATACGTAGTCAAACTATCAAAGTAGGTAAAAGTGGAGGTGCGTACAACAAAAAACCTCTTCTACAAGAATAAATTTGATTCTTCAATTAACAATTCCAAGGCTACTTGGGAAGTAGTGGATGAGGTGTTAGGACGTATTCCTCAAAATAAGCGCATAACTAAAATTTATCAATTGCACACTGAGAATATCCTCACGTGCTCAAAGTCGATTTCAAATGAATTTAATAATTTTTTTATCAACATATTCGAATAACTAAATTCAAAAATTTCGCACTATAAATAATGATGATACCTTTGTCTTTGGAGAAATGAAAAATTATGTCTCATCATGTTTTTTTGAGTCTATAACTTCTTCGGAAATTCTTCTTGAAATTAACAAGTTAAAAAGCAAAAACTCTAATGGTGCCGATGGAATTGATAGTTATGTTGTTAAAAACTGCGCTTGATACTTAGTAGATGTCCTAAAATTTTTGTATAATCTGAGCTTGGACAACGGAGGTTTTTTAAATATTTTAAAATCAGCATTTATAATTCCAATTTTTTAAAAGGGGTGATGAATTACAATTAACACTAATTATAGGCCTATTTCCCTCCTAAGCACAGTATCTAAGGTTTTTGAAAAACTAATAAAACGTCGGTTAGCCAGCTATCTTGATAAAATTATAATATGGATTATATGGTTTATTATATCATATTAATTATAATATGATATAATAAACAATATGGATTTACTGCTGGTAAATCCACTGAAGAAGCACTAATGATTTCCTTAGTCAGATATATACAGCAATGAACAATTCGCAGAAGCCAACAGCACTATTCGTAGATATTTCAAAGGCTTTCGATTCAGTCAACCATAGTTTATAGCTAGCAAAAAAAGGAAAAATTTTAGATTGATTTACAAGCTACCTTCTGAATCGAAGTCAGATTGTTAGAATAGATGATACGTTAAGTAATCCCGGTACTATTAAATATGGCGTCCCCCAAGGATCAGTTTTGGGTCCATTATTATTTTTGATTTATTTTATTTTCAATTTTTGAAATTGATCTCATAGGATATCCAACTGCTTTTGCCGATGATGTTGCTCTAAGTTACGCAATGGTTGATAATACTTACAACATTACTCTTGAACTCAAATAGGATCAACATTTTCTTAGTAAATAGTTTTATCATAATCGGCTAACTATTAGTGATAAATCAAAAATAATGTACTTTGGGCGACAAGATACCATCTTCCTAGCACATCCTCAAACGTGTCACACCTTTTCTTGCAATAGGAATCTATACTCGCCTCATTGTTTTGTGCTAGAGCCCGTCCATGAATTTAAATATTTGGGAATAACAATAGATTTACAACTAAATTGGAAGTCTCATATCAAGATAACACTAGGAAGCATGTAATCTGGCCATACATAAATTTTATAACTTTAGTAAAGTTAGCCCAGAGGTACATTAAGGAAACTATACCATGCCCTAGTAGAATCAATAGTAATGTATATCTAGTTAGGGCGGTACATATTTTACTAATATAGAGGATCTGTATATCGCACAAAAAAGGAATTATTAAATTAATTTACAAGCGTCCTCAGACAACACCAACAGTTTCTTTGTTTCGTGCACTTAACTTATTGCCTCTCCGATATCTCTATGTTTTCAAAGTCCTACAAATATTTTTTATTCGAAGTAGCAGTTTTCACAATAGAGCTTTACTTTATTTCATTATTTATTGATAAAATTTTAATGTATAAATGATACTATGTAATATATACTGAGCAACTTTTTCGGCTCACTGAATCAATTACCTAAACAAAATTAAAACAGTCACAACTACAATTTGTTTGTCTTCCACATAAATTCATAGTCGTACGTGTAAATTATTCTGAATTCTCTCCATAACCAATCTCTCAATTGTTTCTCAAAGTTTTGTTTTTTAAATTACATCATAACGTGTCGAAAAATATTCAGTTTGTTCTAAGCCTTGATGTTAAAAAGTGCATTAAAAAATTATTGGATTTTTATTTTTGGGTACTTGAACCGAATTTATCTAAAATGGCGAGTAATATGTAAAATAGTGTCTTCAAATTATACAAGATTTTCGTGCTAGTGCAGCAGAATCACATTTCTGAGTATGGAGTATATGTACAATATTCAGAATTATAACAAAATTTAGTAATTGTGACACATTTGAGACCGCTCATAAAGGTGGCGCGATCTATCAAAAGAAATCATTTTGTATCGCCGACACAAAATGAACGAGGACTGTCCGTTATCGCTTTCAAACGATGGTCAGCCAAAAAGGCTTTAGTTGGTAGTGACAGAATTTGTTACGTAAGACTACCATACCGGGAAAGCGTTTTAAACCGAAATATTATATAAAATCTGTAAAATTTGAAAGAGGAAACGTAATGGTGTGGGAGTGTTTTTCAGGTCAGGCGGTTGTCCGATTTCTCGAATAAATAAAATACAACGTAGGAAATGGCACTAAGGTGGCGTGTTCAAGATGATAACGATCCGAAACACACCTCTCGGGTCGTTAAAAATTGGTTAAATAAAACAGAAGTGTTGGACTAGTTAGTCTAATCCAATGTATAGGGGATCGTAAATAGAAAGGTAACGAACAAATTATTTCGAGAGTCGAGGAAGGGGTATTGGGGTCGTAGCAAATTGAGAATTCACAACGAAATATTAAAAAATTAAAGTTTATTTTAAATACTAAATAATAATTAATTTGTATATATATATATATATATATATATATATATATATATATATATATATATATATATATATATTTATATATATATATATATATACATATATATATATATATATATATATATATATATATATATATATATATATATATATAAGGCCCAAATATTGACAGAAAACACATTTTTATTTCTTTTAATCTTAATCATGTCTAAAATATATTAGTCATAGTGCACAGTCATTACTATGATCAAAGTGCGAGTTTCCTATATCCAAAATAATTTTATAAGCAAAAAATAATATACATGTTCTAATCAATCAAAAATTAAGATAACTTCCCCGAGTATAGCATATAAGCCAACTGTTCAACATTTTCTTTGAACTTATCACCCCGCAGCATCACAAACCACATATATTGGATTTAAATTTACTATCGGCCTATCATATTATAACATCGTTTTTCATATAATTTTATGATTATTTTCTATTTTCGATCAATTTTCCGAAACACAACAACAGTTTGATAAATTGGTAGTGACTCTAATATATACTACAACAACAAAAAATAAATTAATAATTGCAAAAATAACAAAAATAAGAAAAAAAAATTATTTCAATGAAAAACTCAACATCAAGATTTTTCAGTGTCGCAACCACCACATTTTATAACAATTTTTCAAATGAACTTCTAATAATAGGTTCTGTTCTATAATACACAATAATAATATCCGCACTTAACGTGGGAGGCTTGAAGTGTGCAAAAATAGAAATACTATATCTATATATTACTTATGGAACATTTGGTCCACGTTGAGTTGTATATATTTTTGAACACTATAAAATTTATAGCTGTCTCTCTATGCGATGATATATGGAGAATAATGACTTTTTGACTATAATTCTAAGCAAATTTTTTATTGTGCTTTATTGTAACATTTTGCCTGTGTCGTTAGGAAATTGGGTCATTAAGTTGTATATTTAAATAAAAACTGTTTGCACAGTTTGCACAGTTGAGAATATATCTGGTCCACCTTGAGTAAAACTTGCTTTCTACAAGGTGTGCATCTGAAAGGTTTACAATTTGTTAGCCGCTATTTGGGCGAATATTAATATTGCGGCAGTTCATACTTGAATTGCCAAATTTAGATCAAGTTCTGAGAATTGGTGCCCAACTAGTTGTTTGGACCCATTCAATAAAATAAGAAGCTCATCGGATCACCTACATAAACACATATATCTGGCAGTCTTACTTTCTGATATAAATTAGGACCAAATAAAAGAAGCCAAACGAATTTAGTTCGCTTAACGCAGATAAAAAATCTGTTCGAATATGTGAAGGTTCCTATACTTGTACATAGCAAAATAAATGGAAAAGGAATTTAAAGAGATCAGTGAGAAATTGGAAAAATCGGAGGTAGCTCTGAAAGTGAATCATGACGATGCGGGTCGGCAACCCGAGCTTCTTACTAGGGGACACAACCTTTGGAAAAATCGGAGGTAGCTCTGAAAGAGAATCATGACGATGCGAGTCGGCAACCCAAGCTGCTTACCAGTGGACACAAATGGCAGTGTTTAACCTTCGTAGCCAAATCGCAGAGTACGTCATCCAAAGGGAAAATAAGGAATTGGTTTTGTGATTTGCCGAATTCGAGAAATAATATTCTAAATTAAAATTAAATGACAACCATGAGTTGCTCAATCGACCAATTGTCGATATATTCTTTGGACAGAGAGTTATTGCTATTCGTATATAGATGTCGTGGCATAATTTATAATCTTCAATATACGCGAGCTTAAATTTGAAAATTCATTTAATATGTATGTCATTACAAAGAATAGGTCTAAGTTGTGTATGAAGTGTGGAGAAGAAGGTTATATTGCAAAGGGCTGCAATGAGCTAAAAGTCATGCTTGTATAGTGATAAAGCCATTAGAGAGAACAGACATTCCGCTGGTAGTTTGCAACCATAGAAGAGTTTAAAGACTTTTTGGATCGTCCCTAGTGACTCACGTAATCATAGCCATTTGTTGATTGCGAGCTCATACCCTAGGCCGTTGAATAGGGGAGTCGAGTTACTAATAATAGAGGTAAAGCTCTACTGGCAACATTTTCGCTAGGTCCGAAAGAAAATATGAATTACACAAATTTTAAGGGCAAGCCGAAGTCATATAAAATAGTTATGACAAGGTTCAAGAAACAGAATTAACATCGAACCATACGGCGAGGAAGAAGTAATTCTACCAGTGTTAATGGAGGAATATGTGGCAAAGTGCGAAATAACAAGGCTTCTGGTCATGATAAAATCACAAATGTAGCATTTAGGACTGCAATTTGTGCATATCCAGAGTGATTTGTTAGTTTGTATGATACTTGCCTGGAGAAACGATTATTCCTATGCTGTAGAAGGTTCAACGACTAGTTTACTTCTGCCGAAATGAACGAAGGCATCAAAAAATCCATCATCATACCACTCAATCCGCTTGCTGGATACGGCTGGTGTAAAGTATTAGAGAGGATCATTTGTGAAAGACGGAGGAAATTAAAAAAATGGGTCGTGCCTTAAAAGCAATATGGATGCAGTAAGGCACAACCTACGATTGACGCGATTGAACTTGAGGTAGAAACGGTAGAAACGTGCATGGAGCACGTGTTTTTTGAAAGTCTGCCCAAAGATCTGACTTATTTCGATCTGTGAGAGTCATTTGCACCAGCAAATATTTTTGACTGTGTGCTGGAGTCCAAGGAAACGTGGAAAATAGTATTTAGTATGACTGCTGATATTATGAAGAAACTAAGACACTTAGAGAGGATTAGGCAGGAACGCTAATAATTAAAAACGATTGCAGCTTGTGCTGAGCCTGTTTCGTGAAGTAATACTTCTAGGTAGTTCCACGAGGCCAAATTGCAAAGGAAATTGGGGGTTAAGACATTTACATTTCCCTACTGAAAACAAAACTTAAACGAATTTGATCGACTAGAGTTATATAGCAGTCTTTTAAACTTTACATCTTAAAAACTGTTTTAAAAATTTAACTGAGTTTTATATCACTCGGATTTGTTCGTCGAGCAGGCTGATACATCCAAAAAATAAGAATATAGGCTCCGAAAGTTTATATTACTTACTGTACTAAAACTCAATGCAATTTTTCTGTAATCTTTACTGTATTGTGCGTCTGTTACCATTAACTTATTGGAGTATTGATAACTCTCACATTTCCATCATAGGCTGCGGTCGAATAGTCGAGGTAAATCCTTTTTTTAACAGATAGTATACATGGTAAATTGAAGTACTAAAAAGTAGGTATTTTTAGAATAGGTAATTGGGGTTTGACTAATAAAGTTATTAAAAGTTATTAAAATTTGAAATTTGGCAACATTTAGAACAAAAATTATTAATTATGTGACATCTACGAACGAACACTGAAACTAAAAATTGTAATTGGATTTCAATACCAACAAATTATTTGGTATTGGGTGAATTCCAAATTGGAATTGGATATATGGTATTGTTAGTGTAATTTGGCAAATAAAATACTACTAAAGCCATTTTCGATTTGTTTTAGATATGACATTTTACAAAGTTTATTATTTTTATTATTATCCGTTTATTGGATGTAATTATATCAAGGAAATTTACTCAAATCAAGATATTTTACGCTACAAATGTATTTACCAAAGAATTCTGGTACTAAACAATTTACCTGACCATTTAACCTCACACATAGGCTGCGACCGAATAGTCAGGTAAATCGTTCTTTTACCAATTTTTTTATCAACAGTGTACAGGATAATTTGAAATACTGTACTAAAAATTTTAGGGATAATTTAGTAGTGCGTTTGATTTGTTAATTGGATTTTAATACACATACCCGTTTTCGATTTTGTAAAACTTAAGTTGGAAAATAATGTGGCTATGACATACATTGGCTATAGCCGAATAGTCAGGTAAATGGTACTTTTTACTATTTTTCAACAGTGTAAAGTGTAAATTCAAATACTGTACTAAATAACTGGGTAAATGAGTTCTTGTTGTTGTGCGTTTGACGTTTAATGTTTAAATTTTCTTAAACATAAGCTGTTTTCGATTCCGTAAAAAATATTTTTTTGTCAATTTTGCAATTTCTCTACACATTATTACTCTTATCATTATTAGTTTTCAATTTTTTAACAAACACAAAATTTTGATAACAAAACTATTTCACGTTTACCAGCGAAATTAACTCTTTAAACTAATATATTTTACCCTATCAGCCGATTTTGACAAATTTATTTAACAAAGAATTCGGACACTACTGGAGGTAAATGTGTACTAAAATTTCAATTTACTGTACTAAACGATTTACCTGACTATTCGGCTACCGCCATTATCTGCTAATTAATTTTGGTTAAGAATTTTCAAACACTTTTTATACCAAAAATTATCTGATATTTAATAATCAGTGTAAATAACACTTCAAACCTATATATTACACCCTTTAAGCGGGTTTTCACCAATTTATTTACCAAAAGACACTACTGAAGGTAAATATGTACTAAGATTGCAATTAACTGTACTAAACGATTTACCTCACTATTCAGCTAAAACCAATGCATGTAAATCCTGTACTAAAACTCATTGTAATCGCTGATCTTTTTCTTTACATTAGATAGGATAGTGCCCGTTTTTCTAATTTAATTAACACCTTCAAAGATTACCATCATTATGTGAAAATTAAGTTCTAAAACTCATTGGAACGGCTGATTGCTGTCTAAACTTTTGATATAAATTTAAACTTTATATAATTTTAGCTGAAACTTGTATACATATCCGTAATACGTCAGACAAGAAATTTTTACAATACTTGGAAACAATTTTTCGTTCGAAACATCACATAAATATTTTTCAATTAACTCTCGCACCACTATTACACTTCATTACACATTGTAAATCACTTAAAACGTATTTATATATAATGGTAACATATAGCAACAACAACATAATGCTAAATTAAACGCACATATTTTAGGAAAATAATTTATGTGAAAATGTATACAGGGAAAATGATACACACCTAGGAAAAATTAAAAACAACAACAAAAATTGTTTTTTTTTTTTTTTCTATTTATTCACTTCACTCTATAATTATTTTCAGTTTATTTATTAAAATAAATTATTTAACTTTTTTTTTTTTTTTATAAAACTATTATTTGATTAAGTGACACACGCAGCACACCTTTAAAGATTAATGCCAATTTTAATACTAGAATAGTACTACAGTAAATAAAAAATTATTAGTGAAAATTTCGAAAAAAAAATACAAAAAATATGATGGTCGTATTGTTTTAACTCTCTCTCCTCTAAAAACCATGACGATACTGTAGCTGACCACATCCGTTTTTTTTTTTTTTTTTTTGCTAGAACCATATACATATATTAAATAAATTCGATTGTGGTCTCAAAATTTATATACATACATACTACTGGGAGTAGTTTAACCGAAATACAAAAATACTATATGCGTGAAATCTACAATGGTCACAGCTATTCCATATAGAGACGCATCACGAACCTTAAGATAAAAATGATGAAAAGAGACAAGAAATAATTTGAAACTTCGGTATATAATGAAAAAAATTCATTTAAAATTCCCAATACACAAATTTTCGAATAAGGAAATAATTGTCAACGATGACATAGCTATGGGCAATGGTAATCGTTTTGTCTAAAAAACTAAATTGATCAATTTTTTTTTTACCGACCGTACATTTTAACGTTTTTTTTTTATGTAATCTTTACAAAAAAAAATATTTGGCTAATTAGCATAAAGTAATTAAAGTGCGATCCAAAACTATCATACAAGAAAAGTAAGATGGTGATTAGCTGAAATAAGGTATCGCATATTTGTGATCACTAAATTATGACACTAAAAAACTACATTGGTTAAGAATGTATGGTACATAGTACACATGTAGAGGTGAGGCTGGCGACGATGATAGAGAATAACTTGTATTTTTCTGGTGGTCGAATTTAATATGACTGCAAAAATTAGTAGCATTTTTTGTATGCTTTCGTAAACATAAATGAGTAGTTTTTCTCAACTCATATGTCCACTCAGAGTAAGAACCATCTACTTATAGAGGTTACCCCCTTATCTTGGTAGTTTTGTATCATCAAATCTATTACCAATCCTCCCAATTTGCTGTGATAATTCATAGTGTCCTGTGATGTAAACTTCATTATTCTGGAGTTATGGTTTTATTGAACATCATACCAAGAATTTCTACCCAAACTAAATACTGAGCTATCTATATACAGTGTGCCCCACCCAATATAAATTTTGGAAATATCTCACAAAATATGTGTCCTACAAAACAAAACGATCAAGGACAAAGTCCACAAGTAGACAACAATTGTCCAAGGGGGACACAATTTTTATTAAATAGGAACTCTACTTTTTTATGGCGGAAAATATATTCTACATTAAAAATAGGTAAACTTTTACTTCAAAATATGTTACAGTGATAAAATATAGTCAAGTTTTGTAAAAAACACTAAATTTTTTAGTTTTTTTTAAATTTTGACATAATAGAAATAAGCTCAAAAATCGACTAATGTCGATTTCAATTCGTTTATTCCTCTCTTTATAAAAGCATTTTTTGCTTTCGAAAAATTCGATACGCGACGAATATTCTTACTATGAAAAAAATCGAAATGTCAAATTTTATTAATTTTAATAATATTTAAAAATGTGTTCATATTTAAAAAAAAAAACTTAAAGTTGTCTAATTTATCAATTACCGAGCAGTCGGATTTTAACGTCACATTTTCGTAATCGAATTATGTTTCGCATTTTTCGTTTTTGATCGAGTAATACCCCTACTTTGCATACCAAAAAATACTTTGTATTTTATGACACTGTTTTTGATTCGACTTATAATTTCATGTGGCCTTTATCTCTAAAACGTCAGAAAACTTAAATATACGTATTAAACAGTGCAGGGCAATTTTTTACATTCGCTTAATGGAAAATATGAGTGTACTTGACCAGAGAAATCAACATAACATAAATCAATTTTTTTTTCAGGGTAGGCATTGCAAAATCGGCATTTGTTTAATTTAAGTTTTTTGACACATTGAAAAACGAAAAGTGTGTAAACAAAATTTAAAACTAAAATCGGTACAAACTATAGCAGATTCTAGAATATATTGTGTTTTGGTGAATAAAATTGCAGCGTTACCAGTTTCATTAACAGTTATTAATGTTTTAACTGTTATTTTATAATTTATTACAAGAAAATTAAAATGGACCCCTTAATAAACAACAGCGCAACGTGTCATAGCCGCTATACTTTCCAAGCAAATTGCCATTATAATGAAAGTCTCTGGATACAAGCTCGACGTGCTTTGGGCGCTACAACGCAATTGATTATGTTTATCAACGCAGTTGCAAATCGTTGAATTGTATTAAGGAGCGACCATAAGACAAATTGTTTAATAACATGCTGTTAATAACGAAAACATCCAAAGCCTTTGAGATTATAGGCAGAAATATTTTTACAATCTCCGTTATCTGATTTATAAATCACGAATTGTCATAATTTTCGCTATGATATATACGCTCATACAATAGTTCCATGTATTTTGCTTTAATGGATGCAAAAATAGTATAAATACTCCGGAAACATACCAGATTATGTGTTCAAAGTTCATATTCAATGAATTGTACTTCAAATTTAAATCCGCTAGAGGGGAATTTAAAAGGTTTGCTCAATTTTAAGTAATGGTATAGTCATGGAAACACGTGTCAATTTACTAGAAAATCAACTATGTATTCCTGTTGTTATAAGTAATTTGTCCGTTCTTATAGCCGAAAATAATTGTCAACGATGACATAGCTATGGGCAATGGTAATCGTTTTGTCTAAAAAACTAAATTGATCAATTTTTTTTTTACCGACCGTACATTTTAACGTTTTTTTTTTATGTAATCTTTACAAAAAAAAATATTTGGCTAATTAGCATAAAGTAATTAAAGTGCGATCCAAAACTATCATACAAGAAAAGTAAGATGGTGATTAGCTGAAATAAGGTATCGCATATTTGTGATCACTAAATTATGACACTAAAAAACTACATTGGTTAAGAATGTATGGTACATAGTACACATGTAGAGGTGAGGCTGGCGACGATGATAGAGAATAACTTGTATTTTTCTGGTGGTCGAATTTAATATGACTGCAAAAATTAGTAGCATTTTTTGTATGCTTTCGTAAACATAAATGAGTAGTTTTTCTCAACTCATATGTCCACTCAGAGTAAGAACCATCTACTTATAGAGGTTACCCCCTTATCTTGGTAGTTTTGTATCATCAAATCTATTACCAATCCTCCCAATTTGCTGTGATAATTCATAGTGTCCTGTGATGTAAACTTCATTATTCTGGAGTTATGGTTTTATTGAACATCATACCAAGAATTTCTACCCAAACTAAATACTGAGCTATCTATATACAGTGTGCCCCACCCAATATAAATTTTGGAAATATCTCACAAAATATGTGTCCTACAAAACAAAACGATCAAGGACAAAGTCCACAAGTAGACAACAATTGTCCAAGGGGGACACAATTTTTATTAAATAGGAACTCTACTTTTTTATGGCGGAAAATATATTCTACATTAAAAATAGGTAAACTTTTACTTCAAAATATGTTACAGTGATAAAATATAGTCAAGTTTTGTAAAAAACACTAAATTTTTTAGTTTTTTTTAAATTTTGACATAATAGAAATAAGCTCAAAAATCGACTAATGTCGATTTCAATTCGTTTATTCCTCTCTTTATAAAAGCATTTTTTGCTTTCGAAAAATTCGATACGCGACGAATATTCTTACTATGAAAAAAATCGAAATGTCAAATTTTATTAATTTTAATAATATTTAAAAATGTGTTCATATTTAAAAAAAAAAACTTAAAGTTGTCTAATTTATCAATTACCGAGCAGTCGGATTTTAACGTCACATTTTCGTAATCGAATTATGTTTCGCATTTTTCGTTTTTGATCGAGTAATACCCCTACTTTGCATACCAAAAAATACTTTGTATTTTATGACACTGTTTTTGATTCGACTTATAATTTCATGTGGCCTTTATCTCTAAAACGTCAGAAAACTTAAATATACGTATTAAACAGTGCAGGGCAATTTTTTACATTCGCTTAATGGAAAATATGAGTGTACTTGACCAGAGAAATCAACATAACATAAATCAATTTTTTTTTCAGGGTAGGCATTGCAAAATCGGCATTTGTTTAATTTAAGTTTTTTGACACATTGAAAAACGAAAAGTGTGTAAACAAAATTTAAAACTAAAATCGGTACAAACTATAGCAGATTCTAGAATATATTGTGTTTTGGTGAATAAAATTGCAGCGTTACCAGTTTCATTAACAGTTATTAATGTTTTAACTGTTATTTTATAATTTATTACAAGAAAATTAAAATGGACCCCTTAATAAACAACAGCGCAACGTGTCATAGCCGCTATACTTTCCAAGCAAATTGCCATTATAATGAAAGTCTCTGGATACAAGCTCGACGTGCTTTGGGCGCTACAACGCAATTGATTATGTTTATCAACGCAGTTGCAAATCGTTGAATTGTATTAAGGAGCGACCATAAGACAAATTGTTTAATAACATGCTGTTAATAACGAAAACATCCAAAGCCTTTGAGATTATAGGCAGAAATATTTTTACAATCTCCGTTATCTGATTTATAAATCACGAATTGTCATAATTTTCGCTATGATATATACGCTCATACAATAGTTCCATGTATTTTGCTTTAATGGATGCAAAAATAGTATAAATACTCCGGAAACATACCAGATTATGTGTTCAAAGTTCATATTCAATGAATTGTACTTCAAATTTAAATCCGCTAGAGGGGAATTTAAAAGGTTTGCTCAATTTTAAGTAATGGTATAGTCATGGAAACACGTGTCAATTTACTAGAAAATCAACTATGTATTCCTGTTGTTATAAGTAATTTGTCCGTTCTTATAGCCGAGACACCGAATAACGAGTATGAGAAAAACTATGGCAGGACTATATATCTGTTTAATACCCTGAATCTGAAGTATCGGAAATATGACCACGTCATTTTGACGTCTGATTATGTCAATATAAAAAATTATATGGTTTAAGGTTAAAAAATTATGTCATCTTACATCTATTAAATAGTTATAGCCACTATTTTTAGTATACCGTTATTTTCGTAAAATCTGTAACATACAATCTTAAATATTAATAAATCAACGAGTTTGTGGCACAGTAGCAAAACTTGCGAGAGACTATAAATTAAAATCGTTGATAATTTATGTTCAAATAACGTGAATATGCGCGATTTTTTTTATTTTTTTTATTTATAACGATTTCATTGATAAGATTGGCCAAATGATCAACAATCTAGTATATATTGTCGATAAGCGATTACAGATTACAATGTGGTCGTTATAAGATAAAATTTCGTTGGCTTAAAATATACAAACGTATAAAAGATAAGGCAAACCGTGTGGGTTTATAAAAGTGTATGCGTATACGCATGTTTGGATTTCAATTTTTCATTATGAATGAACCCACAAAGGTGACATGTGTCAATTTTAAAAATGAATTTATCACTAAATGCAAATCGTGAGATCGTTGTCCTAGTTCGGTTTATCGTAAAGCTATCACCCGCATATCATTTTTAATGATGGATTTGACTTCATCAAATCAAAGTCAAACATTGCCATTTAACATTATCATTTGATGATACCAGTTGTTCGCACAAGCGTATGCTGCAAAATTTTATTTCCAAATTGGATATAGTGGAAACAATTTGGACTATGCGTCCCAAAATACGGACAAGGCAAGGTAAAAAAAGGGACACAAAGGATGTAATAAATTATTGGACATGGTAAAATTGTTATCTTTCATAAAGTTAAAGACAAATTCAATCAAGCCTCATTGTACTGACCTAAATCAATATTTTGCTGTGGCAAAAAAGTGAATCCAGCTCCCAAAATCGCAATTTCCTAAACCCTTAGAAAATTATAGCAAAAGGTTGGACTTCAAAACGAATTTATGGCCATGGTGATTGATGATGTAGATTTAAAAGATGTGCAGTGGTTTCACTTTCAGCTAGGAGTACTTAATTCACTTGGCAGCAAGGGTGTGGGCAGCAAGTGGGAGTATTATATTTACAAGCAAAAATATACCGACATGGTAAGGATTTTGTTCATTTTTGGATATACTTGCCTCTACTCCTGCCGAGTTCCCGTATTCGACGTTGGTGTCATAGAAACAGGCACTCCATTCAATTATTTTTGTAGGCTCATTATTGTGGCCAAATTTGATATAGCAGAGGAATAATTATCATCACAATTATTCTTTTTAAAGCCACTGATGTCCAAAGTTTGTCCAATAACTACATCCAATTCCATCATAGGAGTTTCCCAGATGTACTGAATCGACACCTCCTAATATTAAAAGAAACCAAATGTGGATGTCCACATCATTCATGGCCTCAATTTGCCAAAACCATTCCCACAGATGTTGCCTTCTTCGCTTTTACTGGATAATTTAGACAACATGGAAAAATTGAAGCAGTCTTATTGGGAAATCGAAACATATCCTGTTGCAGGTTTGGAAATAAGTCGAAAAAGAGAGCAACCTATTCGGAATTTATTTGAGAGTACAAGATGCTGTGGCACATGGAGGTCGTCAACGATTTTAATGCCACATCACGAAATATAGCAGGTTGACCACAAAATTGAGAGATGTTTTTGACAACTCATATGCAAGACTTCATCATAATTTTCGTTGAATGACGTGATTTTTGAATGACCAAAAATTCAAGAAGATCTCTTCATGGTTCTTTTGCGCTTGAGGTTGTTTCAGTATGCTTTAACTGGCGATATTCAAAAGATGTATCACCAAATTCATCCTGCTGAAGTGAAATCACGAAATTG
Source organism: Tipula confusa (assembly GCA_963556175.1). Taxonomy (NCBI): domain Eukaryota; kingdom Metazoa; phylum Arthropoda; class Insecta; order Diptera; family Tipulidae; genus Tipula; species Tipula confusa. The sequence goes on along the minus strand of OY744476.1, from coordinate 12,839,059 downwards.
CTGAACGCGGAAGGCTTTTCACTATCTAAATGCTGTTCCAATGAAAAGGTGATCATTCTAACTATTGACACCCAGCATCGAGACAAGTACCTCAAAATCGACGACCATGATGTAAAGGCCTAATTTGGCAACCAACAAGAGATGTTTTTCAGTATTCCTCAAAGAATACTTCGATTTCATCAGCATATTAATTGCCCGATTCTTTAATCTGTCTGTGCTGGTAAAATAAGGAGCAGCATAGTTGAAAAACATTTGTTGCTCATCGTATGGCCAAAATTAAACAAATATCTAAAACTGTGTGAAATGAACCCTGCAGACATCGTCAGTCGTGATTCTATTCCGAGCGTGCTTTCAAATTCTAGTATATGGTTGAACTGCCCTGAGTTCCTGTACCAAAATGAGAAAAATTGCCCCCTCCGCTCACCAGTCAATTGAGGATGAGAATGAGCGACGCAGTTTAAAAATTTTCCTATTCGGAAATCCCATTTAAGATATTTCGACTCTTTGTACTCGACAAAGCTTTGTTTTGGCGTTTTATTAAAGAGTCCCGCACTCCTATGCTGTATTGATTAGAGTATCGATTCTTGCTTATCCTCCAACGTGCAGTTTTTTTCTGAGTACAGGAAGCTGTTAAATAATGTCAAAAAGTTTGATACCGTTTATTGACGATCAGAACCTTGTTTGAGTCGGAAGAACAATTAAGAAGGCTGATCTCGTTTTTCCAATTCAATAATCTAATATTTTCATTGTTACAGGACTTTGTATTCGGGTACAAAGACCGTTCTTACGACTATCCGTTCACGATTTTGGAATTCAAATGGTTTTGTTGCGTATCACAGTATTATTCGAAAGTGTGTTTGGTGGTTTTGAAAGCGCCCTAAAATACTGGTGCAATTTATGGGTAATTTACCGAAGGATCACCTTGATTTTAAGGCCTTCTAAGCCATCTACATATAACCTTGTTCGTGTTCATGATTATACCAAAGAGGATCATTTGGAGTTGTTATTCTATTTTTCGGAGGCATTTGAACGCGCAATTTATCATTTCATCGCCGATCGAGGCATGGTAACTAAGATTTATTCGGATAACACAAAAAATTTCATGGGGGCTTTAAATCAATTGAAGGAAGTACATAATATGCTAACAAACGGCACAAATATCATACAATAAGCTTGTGCCAGTACTTGCGTGGAGTGGATCCTTAAACCTCTAGAGCTATTAAGTTTGTATTTAATGCCCATAGTTTCTGCAGATTCGGACGATCTTGATTGAACCGTTGGCTCCCGGTCAATTTATTTATGACGGATCGCCAAAAACACTCCCGAAATTGCCACTGAATATTCCGGTCAATGGTATCAAATTGCAACAGCATGTCACATGGACCGACCGACAATTCTGGCTATGCTTCTATAAGAATATTTCAAAAATATATTTAACCGTTACTAATTCGTCGATTTTTTTTAGCTCATTTGGACTTTCTTTACGAATCATAAGTACGCCCCGACCAAAACAGGTCATCCTACTAAACTATACATCATTTTTAGAACGTATAAACTTCCCCACTATTCAATATAATTAATTAGACGAAACCGAAACTGTGGTCTATAAAATGCTATCTACAGATTAGTTTAATATCTTTAATCTAAAATCATTCTAATCTTAGCAAAAAAAACATGAAAATTAAATAAAATTGTGGTCAACATTTCTAGGAAAATCTAGTATAATATATTATATTATACTGATAAAGATAATATATGTGTTTACTAAAACTTACAATTTTTTGTCAGCCATTAATCCGTCGGTCGTTACACTAGTACTGAGTCGAAGAAATTTCCTCGTTACAAAACGATAGGCAGAAACTCATTTGATTTACCTAGAAATAAAAAAGAAAAGGTTAAATAAAATTCGTCATATATTTTTCCGATTTCGTTCTAGATTAGTATATAGATGTATCTATAAATTTAATAATGAAAAGCCACCTTCAATAAACAATTGAACAATTTAAGATGTAAATACCCCTTACAAAATAAAAATTTATCTTGTGCACTTTAATACCTCGTGAAAAACAAGATAATCTTTTTCTTTCCACTTTAGAAAAAAAATGCATTCATTCAACAAAATTGAAAACGAACAGTCCTTCAGAAACACACTCAACTCAATTTAATGGGAAACAATAAATTCTCATTAGTTCAAATTATAAGGACTATTATACAAAATAAATAAATAAATAATGCAAATATTATTGAAGAAAGCAAACTACATTCAACACTATATCGAGACATAATTTGTTTGACCTAATTACTATTACATTGTAAATAGTATTACTAATCTTATTTTTATTTAAGATTAATTAAAAACTTCATCGTATTTATTTTTCAACTATATATTCTTACATTGAGTTGAATGAAAAATGTTTTATTTGCTATTGGTAAGAGGTTTGGGTAACTGATATATGTATTTTAGATGAATTGAGGTAAAGAGAAATGTAATCATCATTCACAATGTCGATATAGGGAAAATCTACAATCTTGAGTACTACCCCAATATAGAAAAATACATTCATGTGAATAATTTTACGGGAATATAATTTATTTTAGAGCCTATATAGGGTCAGTATCAAATGTAACTGTGGGATGTATTAAACACTTCATTGTCAGAAGCACCCGCAAGGTATTCTAAGTAAAGTTGTTTCACATTCGCAAGAAGAACAAATTATTATTCTTAAATCCACTAAAATATCGTGCAAATGCCGGAACTATAGTTTTGTGTGTATTGAAATGTATATTAGATTTTTTTTAAATTACAATAACGTTTTTTGTAAGTTTAACGGTTATTTTATTTAATTTTGGTGTTAAATAATTTTTTTAAATCTTTATTATATATTTCAGAAATATTTTATATATTATATAATATAATTATGGGAACAGCTCAGAACTGGACATTTTAAAACTTGATATTTCAAAATAGGATTTGACAAAACGAGATAAGGTACAAAAGTGGATATTTCAAAATTGGATAATTCAAAACGAGATAAGGTACAAAAAGAGATATGGTACAACACTGGATATTTCAAAACAGGATATTTCGACATGTGATTTAAACTTAAAATGATTTTTTAGGAAAGTTCTGGAATATGGTCAGTTAGGAAGGAACTCGGTGACTTTTTAACCGATTTTGATGAAATTCGATATGTAAAATGAAAATGTGGTTTTAAAATGATTTTTTGGAAAAGTTCTAGAATATGGTCAGTTAGGAAGGAAATCGGCGACTTCTCAACCGATCATGATGAAATTCGATATGTAAGATGAAAATAGGATTTTAAAATGATTTGTTGGGAAAGTTCTGGAATAAGGCCAGTAAGGTTCCATACTTGAATATTTCTTAGGAGAGAAATAGAATTTTCCTTCACTTAATGTTTTTTTTTCGTTAATTGTATAATTAAATTTGATTTTAAAACCTTTTTAGGAAAACCTCTGGAATATGGCCAGTAAGGTTTCATACTTGAATAATTTTAAGCAGAGAGATAGAATTTTCCTTCACTTAGTGTTTTGTTTTTAATTGCTGCTTTTCTCATCTTATTAAAATAATCATTGACTTGATCGAGTTTACTGTCAGTAAAATTTATCTTCATCTATTTTTTATTAAAAATTTACTAACTATTGGCCGCCATGGTGTCTGTAACCGAGTCGATCTCAATAATTTAACTAATATCCTACCTTATTCTTCCAAGTTTATGTAAAACGGGGGTACGGCGGGCCCAGCCATATATCCGAGAGATCCTGCTTAATACTTGGTCGTATAGTCTAAATCAATCGATCAATAAAAAAAATTTAGAAATATAGTATTACCCTGAAGTTAAATGGGGAAGTTGAATGAACAGGTAAATCCGGGTGTTATTAACATGTAAAAGTACTAATACAGCATATACCTAAATTTTAATTTTTGTCTCATGTGCTGATACAGCATATACTTATATTTTTACTGTTTTTTATGATACCATAATTTGTTATAAATTATGATATAAATAAATTATTATTTGTTATAAATTAAGTGGACCTGCTCCGACCGACAGTATGCGCACTAATCTGTAAACATTAAAGGCCCACACTATTGAATAGCATTACATTCTTTCAAATAAAAATAAAAAATAAGAACCGGTAGTGAAACTACTGTCGCACCAACAAATTTAGCTAATAAACTCTTGTGTCAACTAGCAAATAATGAAAAGGAAAAATATCTAATCGTTTTAACAATTACATTCTTTTATCAGGAGCAGATACATTAAGTCAGGCAATGGAAGTTCAATTCCAGCTCACACAACTCCTAAAGGCAGGAAGATTTCATCTCAGAAAATTAGCTAGTAACAACAAAGAATTCCCATAAATAACGATGAAACAGTAAAAATGCTTGGAATTACAGGAATCCAAAAATGGACATGTTTGAGTTCAAGATTAGATCATCAAAACAAATCGAAGAGCCAATATACTAGCCAAAGTAGCAAATTGTTCGACCCACTATGATGGTTTGCACCGATAATCATCCGAACAAAATAAGTAATGCAGAATTTTTGGATAGCTAGTGTTGATTGGGATAAAAAACCGAGTATCGAAGCTACAATTCACAGAAAGTCTTGCTGAAATTGGAAACATAATTATATCTCGTTGGATAGAACATAAACAACAAGGAAAGCAAGAGTTCCATGGTTTTAGCGATGCGCCAGAAAAGACATTTGCACCAGTAGTATACTTTAAAAGAACAAATGCACAAGACACTCCGGTAGTTTATCTAGAAGCGGCCAACACCAAAGTCACTCGTTTCCAATACGGAAATTATGTGGTGCGCTAATATACTACCAAATCTATTAAAAACCGTTCAAGAAGCATTAAAGTTGGAATATGCAGATAAATGTATGCATGGACCGATTCGATGATCACGCTTGGGTGAATAAAGGGAAATCCTAAAAAATATAAAACCTTTGTAGTAAATTGGATCTCTGAAATTCGGATCTCTGAAATCAGTGGCATTACGTAAAATCGAGTAACAACCCTGCCGATTTAGCCTCACGTGGAATGAATGATCGACAATTGCGGATCAATCAACTTTGGTGCGAAGGACCCACCAAAAAGACGGTGGTTATAAAATAACAAATATACGCTAACATTTGAACCAACTGAAGAAGCAGCAAATGAAGATTTAAAGCCAGTATGCTTACTCTCCAACATGGCTCTCCAACAGCAACACAGGGGTCAGAATTTACTGCAGATATCAAATATCTAAAAAAAAACTCAAACAAAACTAGAAGCTGTAATAAATTATGATCATTTAGTCCGTTTATTGACAAAAGTGATCTACGAAGGGTTAGCGGTAAATGACAAAAATCCCAACTTACGTATGGAGATAAATATCAACTGATTTTGCCTAAAAATCATATTTTTTCGGCGGAATTTGGGAATCTAGCGTCAAACTAACCAAAAATTATTTAAAAAAAGGTCAGCGGTGAAACAACATTGACTTATGAAGAATTCAGCCCTAACACCAGGCCACTTCTAAATCGGGAGAATAGTAATTTCATCTCCTTACTGAGTCAGACAAAGTAAACTCCACAGTAATCCAAAGATGGAATCTACTTTTGAAAATGACCCGGAAATTTTAGAAAATTTGGTCTAAGGATTACTTAACAAATTTACAACAAATATCCAAGTGGATATTACTGAGATCCACCTATGAGATTGGGCGGTTAGTGCTAATCAGAGATTAAAAGCTTAAAAGTGTCGGTAACCGGATCGTATTATTTCTAAACATATACATCAATGTTTGTGGGTTAGCGGACGTATACCTATATATGAACAAATGCATGAGTATCTGTGTTAGTATGTATATGTACGTACTCGGTCGTAGCGAACTTAAGTAGTATGGCACTCCAGTCTTGATTTTTTCTTGGTTCAATTTTAACACTCCATGCTAACATCCATGCACAAGAAACAAAAAGGGAAACTTTAGTAAGTTGATGGATTGGAAAAATTTTGCAACTAACCTTTACGTAAAAGTTACAGCTAATCTGGATTTGACGTTAAAAATTATTTGAGGGAGTACTACTGTATACAGGTACTGACGAGGGTTATCAAAAGTTTAAAATTATCTTCACTCATTCTGGTAGCCATTTAAAAGTGTTCTGCATCATTTTGTCTTATTCGTAGAAACCCTCTGCTGGTAGAAAAACCCCGTGTTGATCTCGGCTTAAATTAACTTTTCTCAACCACCAACACCTATACGATAGACATACAATTGTTTGGTAATATTCATAGCTCAAATGTACAATATTTCGGTAGCTGTGTTCAGGCTTGTGAAACTAATGTCGATTTGGAATCTTTATTCGATTTAGTTGGTGACACCTAGTTTTTTAAAATTTATAGCAAAGGTGGTCATGATATTTGAAGTTTCATGTTTTATTTTTTTTTTAATCAGTTTCAAACAATTTTTTCAACCAATTGTATAGCTCAAATCAGTCATGTGACTTCTTAAGAAAATTTTCATACGAGGTGGTTTAATTTTATATTTTTGCTTAAACGAACATCGAGTAAAAGAGGATGCATAATAAAAATAAAAAGAGAAAGATATAAAGACAAGCCAAATGCACAGAAAAAATTAATATAGATAATTAATATATATTATTTTTTCTGTGCCAAATGTTTTGATGAAAAATATTGTTTGACGCGGATCTAATATGTCTATTAACAAATATATAATATATTGAATATTTTATTGCAGTTAATTGTATATTAATTAGCAAATCACTGCAAAATCATCACCAAGGTAATCCTCCTTAAATCATTGTATCCTCTCATTAACAAAAAGAGCAAAATGGGCTTAAATAAAAAAATGTTGTTGTATAAGCCATCATATTACCTATCATAGTGTATAGAACAGACTGCTATGATTATAATATTATAAATAAATCAAACAATAAATTTGACAGTATTTTCATACGAATTAAAATAACCATAAAATATTTAAAAATAAATTGTACGACCAAATAGCTTGGATAAATATTGAGAATTTAAGAATTTTACAAGAATGAATAAAAATAAAGGCAAGCAAAACTATATTTATTTAATTTAATACTATATTTAATAGTTTTTTGAATAATTAATTTTAATAAATTTTATATTGGTAAGAAATAGTTTTGCATACATGTATAGTGAACAAAAATTGAAATGTAAATTTTGTGTACCATTATAATCCTATATAATATCATGACATGTATAATTGAGAAAATTACTTAAAAAACCTATAATACGAATAAATATTTTGCTAGACCTGCCTGAAACATTTTCTTCCATTTACATCATGTTTTTATATCTGTTTATGTTTTATGTGGCCAACATATACATAAATATTTTTTATTATAAATTATTTTTATATTAAATTGTGGTTTTTTGATAAATGCAATTTTATGTTATTACATTTTTCATACTATGGTAGTTTAACAATTTTCATTTTTTTAAATTTATTAAAATAAATAAAAATTATTATGGGGAAATGTAATTTTACCACATAGAGTTTATAGCATATAAAGTATAAAATACGATATGCAAATAATAAACGTATATGTTTATGAAAATATTATTGCATATTATTATTATTTATGTTATAGCATACGTAATACTCGTATGTAACATATATACATACAACAATAATGAAAACAAATTAAATCTCATACTATAATTAAATTACAAAATTGCCGTACTATTTGATGAAACTTTAAATTTGGATTCAAAATTGTAAAGCTGCTCCATAAGACTGAACAAAGCAACAATTTACCATGAAAACAGCGAATAGTTAATTTTTTAAGTAAAAATCTCCCAAAAAAGAAGCTGCAACGGTTAAAACACATAAAAGTTTGACAGATTTCTTCTATAAACACAAAAAACGGCTACAACTGATTAATAGACGACCGAAAAATTAGAAAAATGTAGCGTGATGGAATAATAGAGCTGCAATAATTCATCAGTAATCCTTGTTCAAAACAAAGATGAGTTGGCGAGGTGACTACCTCCATATAAAAAATTACGTAACTCGAAAAGAAATGCTAATGGTGGTTAGACTCTGTCATAAGTACATATCAGTGTGGATTTCTTGCAAAGAAAAGTTAACTAGCTCCTTTAATTAAAAAAGACAAGTGATAAGTAATACGGATACATTTACAGATGTAAAACTGGACACGCTTCTGTTTCTGTTTCCGAAATATTTTCGGATCCAGTTCCAGTTCTGTTTCCGAAACATTTTCAGGTCTAGTTCCAGTTCCGTTTTAAGTCCATTTTCAGAACCAAATCCAGAACATGTTTCCAGAAATTTTACGGATCTTGTTCAAGTTTTATTTTAAGATCCAAATTTAGTTCCGGAACCGGATCCATTTACAAAACTAAATCTGGAACCTTCACGGATCTTGTTCGAGTTCCATTTTAAGTTCCGGATTTCGTTTCTGGAACCGGATCTATTTTTGGGGTTCAAAATGTTTTTTTTCGGAACTGAATCTCGAAATCCGGAACAGGAGTGACAAATGTCACAAATCTACACATGTGACAAATGTGACTAAAGTGACTAAAACGACTAAAGTAATTAAAATGACAAATGTAACTAAAGTGACCAAAGTGACAAATGTGACAAATATGATGAATGTGACAAATGTGACAAATGTGATAACTGATATTAAAATTGTACCCAAATTCAAAACAGGAGCCAGATTACAAGCGACAAGAGAAATGTGAAAACTGAATAGTGACAAGTGACAAATGTTTCCGGAACATTTACAGATCTTGTTCAAGTTCTATTTTAAGGTCCAAATTTAGTTCCGCAACCGGATCCATTTACGGAACTAAATCAAAATGTGAGACAAATGTGACAAACGTGACTAAAGTGATTTAAATGACAAATATGACTAAAGTGACAATGTGACAAATGTGACAAATGTGACAAATGTGACAAATGTGACAAATGTGACAAATGTGACAAATGTGACAAATGTGACAAATGTGACAAATGTGACAAATGTGACAAATGTGACAAATGTGACAAATGTGACAAATGTGACAAATGTGACAAATGTGACAAATGTGACAAATGTGATAAATGTGACAAATGTGACAAATGTGACAAATGTGACAAATGTGACAAATGTGACAAATGTGACAAATGTGACAAATGTGACAAATGTGACAAATGTGACAAGTGACAAGTGGTAACTGGTAAGTGACACACCTGTCACTTGGTTTGAATATTTTAGGTTGCCCTAGTGATAAGTAATGAAGTTTAAAAATAATTTTAAAAAGTAAAACTAAAAGTAATAATAGTTAAAATCAAAGCCGTATTCACGTAGTTCATACTATAGGGTAACATTTGAGATTTCAAAATTAAAACGTTTTAGCTAATCAAACAATTTAAATGCACAAAAGACACGCTCACAATGATGATTGTATTTTTTAATATGGTATATCTACGTATGGGGATAACGAACATGCATGCTTCCTAAAAGAGATTTAAGACGGCTTTGGTTAAAATAAAAAATAGTTAAAGGTATTAAATTGAGTTTCATATTAGAAATACTAAGTTTAACGAATATTCAAGCGTTTCAGTTGCAAATCCGTAACGATATTAAGTCGTTGGTTACAGCATTACACAAAATAATATGTTCAAGGAAAATACTGCCAAAGTTATATATTTTATTAAAATATTTATTAGTATCAAAAACTAATAGAATACATAAACGAATCTACATCTCATAAATAAATAATATTAACAATACTTCTAAATTTAATTTTACATCGCAGCCAAAACATCACCTTACATAGTTACTAAACTAATTTTAACTCCTAAACAAATTCATAATTAAAAAACTTTGCAAAACTTCCGTACAGGAATGAACACCACTTTCCCATATATACCCAAAAAAAAACATATTACATTTCACATACCTTAAAAAAATCCATTATTCATAAAAATGAAAATTTAAATAAATTTGTAAATTTATTTTGTTAGAATTTTATAATGCTGCCGGTACATAATACAACAAAAAGATAAGCATTAGGAATTTTTAAAATCTCTCCTTTTTCAAAAAATGGTTGTTATGAGTAAAAAAGAATTTTATTTTTTATTGAAATATACTCATCATATAAATAGAGATTTTCCAATGGAATGGATAATGATTTTTCAATTAGATTATGCATCATTAATTGTTGTTGTTGTTATATTTTGTTAAAATATTAAATTTCGGTATGGTTTTAAATATTATATTGACTAAACCAACGAAATTTATGTATATTTGTGCGATGGAGATCGAAAAATTAATTAAATAAATGTATAGATGGGTGGATGCATCAATACAAAGGGTGATTTAACTTCAAATTCTAATTTTTTTTTAATGTTATCGAAAATAGTAAGTATTTCATTACAATGTGACTCGTCACTATGAGTTTAGTAATATCTTTAATCCATATGTGAAAATAATACTTACCAAAAAAATGTAAGGTTACAAATAACAATTTGAACCTGAACAATTCTATTAATCGCATCAATAAATTGCTAACATTTGTATAGTCTGTGTACATGCACTCGTCGAATTTAGCCCACTTCTAATACAAATTTTCATTTTATAGTAGATTGGATCATCTAGCCAAAAATTGACAGACAAAATATATCTGAGACCGACTCGCCTACGCAAACCAAATAAACAAGTTAACCACGTGTTGATTTAAGAATTAATTAAAAAAAATAATGTACAGACTATAATTAATAAATGTAGCAAAAAATAAACTGTCATATTTACAATTTACCACAAAATAACAATTTAAAATTTATGAAAACATAATTTACCCACTTTCTGATCACTTGACTCGAATTTTCATTTTCTTATTATCTATGACAACTAGACACACTAGTTTAAAATTAAACCAATAAGCCTTCTAGACCTATAAACAGATTAACAACATTGTCAAAACATTCTAGTGATAAAATAGTTTAACTAATCGGATCCGACAACGATTAATAGCATAATAAAATAATATTGCAAACGGTGGTCTAATTTATAAATATTATAGGGTTCAGACATTTGACAACATAAATTATTATACGAGGTAATATACTTAATCAAATTCGAACCTGGGCAAATGGCCAAAATTTCACTTTACAAATTTATAAATATTTTTATTTTTATTTTTTTACTACCGCATAATCACAAAATATGATTAGAATTTGGCCATATTCCAAAATATGTATTTACATAATTTTAATCGGTTTAATCAAACTTATATGGTTTAAGGTCTGCTATTTTCTAATGAAAAAAAATTACTGTCAATTGTTAGATTTACACAAAACGTATAATGGCTAATTACCTATATAGTTGGGATTCTAAACAAACATAAAACATTACCGTTTATGTTTGTAAAAATGATAATTTATAAATTTAGGTGTGCTTATAAATTTCTAAAACAATCATTTGCATTTCCATAAGTATCGTACAAACCCAAAAAATAAAAAAATAAAAAACACGAAACGATATATTAAATCCACCTCATACGACATACACACACAATCTGACAAAATTCGTATTCCAAAACTATATACATGCGACATATGTAATTTAACCAACAAATTATTATATCTCCATGATCAGTTGACAGTAATTGATATTTAATAGCGGCATGTCAATAATATCACACATTTTACACTAAATACCTTTTTACATCGCACTTCGGTGTATAACACACCGCAACACTTCACAAAATTATCGCACTATACACATTTTAAAACATTTTTATTTTCGTTTTAACATCTCCGTTGAGATTTGAACAATTTTTTTTTTTTTTTGGTGGTGGTATGTGCAATGATAATATTATGTATTCTTGTGATTACAGACAATAAAAAAATAAAGTCGAGAAAATTAATTTAATTAAAAAAAATAAAAATACAAAACATTATAACAACATAACTAGTCGAGTAAAGCCGAGATCGTATACAAAAATAAAAAAATAAAAATGAAAATTCAAAAACACATTTTCTTTGTGGTACGAGTGAAAATAAAAGTGCGTGTTTACGTCACCGTTTAAGAGTTTTATTAGCAATATAAAAAAAAAATAATTGGATGATAAAAAGAAAATTCGTCTATTCTTGAAATATATAAATAAAATACAGATTTAATTTTTTTTTTTTCTTGGCGTATTTATGATCAGCATTATGGTGGTGTATATATTTGAGCAATTAAATATTTAATTTATTTATAATTTAATTTTTCCGATTATTAATCAGTTTTCTTTATACTATTGTGATTATTTCTTTCTTATTCTGGTTTTCTATCATTTATGAGATGAAAAAAAAAAAAAAAAACACTTGGCCATGAAAATTTGCCATGGAAAAAACATTTCGAATATTTTTGTGTACTTCAAAATGTCATCATGAAATATGATTTATTATAGAGTTTGAAAGATTTATCAGAATGATCCTGAATGTTAAGGTTAATACAAGTCGATACATTAACATTTTAAGGAACCGTCTACAATTTGAAAATTTTGTGTTGTAAGTTATTCCATAAGAAAGTTGGAGAGTAAGTATTTCTCTACTTAGAATCCTCAAGATCAATTGTCGACGTATGCTGAGTGCTTAATGTCAACAATCTCCTTTAAATTGTTATATTTAATAACGCCTATGGAAAAGTCAATCAAGATTAGATTAGTCAAATGCACCATCCCAAATATGAGAATTATACTCCAACCTGGATCTTAGAGGTCTTATATATTGTAAGTGTTTCTGATGGAGTAAAGTAATACTTACATCGTCGTAAAAATTCAAGATATCTTGCTGCACCAATTCTCTTTGATATGATCAAGCCAAGAATCTCAAATAAGAGAGACGTAGCCAAAAGCTGGATTTACCAGTCAAAAAAGACGGCAAATAGCCACAGAGATTTACAACAACTTGTTTGTTTTAATGTTTAACAAGCGACAACTCTAGGTCTAAAACTAAAGCGGAGCATCGACGAACTGGCTGAGTAATAATCGGGGGTTTTATGTTAGAATCAACTAAATTAGAAAGCAAATTTTAAGAGGAGGTTAGCTTTTTCTTGTGCAGTAGAAACAATTTTGTCGCCATCTTTCAGTAAATGACCTGTATCGTTGACCCGATCTGGTATTTTCGTAGGCTGATCTACGAGCTGTGTAAGTTGATTTAAAGCTATAAACCTTTCAGTTGCCTTACCAACCAATGTAACGGATTTAGAATAAGAAGACCACTTGTCATTGTGTCCATTGAAATCATCTGCCACAGCGATTTCAGCATTTGGTGATTTCTGAAAGATGCGTTCAATGAAATCTGACAAAATATCAAATCCAAAATGGGTAGCGCTGTTTCAATAAAAACTACATATTGGAAGAGGGAGTGTTTCGAGACATGGAGTTCAATCCATATAAAGCTGAAATCATTATACGTGATTTGGCCAAAAAAACTGGAAATGGAAAGGGTGTATTCTGGAGAAACATGGTCAGCCCTCCATGGTTAATAAACCGATTGGTTAAGGAGTAATCCTTAATATACCGATGGCCAAAGAACCAACGGAGTCTAAAATTTTCGTTTCAGTGAGAAGGAAAACTGCTGATTTTGTGGCAGCTGTAAGGTGTTCTATGGCTGGAAAGATAGTCTGCAATCCACAAATATTATAAAACTGAAGAGATAACATTTTTCCCATGACACAGTAATACGCAAAGAACTCAAGAACAGCGTTGGAAGTGCACCTCGGCTAATAGAAGACTAACTATGTAGCTTGACTTCAGGTCATTATATTCGGCAGAGTTACAAATCTTTTAACTTTGACGTATGAGCCTAAAAACCTCCAAAAGAAGTATTGGGATTTCTATAATTCGTTTGGTATCTCTGGGCCATTTTACCGTTATTTTGTTTGAGCCATCAAAAACATCTCGCATCCCAGTAGGTGATGATTTTGGCTTAAACATGTAATGGTGCGAGACAAATAGTAATTATCACAGGGAACTTATACTTTCCACCCCCTCCTAATCGTCTCTTAATATTAATAAATCGTTTTAAAGCCATTTCAGAAGAATCTCCAAATTTCTGTTTTGAATTACTAAATGGAAAACGAACCACAAAACGACCATATGGTTGTTCTTTTGGAGCGTAGTTTTGGAATGTTTTTTGCAAAAGTTAGTGGATATGTTTGTATCTTTCACTTTTTTGTCTGTGTCCCAAAAATGCTCCAGCATTCTATTGATGTAGTCAGAAGAGTTGAGCTCTATAAAATAACAAGAATCTTAGTTTGGTTTGGACATGTTCACATGACCGGATACAACCCACCTTATAACTTGCTTATTTTGTAATTAGATAAACATGGGCCTAATTTTTATTGATTTACTGCTGTTGCAGCTCAAATAAATATTGGCTCTTATCAGCATATCTATCCTTTGCCAAGACTAAACATTTGGATTAGCTAAATGAACATTATTTGGATTGTACCATTGTACCGTCTTCAAAGTTGATGGGCGGTAACTTGTCGGACATTTTATTTATTATTTGCTCGTGCGTGTTTGTAGTGTTACCATTGTGTTTAGACGTTATGGTCATTTTCATTCGTCTCTGGCGAATGAATTTTAGATCTTTAATGAACTTGCACATATCAACAAACGTTGGAACTTTATTAATCCGACTTCTTGGCCCTTGTGTTACTATCAACTCTCGACACAATTAAATAAACTATAATGTAATCCCAATAATCCGAAAGGGCATATCTAACTGAATACATCTTGGGTTTTTTTTCCAAGAAACTCGATTGCCAAAAGTAGAAACCGCATGTGTCCCAAGGCTATAAATTACTTTACAGCAATGATAACCTTGACCATCTTAGTGTTGGGTTTCTCCTTGGGCTCCAGGTGAAAAAACATATTTTGAATTTCAAAGCAATTGATAATCGTATATGTGTAAGCTACGTTTAAGCATATTTAACTTTTTGGTGATGAAGATTTCAATTACCATAGTCTCTATGACATTTATTATATGAACAATAGACTGTCTAATTCCAAAAACCCAATTACACATAAATAATTTACTGATTACTTTGATGGGGTGATCCAGAGGTGCCAAAGCAACAATTTTAACGACACATTTAAATTAAATCAATATTCATAAAACTTACTGAATTTCACAAATCTAATGCCATAACAACATCTTAACTTCGTTTTTTTTTAATATATCAAATTTATGGTTTTCTTATTAGTGAGAGGAACATAAAAAATCCAAATATGATATGATGGATATGATTGACATCGTGTAAATTTATAAATAAAATTTTGATCAACAATCAATTATTTAAAAAATATGAATATTTATATATATATATATATATATATATATATATATATATATATATATATATATATATATATATATATATAATTTTGGTTTGACAATTTTGATTTGTTCCCAAAATTAACCGTGAGAGAAACATGGTGGGTTTAAGTCGATTTAACAGTAGTTGTCACATGTTTTAGAATTGTCTCCATCATTAATTTTATGTTTCAGAATTGTCTCATTTTTTATTGGGCATTTCGTTGTAAAAATATTATCTTACACCAAAATATTAATTTTTGTTTTGGTTTGTCGTTCATAATTTATTTGATCTCATCAAGATCTACATTCTTTAAGAATGAAGGCACCACAAAGTCTAATCAAAGTATGTAGTATGCCATGTTTTACGTTCAAAATATGTAGCATCATCAATCATAGCCTCGAGATGGCTAGCCTCTGATATACATATATAATATATATATATATATATATATATATATATATATATATATATATATATATATATATATATATATATATATATGTGTATATATATATATATTTATATATATATATATATATATATATATATATATATATATTTATATATATATATATATATATATATATATATATATATATATATATATATATATACATATATATATATATATATATATATATATATATATATATATATATATATATATATATACATATATATATATATATATATATATATATATATATATATATATATATATATATATATATATATATATATATATATATATATATATATATATATATATTTATATATAAGAAAGACGATACATTAAATCAGTTAAAATATAAACTGCCAAATCCATTATCATACCATATACATAATTATGTTATGTGTATTTAGCATACAACCGAAATCATATTAAATGACTATCCATAATTTCTAATTAAAATTACCGAACATAAGAAAACCAACAAATATTTGTCCGTTCTTAATAACATCGCTCAGTGATTTAATATATGTATAGGACAAAATGTATATACTCTAAGCTCCTACTTGGTGCATCGCCGTTCTACATCAATTATCTATATACTATTTTGTGCGCATATATTTCCCGAATAGATCAGCAAGAACAACCAAAATTAGTATTCATCGCTTATTTTGCTTTTATAAATATTTATTTTACCATAAAATATGTCACCAAATCAAAAAAAAAAAAAAAATCTATATAGGAACGAGTAAAAATTTTAATTTCCCCTTATCCCATCTATATATTATGAAAATAAATGTTTAAAGAGTGACAACAACAAATTTATGCGGAATAACATAAACATCGCACATATACATAAGTATATGTATAATAGTCGGGACATATATGATTTAAAAGAAAAACAAATTTTTATAAAAATACATATATGAAAAATTGACATTTTTCAATGTTTGGTTTTTCCAATTGGAATTTTCCTATTTGCATCTAATTTATTTTTGTGTTTTATGTTATATGTTAGAATTTATGCTACTTTAAATTAAAATATACTTAACATTTACATAATCAGCTTTCACTAAATTACACCAAGTGGTAGGATCAAAACCTTCTATATTACAAGACGTCTTCAATTTATGGTACACGCAAACTAAGCCTGTGTCCGATAACCATGATAAATATTTGAGAATACAAATTTTTGACATTTACTTGATAAAATCGAAGTCTCCTAATTTAATGCTGTCAGTTGCTTTGATAGTTTTTGACAAATAAAAAACTTTCAATAATAAAAACCAAACTACTTGGTTTTTAAAGTACAAACTACTTGGTTTTGTATCTTAAAAATCATTTAAGAAGAATTTTAACTTTTTCGTTGCTGTGACAGTTTCAATAAACAGTTAACCCTTTCGCGGACACAATTTTATAGAAAATGCTCGCACAATGACATGAAATCTGATTAATGTTTTAGGACCGTAATTTCATCAATAAATATTTGACAGTTAAAACTCAATTAGGAGAGTCTGTCGGCAAATGCCGACGTGTCCGCGAAAAAGTTTTATAATTTTTCTTTATAGTTTTTACGCCTCGCAAAAAAAAGGGGTGGGGAAATATTTCAATCAATTAATATAATTTTCGAACAGCGTAATAAAAAATTGAGAATGTAGGAGAATGTAGGGGAATATTTTTCAAATAAATGTCAAAAGTTTTATTCACAAATATTTTTCATGGGTTTGGACACAGTCTATAAAACTAAATTTAGTTACTTTGTTGTTCTAAGAATTTCTCTGGATTTTATGGAAGACCAATTTGTTTTTAGTCCACATTTACATAAACATAGATCCCACAGCTTTGCAAGTACCTCGTTCTTTTATTTTATTGCTTTTACAGGTTTGCAGTATAAATTGTCGATCATTTCTTAACGCTTTCAGTCTTTGAGCTACTTAGCAAAATTTATTGCTTCTCATTAGTAAATTTAGGAGCACCTTTTGCAAGATTAACAATTGTTAAGTATGTATATATCAATCTCTAGTTTACCCTTTTGCTAGGTCGGTACGTATCTATTAAAATACCCGGTACATTTATGAAATTACCTTTCATATACATATTAGCTATGGTTGCTCCTGAAACTCATCAAATTTGAAAGACGCATAGTCTAAACATTATACTTTGCATATATTAGACGGTATATTTATTATAAATCAATATATAATATATTGATATATATATATATATATATATATATATATATATATATATATATATATATATATATATATATATATATATATATATATATATATATATATAGCTAAAGCATATTCAATTAAAATGCAATTGACATTTTTATTCAATTTAGTCTCGTCTGCACTCTTATACATTACAAAATGTTATATCAAATTCTTTTGGGAAATGGAAATGAAAAAAAAAATAATATATATATATATATATATATATATATATATATATATATATATATATATATATATATATATATATAAAATTGGAAATAATTTCAAGCAACAGCATCAACACCAGATCACAAAAATATGATAGCAAAAAATCAAGTAGAAATATTGATTTAACAATAAAATAAAATCACAAAAAATTTAAGTGAAAATGAGAAAAATTGAAAATTGGAATAATTTATATTTTCACTTTATGTGGAAATATATTATGTTTATACTATGTGTTACATACTACAGTGCTTGGACAAAATAACAGCACAAAATTAGGAATTTTATTTTTTGTTACGATAAAAAACGATTTTTAATGTGGTTGTGCCAAGGATCAACAGCTTATATCAAAATCAACTATATAGCTGTGCGATAACTATATGGCCAGCAATGATTGTGATTTTTATTCATTGTAATACTCAATTCGTTTATTGATTGTTGAAGTTAGGTAACTTGCTTCTAATTATTTTATCATTATCATAATTACTTCCATTGACGTGGGACAAATTTAAATCTAAAGGCTTCGCTGAATATTTAAACCATTTTTTGGGTCTCTTTTTGGCAATGGTCTTTACAAAATGACCAGTAGTTAAATCATAATATCTTGGGGCCTTTTTCGCTTTTAAATTACACTTGATCCCTTAATTCCTGTAATTATTTGGTTAAATGTTATGATCATTAAATTTGCTTAAATTTAGTATGTTTTCATCAGCTGTTTGACTATATAGGTAATAGTGGAAAGGTTTCTTCCAGGAGAGTTGAATTTAAATGAAATAAGATTATAACTTAAATAGTTAGTGATAGTTTCGTTCTTTATTTCTCTTATTCGTTACTAGTTTATTGTATAGAAAATTGAAAGAAAAAAATTGTGGACGCGTGTCTTTTGCCAGGTTTTTCATGCTTTCCATTTCTCTATATAACATTATATAGAGATATAATGTTATATAGATTAAAAGGATTAAAAGGAAAACTAGTTCAATCTGCATATTCAAAAGTACTGTTTAGTACCTCGAGCTCTTCTTTCAGCGGTGTTTTAATTGGTTCTTGCTGTTTTCGAAACACATATAGTCACATAAATTGTGGAGGCCAGTAGATAGAGAATATATTGTAATTATTACTAGTTTCAAATTTTATTATTTAAATATTCTAGATTCTGGTCTTTTATATTATTTATTACTATTACCATAAAAAAAGAATATTATGTTTTCTATGCTATTACTATTGATCCTCCTCTAGTTTTTCTTCTTGGATGTTTTTCCAATATTTTAGGAAACTGTTAAATACTTGACGATGATTAATTAATTCTAAATATATGCCGTTACGTTTGTTTAAATAATATATGCAAAAATATAATATTATATTGAATACAGTGCCAATTAATCATATCTGGGCATATCTTCTCATAACTGGTTGCTCTATATGAAGATTTATTTTATAATGGGTAATGGTTCCAATTACTCCGATTTGTGATTACTCGCTATCTTCATCTTACATAAATTATACCACTACGATTATCGTACCATAGTGACAAAAATAAAGATGGCGCCACTGCCTACTATATCAAATCATAACGAGATAGTATAACTAGATGGTAGACATATGGCAGGACGTTGTTAAAAACGATTCCAAAAACGAATAGCAGAGATCTTTCACTATTGTCGATTTTTTTGAAAAAAGAAAAATTAAATTTACAGCAAACAAAAACAAAAATGGAGACATTTGATTTTTAAACCGACAACTAAACATTTTAATTGCGATTGGGTACAAAGCTTATATTTCGAAAATGAAATTAGCATCCCTCATGAAATATAAATAAATCGCAATATACAAACGTTTGAAAAATATTCGTAAATTTATTACACCCTACAACAAGGAAAGGCTCTATTGGAATTTAGAACAAATTTTTGAGGTTCACAAACAACAGGGTTGACCGTTAACTATTTTCAAGACTTAAAAAACCCACCCAGTTTCAAGCAAGCATTAAAATGAAGTTTAAAAGAACTAGGTATTTCTTCGAAACTTTATTAAAATGTTATTTACTGATCCGAGACCCGATGCCTTCAGAAATGTTGAATGATTTTTTTAATTGATTTGACTTAAGAAGATCTGAAGCACCTAATAAATACTGTGTTATAAGAATATCAATAGTGGCTAGGTTTGCTTTATTTATTGTACAGCTGTTTGAACAGCTATCGTTGAGTGTGTATGGTTATAAAAAAGTAATAAAAGTTGCGAGGAGTTTCATTTAAGAATGATTATTGCAAAGATTTAAATTGTTTTATTGAGGAAGCAGATAACTTGCTACTTCATGTTCTTGTATTTCCTTTTAGGTCATATTTCTTGGGGATCTGAACTTTCTTTTCATTTTAGTGGTATATTTTACCACTAAACCTTGCATATCTTTGGTGTTTGTGTACAGTTCTGTATGTATTTTGCTTGGAGTTTTGTCTCTCAATATTTTTTTAGAGATATATTTTTAAAATCTGGTGTACTCTCTATAGTAAAGATATCGAAGTTCTCGAGTAGCCGTCACTGTATTTGAGTCATGTCAAAAACTAAATAAGACTGAAATTCACAGATTTGGAGTGGTGACTGACCCAAACGTTGCAAGTAGCACAAAACATGACTCACAATATGAAACTGATTTTTGGTACTGTACATTTTCTATTATCGTTATTTTGTTCGGCTTATGCTATTTCCCACAGTTGTGTATATATATTTATATATATATATATATATATATATATATATATATATATATATATATATATATATATATATATATATATATATATATATATATATATATATATATATATGTATATATATATATATATATATATATATATATATATATATATATATAAATGAAGCTTTTGATGTTCGCTTAATCATTTAAATGCATTAGACGAAGAAAATATGGTATTGGTAGCGTAGTCACTATCAATCTATGTACACATTTTCCTAAACAAGATTAATTTTCTCAACTGTATTCTTTTATCCATTTCTATTGTACCTTATTTTGCTTACTATCTTCCAGGACATAGCAAATTTAGCATTTATCAAACACATACAAATTTTATGATTAATGTTTTGAAAAAATCTGCACACGTGATATTTATATAAACTTGACAGACTAATGTGAAAAGTGAATAGATCTATTCTGAGCTTGATTACAGAGTTTTTACTTGGATAATTCCTGGTTTGTTGCAATGACAACCACATAAATAAAATACTTCATTCAGCATAACTCGCTGATTTCTACTGCTCACCTCTATATGCATGTACATTCAAACACATACACGCACAAATCTAGACCGACTAAATAAATATACATTTCAATTTCATCCTACTCAACATTTCAGCTTCCTTCTTAGTTTCCTTTTTTTATTTCCACTTTTCAGTTTTTCATTTTTTATTATTTAATTTCAATAAAATAAAACATTTACTCTTCCTATTTTGCCATCATCGTTTTCCGCTTTTCTTTTTTCCTTTTTTTTTGTCCATTAAATTTATTTTCCATTTTCTAAATGGGTATAATACGTATATTCAGTGTCCGCGTGATGATGAATTTAGATGAAATTATTTTTACTTATTGAACGAGCTCACCCTGAAAATGTGCCATGATATCTTTATAATATATGGTACAGTTCTTCATCATCATTATACTACGAGTATATAGTCATAAAAAATTATGTCAATGCCAAATATAGATGTCTCCCTATATATATACGAGTATTTTCGACTGATACAAAATAATAACACATTATAGTATATGTAGTAGTAATGTACCCAGTCTAATTCAAAAGTAAAATTACTCAACAACAACAAATTACTAAGCCAATATAAATGAACTTGAAATCGAATATAAAAGCATCTTAAGCAAAAATCGAACCATCCTCTCGAAATTATTCCGCACCATATCGTATTGATATGTAAAGTGTTCACAAAATTTTTTTTACATTTTCAATGAATTTCAATTGAACTGAATAAATTGACATAAATTTAGTTGAATTATATGTACACACATCTAAGCTATACTCTAACGTTAAAGAAACTGTCATCTCAATTTCCTTTTATATTGATGCGAAACGAACGGAATATTTACGTTTATCTCTAATGTATTCATATAAGTTGTATATATATATATATATATATATATATATATATATATATATATATATATATATATATATATATATATATATATATATATATATATATATATAAGTATATATATATATATATTTATATATATATATATATATATATATATATATATATATATATATATATATATATATATATATATATATATATATATATATATATATATATATATATATATATATATATATATATATATATATATATACTCATATAACCATCATAAATTTCTTTACTTTGCTAACCTTCAAGATTTTTCTGGAATTAGGAAATTTTTGAATTGTGGCATAAGTTTCACAGTTTGAGTTAGTTAACCATCATAATTTTCTGAATTTTTCCAATTTTTCGATGTCTGGTATATATTTCATAGTTACCACAGGGTGGTCATTTTGTGGTGCTATATCACATTTGGTGATATAAACTGTGATAAAATGAAATAGTCTTTACTTAATCCGTGCGCTTTATGGATGAATTATTGCACGTCGCTTATTGATTTGAATGAAAAAGACAATAATATTTGCTGTCTTACTTGCACTAGTACAAAAACTAATTTTGTTGTCAACAGTATTTGCTGTCTTACTTATACTAGTACAAAAAATTAAAAAAACCGATTGTATCAACAGTATTTGCTGTCTTATACTTACATTAGTATAAAACACCGATTTTGTTGTCAACGTTTTGACGTTTTCATGGATATATGAATATTCACACCAAACACGAATTTTGATTATAAATAAAAGAATGCGTACTCAAGATAAGCGTTATCTTAACTATTACATAAATATAATACAACATAAATTTATCCTGTGTTTGGTTGAAATAATTGTCAATATTAGTTTCCATCCAAAACAATTTTGTATTACACACGTGACATTATTGTAATTCGTCTTGTTTCAAACAGAATTAAAATATTTACATATTAATTTAAATATGTCAATCTTTGTATATTTTAATTAAAACAAGACGAATTACAAATGTCGCGAGTTTTGTCAACTTTATGCAAATGAATAAAAAGTTATATGTTGACATTGCTACATAACCTCAAAATTAAACATATGAAGGTTTTATTTGTAGCGCTATCTCATCTACTTAGTAATATACAATAATTTTTGAATGTTATTTTTTTCCTTATTTTGAATATTTTATTTTATTATTAAATAATAACGAAAAACAAAAATAAAAACACAAGAAATTAAATTTCAACAGTATTGAAAATTATTATATCACTATAATAATTTCATAAAACACTTTTATATAATTAATTTTGAGGTTATGTAGAAACGTCAAAATAATTCATTTTAAACATCACGTTCTCCACAAAATTCATTGTGCAGCGTTGAGTTTGTAGACTTTTTTTGCTTACGTTTTATCACCAAAAATTTCTACAAATGTGATATAAAAGTATGATATAGCACCACAAAATGACCACAAAATAACTGGTCAACATGCATTTTATTTATTAAAAAAATTCTCGAATTGAGTTTGATATATTTTCATGGGCGACCTATCAGGAATTTATTTCCCAGTTTTAATGGACTAACCACTACAAATTTTTCTAGAAGTTGGGGATGTTCTAATTGGGTAGAAATATCAAACACTATACTGTGTAAATTCATCTTATGTAGATTACAATAATACAGGTAAACCTCGCTTAACTATGGGGTTTTAGCCATATATACACGGTTAGTATTTTTTTGGCTCTGCTTCTTGATCAATAGCGTTGTGTTTCAGGATTTATTAAGTGTTTGTCGAATTTCTTCAACCGATATTTCTTCTTAACCACCAATTAAAATATCCTGGATAGAGTCCTCATTGAAATCTTAAATACCAGCATCGTTCGCCATTGAAACATTTTCATTTTTAATGCATTTAATAATTTCACCTTCCTGAGTTTGTTTTACTACTTTTGTTTACAATTGACGCCACACAAATTCGTTAAATGAGATTTATTCGTTGAAAGACTATTTTAGGATCAAAATGTTCGTTAAATCGAGATTTCGTTCAGTGAGGGTTTGTAAAGTGAGATTTACCTTTATACATTTTGGTCATCAAGTAGATATAAAATACAAATGATCGATTAAGCAGAGAATAAATCTTCGATCTAATAACCGAGGCAGCTAATCGTCTTTCATCTTGTTGCAGTAAGTTCGAGCAGATTTTTCTAGAACCTACAGTCAAATATATCTGTTCTGAATATAAATTGATTAAAAATTGATCATTCGAATGATTAGAGGCATTAGAAATATATATATATATATATATATATATATATATATATATATATATATATATATATATATATATATATATATATATATATATATATATATATATATATATATATAAATTATATATAATTTATAGATTAGATCGTTTTGTTAAAAAAGGTGGAGGGGTAGTAATATTGATTAGGAAATAAATTCCTCATTATCAATGTTAAACATGGTTGGAAGTTTCTATTTCTGAATGGGATTTTTCCATATTTACTTGCTATTTTCCAGGATATAAGAATTCATAAACACTAAGCAACTACAAAAATGTATTATCTAAAATAATAAAAATACGCGGGGCCGTTTTCTGTGGTGTTTTGAATTTAAAACATCGACTCTGGCTGTAACTCAGCGGTAAAGGAGAAGGAGAAATATTACACAATTTATATCATCCGAGCACCGTTTAATTACTTTTGAACTAAATAACCCTGAAATCTCATTAAAAGCATCAAAATCCGTTTTCTGTTACAATTGACCCAACTGGGTAAATTTTCAAAGCACATTTAATAGAAGAATCCATCTAGTGAGTTATATTACCGCCAGAATAAGCTCAATTAAAAGTGTTGTCAACCACGTCAAAATTATAACCAAAATTCTGTTCTAGCCTAAAGAGCAATGTGTTTCTAAAATTTGGTCCTGAAATTAAAATACATTAGTTCTTCAGTCCCATATCATAACTCTAATAAAAAATATAATATATTTCGAAAAGTGTAGTAATCGTTGCGAGATAAATTCTAATAAATAGAAGTCACTGCTATAACTGCTTTTCGATGATTTCAAATACTTTAAATTAAATGATATCTTACAGGTGCTATAAGGTGCTTTTATAATAGAACTTGAGAAAATGCATCGGTTATCTCGCAAACCATATTCCGTTTTTTTGAATTGACGATTGCCACTTCTGCAAAAGAACTCTTTAAGCACCTTATAAACCAACAGATAGCGCCAAGGTAGAATATGTTATGCCATAAAAAACTTATGGCGACTATCACGTTTTTTCCTGAAGTTTATAGTTCGGATTACAAACTTCTGTGCTATTATTAAAAGTTTAACTGTAATGTCGTAAATGCCTTCCCAACAACTTAGACTATACTGTTTTATTAAAGAGATATATGCTATATTCAGAGGATTTGAAAGGGACACAGTAAGTAGTAAGGTTTTTGCTAATCTTAAAATGTAACCCAGAATTCAAGTCAATCTCCAGGTATTTAAAAGATTCCACCTTTTCACAGACGGCAGAACAATTTAATCTATTTATATAGCAATTATGAACAATATTAGTGCATTTAGCAGATTTAAATGAGCGCACTGTTATCATATCATGTTCCGTACTCTTCCTTTCTCTAAAACCAAACTTCTAATTGGAAAAATAATTAGACCTATTCAAGAAGCTAATTAATCTATTTTTAACACATTTCTCAAATATTTTCGAGAAAGTGGGTTCGAGAAAGCACACTTATTGGTCGGTAATTTCCAATTAGCTGAATATCAACTTTTTGTGAATAGTTTTAATGATTTTGGGGATTTAGCCTCCTCTATGCAGCCTCCTCATTATTCTCCTGGCTAGGCTGGAAACATGAACATTATTATTTTCATTATGGTGATCCCAAGGCATCTGCTTTTTCTTTTTATCAAAATTACATACAGAAAGAAGGTTTAGGCACAATGTTTGTATAATATTTACTGAATTCATTAGCAATATTGGCAGGTTCTGAAATAAGTATATTGTATAAGTATATTGTATAATGATTTGTTCTACTGAACTATGATTATTATGTCGTCCCAAAATATACTATTTACTGGTAGTAAGATAGTTGTCGTACATATCTTTATGTGGCTTTTAAGCTTAGTCAACATATCTAAAGCAACAGGACTATCAAGTTTTCTATATACGCAGTCCCAAGTTTCATTTAACAGAAGTTCATTTTGTGATTTGTAATCAATTTTCCTATATATCATAATGGTATTTTTAGAAGCAGTAAATCTGCTAGGAAATCATATTAAAAGAATAAACTTGATAATCAATTTTCTTACTTATAAGACACAACTCCATCATAAGCAACATACACGCGTATAAGTTGCAAAATTGTTACTCGTTGGGCGATACCCTTACCTCATTTAAAAAATAATAATTTGCGAACTATTAGTAAAAATTGCCACGAAGGCATCGAAATTTTATCGCAAGCTATTCTAATATTCTGAAGAACTATAAGAAAATTCGGCTTTTTTACATCTGAGAAAAAATTGTTGATATAGTATAGTAACATTTATATCTGAAGGTCCTTGAGAAGATCTGAAAGTATGCATAATATTAGATAAAAAATAGCTGTGAGCCTCGTCTACATAAGGTCGCGGGGGAAATGAAATTTCTTTAGGTATATCTTCGTCAATATAGTACTTATTCCTGTAGAATAAAAGATAAATGCACTAAGTGAAATAATTTAGAGCTTACATCCAATAGGTTCGCCTTCAAAATAAAGACATATTCTTCTTAACTTCGAATTAGAGATACTTGAGACCACCAATTGCGCTTATATCTAGTACCATCAACAACGTCTACATTAGTCATTATCATAAAGGGCATTCCAACACATTTTGACACAATTTAAGTATAAGTACGGCAAACACCTTGTCTCGCCAACACTAATTTTAAACATATAGCTAGTATAATCATCTTTTGATGTTAATTCTAATGGTGTAAGCCTGCATGTTGTACTTTTTAATGTTGCGGTAGAATAGTATCAGACACCAAGAACGTTTTTGCAACACCAGTCTGTCATTCTATATCTCCTGTTCATCAACTGATCTCTTCGGGTGTAAGAACATCACCGATCCCAATTTCGGTGAATATTACAAGATAAAAAAAAATTAACCCCGTGATGTTTTACTTCAGAAATATTACCTTTTTTTATGAAAGCAGCTTGAATATGATTCTATGCACGCCGTCAAATCCGCAATTCGCAGCCACTAGTATTTTTTCGATTTTATGACACTTATGGTTTTATCCTTTGTTATTTAACGCACAAATTTTACAAATATGATTTAACAGTTTTCTTTATTTCACTAGGTCGTTTCTTTTAACGTAGCTAAGTTTTACCGTAGCAACTATCAATATTATCAGAAGTAATTTTATATTTTTAACCAGTTGAGCACGCATCAATTATTACTTTGCTAACGTCATCAATAAACTTAATTGAAAGACCGCTAATATCTATTGAATATGTCATTGATGTCCAACCGAGCCATTTATTTGGTATACAGAAACTGTAGGTGCTCGTAAATAAGAGCCTTCGGCGATTATTAAAAAGCTTCTGGCCAAATACCATAACAAACATCAAACTGCATAGGAAAACGAAATCACCAAGTGATATAACAACGATGTCATTAGACTGAAAATCGCACAGCGAAACAGAAATTTGGAAAATCATGGGTTAGAATAAGAGCAGTAGTCTTCAATAGGGCAAGATGAACTAGCCTAGTACAGACACACGATTCTTCTAATTTATGGAGATAAAGGACAAAAATCAAATTATTGACAAATGCCAGTACAGGTTTATCAAAAAATTCAATTGACCTGATATAAAGGCTTATACTATTTAGTATTTTGAAGTTGTAAAATAAATGTTTTGAAAATTATTGTGCATATAATCGGTATTTTCTGCAACAATAAATTTAAATGCAACAAAATTCATTTTCAACATAAAATCATTATACGTCATCTAAGAATATACGTATATAAAATTATGTATGACGCAAACTTCACCGTGCTCCTAATATTCATAAAAATGACCATAAGATCATATCAATTTATCCTTCATAACCGTTCATTTTATGGACGTTGCTTTACATCATAAAATTAATAAAAAAAAAAACAAAAAAACGTAAATAAGCGGAGGAGCTCTATATATGAAAAACCCACATTTTCCATAAATTATATTATATACATTTTCCATAAGTTCATTGCGTTGGTGGTAATTAAACACAAAACAGATACAAAAAAGCTCATAAACCGTTAATATAAATTTTTTGTGCTTTTCTAAATGTCACCGATGCAACAAACAAAACAAATATTTACCGCAAAACAAAAAACGACAACACAAAATAATTATCTCGTTTAAAACAAAATTAAAAAAAAAAAAAAGAAAACGCAAACAATAGATATCTTATATTATAAAAGACAAGTAAACCTTTCGTTTGTTTTTTTTACCTTATCATATATCCATTTTTATCCTTAATTCTTGTTGTTTTTGATGTTGATTGTAATCTAAAATTCTCCATTTTATTATATTGTAAAACATTTTCTAGATTTTTTCAACTGTGATGATGCATGCACAAAAATTTTCCTCAGTTTTTCTTTTTTGTTTTTTCGTTTTTGTTTCGTTCTTACGTTGGGTTTTTTTACGCTATCAAAAAATAAATATAACTGCGTGTTTTTTAGTTAGGTTCTTGTCATTTAGTTATTTCTCCTCGTGTGGTTTTGGCTTAGAAGATTATCCATCTCGACACACAGACAGACATAAATATATATCTGCAAAAAAAAGACAAAACGAATATTTAGATAATGTAAACAAAAGCTGTCGTGTTTTTTTTTTATTTATTTGTTGTTGTTCTAAAGAGAAAGAACAAAATTTCAATGAAATCAAAACACTGAAATGAATCTGATATCTAATCTATGCTTTATTTACAACTAGATACAGTTAAACCATATTGTCCAAAATTACTGCAAAGTCTTATTTTTCGGTTGGCAACTTAGTTTACTCAAACCATGCTTTACTTGGTGCGGTTAAAGTTCCCATTTTTCGAACTATTTGTTTCATTGAATACCACAAATATGGATACAAAACAACAGTTTTACGTTTTTACCCATCCATTTTAAATATCTTTTGACGTCCACTATTATTGTGTCATCATAATGCTTTAACAAATCTAATCGCTATAATATTTGGCCAAAATTACCATCGACGAGTTGTTTTCCCTCTTCCGACGTGAGCGCTCTCACATCGGAATCATCAACATGACTTGTAGGCTAAAAAACATGACCGTTTAATATTCGATACCAAAAATCATCAACCAACAAAGAAAAACTTCTCAGGATTTAGGAAAATTTTCTTAGGATTCAGGATTGTTTAATGTATTTTGGATTTTTCATATTTATCGAGATTTTATGTCTTCGGGAATCGGTATTTGTGATTTTGGTATTTTAAAAAATTGAATTTTTTTTAAACATAGGTTTCTGTCCCTTTGGGGTTATGGATGTCGGGATTTTTTTTTAAATTTCCAATAGACTAAATCCCAATTGTCTTACTATATTACAGACATTTTCCAATAAAGGTCAGAATTGGTCGTACAAACAAAAATTAATGCTGAACGCTCTGGTCGCTCAAATGACGCCGTGACTCAAGAAACATCATGTAAGTGTTTAGACAATAGCATAAAGATATCAATCAATTGGTATAGTGTGTTCAGTATTTTGCTAAAAACTTTGGACATGAAAAAGCTTTTGTCCAAATAGGTGCCGCTTTTGCTCACAATGGAACAAAAACAACATAATGCATCGATGATTCAGAGCGCCGTTTAGCACTTTTAAGTGAATATATAAAATATATTTTTTTCATCGGTATGTGACAATGGATGAAACAGGGATTCACCATTTCACTCCGGAATTAATTCGGCAGTCAGCTGAGTGAAAGGCAGCTGGTCAAAGTCATCCAAAGCGTCAAAAGCCGCAAAAGTTTGCCGGCAAGGTTAGGATTATCGTTATAATTGGCCTGTATGGTTGTACTCTGTATAGAGTAATAAAAACTAAACTGAAAAATGTTTGGTTTGGTGAAGAGTTTTGGATTTAGTACCGAGTAAACGTGGGCCGATAGGGTGTACAATCAGCGAGCAATAAATAAAAACTCGATGCTTTAGACCTATTTAAAGGTTCCCATATACCAAAAACTTTTAAAATTTAAAATCTAATTTTATTAATTTACAATTGGTGCAATCGGAGAAGAACCTAATTTCGATGTCTCAAACCTTAAAAAATGTTAAAATTCCGAAGATTTAAAACTTCCCATGATTGTAAAAAAATCCAAAAATATTAACCTGCCTAACAGAGTGTGTTTTGAACCAGAGTGTGTTTTCTTTAAAGGAATAAAGGAAGAAAGGATTGCAAAACTCTGAAATTATGTAACCTGAGGAACCAAAACCCCTAAAAATTATCTCTTTCCTGAGATTACAAAATGCGTGGTCGATTACAAACATTGGATGACGTTGGATTGTAAAATTTGGAATTTAAAAATTGAAGTTTCAAAACTTCAACGATTTTCATTATGGGGTAATGTAATTTCAGTATTGGGATCTTGAACATAAGAATTTTGTTTCGAAAACTATGTCCCGCATGATTTTGTATTTTGTAAGAATATATCACCTTTAGAGATCCACCATTGGGCACGTCCCCAGGATAAATAGCGGATAAATAATGCCCTAACTGGCTAGCAGGCGCGTAGGTGGGAAACAAATTACGATCTGCCCAACCTCTAATATGTATATACGAAAAGATCTCCAACATAACTGAAAAGACACTGTACATTTCAAGACGGCAGTAATATGATCTCAGAACTAGTCTCGACTAAAATCCCAGCAGATATCACAGTCTACAAAAACTAAACAAACACAATTCTCTACAGATGATGAGAAACTTGAGAAGGAAATTTCTCAATCAAGGTATAATAAAGTGGATAAAGGAAACTTAAAGAACGCCATATCCAAAATCACAGCACCAATTAAAGTGAGCAATATTGGAGATTTCAACATATTCCATACTATCCGGTCTCGAAGAGATCAAAGCAGCAATCGAGAGTCATAAAGAAACCATACGTATACAACAATAATAAGAAAAATATTCCACATTTCCCATTGTAGACCTACTTCAGAGAGGAAACTAAAGATATCTATGAGATTAAGAGTTTGCTATATCACATATTAAGAGTTTGCTATATACCGCAATGTATAAATTGTCAACAGTTAGGTCACACGAAAAACTTTTGCAATAGGCTATCAAACAAAGCAATGCAATTAACCACGGTATTTGTATGCCTACTTGTACACTTTGCAGAGAAGAACGACATCTGACTAACTATAAAGCAGTTATAGGTATTTCAAAGAGGGCAAAATGATCTACTACCGACCTTAACCAACAACCAATCCTTAGAAATCAGGCAAACATCTGCGACCAACGACCCAACTAATAGTAATATAATGAAGATGCTCAGCGAATTTCAGGATGAAATGAAGCTAAATTTCAGACAGATCAAGGGGAGCCAAGAGTGGAAAAATTTCAAGATAATTTTAAGCCACAAAACAAAACACAAAAAATAAAAAGTACGTATAAACGCCTGAAGCACTAAACAGCTTAATGCAAGAGCTCATAGATAACACATTTAGGAACTAGATCAGAAACATATTTTCCAGAAAAAATCTTTTTAAAATTAGGGGATATAGTCCCTATTGGACATTGCATCGCAGTGGTCATGCTCAAAGAGGAACGAGAATCTCAAACAAACCAAATATTCTAAATTTTCAACAAGGGAATATTAAAGAGCCATAATAACGAAAAACCTGTGTTTCTGAAGTATTTCTCAACTTGAGATTAAGAATTAATTTTAGGGGCGATACTGCCCACCAAAACATAACATTGTAAGAAATTAATACGTCAACATGTTTAATAAATTTGGACCAATGTTATTTTGTAGTAGGTGACTAACTACGCAAAACAAACGGCTTGAGATATCGAATTATAACAAAAGGGAAAGGGAAAAAACTCCTAAGTGCAATAAAATCTCCAAATGAGAATATAACTCATCTCATATAACTAACCTACCTATTCGGCTACAGACATAAACAAACTTACTGATTTTATTGACTTCTATATGCATCTCGAACGGAATATATCAACATTTAAGCCATACAACTTCCTTACCTAACGCTAGAACTAAGACTTCCCAAGTGAATTAAACCACATTAGCTATAGTCATCTTATAATTGTAGATTCATTGTTGGTAGCAAAGTATTGGTTCCTGTAAACCCATACTCGTTCCACTTATTTGTTGTAATTAAGTGCATTATCATCAGTGGAATAAATTAACATATCAAAAATTCGGTAAAAAATATATTTAAGGGTCACCAGCAATATTGCATAGGTCAAACTAAATGAAAAAGTTTAAAGCTGATAAATGTTTTTTTCCATTGGTTTTGGATACATATAAACCAGACGTTTGGATGCTTGAACTGAAGCTGTAAACAAATCTCTTTTATTTTGTTTTTCCCACCAATTTCTCCAAATTGTTTATCTCAAGTTATTTTCTTTATTAAAAATTTTATAATATTTAATGATAGCTCTCTTTACAGACGAACATTTATGCAAGGCAAATATATTCGAGATACATAGTTAATCATATTATGCTCGTTTATTATATATACATATATACATTTTTTTTGTTGACAACAGAACATAATATTATGTTTTAAATAAACAATAAAATGAAAAACCAAAAAAATTTATGTTTAATTTTCATATTTTTTCATATACGATATGTGATATATAGTTTATGTATTTATGCTGTCATCAATATATCAAATATATATATATATATATATATATATATATATATATATATATATATATATATATATATATATATATATAGTCTGTCTATTTGATATTGACAAAATTGACTACATTATAAAATACATAACGGAACACCACAAAGCCTACGGTGTTATGTTACATAGTGTATGTTTAATAATTAAATATAACATTTTGATATTTGACATTTGGTATCGCAAAAACTTACGTCCAATGTTATTCAATCCCGAATTATGATTTTTTGATTATCAAAAAATTGATTTGTCAAAATATTAACAGGTCCATGGAAACAAGGACTACCCAAGTCTTCGTAGATTCCAACCATTTAATTTCAATGGTGTTTAATAAGTTTGATAAGGTGAGTCTATTCTGTATATATATAGTGATTATATTGTATAAATTTGAGTTGGAAAAAAACTCGTAAGAGTTTTGCTAGGAAAACGGGTACTTTGTTGTTTTGTGCCCGTAACGCCTATCATTTATTGTAATTTTGATTTGAAACCGTGTACGATTCAAACCATTTCATTGTAGTTAATGCATTTTCCATTTTTAAGCACGAAACCCCCTTGAAAGTTTATAAAATGCCAATCTTGCCCAGGCTTATCATCAGTTGCCGATAGACAAACAATCATTGCTCTGCAGATAACATAGTTAACCTTGGGGAAAATTACAAAAAGTAGCTGCCAAATCAACACGCCTCCAATTTGGTATTATGACAGTTCCCGGAATATTCCTGAATCTCATCGAGAAAATCTTCTAAGGAAGATACTTGGAATGCTGCTCTGTTTCGGTGGCAACATGATACTAGGATCGAACTGAAAAGCTTACGAATCGCCTTAATGTCGTATTATCGCGACTTGCAAAATCAGGACAACCAAGCACAAGCACAAGTTTAAAATTGGCGTAGAGTACTTAAGTTTCCTTGAGCGATACTCAAGTATTGCAATCCACTGCAGATAAATTCAAGGCCGCATACCTGAAGCCTCACTCCAGGAAACAAGGAAACACTCCAGTTATTTTTGGGGCTATGAAACTTTCATCGCTCTTTTCTTCCCTGGAAAGCTAACCGTTTTTTAATTAAATTCGAGCTGTTTCAAAATCGAAAAACTCAAAATCCGTAATAGTAGTCCGATTAGATTCAAAGATACCTCTAAAACTAGGTCTTGTTAAGCATATATACTGTACTAACATTTATTTAAAAAGCTCAATTGTTTTGAAAAGGCTCGAATTTAAGTATAAAACGGATACAATTTGGTCTCAGCAGCTAATTAATAATTGAGCGATT
Source organism: Tipula confusa (assembly GCA_963556175.1). Lineage (NCBI taxonomy): Eukaryota > Metazoa > Arthropoda > Insecta > Diptera > Tipulidae > Tipula > Tipula confusa. The sequence continues at coordinate 12,804,421 of OY744476.1, read as the reverse complement.
TAAATGAACTTTGGTACAGTATATGTGCAAGACAAGACCTATTATTAGTACCATTGACGTAATAGTTCGGACAACTATTACGGATTTTAGTAATATGGAAATTACAGATAATAGTGAAAATGTTCGTTAAGGTCGGCTGAAACAACTAATAAGTTGTCCAAATAGACAAAGACTCGGTAATGTGGTAAAAAATCACCTTATGTATTAGTCGACAGAATGACTGGAGTACATTGCACAGGCCAACGTTTTATCACGTGATGCTACACGAAGAGAGATTTGCCAAAAGGTATCCTTTAAATAAATCGATGAATAAATTTTGTTTGGTCGAGTTGACTTAGAAAATCCTTAATCAGTGGCAACGGATGTGAATCTTTAATTGTGACTTCATTGATCTCCTGGGCATCAATACACAGCCTCACCTGCCCATTGCCCTTACGAACAACAGTTGACTAGTTTGCAGAGGGATTTACATATTTCTCCTCAATTCCGGACATGCATTCTAAGCTGCCTCCTCTGTTTGTGGCTTATTCATACTGGTTCTCGGGAAGAGGAGCACCAGTGGCTCAAATTTCCAGCCGGTGGTTTTTCGTACTTGAGCCATTACATTAAGTACAGTTTGACTTAACCATATTTAAAGCTCCACAGCCGAAACTATGTCGAGTCATGTTATTTGGATTCCTCCAACTATCTCTGTAACGATCTATTTAGCCTTTGATAAAGTATGACACAGAGGACTAGAATATAAACTGCATCAAGATCTACCAAAGCAGTTCTACAGATTTTAAAATACTACTAATCTGGCTGACATTTCCGGTAAAATATGAAGATGAATACTCTTCATTGGCGAAAATACCAGGAACGGTATCACAAGGTAGTTATTTGTAACAATATCGAAGAAACAACTAGGAAAGTGCAAAGAGCTACTAACATATAGAGTAACTAAGACAAACCAAATTAATTCATGTTAACTTCACCAACAAAAAGGTTAACTAGATACCAGTGGAAATTAACTCACAGCAAGTGATATATGCAGATACATTCAAATATCTAGGCATGCCACTTGACGCTAAGCGTAAGTGGAAAGAGCATATGAAAAAGCTGTATTGGCAAATTCTAAAACCAATATGGACCTATGGTATACAGCTTTGGGAATCAAAATAATACAGTCATTCTAAAAAAAAGTATTGTAAATGATAAATCCATAGTGACATAGTGTATGTAAAGATGGAATACTTAAACGACGAAGAAATAAGGAAGCACACGAGGAAACACATACATCGTCTTTATCAAAATATAAAGTTGATATAAAATTAAAAGGTTGAATTAGTTTTCTAGTATTTTACACCAAAGGTTCTACTCAATTATCTTAGTTTTCCCTAATTTTCATTACTTGTTAGTCACAAGCTAACAGCCGGGTCGATATATAAACAAAAATAAAACTGCTAAAATTTCAACAAACAAAATAATAGTTCAAAGTGGAACAAAAAGTAAATTGAAAGCTTTACTTTTTGGGAGTGCTAATAATTTTTCACAAATAAAAACCAACTTTGGTAACCTTTTTTTTTCATTTCTATACAACAAGTATAGAAAAAAATAACGTATTAAAGAAATGCTACATTACAAAAACAAATAAGAAAATAAGAAAAATTCTTATGCAGAAAGTTCGAGCTTTTTATTTTGTACTTTATATTTTCCTTTCTATTTTGTAAATTATAAAAAAAAGAAGCAAAAACTTTTGCTGCTCATGGTTCTCTCCCCACTCGGTTGGTTTATTAGAAAATACAAAAAAAAGTTTTTTTTTTTTGCTTTCTTTTATTTTGTAAAGACAAAAAAATATTTTTAAAAGAATTTTTATTTTAGAAAATCCAAAAAATTTCCATTTTCCTTTATCGTTTCATTCAATGTTGTTTGTTTATCATGTTGTTGATTTATTTTAACTCTCTATCCTTTTATCTCTCTCGCTTTCCTTTTTTTTTTTTTTTTTTTTTGGCTCTAGTATACATACACACAACTTTTTATTTTCATTTAAGATTTAACTGGTAGAAAAATTAAAGTGTGAATAAAAAAAAACAAAAAAATCAACTCATGAATGAAAAATCAACACGAAAATGTAATAAAAATAAAAAGAAGACGTCTTCGAAAAGCACAAAAAATAAAACGAGATCAATTTTTTTTTTCCATTTTCACAAATTTTACTTCATTTTTCACTTCGTCTTGTGCTGATGCTTGTAACATAATCACAGGTGTTTTGATTATGATAAAAGGATCATAAAAAAAAATGAAAATGAAAATGGATGTTATCTCAAGTATGTTGTACGGTAAAAATAACTAAATATGGCAACAAGAAATAAATTTTCAATTTATACTTGGAAAATTATGTACGATATAATTTCAATGAGGTAATTGAGCTGAGAACATATATATACGAGGCCCGTGTCAGTTCTACTAAAAGATACATCATATATAGACATTATTTTCGAGTATAACTTTATTTTCAAGTAGCACATTATATGGTGCGGTTCTTGTTTGTAATAAGGTAAACTAAAGTGGTACCAAGCAGTTTAAGAATTCATATGTCTTCTCGATGGATTGGTAAAATTATGTTAAATTTTTCATTTCCATCCATTATATGGTAAGTATTTTGTTATAAATTGACAGAACTTCGAGTGCCTGTTAGAGTATAAAATCCATGAGCTAAACCATGTTCCGTGATAGTAAATAAAGATTTTAAATTTTAAAGCGCCACAAATTTGCACATTTGCTCAAAATTTGAAACATTTACACATTGTGGACAAACAATAGATAGCTTGATTGTGACAATACGGTCTACGACATTGCAAAGTATTCGAAATTTTAAAAAAATTTAACAAAGTTAATTAAAGAAAAAGACACTTTGGTGAGTTTAGTTAAATTTATCATGTGGATAGTAAAATTTATCATGTGGATAGTAAAATTTCCAAAGTGTTATAAAAAATCAAAAACAGTGTGAACGTAACTAAAGATTGAGATTCCAACGAAAGTTGACTACAAAAGACTTGATTAATAATAAATGTAAACATTAAATGTCAAGAATTTTATCTTTATAACCTTTTAAATATCGACTTATATTGCTTTCAACTTAAGTTACCTGTATATAATTTGGAACTACCTACAGCATAAATTAAAGCTTTCTTGTATTGTAGGTAGTTAACAAAGTATAATCAGCGTGGAACGAGTAAATTTCAAGTAGATTTAATTAGACTCTTCGATTTTGTAATATTATCTGTTACAATTTTGGCTAAATTGCGTCATTTACCTGTGTTCGAAGTGTGTACTCATTTACATATGAATTTCGATCAAAGTGGGAGCGAGAAAAGATATCCTTATAAGCATAGCTAACCTGAAAACTCCATTATCATGTGAATCACAAACATGCCGAACATCGAAAATTGGCATCATGGGAAAAGACTGCTTCATTGAATTCTTTTAGTTTACCTCAAAGATTTTCTAGTATACTTCCTGGCTACATGAACAGCTCATAGATTTGGACGTTGGTAAAGAAATTGAAAAGAATTGGAGCACTACCGAGTGCCCAAAATAAAATATTAAGAAGGTATAATTGGTTCAAATGCTTTATCAATATCAAGCGTGTTATATCCAGTTGATTATTGTTTATGTTTGACCTTAAGGTAACCTGCTCACCAAGTGAAAAGAGTTGGTATTGAAGGTCGACTAGAATTTTAAAACTTTATAAGTAGGAGAGAATTCTATAGTGAGAATGATTCGTTTCATTACTCATATACATTATATTAATATTTAAAAATTTATTATTATTTTTTTTTTTAAATCATTTAAGCAATATTAAGCTTTTATTCTTTTGATATAAATCTATGTTTCATATAAAAATTTTGCAAGTTTTTAGACGAATCAAATGATCCTGAGAGCCCAATTTTAGGGACAATGGACATCAAAATAAATTTTCTTAGTATATAGTCGGCCTATAAAGTAGTCCACCGACCAAAAAATTGTATTGTATAATATAAGAGAAAATGTATAAAAAGTAAATGTATAAATAAATGGACTATTTTGTTTAAAAAAAAAAAAAAAAAAAAAAAAAAATGATTCGTTTCATGTCATCGTGGTACAGGGTGACATGGAGCTATGCAATGCGCAGGTGGTAAAATGTACTTTAAAATTGGTGATATAAGCAATACTGCTTCGGCCAAGTAAAATAAATTAAATTAAAAAAAAAAAAAAAAATGATTCGTTTAAGGATTTTTCCTATAATTGAAAGGAGGTTTATGGATTGGGGTTACCTCATAGCTTCCATAACAAAGGAAGTAAAAGAGGCGAATGTATGAATTTAATATTGCTAACAGATACATGATGCATTGTTGGTAACTACCATGATATATACTAGGGTAATAAATTATCAGTGCCAGAGACCTTATTTTAAACGGTTATTTTAGTTGAAGAATATTCAATTTATTAGATTTCATTTTGAGCTATAGTGACTCAAATTTTACTCCAGTTAGATATAGAGAAATATGGTGAGCAAGGTGGAATTGTTTTGTGAAAAGGTGGTTTATCGATCATTCTGTGATCATTGATCATTCAGTGTTAGTGATGGTCTTTTATTCCCTCGTTTTTTATGTTTTTGACAAACTTTCAAAAAGGGGTTGGCCTCTTTCAAACAGGGCTTGGAAATGTATATAAGTTAGTTTTGAATTAGGTATAACTACAGATCCTTTCGAACCAAGCAAAGAGTTACACATTAGACGTGCTTGCACTACAAGAGCTTAGATGGTCCGGGAGTGGGATCAATGACACCACCAATGGTTACACTTTTCATTACAGCGGCCATCAGAATGGAGGAGAATTTGAAGTCTCTTATCCATCAGCGCGCAAAGCATCATATCATCGACTTCCTCCCTATTAACATGCGGATATGCACGATCAGGCTCCGCACTAAGAAATTCAACTTCTCGATCGTTAATGTACATGCATCCACCGAAGATAAATCTGATGACATCAAAGATCTCTTCTTTGTCGAGCTGGAGGAAGTCATCAATAACATACCGCACCACGACATTAAAATCATCGTGGGCGACATTGTTTAACGCAAAAATCGGTAGGTATCAAGTACGTTTTTCAACCACACAAGAGAATCCACAAAGTAACGTGGAGATCAAATGATGGAAGAACGGGAAACCAAATCGATCACGTCATGGTGTCTAAGAGACACTCCACCAGCATATCCAACGTCAGATCTTACAGAGGTGCAGACATGGACAGCGATCATATGCTTGTCATATTTTAGTATAAGTGCAAACTGTCATCTACGTTCAACAGACAAGCACAAAAAACCGTTCGATGGAATATCGATGCTTTAAAAGACCAAGCGTATAACTGCAGAGTTACCAATCAGCTGTCACTAAATATTTAAACCAGCCTAATAACAACGAAGAAGCTCCTCCTAACATCCAGGAGCAGTGGCACGCTATACAGTCAGCCATAAGCACCGCGGCGCAAAGTTCCATCGGAAGAAGGCCTCCGAGGTCCCGCAATGTTTGGTTCGATGATCAATGTCGAAGGGTCGTCGAAAATAAACGAAAGCTTCGTGAAAAATGGTTGGCTCGCAATACTAGAAGCACTTAAGCAAAATATCTAAGAAAGACTAAATACCTTCGACAAAAGAAGCGCGATCATATGAGATCTTGCATCGAAAACATCAGCTTCCAAGCGGAAATAGGAAACTCAAGGAACTGTTTTGCTAACGCCAAACCTCGCTCATATGACTAGGAATTCCAGAGAAACTCGTTTCTCTGTGCAAATTAACAACCTCTGGGTCTTAATGTTGAATCGTAATTGAGGGAGCAATGTCAGACCCCTTTGAAATAACATCTGGTTTTCGACAGGGAGATGCACTCGCGTCTGCGCTGTTCAACTTGGCGTTTTACGACGTAGTAAGAAAAAGCAACATTGAAACTTCGCGCTGTATATTTAGTAAATGTCGGAATTGGCGACCATAACTTTGATAGCGTCGAAAACTTTAAATACCTCCGGTCGCTGCCGGACAACGTGTTCTCTACGCCCAATCGGAATTATTGCGATATAAACATATGTCGAAGTCGTGCAAGCTCGCACTTTATAAAGCACTCATAAGACCTGTGCTGGCTTTCGGCAGCGAGAGCTGGGCCATGACCTCTAACGATTGTAGATAGTTATCTACCTTCGAAAGCAAGATCATTCGCTCAATCTCTGGTCCAATCAAAGTCGCGGACAACGAATATCGGATTCGTATGAACCACGAGATAAGGCAACTTCTTAGAAGCTGCGATATTATCGGATTCATCAAATCTAATAGAGTCAGATGGCTCAGCCACGTTACACGATCTCCACAACTACAATTGACCAATAAAGTATTCAATCACCAGCCGGTGTTCGTCGTAGAGGAAAACCCCGATTCCGCTGGCGTGCCGACGTCGAACAAGATCTACATGCATAGGATGTCGAAACTGGAGGACGAGAGCGATGGACCGAGATGAATGGAGGACCTAAGAGCGGGCGGCAAAATCCCTAAGCCACAGAGAGAGAGAGCTTAAGGTATTCGCTCGTTTGCTTTTCAAAAGTTTTTTTCTTATGTTAAAATTCTGAATACATTTGGGCTCTGAGTATACATCTCGGCTTTGGTAGAACTTTGTAAAATTTTGTGCTTATATAAACAAAACTTTATTAGTTGATCGTTTCAACTGCGACAGTCGCCTATAATTGGAATGTTGAATTTTTTGATATCACTGGTATACCACCATAGCTAGTTTAAGACAATCAGGGATGATCTTCCAAGCGGCATTTGTGTATTTAGCAAGCGTTGAGGATATATAATTTATAACAAGTGTTTAGTATTTTGTTAAGATATTATCAACTTCTGTTGCCGAATTTGAGTTCAGTTTTAAAATAAAATCTTCGAATTCAGGCAAAATGTATCTGAAAATTTTCCATACTCCTTAGGCATAAATTTTTCCATTTCTTTTACCAATAACGATATTTGAGGTGTAATCCCAATTTTCCATACGATTTATAACTGTCCTTAATGAAGATTTCAAAATTCTTTTGATACTCTTGAATTGCCCCAGGAGGTTTTTTTTTAGGTAAACACATTGCAATTAACATTCATATTTGTTGCAACAAGCTTAACTCATAGAACTTGACAGAAATCCTCATTTGCAGCAAACACTCTTGATGCTTTAATATCTGATTTCACATTTTGTAAAAGCAGTCCAAAATTAACTTGTTGAAGTAAATTATTGTATGTATTTTTGAAATGAAGTCAGATACGTCGATAAGCATTCGTTTTAAAAACACCCTATAGGTAGTCTGGTGAAGTTTAAGAAATCTGTTAGTGGTCAGTGGAAACGAAATCTATTTCTTAATTAAAAAAATTAAACTAATAAAGTTCTCTCGGAGTAGAAAATGAGCACACCTACGAACAGGATATACTCGTATCATAAAACCAAATTTAATAAATTGAAATATTCAATTTTTATTTTTCATTTTATAAATACAATATCCTTTTTTTATTATTATTTTATATATATATATATATATATATATATATATATATATATATATATAATTTTAAAGGACTCTTATCAATAATAATAATACTAATACTACCAAAAACAAACCCAATAGAATTTTATTACATAAAATAATCATTATCATTTTTTAATAATGAATATTGATTTTAATACTCGCATTTTTTAAAAATATTATTAAAAATATAAAAAAAAATCGTCCTTTTTCTTATTTTCACATTTTTCATTTACTCTTTATAGTATTTTAACGGTTTAATGAATTGGAAAAGTGAAATGAAAAATTGTGATTTATCCAAAAATATGACAGTTAAAAAACAAATAAAAATATATATATATATATATATATATATATTTATATATATATATATATATATATATATATATATATATATATATATATATATATATATATATATATATATATATATATATATATATATATATATATATATATGTTTTGCCTGTTGTAAATTTTTAAATATCGAATATTTTGTTTACAAAAGGTAATCGAAATTTTATATAAATAAAATAACGCGTAGATAACGAAAACCTTGGCAACTGAAATAAAAAATGGCAGTATCATACATTTATTCGATTGAATCTATGAGTGTTTTGTTTTATTCATTCCAAATATTCCAGACATATTTAAATTGACATAAATTGTTTTTCATATTCATTACGTATTAAGTATATATTAAGTATATAGCCGTTTTAGGTAATGAGTTTTTGGAAATTCAACCGAAATTAGTTTACTGATTTAGTTAGCTTATCGGTAATTTTAATTAAGCAAAAAAAGTTCTTTGAAATACAATTGTGGACTGTCAATTAATTGAAATGATTTTACTGCTACTTAATTTTGAATTCTGCTTGACGTTGGTTTGTATAAGAGTCACTTAAATGATTTTTTAACGAAAAGTATTCTGGTATATCAATTCAGTTATAGATAAGCAATTCTAGCGAATCGAAAAATTGTTGGATGTCATTTAAACAAAAATACTATACCTCAAGTTAGTAATTTTTTAACCGATTTCTACCTAAATTTAACATAAGGTATATAGTAGACAAATTAATGGTTATTAACGGTTGTTATAATGCCAATATTTAAGAACTGAATTTTTAATTTGATTATATATAGGACGATGCCTTTATTAATACCGAACCTTTCTGGATAATGCTATTTATTTTGCTAAGAAAAGTATCGGACATAACCTGGTAATAATTCACTTGTTCTATCTAAATTTACCGGAAACAGGCTAATCTTAACAATCCACTTTATAAATTAGGTAATTTAGGTTTTTAAACATTCTCAAAAATGTATTTAAGGTTTTTATTTTTAAGCCAACGTTCAACTACAGAACTAGGTAAGAACTGGAAATACTAACAAGTTTTTCCATAGCTTTCATGTTTTGTGTCTAATTTCACATCGTTTGCGGTTGATGTTTTAAAATCCTATATACCACTTCTTTCGGTCGCAAATTTCCTAAGTGGGGTCGTAGATCATGCTTCCTTTTAGAGAAACTAATAATATTAGGTTAAATTAGATTAAATTTTGGTACCATAATTTGCACCCAAATCGACTAAGGCTAATACTTATGAGTTGCTTCAAATTATTTAACCCATAATATCAGTCCTTAGCCTCGCCATAATGGTGAACTGCGATGTACTATGCTGCTGAATTTTTCCATAGATTGCAACATAATTTTTCCATGTATGCATATCATGTTTATATCATTTATTGGTTTTGTTAATTTTAGTACTAAAATTACTAGTATTGTCATTGATATTGTGATACTGGGTATTTTCTTTTATTCATTCTATAGAAGGAAGAGAAGGAATAAAAACTGATCACGCGACGAAAGCATATTCCGAATGGCCAACAAAACTATTTTTGGTAATAAAAAAAATGATTTTATTAAAATGAAAAATAATAATTTTTAATTAGAAAAATTATACTTATATATATATATATATATATATATATATATATATATATTTATTTATTTATATGGCCGGTATATAAATAAATATATATATATATATATATATATATATATATATATATATATAGATATAAAATCACTGGGTGATTTTTTTTAGCTGAAACTTTCAAATATCTCGGAAAATAAACACCCTACGAACAAAATGTTTAAGATCAAAATTTATTCATTCTGCAGGGGAAATACATTAGTGCTATAATTAGTACCCCTCTTCCCTCCTTGTAGGTGTGGTGGGGGTAACTTTAAAATTAATATAAGAACCCCTATTTTGTATTGCAGATTCGAACTGTCCGGCTAAAAATAAGTACGTAGGTTAGTTAACTTTGGTGGAAATCGGCTAACCGAAAGTGGCAGAATTTTTTATTATTTTTTTTGTTTTATTTTTTTAATACAATATTTGGCACTTAACAGTTTTCTCATGAGTACTGTACTTTTTGAAATATTTAAAAAACTTGAAAACTCCCTATTGAACCAGCCATTTCCGGTTAGTCGATTTCTGCCAAAATTAGTTAACCTACGTACTTATTTTTAACCGAAAAATTCGAATCTGCAATAAAAAATAGGGGTTCCTAATTTAATTTGAAAATAGTTTACGGGCAAGATGTTACTTATACCTTCACTAAATTCATTTTTATATATATATATATATATATATATATATATATATATATATACATATATATATATATATATATATATATATATATATATATATATATATATATATATATACCAAATTACTACCATATAAAACATTTTGAAAAGAACATTAATCGAACAAAGTATAGAAAAGCTCTTTTTAACTATATACTTTATTGTAAGTACATATTCTTGAATTATATATTTTTTTTACATTGTGTTCAATGTTTTACTGTGGTTCTTAAGTGGAAAAAGATGTTAAGAAACAGAATCGAATGAAAATAAAAAATCAAAGATTATTTTACCCAATAAAATAAAAACTTTAATTTTTACCATCATTATATGCATTCACAACTCTACGTCTTCTATATATACTAAAGACGTCTTCCATGCACAAGGACATACACAAGTGATGACAAAATGTTCATGTTTAGAATTTGTAATGTTTCCTATTTTTTTTATATTATTCGGAAACTGCATTATAAACTTACATTATACATCGTTTTTATTCATATATGAGTATATATAGGAATTCCTGTGCAGACATTTTTTACTTATATCTTTATGTGACAAAATGTCTATTACGACAAAACGAATACGAATAGTTCATAAAAAGATACATTTTCAATAAAAAAATGTTTCGATTTTAATTTGTATTGTTCAACATTTAAATAAAAAAATATTATATTTCCTGGGTGCGCCACAGGCAAACTTTTTCTGATTCCAATACGGACTAGAAAGCTGTAGTTAAAAAATTGTGCGTCGGAAACAAGGTAAAGCAGTTGAAGGACATACCAATTTCGATACACTGCGTTTACCCAAAGAATATAAAATTATTTTACATGCCATTGCTGTTAATTGACTTGAACTGACATTCTTCTAAAAATTAAAAATGTTAATAAAGACCACCCAATTATCGTAAAGCTTGCCAAGAATTAAATTACCACGTAAACGATCCACATTAGAACACTTCACTTACTGATGTATCGAATACTACTCAACCTATTTGTAATCATATTGACAGCGTGCTTCTCATCTAATCCAAAAGATGTTTGGGAAAAAATGTAAAGGCCATATAAGAGTGAAGATATCCTACATCGTTCGCGTGTAACATCCCCCATTCAATGCACATAATTAAAATGAGGCCTTGGTTTTGACTGAAGACATATAGATTTTAGCGAATCGCTAACGAATCACCACCGAATATAGTGATTTTCAACTAAAAACACACTTTTGACTAAAAAACGTATTCTGAATTCCTCACCCGGCGAATCGTTGTTATATATGACCACAACAACAGCGGGATCATGACGCATTGCATGCTATATATCCGACGCCTAAATTCTTGTATTCTTCCAAACATCGCCAGGTAATTTAGCTTCTAATTTAATAAAAATATTCCACAAAAACCGATGATATTGTTATTAACATTGAAATATTACCATACAACAAAAAATCGTATTTACACCGTTGAATCAAAATAATTATAAAAAAACGTAACGGAAATATATAAATAAATAAAACTCACCAAGACAATAAAAATACGATGGACGAGCAGAAAATATAAAATCAGTTGTAAATCGTATAAGAATATGTATAAGAAATCGCATAAGAGAACAAAACCTTCCAAAACATCCTAATAACCATGTTCAAACTTGATTTTATCCGTTCACAAATAAACGTTCACATAATTGTAACCGTTTGACCACTTTTTTTCTATTTTAACCGTTATGTCTGTGAATTTTATGACACTATAATGCTAAATACGTTAAAACCTTGAATTCATTCGGTCACAAAAATAAACGCAAATTAGTTTACACTAAATTTCCTTATAGATTTTCAATATCTACATGAAAGCTTTAACCATTGAACCCGTTGCACACGTTAATCAAATATTTTAACATTTAAATTTAACAAAACTTAAGAATTACGTATTATCTGGACCACCACAGATCACAAAGTAAATATTATTTGCATAGTAAATCAAATAAATACCATACGCCCACTCGTCGACCTTGTGATTAGCTACATTTTATTGGGAATTTTATGACAAGAATAGCATGAATTTCGTTTCATTCGGATTTATTTTAATCCAACTTTTTGTTAGTTTTATATTAAAATAAGGGGAAATTTTTCATTGTACTAATTCTTATTCCAGTGCCCAATAAAATACGCTAATTAAGAAAAAATGTTCGTTTACCCCTTAAATGCAATAAATAAAGAGAAAATAATTAAGTCAACATTTAGGGTAATTTTGTAGTAAATTCGTATTAATTCTTAAAACCTTACAAAAGCTATCGAAGACGTAATGACACTTTTACTGCATATGTAATTACATCCAATTAGATTTATTATTTAATTTACCAAAAAACAGAGGTAAAACCAGAAATTTACCAAAGGAAATCATGATCCTTAAAAGAGCGGCAAATATTTTATATTTGAAATATTTTTTATAAATTAAGATTTGTTTGCAAAAACGAAACAGAAACTTAGTCACTTCGTTTGGCTTAACTCCACCAGTTTGAAAACAAATTAATCAGGTTGCTCGGATATTATTTATTTTAAGCTAAAATCTCCACATTCGGAAAAAAAAAAGAATTGGCGTGTCGTTATTGATTTCAGGAAGCTGAATGATGTTAGAATTGTGTTTCTACTTCCTAACATAACAAAAATACTCGATCAACTTGGCAAATCACAGGACTTTAGCACTCTTAATTTGTAAAACGGATACTACCATGTTCTTATGGATCCCGAAGATCGTGTGAAATCTACATTTAGCATAAACACGGGCCATTACCAATTCCTTAGAATGCCTTTTGGTTTGAAGGGAGCCCCTGCTACTTTCCAGTGGATCATGAATGCAGTTCCCAGTGATCTCAATGGAATCAAATGTTTGATCTACCTTGATGATATTGTCATCTATGGTAAAAATATTATTGAACACAACGAAAAACTATCTATAAATTTAAAATGTTTACCGATCATAAGCCACTGATTTGGCTCTTCAAAGTTAGTAATCCAACAAAAATTTTAATGCTGATACTTTAAACAGAAATGTCTCAGAGAATACTCCTGAAATGTATAATGCCAAATCGCAGGCCAAACTACTTAGTTGAGAAACATCAAAAGGATAATTATCAGCAATTCTAGGAATCTAACTAGCAGAATGAGAAACCTTACAAACTTAAACCAGGAAACGCATATAACCGAACGACCATTTTTATCGCTCAACTCAACTACATAAAGTCATTAGAAAGATGACATATACAGTTTGTGATTATAGAATTGACCAAGATGACTTGACCAAGTTTTCGTTTGCAATGTCATTACCCAATCAAGAGGCAAAAATAATTGCTATAGAGCTTTTGTAGAGAAAATTATTTGACGTTTTAGTTCACCTAAATCTATAATAACAGATCAAGGAACCAATTTCATATCTGATCTTTTTGTAAAAATATGTAAGCTTTTGAAAATAGAAAAGTTTAATGCAACAGCTTACCACCTGCAGACTAATGAAGCTCTTAAACGCTCACACAAAGGAATTGGCGAGTATCTTCGAAATTACTCAGCAAACGATCAACTAGATTGGGATTCGTGGCTGAATTATGCTAGTTTTGCTTATAATACAACACTTCATTCATCTACCACATATATGCCTTTCGAATTATTGTTTAGATGTAAACCTATATACCTCATTCATTGCCATCCAATATAGAACCAATTTATTATGAAGATTTTCTTTCCGATCTTAAATTCAAATAGCAAGATGCATTTAGAATTACCCATGACACTCTCCTTACATTAAAATCGAGATCTAAAAAATACTACGATCGTAATTAAGGCATGGGTATTTTGCTCCTTTGAAGCTTGGACCATGATAAATATTTGTGAATACAAATTTTTGACATTTATTTGATAAAAACGAAGACATCCAAATTTACGGTTACTTGCTATGATAATTTTTGACAGATGCCAAAACTTTCTATAATAAAAGTTAAACTCTTCGCATAGCATACTCGGATATAATTATACAAAAAATAAAATTAACATCTAATACATAGGCTATACAAATTTTAAATTTGCTAAAGTGTTAGTGAGATATGAAAACTATAAAGAAAAATAAGATTTATATTAGTGTAAGTTATTTATTGAAATTGCCATAGTAACGAAATAATTTTTTAAAAATGTATATGGGTTTAAATGTTACTAACACCACACCAAATCGAGAATTTTATTTAATTTTTTTTATGTATTGGCGTGTGCTACGCCATGAGTTTGACTTTTATTATAGAAGATTTTGGTACCATTCAAAAACAAAAAGTTGAACTTATAAAACTGTATTTTCAGAATTTTCATAAATTTTAGATTTAGTTCTCAGAGATTTAATGGAAAATTTTCGATTTATGTATTGAAGATGTTACTCTGCATTATGTAATCTTTAGAAAAAAAATGAGAAATACGATTCAGGCACGTTTTAAAATCCACCCGTTCGAGCCAATTATACCCCGATTTACCTCCTAGCTCTTTCGAGCTCTTTACGCCGTCGATAATTTCACTTTGCGTAGATCCAGCCAGCATTTGCTACCATATTATACCTTACTCCCTTCTTTCATAAATAACTTTTACAAATTTACTGTTGACTTTTAAGGCAAAAAAATAATAATTTTGATTTCTTAAGCATCGACTTTGAACGTTTCATTTCAATTAAGATATTTGTATGTAGGTTTTTTTGTGGGTTTCATGTATGAATATTTTACATCACCAATCTTTCGTCATACATAATATCCTTTAAACAACATCCTCTGCAAATAAATTCATTACGTAAGTCAAAAATATGCACACTAACAAAATTTATTGTGAATTCTGTATACGAAATAGGCCAGCCTCGACTAACTAAAAGTTTTACTTTACCAAATATTCGGTAATTTTTTGATTTTATGTCCTACCTAGTATTTGCTTAAATGTTGCTGTTTAAATCTGTAAAATTTCTTAATAGATAATTCCGATTGGAACGTAGGCGAAGATTGTCAATCTTCAATTATATAGTGTGGGAGATCACCAATTTTCGCTTTCGTTTATATACGAAAAAAAAAAACAATTAGTTTTCATTATTTATGTAGAAAAGGGTATTAAATTTTATACCTTTACAATGGTTGAACCACAGTTTCTTGAGTTAAATTACGTTTGCTGCATGGATACGGCTTTGTACCAATCCAAAAGGTAAATATCGCTTTACAAAAATTTTAATTTTTCACAAAATGAAAATTATATTTTAAGAGACACGTGTGAGAGAACCATATAAATTTCAACAAATTAGTCTGACCTTTTCGTATATATATATATATATATATATATATATATATATATATATATATATATATATATGACTTTATATCAAATATCGTAATATACGAGTAGAACACCTATAGATCTAGAATAATCCCATTGAGAATTTTTTTTTTCGTCGACCCGAAACCAAATCTCATTTAATCTAGTATAAATAAAATAAGACTATTAATCACAGAGGTGTAGAAAAGTAAAATAAATTCCCATGACAATGACACTATCATATCACGTATCTATATTACATATCACGCAAAATACATATATCCACACAAATATACAATTTAATGTATGTGAAATTAAACTAAGTACATCTCATTTCTGACCTCATTACCTTAATTGTCATAAATTTGATGCTATATAAATCTAATGCCATCATATTTAGCTTTTATGTTATACTTTGCTTTGCTCCAACATATACATTTCTTCGTTGTCATTATATTTTTCTTATTTTGCACTCCTATATGTACGTCCCATATACAGACATTGCGCTACACATATATAAGTTATGGTGTAGCTACACATATTTTCCTTTTCATTTAACGTTAATCACATCACAATCTTATCTAATCTTTTCAGCTGTAAAATAACGCGGAATGGTACATAGAAATTTGGAACACGAGTAACACATATACCATGATATACGCAGAATGGTTTAGCGAGCACAGTGTTTTATAATAAAAGAAGCAAGCTGAAAACACAACATAAACAAAAATCCATTACAAAACTTTAAAAAACACTTTCAATTCATAATCCTCTAAAAATGAAAAAAGAAAATGTATTCAACACATATAAATATAAAATAAAATAACATAAATTTCCATTTTCCAAATATAAAAAAGAAAAACGACAATATATTACACATAAGATGAATAGAAAATGTTTAAGCAGATAAATAAAATAAAAAACTGAACCAAGAAGAAAATTAACAAAAAAAAATGAAAATTGTATTCCGCCTACGTATATGTAAGTATGTTTGTATACCGTTCGTACATATATGGGTATGGAGGGTACACCACTGTGTTCAAATATGAATATAGCAGATGCATAAAGGGAAAATATTGGAAAAGAGCTTAAACATTTGTTTTCCCATTTATGTGTCTCTCGCTTCTTACTGAATTTCATGTTATGGGTAAATTTTGCGATTGATTTCACCGAAAAAATTACTGGGTTATTGCTCTTTAATCGTCGTGTATATACATGACTTGTATGGGTACCGGTCGAAACTGGATATTTTACAACTGGATTTGACGAAACAGGATAATTCAAAACTGGATATCTTAAAACGAGATAAGGTACAAAACGAGATATTGTACAAAACTGGATATTTCAAAACAGGATATTTCGACATGTGATTTAAACTTAAAACGATTTTTTAGAAAAGTTCTGGAATATGGCCAATTAGGGAGGAACTCAGTGAGTTCTTAACCGATTATGATGAAATTCGATACGTCGGATGAAAATGGAATTTTAAAATGATTTTTTGGGAAAGTTCTGGAATATGGCCATTAGGGAGGAACTCAGTGAGTTCTTAATCGATTATGATGAAATTCTATATGTAGGATGAAAATGGGATTTTAAAATGATTTTTTAGGAAAGTTCTGGAATATGGCCAGTTAGGAAGGAACTCGGTGAGTTCTTAACCGGTTATGATGAAATCCTATATGTAGGATGGAAATTGTAGGTTGTAACAAAATTGTAGGTTGTAACTGTGCTATCGAACAGTGAAAAACTAAGGAATTTCCAAATCGTAAATAATTACTTTTTTTAAGTGTTCAATATTTAAATTTTTCTATCGCTACTAAATAACAATATGTATGTATTATATTATGTACATGTTTTTTAATGTAATGTTCATTATAGAGCTCGATCTTGTTTATATTAAATAATCAAATAATCTCGCTTTTAACTGAAAATGATTTTATAATTTATTTTATTTTTCTTTAATTTTTTAATTAATTTTTCTCACATCGATTCTCTAAAGTGAAGAAAAGTTATATTAAGTAGAAGAAGAAAAAAAATGCAGTTAAATTTTACTGACAAAGTCGATCAAATCAATGATTGTTTTAATAAAATGATAAAATGAGAAGTGAAGGAAAATTCTATCCCTCTGCTTAAAATTATTCAAATATGAAACCTTATTGGCCATATTCCAGAGGTTTTCTCAAAAAGATTTTAAAATCAAATTTAATTATACAATTATAGAAAAAAACATTAAGTGAAGGAAAATGCTATTTCTCTCCTTAGAAATATTCAAGTATGGAACCTTACTGGCCTTATTCCAGAACTTTCCCCAAAAATTATTTTTAAATCCCATATCCTACATATCGAATTTCGTCAAAATCAGTTAAGAACTCGCCAAATTTCTCCCTAATTGACCATATTCCAGAATTTTCCTAAAAAATCATTTTAAGTTTAAATCACATGTCGAAATATCCTGTTTTGAAATATCCAGTGTTGTACCATATCTCGTTTTGTACCTATCTCGTATTAAAATATCCAATTTTGAAATATCCAGTTTTGTACCTTATCTCGTTTTGTCAAATCCTATTTTGAAATATCCAGTTTTAAAATGTCCAGTTCTGAGCGGTTCCCGACTTGTATATATAATTATATTTAACACTTCTCAATATAGAAGTCCATTTTTATTTTCTAAATCAGGACATCTCTTATAACTTTATTTGGATTGTAGCATGTGTTTTACTATAGGATCAGTTCCAATCTTGCAAGCTTTGTAATAATTAGATAATGGTGTCGAATTTTAAATCAAAAATATATACTAAAAAGGTCCAATTTTTAATAACTAATCGGAGACTGACAGACTGTTGAACTGTTGAAATGTTGACAGACTGTTATCGTATTTAAATTAAAACTTTTATGTTAATTGCTTTAAGTTATTAGGTTTTAGTTTATTAGTACACTATAACAAGATATTTACTGAGTGTATTTTCTTATGATTTCAATGACGTATTTTGTCAGTTTAACGGTTATTTCATTTGATTTGAGTGTTAAATAATTTTTTTTATTCTAATTTATAATGATTTTAGAATTTGATGTGTATTGGATGCACTTTTTTTAAGAAATTTATGTTTTGAAGACATACTTATATAATAAGGTAAGTGAGGAACGGATAAACGGTTTAACGATGATTTATCATCGAGATATCAACATTCCAATAAAAGATGTTTTAGACGAATTAGCGCAACAGCCACCACGGGTAGATTTTAAATTATCATATTTCCGATAGTATTTTCAAGTTCAGTGAGCCGATAAAAAATTTCGGGATTTTTAAGGTCGAAGAAGAGATTAATACAATACCAAAAAAAGGTATAGGATTGCGAATTTGGGTGGATTCCAAAGTTAGTGTTAATAATTGGGTTGAATTCGAATACTACTCTCTGCCTCCTGTGTAAGATATCTTCACAAGACAAATTGTAAAGTATTCACAATACTGCACCTATAGCTAGAGCGTACCAGAAGCTAAACGTCGTAGGTAATTCCAGTTCTTTGTTGCTAAAAGATTGCCGCCGAAAAAGCTCCAGTCCCCAGGAATGAAACAGAGTTAAAGTCATTGTACAAGCTAACTCAAAAAAAAGTGGAGTATAATAGGAACAGAGCTTGTGGGCAAGCATTTCGGAGATGTAAGGAAATATTGTCTAATTGTAATATTCTATGTGTGAGAAGAAGTATATTCTCAGAAAAAGAAAAAAAAAGAGGCGCTCGAAATTATATTTGATGTGAATAAATTTCACTAATTCCTGCTTGGTCGCACATTTTATATAATATTCAAAGAACATATATTAATGTCAAAAAAAAAATCTGAAAGTTGGCAATATTTAGAACAAAAATAATTAATTATGTGACATCTAGGAACAAACACTGAAACTAATTGGAATTGGATATATGACATTGTTAGTGTAATTTGGCAAATCAAATACCACTATAACCATTAACGAAACAATTAATATTCCTAATGTTTGTATTATAATATCGCGATATCAAAATAATTTTCCATTTTTTTAAGGAAAAGAAAATGTTATATCTCGCACTGTATTTACTGATCATTGTACAGATCATGTGTTTAGAACATCATTGCCAGAAAATTATTTGAATGAAATTGATAGTCGGCCCTGTTTTTTTTTTTCTTGTTTTTAATTTGTTATTGCTCGAGGTAATTCCAACAGGAATGATTTTCGTTGTTTAGTGTATTTATGTACAATTAGCATTATTCTAACGATATTCACAAAATATTTTGTTTATATTTTTGACACTTTGACAGACAACTAGTGGCATAATCAATGCACAATATTAAGCACGTTAAACCTCGCTAATCTTTCATTTCGTATTCCGGGAGATATCGATACAATTTTTGGCAACGACATATTTTTGTAAGTCTTAATGGGTAAGAACAAAATTAAAATTTAAGACCACATGTTTGCACAGAACACAATGTTGGGCTGGATAATAGTAGGAAGACTAGAAGAAATAACCCGAAATACTTATAGACGCTTTACATAATTTGACCTCTTAAACCCCATTGAATTGCAAGAAACCGCATTAATCTAGAACTGTTTGTATAAAGATATTGGGATTTTATAGGAATCCGAGACACATTTACATTCAAAGCGCCCTATTAGTTGGATATCAAACACACAAAAGGATCACTATTATCAGAAGCTTCACGAATGTGTATTTAATCCACTTGGATCTCTCCAACAACCTACTTTACACAACTGTTATTCCAACACTTGTATAGCTCCAAAAGCTAGATTGGGATAATGATCTTACAAAATATACGCAACAAAAGTGGATTAAACTTCGAACATCATTAGACCACTGCTTGATAAAATAATAATTCCCAGACAGTTGCAACGAGTAAATTGCGCGGATTCAGATTCACGAATAGTTAGAGAACAAAAAGGAAACTTTATGAATTACTTAATCGTTTTAAATTTGAAAACTACTTTGAGCTATGATTTAATTGGTTATCTTCTAAGAAAATCAAGTTTACAGCTATCCCAAAACCTTATTTACTTATCTTATCACATCAAAATTGTCAAAATGGCAAAATATCCAAAGTCAAGTCCAAGGGTTCTGGAAGTCAAAAGTCTACGTAGCTTAATCAATCCAAAATCAAAATGGCAGAAAAAAAACAATTATTTATCCTTCGGTCAATTATCGGACAAAAGTCGCATAAAGCATTTACTCATCAGTCAATACACTAACGTATCCAATCATTATCTGATTGAAACCATACAAAAGTAATGGCAAACTGGCTTATTTAAAAATAAACGTTCGTTTATCCGACACGAACTAGAGACCAAATGTAGGACCAGAGATAGGATGACGAATTTATAAATGGAAGGAGTATCTGGACTGCACCACACCTTATATCTCGGTCTATTGCCATAAATAATATCGATGCAGATACTTGTAATGGACACTTATATAATGTATTATTGTGCAAGCAATGTATGCCAAATGCTATATAGATGAGAGAGATCATTAGTTAGATTAATTCGGAGCTCTTTATATTCTGCTTCAAATACTTTGAAAAACTATATCCTTTTGATGTAATTGGATTATAGTATTAGTATTAATATTAGTATAGTAGCCAAGTTATACTCGATGAATGAAAATTAGCCGCTGTTCTACATTTAAATTGTATTATAAACAAAGTAGCTTCATATATAGACAATACGACTATCGAAAATACCGACTGACAATAGATTTTCCAACAACAAACTTTTCAAATGAGAACATCAAGTTTATGGCATTTAGTCTAGACGCGAAAATATCATCTACATTTTCACAAAACAAAATTACTTTTAAACGACATAGTTTCAAAAAAATTAAAAGCTAAAGTATTATTTCACTGACAACAGTCGGTTTTAGAATGATAACGACTTTTCAAATTCTTTTCGAATTTTTGGTGCTTAGTGCTATCAATATGTACTGGCAATATAATAATTTTACTACCACATAAAGTTTTTTGGTAGTTTTTTTATGGTGGTTCCATTAATATTCGATGTCAGACCCAAAAAGACCTATTTTTTATGTTTTGACTATACCTGTTACCAAATATAACTACGTTTTTCCTAAAAACCTATAAGTATCAGACTCATGTACCAACAAGTTGAATCCAACATGAACATCTACGAAGAAAACACACGCGTCTAAATTCAAATTTATTAAGAGTAAAACACAGAGAGATAACCTTAATTCCCTTTACCTACATATTAACGCTACCAAATATCCAACTATGTACGATTTATACTATTTAAGACATAAACTCGGTTGCTTTATGGCCATGCCTAATTTGGTAAGTAGTCGATCTCAACCTTGACTAAAACTAAACTAATAGCCGATTTAAATTCAACAAATTTTTCATCTTGTAAAAAACCGAGACACTAGATTGAAAAATTATGCAAGCCAAACCGAGAAAAAATTTCTTCTTGTAAAAATAAAAAGATGAAACCCGAGATCCAAACCCAAAAACTGTTATAAAAAAGATGATCTAAATTTTTAAAAGATGTAAAGTTTATCTTTTTATAGAAAAACATATAAAAAGATTATACATGTATAAAATTAGTTTAATATACTATGTTTTGGTTACTCACACAAATAAACTAAATGTTATTGCAATTTTTGTTGTTATTGCAATTTTACTAAATTGATTTCAAGATCAACATCTTCTTCAAAATTTGTTGAATGTAAATCGGCTATTAATCACAATCGCAGTGGCGTAAATACAAGAAAGCAAACCCCGCCATTACCTGAAGCAATAATAGCAGTTACCCACAAGTATAAAGAAAAGTGTTGGTTGTTACTATGAAATTAAAAGTGTGAGTACAGTAAGGCACGATTACAAATTCATTATTAAATTCCAAAGGCAAAAGCTGGATTTTGTGAAAAATTCAATAACAATTTATTAAATCATCAGCTGTTAAAGTTTTGACATTATTATTACTTGTTCTCATTACTAAACTGTTTATTGCACTTCAAACATTTCTCTCCGTAAGGCCATTCAACCTCTCGCATAAGTATTTTCTCTTATACGGTCGATAATTGTTAATTTTCTCTGATAATTGACTCCTGGATATTAATAACTAACAAAAATTAAGTCATAACTAGAGATAGCAGTTTGTCCTGCTAATTATATTTTTAAGAGTTTAAATCTGGTAGTTTAAATCTGGTATTGGAAAATGGTAGAATTTAAGAGAAAGTGTTGAAATTCTTATTGATAAATTTGCCACATTTAAATTCCCAATGCCAGGTCTTAGAAACACCAAAAATTACAAACGATCAATTTGAGCAACACACGCCAGTCAGATTATTTTCCAGCAGGCATTCAGAGCTCTTGGAGAGAAGACTCGTGCAGAGTTCTATCTTCCCCAACTCATCTAATGATAAACCAATTTTTTCGACACAATACATAATTAATTTTTTTTTTCTAAATCTCTACAATCGTCAGTGCTCCATCGTCATTGAAAATGCTTATAGAACTCAAACATACTTTAAGAGCTTCTTAACCTCTTGGTGATATCTCCCTGACAATTACTTAAACAAATATGTGACTTAAGGTTACTATTTTATTTCTAAAATCACTTTAATGGTTCATGTAAACTGACTTTTTGGTGTACTTACTCACGTGACAATAATGGATATTTGCGTATTCGTCAAAAAGAAAACATTAGACGACTGTATGGGTCTTTTGAAACAAATAAAACCAAAGATCTAGCGTGCACGAAGCGTTAATAAGAATAAAATGGTGACATTTTTCTTTTCATTTGGCTACCGTGGCTCTAGAAACTTAAAGGGCCGTCAGTTTAAATTGGTATAGACTACCATTTGTTTGCTGGAAGCTTTTGGTGAAATACGAAAAATAAATGCAATGGGTAAAATCATTTTCCAGTCTATAGAGTTTGATATAAGGACTTATAAAACGGTATTTTGTATGACTATAGTCAAAACAAAAATGTGTGAACTTTGTCTCAATATTTTTTAGAGGTCACAAATTTAACAGCGCTAATACCTTTGTTAAATTAACTTAATAAAAAATGTTGAAGCTAAACAACAAAATAATCCAAGAACAGTAATGTAAACTCCTTGTAACAAAATAAAAGAAGGAGAATATTGGCATCAGTGACTTGATGTTTAAGATCATATTTCGTCCATCTTAATTAACCTCTTTTGATATCTTTAAATATTAAAAGCTTCCTATTTTTCCAAAGCTCAAAAGGAAAATTTTGTCCGTTTCTTTTTAATACTTTTGAAATACCGGAATTTGACCCTAAGGTTATTAGCGAAGAACAAAACCGAAAAAATTTAAAAAAGTTTTGGCGTCATTTGTGGAAATAATTCCACAATGAGAGGATTGAGAGTGATAGTGGAACAGAAATATCATAAACTTCATTTATTTACTTCATTTTCATTTGAAAAGAGAACAACATATTCTAACGGAAATATTGGGTACGTAAAAGGTCGGGGAGTTATGCCATTTTTTCAAATAAAGCAGTTTTCACATTCAAAATTCCCCTCTTCTAGGACAAATGACGGCTTTCGATCTAGAATTTTTGGGTTACATCACAATATAAGGACCTATTTGTCGAACAAATTTGGCGTTAATTACTACGGATTCAATCATTGCGATACGAGTTATTTTAGTTGGAGATATGCTACATATTTAACTGCGCTATACATTATACAGTTTAGGATACGGTACGAAATGGGATTACAAAACCATAAAATTCATAAATTCAAAAATGTTAAACATTAAATAGGAGTAGACGTTTTGCTTTTTGGAAAGAGAGTGAAATTTGCTACTTTTCCAATTAAAATATTACTATATTCTGCACCACAACAATCTTTTATTCGAATTATTTTACAAAATACTGGTCATTTAGGAGACTGGAAGGTTTGGATCATTGCCGACTGTTTCACTGTATCAAATTAAGTAGAAAATAAAGAACAGAAGACTATGGCACTGGACCAACTAGCAAATCTATTATCTGAAGCACAAAAACGCGTTGCTCTTTCGGTTTTAAAAATAAAAGTATTCGGAACAGAACCAAATAAAATATATACATTTTTATTTTCGAAAGAGGTTCAGAATAAAAGAAGCAGAGTAATTTTAAAAAAATGTGATAGTTTGTTTAGCAAAGAAAACTCTAATCCGAAACATCTCTCTCATAATCTGGCCTAAGAATAAGATTGGATGATTATATCAAGGAATTGGATGGAATAAGCAAACGTAAATGATAACACAGTTGGGAGTATATTGCTAAAAACTAAAAGGTATTTTAGAAAGGATAAGGTTGGTAACAAATGCAGGAAAAGGAAAATAGTAGTATTTTCTGATTTTCAATGTGGACTGCTATTATTTGGCATTTGAGGGGTGGCAAAGTATTCAAACTTGTACGGTAAAGACATACTTCGGGAGTTACAGATGCGTTTCTGGATGAAATATATAAATGCATATAAGAATTTGAGTATAGAATAAAATGGAAGAAATACACTGGGATATATGACACTGTGGCTTATATAGTGCCTCAACATCTTGGACATTTTTTTAAAAGCGTGAATAAATTATAGTAAATGTGTAAATAATGTAAACGTTGCAAATGAATTTAATTTGAATGCAACATTAAATGTGAACATGAATGGCCAATATGAAATAAGCGAATTCCAACGTGGTAGATAAGACAAATATTCTATTCCTAGTAGATTTTTTATTTTTATTTTTTCATAAAATACCAGATAGGCAGAAAGTATAGGGATGTAAGACGCCAAATAGTAAAATTTTCAGATTCCAACCGTGTTATGATTTACGAATCTATTAAAATGTGGAGGTGGTAACCAAGGCTATGTTCTCTACATAGCAGAGGAAATCGCTTCTCACTATAAAAAGGTACCCACATACAGAACAGTCCCTGTAAGACCCCCATTTTGAACAGTTAGTCAATAACTGTGTCAACAATTATCTTAACTCTCCTTCTTATAATGTAACCATTGAGATGGTTCAAAAAATAGACGTCACCAACATGCTTTGGCATTCTAATAAAACAAAAGGTCCGAGGGACCCAGTACTAAGAAATTTACTAGATAAACCACACAGCTCGCTGGAATCCTAAACAGAATCCTTAACGAAATCCTAAAAATAGAATACTTTGCAGGATGTTGGAAAATTGGCAAACTTATTCCTATCCAAAAAACAGGGAAGCCCTCTAATAGCTAATATGTAGAGTATATTCGCCCAGTTACACTTCTAAACGGAGTAAATAAGATCATGAAAATAATTTTTATCAACATGTTCTAGCCCCTACTAAAACCCTACATCCCAGAGAAATAGTTAACTTTCGTGCCGGACACTCTGCTACCCCAACAGTGCTAAGGCTGAAAAATACTATTAAAAACGGCAAACGATTTGGTCGTTCCAAAAGCATAAAATGTCAACAACTCAAACAAGAATGGGAAAAATTAAAAATTGAAAATTAAAGTAAACTCTTCTAAAACTGAATTCATTCATTTCCTTCGCAGCAAAATGCCCAAAGCTATAGTCATATTACATTCGAAGGCAGCTCCTAAGAATCACCGTATTATAGTTGCTCACATATAATATATTCGGAAAAAGGCTTTTGCGGCAGACAGCCTACTACCGTTTTCTTAACTATTATATTTTCCCTTTAAATCAATTTGAGAATTTTAAAAGCTTCAATGCACATCGTAACCTACGCTATCCCCGAATGCGAATGGAAGGATTTACAAAAAACCACAGGAACATAATCTGTCCTCTTTGCAATCAACCAGCCTTCAATTTGTGTTTGATGATTAACCTATAAACCTCCAACCTATAAATGCACAAACAACAAAGATCTTGACTTTGCTTGGCGACTCCAATCGAAGTTCATCGATAGGGTAACCAATTCTAAAACACTGTCCCATCGCAAAATTCGTTACTCATGGGACCAGGTTTAAACAAAAAAAAGTACTCAAATGAAGTACAAATAAGATACCATTAATTTTATCTATAATAATATCTCTAATCAATTATTCCAATATATTAACCAAATAATTTTAACCACTTTTGACACACTAGACTTGCATTTTAGTTTAATTGACAACAATGAAGCAAATCGTATAAACCACCGCCATTATCAATAAAACATTGTTTTTACATTAATTTAGAACACTAAACACGTACATAAAACAATAACATCTCGATAATACTGTATCCAACCGTGTTCGTACAAATTACACCAATTTGCATCTAAGGTCAATATCAATTAAAATTAATTCCAATAAATATTATACTGTTTGGGTAGCGAGCGAGCAAGCAAACACCATTTAAAATAAATAAAAGAAAAACAAAAGAGAAAAACGAGAAAAATTATATAGATGAGGCGAGAGAACAAATCAACAAAACATCTTTCACACCCAGCATGAAAATACAATCATGAAGCAAAATCTTATATGTAATATATTCTCAGTAAAAGTTCCCCATAAATGTATACACAGATAAAAAATTAAAGCATTTTTTTTTCGTAAACTAAACGACCATTGACACTTAAATCGTTTGACCCACTAACAAAACAAAAAAACTGAAAACCTCACTAAAATTCTGCCCACACAATAATTCGGTATTGAGGACATAAATTTATAGAAAATTTATATTAAATCCAAAGCCCTTATCCCTTACATCGTATACCGATACTCGTACACAGAGACGAGAAAAATAAAAAAAAACAACTTTTTATCTTTATCGATTTGATTTATATCTCAAATAAAAATTTCCCTCATTTTCGCATCATGACACATTTTTTTTCAAATTTGAACAACATGTATTTTTATATATGGCAAATATTCTGTAACAGATAACCAACAAATTAAATTATTAAAAATACTAAAACGATAACATAAAATGTACATATATATAAGACAAAATCAATATGGCGATACACGAACATAACCTACAAAATATTTTGTTTCTTCTATGACTTTACGAGTACAAAATTTGATAAACAAAAAGAGGACAACAAACAAATTTTGAAATCAAATGTTTTACACAAAATTTTTAATTAATTAATATAAATAGACAAATTAAGTAATAACGAAAAAATTATTCTGATTGGAGACTTGGAGAGCAATCCACCAAATCTCTTGTCTTTTGTCAACGACCTTTCTCTCGGAAAATATGTCAGAATTATTACAAGCCAAATACAAAAAAAATAACAATAAAAACAATTGACGGAATTATATTTTACAATTATACACGACGGCAATGAAAATGGTGGTCATTTTTAACGGACATCGCACAAAATAGAAAAATATATTTGCGACCATCGCTTCATTTTAGATCCATTTCCATTATTTTTGTAGGTGGAAAATTGAGAGGAAATTTTTTTTCTATTTTTATGTTTGTGTGGGTGAGGCAATGTTTATATATATATATATATATATATATATATATATATATATATATATATATATATATATATATATTCAAGAAACTAGAGAACTTGGGTGAAAAATTATGTGTACGTGTTTGTATGTGTGTCGATCCTAGGAATTTTGTTTGCCTTTTTATTTCGCTTGTCGGGTAACAAAAATGTGTGTAAAATAACAATAACAACAACAATAAAAATAAAATAAAAATACGACGGCCGGAGAGAATATATATTTTTAATTATATTCCATGGTTTGAGTATTGGCTAAATTAAAAAATTTATAATTAAATGATTTTTTTTTTGTATTTACATTTTAACTAAAATTTTATTTTAGTATTGCGATTTTGAATCCACTTTTTGAGTTGGTCTATTTAAATATATTTTGATTAATTTTTCAACTATAAGAACTTTATATTTTTATTTTTATAATTATTATTTTTATAAATAACAATAAAAAAAATACACACACAAAAAATATTTAATTAATTTTAATATTTTTTTTTTTTATTTTTTTATTCTAAATTTGTTTTAGTAGACACACACTTATTAAAAAAAATATATATTTTATTTATTAAAAATGGTTATTCGAATTAATTTATTTCACCAAAAACATAATCCAAAATAAATTTATTTTTATTTGCACAATAATTCGTATATAGTACTCTTGCGGTTCAATTCAATTTTTTTTTTAATTTAAATAATTATAAAATAAAAATTAAATAAAAAAATTTAACAAATTAAAAAACAAAAAAATATTTAATTTATTAAAATTTTTTGTTTTTAAAATTTTTTTTTAACTTTTATAAAAAAAAAATTAAAGAAAATTCCTCCCGTGTTAGCGATAAAAATTCTCGTCCGGGACTGATATGATTATGAGGAAAAAAGCAGCGCTAAGAAAAAGCTTTTTTTGTTTTGTTGTTTTTTTTTGTCCTTTTTACTTTGTCTTGTATTTGTGTTATGTTATGAGAGAAAATTTATGTGTGTAAAATGGAAAAACAAGAAAATTCCTCTTTGGCTAGAAAAAGATACATATTTTGTGTGTGCTTTCGTCGTACTGTGATCGGGATGCTGTTTCTCTATATACCATTCTCTATATATAAACACAGAGAAAAATCGGGGGCGCGTCACGCAAGCGTATTTTTATTGCATTGATCTTTTTCTATATACATCTACTATATACATACATACAAACATAATACGAGTACATATTTTTTGGCAAACAATACGTTTAATGTATTTGAACGGTTCAAGTTATATTCTCAAGCTTTAATGGAAGAATGAATGGCAATGCATTTTTATTTACAGATAGTTTTGTTTGTTCAGAGAAGTAGAACTGTGTAAACGTATCATATCTGTTTACCGTGTTTAGGTATGTAAAAGATCACCCGAAACAATTATTTGACGCCATTATGCGTGTCTACTTCTAATAACACTTATATACAAAATTAGATACACTTTGATTTTTTTTTTATGTTTTAGTGTTTCCCACCCACCTCATCCATTTAATCAACAAACATTATCAAATCAAAATGTAATTTAATTTAATTTCAAAATCAATTGAAATCAATGCTTTAAATCGTACAGCATGACCATCACCAAAGTGAAAAAGACATTATTTGGCAGGGTCGGTGGTAAATAGGACAAATGAGTTGAAGGTAATTTTAAAAAGTTCTCCTCGTTTTTGGGCACACATAATAATAAAAACCAACCAATTTTAATATAAATGGAAAAAGCTTTCGACTGTGCTTTTATGTCTTACATTAATTTTTATTCTCTCGCTCGAAATTTTTATTTATTGTCGTTTCTGTTGTTTTTTTTTTTTGTTTTTGGTGCGAAGCAAAAAGTTCAGAAGAAAATAATATCCGAAACAAAACCAAAGGAAACATATAGGAAAATTTACTATTTTACTGTGTGTATACATTTTTAATGGTGTGTAGTAAATAAAGGTGTATATAGTAGGTTAAAACGGAAGTTACACAGAGGTATTTAATCGCGCAATTAATCGGTTCGTTGGTGATTAAATGTATATATAAAATGTATTATGTTTATAATATAACAAATGATAAATGCCGAAAGAGAAATTCAGGTAGAACGAATATCGTTCCTTAGATAAATAAATATGTCTCGTATGGTTACAATGTATATACTATATGTATTTTTCATTATTACTCGTATATAGGATTTATTTATAAAGACTGTAAAATGTAGTAAAACAATTAGCAACGGATTATGGGCAACAGGAACATAAGCCCATCATGTATAATTTGCATTTTGTTTTTGTGTAATTGATGTCGTCGAACCTACCTTTATTCGTTCGATAAAAAATTGATGTTGGTATTATATCGAATATAACTTTGAACTTAATAAACAATGAAGAAATAACCTGATTTGCCATTGTTACAGCTATTTCCATTATTTACGTTAAACTTCAAGAAATGATCAGATGACAGGTCATAGCAATCGTCTAAACGAAACAAAACCGCAACATCTAGAAAAATTTTGGCAGTAAATTTGAAATGAGTACTTTTGAAATAACGCACGGCTAACGAAAGTTCTATATACTGTCAGCAAAACAAAACACCTGATGAACTTTTTGAAATATTTCATAATATTAACTCTCGATAGTATTTCATTTAGCTTAAGTCCCATTTTGATTTCTGAAATATTTCATATCAACGTTTTCTTATATATACATTGTATAGTTGTTCATCAGCCATAGTTTTGTTTAATTTAAAATTGAAATTCGATCTCCCGACATAAAAAATAAAAATAAAAAAAAAAAGTTGTAAATTGAGCAAGCTTAAATGCAACAAGAAAAAAAAGTTTCAATTTCCAACCAATTCAAAACTAAACTAAATAAAATTGTTGTTATTTTATGCAATAGTACTCGTCCTATATAAAAATCTCAACTACTGTAGTATACAAAACATACTCGAATATATATAGACAAGTCTTAACATTTTATTCCAGTCGTAACATTTATTTTTCAGTATTTGTAATACACTTGAAATTTTTTTTTAATTTTATTATATTTTTCCATCTGATTTCAAATTGATTAATGCACATTTTCCTAAAAAAAAAAAATATTTTATTCAAATAAATTTTCATTTTCATGAATATACCATTCGAGTGTATTAACGTACACCTATTCTAGTATTATACAGGTATACCGTTCGATATGGATATGATATTATATAGACAGTAGTGGGAAATGGAATTGGCCAACTAAATTGCAATCTACGTTCAAACGAATTATTGATTGATTGATTGATTAGACTGTACGGCCAAGGACGAACCAGGAACTCCCGGAATGCCGGTCACCACCGTACATATCCCGGAATGCCGGTCACCATTACATATAACAAAACCGAAGGAGTGGATGGAATGTTAGTTATGACAGACTCGACCCGGTTGCAGACACCTAAGCGATCGATAGTTAGTATTTTTTTTTGTGCCGAAAGGAAAGGAAGGGTAAGTCAGTAATGACATAATTGGCCCGGTTTCCCGGTAGCCCTTATCCAAACTACTGTTAGTTAGCGCGAGACAATCACAGTCATAATAAACTGCTCTGCATTTTGTCATATCTTATCAGGAACTCCAAACTGCAACCATTTTTCTGTAATCTTGCAGTGTTTCTCTGAAGATAAAAAATCTATTAATGGTTTAATTTCTGCAAGCCGTAGGCTGTAACAAATTGAATTAGTTTTCGATTGAAATTTACAATTAAATATTAAAATATAAAAATATAACAAAATATAATAAATATAAAAATATAAAAACATATAAAATGTCTGCAAGCCGTAGGGTGTAAATTAAAACATTAAAACATTAAAATATAAAAATTCTAAAATATAAAAATATAAAATATAAAATACAAAAACATTAAATGCAAAAATATAAAATATAAAAAATGTAAAAAATGTAAAAATATAATATTATTATGAGTAAAAATATAATATTATTACCAAACAACGCCCGAATTATATATCCTGTTGACCAGACAAAACAAACCCATTACTGTGAATTACAAGATAGAGGAAGTGTAGTCGTTCCTCACCAAACACATGAGCCCAACCGGCATCAAACACTGCAAGACCAAAACTACTAATCGCAGCGACGTTCAAAAGCGAAAAATTAGGACCATCACCAGCGACATTTGCAATGACTCTAACACCAACCCTACTGTTTATCTCTGAAGACGAACCGGACGACACTACCATCAGACCCGATCCACACCACACCGAAGTAGAATCAGTGAGACCGATCGGTGCCACAGCGCCATCGGACGCTCCATAAAAGCAGCAGCCATCCGCAAAACAACATCAAACTTTTCACACCCTGCCTCGTATCCCGCCATAGGAGCAACGAATATAAAGGAACTTCAAGAGAAGTGTGGATCACAAAGCAAAACTTTCATAAAAACCAGCAGCAGCTGAAAAGAGCTTTTTTTCTATTTTTCTCTATAATCATTTTTAATCTTTTAAGTACTAATTTCTTGAATAATTCTGAAGGAAATTTAAGTCGAACTTGTATTTATGCGTCCTAATTTGACTGGCGACGGTGTAAAGTAGGACTTTAAATTAACAGTGAAAGAGTTGGTAGAGCTTCGGCCCCGAAACAAATTTATCGATTAAAACATTAAAAAAAAAGTATATAGACGCCAATACCAATAATTGTAATGCCGCGAAGACATTTCTTCAAAAATTCAAAAAGTTCCGGTGTTAAATTATTCCGATGTTTCCACACTAAAGCTTAGTCCTCAGATCGGTTTCGAGCGAAATTTTCATATGATTTTGCCAAGAACAAAATTGACGAATGGTTCAGTGATCTAGCGGGAAAAAATCAAATACACTGTCGTCGAACAAAAAAAATTTAAAATTGCGTTTAATTTACATTCAACGAATTTTAAAGAAGAAGTTGATCTTGAAGTCGATTTTGTAAAATTGAAATATAGACCAAAATTGCAATAACATTTCGTTTTTATTTGCATGGATAACCAGAATATAGTATATTGAACTAATTTTATACATGTATTGTAATCATTTTATATGTTTTGCTACAAAAAGATAAAACTTTTCATCTTGTAAAAATCAAGATCATCTTTTTTATAACAGTTTTTGGGTTTGGATCTCGGGTTTCATCTTTTTATTTTTACAAAAAGAAATTTTTTGTCGGTTTGGCTTGCATAATTTTTCAATCTAGTAGTGTCTCGGTTTTTTTTCAAGATAAAAAATTTGTTGAATA
The DNA here is from genome assembly GCA_963556175.1 of Tipula confusa. Classification (NCBI taxonomy): domain Eukaryota; kingdom Metazoa; phylum Arthropoda; class Insecta; order Diptera; family Tipulidae; genus Tipula; species Tipula confusa. Next base: position 12,771,175 of record OY744476.1, on the reverse strand, counting down.
TAAATCGGCTATAAGTCGGCTATTAAAGTGTCCGATATTCGTTTTATTAACAAAAAAATAAAAAATATATTAGCAGGTTATTCCCAAAAAAGTAAGAAATTCTAATAGCCGATTTACATTCAACAAATTTTAAAGAAGAAGTTGATCTTGCAATCAATTTAATAAAATTGCAATAAAAACAAAAATTGCAATAACATTTCGTTTTTATTTGTGTGAGTAAAAACATTGTATATTAAACTAATTTCATACATGTATTGTCATCTTTTTATATGTTTTACTATAAAAAGATAAAACTATTTATCTTGTAAAATACAAGATTATATTTTTTATAACAGTTTTTGGGTTTGGATCTCGGGGTTTGTCTTTTTATTTTTACAAGAAGAAATTGTTTCTTGGTTTGGCTTGTATAATTTTTCAATCTAGTGTCTCGGTTTTTTTCAAGATGAAAAATTTGTTGAATGTAAATCGGCTAAAAGACTGAGCTCAGAAAATTGGCAGTTGCATTATAAATAGGTAAAGTTTTCCCGAAAACATGTCTAATTTGTAGTCGCCGCTATAAAGAATACAACATATTACCAGCAAGAAAGCGATTGGTAATTACACATAAAATAAGACTTGCGACCTCGGCATTTCCATGTTTGAACCAATTTTAAGTATTACAACAAATCGAAAAACCAGTCCTATGACCAATAATAGTAATAGGCCAGAAATGCATAATGAAGTTACCAATTGGTGTGTTTTTAATTAATTTTATTTCAATATTTTAAGCTAAATAGTTTTTTATTTTAGTAATAACCATAACTTGCGATTCAATAATTGAAACAGTAACTGACCTCGAAGAAGGCAATGATGGTGATGATAACTGTGATTGTACAAGTTTGCCATGGAAGTCCAACTGAAGTACGATCAATCGGTATACAATCGTCCCATGCACATCGAACCCATGCAGTACAATCATTTTGAAACACTGGCATACCAGTATTTTAATTCTGAAGAAAATGGTATATCAGGTAAAAACATCAAACGGCCGGATAAATATTTGATGACAAAATAAAATTATCCTTACAATGTATTGGTTAAAATCAAATTTAACTTTTGTGGAAGTGTCCATTTTATTTTATATAACCGAAAATCTTCTATTATTTTATTTGTGCTGTGACAAGCAAAATAATAAAATAAACTTTTGAAACTTATTCAACGACAAACCTAATTTTTTACAATTATTCGCTGATGTCAATTGTTTTTAGTATAATATTTTAGTAGTTGGTATGTTATAAGTTAAAAAAATGAATAATAATAAAATACTTTTTTAGCTTCAATTAGTCAAAATTAAAAATTTTCTTTTCTTTTTACGCAAAGTGGTACTCAAGGCGCTTTTATGGTTGTGTTTGTTCGTTCGGTAATTCGTTCCGTACTTTTTTTTAACCAATCACATTCCCTTATTTTCCCCTTATTTTCGTTCCGTATTTTTTTCATTAAGATGACCAACTTTTAACTTTTCGTTCGAACGATTATGGAGTAAAAGAGAAAATTATATAATTTAAAAAGGATAGCAATACTATATACAAACAAATTTTGACAGTAGCAATAATTTGATTAGTATTGTTAAAGTTCCGTGGTAAACGTATATAAATTAAATAGTAAATCGTTGTTTAAAATCAATTTTACATAAAATAAAATTGAAATAGGTATAGTTTTCTTTACAGACAAAATAAGTTTGATAAATCTATCAAGAAAATGTCAAATGCTTAGATTTTTAAACGATAGGTGGTGTTAAAATCGTTCCGTAAATTTTCATCAACCATAAAATCATCAAAATAATATTACCGAATGAACGAATGAACGAACGAACGAATGAACACAACCATAAAAGCGCCTTGAGTTCAGCAATAAAAAATTTAAGTTATTACTATCAATCAGAGATGGCGTGCAAAACAAAACATACCATTTTCACGCAAAAATATATTCTTTAAAAATTATTTCAGTTCTATTTCACTTAAAAAGAAGTTGACATTTAGAGACCGCGTTAAATTTTCGTTCGTCTTGATCTGAGTACTAATCGTAATGAATATCGTTAGTTCTAGACATGAAAGTTAGATGGCACAGTCTAATCTCTGCTACTGCTGTGACAGACTTGGCTGCTTTGGCAGTTTACTAGGTAAAACGGGAACCCATTTGTGAGGGGTAACAAAATATTGAGATCCCCAACAATTAAAAAAGTCAATTCGATAAAAGATATTAGGAATATTATTCCGTATTTCTCATCAAGAGAAGAGAGTGAAGATAAAATTAGCTCATTTTTAGATAAAGCCCACAATAGTATGGACTCTAAAGTTTGGAAACTGAAAGTTCTAAAGTTTTTAAGGTGACAAAAAAAAAACATTGGCTAGATAATATTTGTATGTAACATATTTTACTTGAGCAACGATTAGGCAAAACTTAGGGCTACACCATCAACAAATCGTCACCTTAGTATTTAAGTGTTACAAACAAAAAAGTAAATTTGAGACGATTGCATTTGATGTTTAGATATATGTATAAAATAAGAAATAAAAAATGTTTCATTTGGACTGATGTGCGAAACCAGTTTTAATGATTTTCTTATCGAAATTTTTTATATCTTTTGATTTGTATAATAAAATGTTTCTCTCTTAATACGGTATAGAAATCAAATTACTATAGGCCTCCACAATAATAAAGTTTAGTATACGCCTATACATATTTAAATTATTAGTTGCTTTCCAATCGACCACCGCAGGTACTTATAAGTAGGTAGGTGTGTGTATGAATCATGCAAATGTAACATTTGTCATAATGATATCTTTCAATGGAAAGGGTTATTAACACCTTGAAACTACAAATCGAAGAACTTACAATCAAATATGACGAAAATCCACTTAAATCATTTAAATACTGGAGTGACGAAATCATCAGCTGTGTTATAATAACGCTATATTAATAAACCTGTTTTTGATATACTATATACCACTCCAATTGTTGGGACTAATGCTGTGTATTTAATTATGGTATATAATTTATGCTGTATAATTTCGGTAACAGAGAACGAAATTACGAAAGTTCTACCAGGTTCTACTTAGTGGGAATCTGATCATCTGATCCTAACATGCAAGTTCTAAAACTATCGTCACCTATAGATTCCAGACGAATCAACATGCTAATTTGACTCAATTCGACTCTACATTAACCAGCAGAGAGTGATCATTAAAAGTCGCTGATGTGGCAGTATAAAACCTAACGGATCTATTAAAACAAGCTGCAATGGATGCTACACCCAGCAGTGACAATGACATAGATCACCTAATCCTTAATCAAAATTAAACAAAGCGATAAAAGATCTGAATAGATGTGTTTAAAGAACGCGATGAAGAAATTCAACATTATCCCAATGGACTCATGGCGACTGAAGCAACAGCTTACTCTCTGTGAAAAGCCAACCGTAACCTGAACCGACCTACACTATCATGCCCTCCCATTCGTTTCCGTGACGGAAAGTAGACAAGTGATGCAGATAAAGCAAACATATTTGGTCAACGTCTTTGTAAAGTATTTACACCTAATGAGCAAATCGGAAGCCCGGAAATGTTATCTAATGATGAAGAAAATTTCGAAAAACCACAATTTAATACAAGTGGTGCCAAGTACAATAATCAAGGAAAACATAGGCCCAAAAAGAGCAGCAGGGCAAAATATAACCAGCGGAAAAGTAATTAAAAACCTTCCAGAAAAATGTATCAAACTAATAACGTACATTTTCAATGCTATAATGGAACCGGGCTTTCCTGAAACCTGGAAAATTACACAAATTGCATAATGATTTCAAAACTTGGTAAAGATGAAACAAAAGTAAACTCCTATCGTCCAATCAGTTTACTCCCGACACTCTCAAAGCTATTCAAAAAAATGCTCCTTCAGAAGCTTAAGCCAACTCTACATGACAAAAAAAAATCATTCCGGAACCATGGAGCAAGTTCATTGAGTCGTATCTGCAATCAGGCACGCCCTAGAACAAACAAAGTACGGTTCTGCAGCATGGACATAGCACAAACTTTCGATAAAATAGGCATGAAAGCCTGACATACAAAATTAAAACGAAAATTATACGAAATTCACGCAAGTGTTCTACAAGGCAGTGTCTTGGGCCCAATATTTTATTTGATCTATACTGCAGACCTATACTAACATCAATTTAAGTAAAAGATGCAACATTTGCGGATGATACAGCAATTCTAGCTAGGCATCAAAATCCCATGATAACTTCAAGAAATCGTCCTACCACAAAATGGAAACGTTAAATATCTCGACCTTTATTTAGATAGAAGGCTCACATGGAAAAAATATATCGAAATTAAACGTCAGCAAAGCTAGTTAAGTTGTGTCAAAATGAACTGGTTAATAGAAAATCATTTAAACTGAAGCCTAGAGTGTAAGGTTTTATTGTTAAAATCCTTCTTAAACCTATTTAGCCATTTGGCATTCAATTATGGGGATCCACTTGTGCTTCTAATATAATAAAATTGGAACGAATTCAGTCAAAAATAATAAGAAATTAGAACAACATCCCAACGCTTTAGCCAGGGAAATACTAAAAAGGCTGACATATGGGCGACTTAAAAAAAAGATCCTTTGAATCTAGCTAGCTAATTTAGAGTAAATTACTTAATGTATATTAATATTAAGAACTTACATAGGTTAAGTCTTAATCAATTTTATTTAAGTAGTTTAAAGATTTGATTACATCTTCTGAGTTTCCGAGACAGGAAGGATTTAAAAATATAGCCAAAGGCAGTTAAAAAAATTAAAAATAAAATTAGGATGATATGTCACTGCTTTTCTTCACGGGAATCTTTTCGAAGGCGTATTTATGAGAATTCCTGAAGGTTCCAAAGGAAATGTACAGAATTTATAGAAATCCTTGTACGGGCTGAATCAGTCGCCGAAAAGCTGGAATGAGAGATTTCATCTATTCATCACCAAGCTACAATTTGAACTATCAAACGCCGACTGCTGTCTGTACACTGGAACTAATAATAGTTATACAAAATACTTAATTATTTATGTTGATGACATAATAACTACTGAGGATGAAAAAGAAAAGCAGGTAGCTGATATTAAAAAAGATGTGTTCAATGAATTCGATATAAAAGATCTGAATATTGTTAAGCAGTTCATATGGGTAAAGAAGTAATTCGATTGAGCAATCGCATTGAATTATTATCATACTGAAACGTTTCGAAATGTCTATAATTGGAGGAAATGTCTAATTGGAGGACCTTTTCACAAAAGCATTAGACAAGCAACTGCGCATGAGAAATTTCTGATGATTTTTCTGTCTTCATCGCGGTTGAATATAAGGAGGTGATGTCGATGGCGAATTGGAAAACATCGTACAGCTGGTAATTGTACTTCAAATTATTAAACCCTTCGAGAAACGAGCCTACTAACAAGCAAATGTGTTTTCAAGTATTTATGTGAAACTGTCGCGGAAGAACACTCTCATATTGTCACAAAAATGTTAACCACTCTTAAACATCACAAAATATATTTTTGCCTAATATATGTTAAAGAAAAAAGGTGTGGTTCACCAATAAGGTCGCGAACCAGAGCTTCCGAAAAAGATCGTGTTTCATAAACACTACAGTTCAACCGATTAATTTATTTTTAAAATATTAAATTTTTTACGATTTATAACAAACATAATACTATACTAGTATATACGAGTAGTATAGTGCCTATATTATATACTACAACTATTATTTCAATTTTCCCCTTTTGCTCTTTTTTTACAATTTACTATAATCTTTGGTTTTGTCATATATAAATAATAATATAATATTTAGTTTGCTTTTTTTCGGTTTTATTGATGATTTGTAATTTAATACAATATATTTTTCTGATAGTTTTGCTTTTGACCTAATAAATAATGAAATATGTAATTTTATATACCCGTACACTACATCGATACGAGACGAGATGAGCAAAAACAAAACAAAAAGCACTCAACAATTTACTGGATGTGTATATAGGAGGAAAACTAGGTGACCTATTTTTAAAATAGGGAAACCCAATTTTTATTTTCATCCCGTTTTGCTACGATTTTTTTTTGTTTACTATTTTTCATGTATATGAGTATAACATTCACGTACATAAATAAATAACTGGTCGTTCATAAATATTTTATAATATTTTAATCTAATTTAAGATTTAAAACTATATAATTTTTTTTTGTGTTTACCATACATTTTATAGGTTGGTCATATAAAATCGGGTTTATAATAACAATAACATTTTCCCTCCAGAAGGTTAGTGCACAATTAGTATAAAATACCACTATAATATATGAGATGAAGAACCAAAATAAATTTATATTCACAAGTTTTATACACTAAAATTTAAATTTTTTATTTTTTTAAATCACTTTCACAATTTTATTGTGTTTTAGTGGCACAGTTTGCATTTACTCTCGTGTACTATTCTAAACTCTACTAAAATCTCATTACTATTATTTTTTAAATGATGTAACATATTTTTATCAATTAACTAATAGAGATATGACCGAGATATGTGATCAGTCAACTGTTAGAAAAAAAATGAAGTTCATTGTTAAAAACACAATAAAAAATAAAAAAAAAAAATTTGCTAAATTATGTCATAATATCATATTGAGATCAGGACCGGTTGTTTACAAATTTATTTCCGAAACGGTTTTGAACTTAAACGAAAAATAGATAACTGTTAAATCGTGGAATGTTAGACTTTTGTTAAGCTAATCTGAAAGTAGTAAATACACATCTGTACGATAAACATCTGGTTGATGGGTTACTATGTATATAGACAATAATTAATTAGTTTTGAAATATCTCGTACAGTACTGTACAATGAAATTTGGACAATTAAAATTGATTAATTTAACGAGTGGTGAAAACACCGAAACGATGTTTTTGTGTATATTAGATATTAGTAGGTGTTGTATCATGTTAAGACCTGCAACACTTCATATATATATAAAGTATATATGTAACTGATTAGTGAATCTTTAAGTTAATTTTGGCAATTTTGTTATGTCAAATCTTCACTTTTTACAAACTTAACAATGAGTCGATTCTTTCATAAGTTTTTAATGTTTTGATGTCTGAAGTAGTTTAGTGAGGCTATAAGAAACATTTTATTACATAAGAATAGACTCCAAATATGGAAAAATTTAAAATAATCTGAGAATATCTGTAAGGTTGAGAAATGAATAGCATTGTGCAAATTATGTTATAGATAGTTATAGATATACTATTGATAGACACCACTTTACTGTGACCGCCTTTACGTCATCGTACATTCATCGCCAATTCCGTCAACTCTACAACTCTAATCCAGCCAGGTTTCATTGCACAAAAGATGAACCCTTGTTAATCTTAACATCTTCACTCAATCTTTTTTTATTAACGCTACTGTCTGTAAGCACTCGTCATTATGTCGAAAATTTATTATTTATGCTAAATTTTGGAAAATGGATTTAGATAGCAAAATAACTTTTAACCATTGTGTCTTTTGACCTGTTTTTGCCTTGAATTTCACTTTCAGCTCGTTCACTTACATAATGGTTTCAATACGTTTCAGATGAACCAAAGTACCATACTATAGACTATTGTGATACATTTTTTGTTATAATTAAGAGGTCAAAAATTATAATTAAGAGGTCATTGGTTCCCTGCTCCAAATACTTTTAGTAGCCTACATTAAACCTATCGCCATCCGTGTTAAAACTTTACGCAATTGTGGGGGATTCTAGCGCCTTTCGGCTTTTATCAGTCGAATTGCGATTTACAAATTACGAGATACAAAATTAATCATTTATTTATTTATGTTTTGGCCCTATTTGAATTCCCTATTTCCTATTTGACTTTTTGAATTCCTATTTGACTTCACATTTTCACCAACAAAGGCCACCAAAAGCCTACCTAGCGAAAGCAACCATTTCAAACCGTTTCATGCATATTCATACATAATTTCTAAAGAATGACCTTTATCGGATTAGTTTAGGGTTAATTTAGCAGAACATAAAGATTAGAAGCTTCAACTGTAGCTTGTTCAATTTGGTCAAAACATTGTTCCACATCTTAACCTATAACCAAATATAAGCCCTTCATGTTACGTAAGTAATTACAAATATTGGACAACTTGATAGTTCATAAGAGCAATAAACAAAATTGCCAGCTTTTCAATCATGGATGCATCAGTTACCGCCTTAGGTGAACCATGATTCACGACAGTACAGAATAGGTGGAACTATGGTTTGTACATAGAATTGTGCTTGCTTTGAATTAATAGAACCAATAGCAGAGATCAATTATAAACCTTTACACGATTATGTAATGTGAATGTTTATTATTCTACAGGACATCGAACATGTCCGGATAGTATTGCACAGTACTGTACTTATGTATAAATTGCGAAACGCATTTTTTTCTGACAAAATAATGTATCAAATTTTACTAGAGTATTAAGATCAATCGAATTAATTAAAACTATAAGCTTGAAGTTCAAAAAAATCAAAGTTTGCCTGTATCTGAATTTTAAGAGTATGTGAGTATGAATATGTGAACTAAACGCCATTGGAAATAATTTATTTTGCAAAATACTTGTGTCGTATAAATGCACATATTTTTAAGATATTTCCAGAAATCACAATAATATTTAAGACAGTAATTTGTATGTTGTACAAAAGATAGCTATACTTCCTTAATGTTTGCATGTTCAGTTCGAATAAGGGCGAAATATATTTCCAAAAAGTATTTCCTCCCAAATAATGAAATCAAAATCACAAGAATTTCACATAGAATTAGTCTTCTGAGGCTTCCATTTTGGTCCCAAATAGCAAAAGACCAAGTCCGGGTCACCTAGATCTAATGGTGTAGTGTAGTCATGTGACCCCACCAAAGAAATTGCGAGAACTGCTCTCCATTACTGAGTTAGAAGTTAACACATTGTCAAAGCCTTTCGCTAGTGTGCCGATGTTTCCTAGTGGATATTTTGACGACGAAAAAACGCGCTAACTACAATGAGATGGTGAGTGAACGCAAAATTGATCAACCTTTCTTTCTCTATTATCAGTTCCTAGTTTGTGTTGGGAGTATATGAACCTAATATTTCACATAACTCGGTCGGATTTTTACAAAGTCTAACAATAAATTCACTTGTGGCTTATCTGACATCGTGCTTCAATGTAGTTTTAAACAGATAATACCAAATGTTGTTAGACGAGTCCTTTTATAGTTAGGAAGGCTAACAACTGCAGGCGCGGTTACATAAATGATTGACAAATGAATGAAAATGGTTGACAGCGGTTAACTAGCCGCATGCGTAAACGTAGCTTACAAATAGTATAATCAAATGCCCTAGGTTAGGCTTTAGATGGTCTTCAATTTTTTACCATCAAATTTCTTGGAGAGCAATTCGTTTTACGGCTGATATAATTTTATCCAGGTGCGTTTAACCTGGATTTCTAAGTAATTGCCAATGTTCTATTGCAAACTACAAGCTCACACTACGCTCGGATTACAAGTTACCAGGATTGCAAAAACTCTAAGTCTGAACATTTAATGCAATCTGATAATGTCACTAAAGAGATACGTACAGACGTCACTATCGGTGACAATAACATCTCAACTTGACTCAACAAATCGAAGGGTTGTAAAACTCGAGTATTATCATTATTATTCAAATAATAATATGCAGCTTTATTCCAATTGTGCACTACACCACACCATTTTCTTTTAATTGATATAATAGCAGAAACCACTGCTGTGAATCTGTGATCATTGATCAAAAACTCGACCATTCGTTTAAATCCGAATCGTATCGCAGTGGATGGAATCTATATTTTTTTTTTTAGTACAAATTTTTAATTCGCTTTCACCAATAGCATCTTGCGTTGAATAGCACAACTAAATACATACAAAAACTACTAGACATCAACAAAGAAAAAATATATTTATTTTCACAAAAGCAGTTAATTTAATTATTTTTTGAATATATATTTTTTAAAAATTATAGGTGTGTATAATTAAAAATTAATGATACAACCGACAAAATACTATTGTGCTTTATAAAACCAAATACAACGAAAAATTCATGCACAAGACAAAATTGAATCTTCACCAATCAATCAAATTGAAAATCAAAATAATAATTTCCATTGTATAGACAATAAAAAATTAAAATAATTTAATAATTATTTTTGTGGTTTAATTATTATTATTATTACATTTAAGTTATATCTTTTATTTATTTTTGAAATTGATTTTTATGATTCAGACTAAACTTGAATCGAATTTCTTAAATGAGTTTTGGGCTAATGAGAATAAATCCCAATTTTGTTTACTAAACTAAAAAGCTTCCAAAACCGAATGTTTGTTTCATGCTCGTCCAGTAGTAACGTTCCCAATTGGCTTGTGTTGCTTCCGCCTCTGATGTAGGGACACCGGTCTGAGTTAAGTTAACGTCAGTATGATCCTCTTTCTCGTCGATTTCGATGGTAACTGTTGAGTAATGACCTGTAGGCCATTGTTTAAACCGCCACAACTGAACAATTTTTTGATTTGGGACCAATTCAAGGAATTTGCCAGATACATTTCCACCAAATAGCGAAAATCTAAAAACATATCACAAAGTATATTAATTTTATAATTAACATTCCCATAAGATTTGACATAAAACCTACTCGCCACCTTTTGAAGCATCCAATTTTACATATGCCCTAGTAAATGCTGTAACCATTTCACTTCGAGTTAAAGCCGCATAGAAATCTTGTGATTTACATTTAAACTTTTCATTACATTTAATTGTTGTAACGTCGAGTTTTAATCCTAGTGTCTCTTTTGACGTTAATTCGACTTTCGACCCATTTTGCGAACTCATATCGATTTTTTTATTAAATCCAGACGTAATATTTTTAATGGTGTCCTTTTTAACTTCCTAAAGAATGTAATTAAATTGATTTCAATTATATAACAAACATTTAATTCTTACTTCATCTTTTTTCGGGAGAATCATCCCTTTCGAAAATTCTTCTCGCAATTCCTTAAGATAAACTTCTACTTGTTTTCGTAATTTATCCCGACCAATATTATACATAAATGTTTTAATATTTTCTGAGTCACTGTTTGACTCGTTTATTGTTATTTCCACTTCAATATCGCCTATGTCATTCTCTTCTGATAAATTCGGAATGGTAGCTGTCCCCTTTGTGATTTTCTCTGTTTCACCCGCAAAATGTCCTTCCCACTTTAACACAATAAGCCACTCGTACAAGAATATTAATTTTCCTTTACGATTATTTGCACAGGCTTCGCCATTCAATTTTTCTATTTCGGTCACTTGACACTCCACACCACTTTCAGATATTTCAAAATTTTCAAACAAAGCTCTTAATTTATCCTTAGACCATGGCGTAGCATTTTTCTCTGTCCAATGCCAATTGTTGACGTTTGTAGCATCGGGTCGTTCTTCAACAATCCATCGCGGATCACCTTCTCCCCATTTGGCCATTTTTTATTTATTTACAAATTATGCTTTACTAATAATAAAAAAAATAATGATTTAGTATTAAGTAATAAACCCGCTTGTTTGTTAAATAATTTTTCAACAATACGGATTTTCTTTTTAATTTACCGAACAGAACAAAAAATGTTTGAGCGACGATTTTTTGCTAACAAATCTGAATTCTGAATAAAAATGTGATTGTGAAAGTAATTTGTGAAAAAAATTGTTAGATATCTGTCAAAAATATAATTCTAGTAAAATATGATTTTCTACAAAAATGGAAAGTTCCAGATTAGTGTAGAGTTTTCGAGTGTTGATTATAATCTGCAATAATTATTCAAAGAATATCGGATAGTTTCAAGAAAACTTAATAAATTGAAGAAAATGATAAAATTCGTTTCAAATAATTGATTAGTATATTTTTATCTAGTATTCTAGTTCTTAACTAGTTTATAGCTTTTATCCAAATCTTTTTTGCGTGCGTTTGTACATCTGTCAAAAACCAGCTATTTTGACATAAGGGTTTAAAAAAAAATTTTATTCACCAAAACATATTACAAACTAAATTTAAATCAAACGCTCGAAATTTTACATAATTCAATTTTTCAATCTAATGTAATGTTTGACCTGCAGCCACCAATGGTAATTTCATCGACATAGCTAAGTAGTAATTGTTGCAGTTGGTAGTGTTATGGTTTCAATGGGTTGCTGAATAATATTCCATAAATTATCATTGCTCGGAAACCAAATTTCAAGAGCTAAGTTTAGTTTTTAAAAATATGTTTTTGATCGAGTTGAGCATGGGTGTATAAGGCGAGAGGAAAACTAATTGATGGCCTGACTGATCCACAAGCTTACGAAGTTCCAGCGTCTTATAAATTCTTGCATTATCAAACACCAATCAACCATTTATATCGTTTATAAGTCTACCGCGTGCTTTTTTTAAGCTGAAACTTTCAAATATCTCGGAAAATAAGCATTCTAAGAACAAAATATTCAAGATCAAAATTTAATTATTCGGCAGGGGACACGTTGCTAATTAGTGCTAAATACATAAGTGGTAAAATTAGTATCCCCCTTTTTTCCTTGTTGTAGGTGGGGAACTAACCCCTATTTTTTATTGCAAATTCAGATTCGGCTAAAAATAAATACGTAGGTTAGTTAACTTTGGCGGAAATTTAGGCGGTTTTGTATATAGATAAATTTGATTTGTAAATTGATGAATCTGATTTGTAAAAGGTTGAATTTGGAGTGCAAAACCAATATGCCAATATTTTTGTTTTCAAAAATACTGTGCAATGTGGCTGAAGTGTTAATTTCGAGCCCATCACAAATGAAGAGTATTTCACATATATGGGTCTTTCACCAAGCACATGGCGAATTCCTAAATTTTCGGCATTACACCTCTAAAAGTTTGCATTGCTTGAATTCTGATTTCTGAACAGGAATCATCAGCCATGGTTTATGAGTGTAGCCGCTATCACCTGTAAATATATAAACATATAAATATGAATTATAATTACTTATATACCTTTATTTTTGATTTAGAAACATTGAACATTTTTCCAGCAAATGAAGATTATATTGAATATTAATAATAAGACAGTAATGGACTTTATTTGCAGTTGTAAAATTATAATAAGAATCGGAACATATATCTTCAAATTATAATCATGTTGTATATTGAATAATTTTAGACATAATAATTTTTCACCTCGTTAAAAAAATTCACCATAGTAAATTTGTATTCACCAAATTTTAAGTAAAATAATTTCAACATATTCGCACACATCCCGTTTTAACGAGTTCGACAAACATAACCCAATAAACCAATTTTTGACTACCAAAAATGTTCAAATTTAAAAGTTGAGGTGAATAAAAACTATTTTAACGTTTGATATTATTTGGCTTTTCGCATACAAATAAAATATTGAACTTATTTGAAATGTATTAAGTTGTTTATATTTTGGTTGACTTAGTAGTAGTTTTCCAGATAGCTGATTTGTTTGGTTGTGATTCCAGTTTCAGTTGGTAATTCAGACTGCATGACGTTTAAAAGTTTGTAAATAAGGAACTTGCAGTCTAGAGAGATTTGAAAACATGACGGCTGTGTTGTTAAAAACGAAGTGGTCAAGTTTAGTTGTTGGTAAATCGACTGTAAACAAAAATATAAAACAGTTCCAATACAATGCCTTGAGGTATTCTGCGCTTATCTCGAATAATTGTGGCTAATTTTTTTAAGCCAGATGGATTTTAATTTAGTATTTAGTCCCACCTTTTTTATGTCTTTCATTTCCTAAACACCATTTGGTTTTCTTTTAGGTGAACTCGATAGCGCTGGCCTTCCATAGTGAAAACTCAGTTTATTCTGCCGCCCTACTAAATGCTTTTATAGCTTTATAGAATTTCCTCTTAAGCAATGAAAAGTTGTGATGTTGCCATAATTAGCCACTTTTATTTCAGTAAATGTGGAATATTAAGTGACGGCTTATTTTAATTTAAGAGCTTTTATCGTCCAGAGTCGAACTCCTACTTCTATTATTTGGCCTAAGTTTTTTATTACCTTACATCTGTATCTTCTGGCGTTAGAAGTGGAACATCTAAATAACAATTTTGTTTGACTATTATTATTAGTGAGTGATCAGATGAAAAATCTTAACAATTTTCGACCTGAGCATTGGAGAGTGCTATTCTTCGTGTTACACAGAAGGATAATATGTGCAATATCCAGATGATAAATCAGCAGATTTTCTTTGAGCAACGACAAACTTGAGCCCCATTGTCCTTGCTTAACGTGGTAACTGCTTGCTGCTAGACATTTGCTTTCCAGATGAATTCCAAATAATCGATAAATTGCAGTTTTCTAATTACATGTTTCAGTGAACAGTAAACGGCCCATACTATAAATGTTTCAACCTTTTCTTCGCAGATATTTGAAGCTTAGAAGTGGTCTTCATTATATTTTGTCCCACCGTGTGCTTTATCATCTTGTGGCCATAAACTGATTGATTAATTAAACTGAATCCTGTTATATTGAAAAGTTATGTTTGAAATTTTTCAGATATTATCATGATTCCAATATTTTATATGTCGATTAGAAACGTTTGTATCTCAGCTTTATGCTGTCAAAGATAAAAAGATTTTTTTCCAAAGAATTTTTAGAATTGTTATTTTTGGTTTTTGGCGATAATTTGCATTAACGTATTCATATTTTACATCATTATGCTCATTTACTTTTCCCATCATCCTCATGAATGTTTCGATTATTTCGGTTAACATGGCCCATAGGAGGTATTTTGTTTACCACGTTTCAGTAACGGATCAATTTGTTGTCACTCCGCTTTCGAGCCATGAACTTCACCATTTCATTCAGTGCTCATTTCATTAGCTCTTGTTTATCAAACTTTGGATTTAAACGATTAAAGTTATATAGATGGGTTGTTAACATTTTATTTGTATTACGTAATCTTGTGTGTGGTCTTAACGGTTAAAATTCACAAAAAAATAATAATCAAAGTTAAATTCACCTCTTGACTGGTACAACCCTGCACATCAAATAATAGAAATATTATATTCACCAACAAAAAATACAGTTCAGTGTCAATTTTATTTACGACAGTCTTTTCCGTTTCCGTAACTACGAGAATCAGCCGTCATGAAAGCTAAAGGAGAGGTAAAATAATTAAAAATATATATAAATAACTGTTTTAAAACTCTGAAATGTTTAAAAAATGAATTTGTGGCTAATATGTGTTTATGTGCAGTTAAATTTTATTCCAAAAAATGATTATTTAAGTTAGAAAATATGATTGAAAAAATTTGTGTCCATGTGTTAGATTTGTCAAATTTCAACATGGTTGATAAATAAATATTTTGCCGAAAAATTATTTCGAATAAAAAGTAATGCAAAATCAAATGGTTAATTGCGGTCCGCTTTTTAAATATGTTGTATGCCATACAATAATAGTCACACATTATAAAACAAAATATAATTTTATAAACATAACCTCGAAAACTTATAAAATGTTGATGTATACAAAATTTTTAATTAATTTGTCTATTGTTTAATTTTAGTTGAAGGAATATGAAGTCATTGGGCGCAAGCTCCCATCAGAAAAGGAGCCCAGTACTCCATTGTACAAAATGAGAATTTTTGCTCCAGACAATATTGTTGCCAAATCACGGTTCTGGTATTTCTTGAGACAATTGAAAAAGTTCAAGAAAACTACTGGTGAAATTGTTTCTGTGAAACGTATCAATGAAAAAACTCCAATTAAAATAAAGAATTTTGGTATCTGGTTACGTTATGATTCTCGTTCAGGAACACATAATATGTACAGAGAATATCGTGATTTAACAGTTGGCGCTGCCGTAACACAATGCTATCGTGATATGGGTGCACGTCATCGAGCTCGTGCTCATGCAATTCAAGTAAGATTACTATTGAATTAATTAATGTTCATTTGTTTATATTTATTTTGTATCTTTCAGATTATTAAAGTAGAATCAGTTGCAGCAAGCAAATGCAGAAGACCACATGTTAAACAGTTCCATGATTCTAAGATTAAATTCCCTCTCGTTCAACGAGTAACAAAGAAAGGAAACAGAAAACTGTTCTCGTACCGTAAACCACAAACATACTTCATGTAAAAGTTATGATATTTTGATAATAATAAAAGTGAAGACCATCTTTCAAATAAAAAACAAATGGGTACAAAAGTATTTTGTTTAGCAAAAATGAACGATTTATTCGCTTTAAATATTAACAATGGTATAAAAATATAAAAAAAATCTACTTGTTAAAATATGGTGCGATGTATTTTAGATAGACGAAAAAATAGACATTGATCTTGAATACGACCCAAGCCTCACACATGACTAATCTTAATTTCTCCCAACTACTTTGTGATTGCACATAATTTTCATTGTATATTGATTTGATACAGCACAGCGTCATTACACCCCAAGCTGTTCGGCGATTTTGAGTTTCCAGCGTTGCTTCAATTCCACGAATTAAATCGTTGGTCTTCAAAACTAGAAGCATTTGTCGATCAACTTGATCTAAAATATCGGCGATGTGAGGTAGTACACTTTGTGTATTATTTTGAAGTAGCTCTTTCTCTTCTTTAGTCTGTCGTGTTCGTGAAACGCCAGCCATTACACTTTCCCATGGCCGTCCTGTCACCATGCACGCAAATAACCCATAATAATCTCCTTTAATTCCTAATTTTGTACAATGATATCGCATGGCGGGACGATCGAAATTTAAAATGGCAAGCCAAAGTTTAGAATAATCGTAACGGAATTTATTCGTCAAATTTGCATACAATCCGTGATCCAATAGCACAATTTCGACATCACCATTATTATTTTTGACTAAAATATTCCCTGGATGTGGATCACTATGTACGAAACCATGTAAAAATATCATGTTCGAATATAATTGCCCTAATTTATTTGAGATTTCAAATCGATCAATGTTATTGCGCTTGATATAGTCCAAATCGTTAACTTGGCCGCCTTCACAGAACTCCATCACTAGTACACGAGACGTAGAGTATTCCCAATAGATTTTTGGAACTTTAAGCCACTTAAATCTTTTAAACATAGCTGCAACCTTTTCAGCATTGTGCCCCTCTTGCAGGAAGTCCAGTTCAATGGGCAAATTTTTTTTCGATTCTTCTACTAGCCAATACATTTTGAAGTCAGAAAACACAAAGGTCATGATTTTGCATAAGTACTCCATTGTTTTCATGTCTACTTTTGAATTTCCTTTAACGTATGGATGTTGAACTTTAACTGCAACTTCTTGGCCATTTTTTAATGTGGCTCGATGTACTTGGGCCAGAGATGCGGTGCCCAAGGGTTCTGCATCAAATGAATCAAACAATTCGGAGGGCTGTGACGAAAAAAATATGCAAACAATTACTTCTTTATCTAGGTAGTTTCACTTAAAACGTTGATCAGTTTTACCGTAGTGGACCAGATAGATTTAATTAATTCTATTAGCAAAAAAAATTTGGTCCATTAAGAGAAATCGCAAAACCGGTCAATGCGAATTGTTAATTAAGAAAATTAAAAATTCAGATTTGGCCCATTTTACCGTTATTTAAAATGCGTCATAATATTTTTGTAATATATCATACCTCAACTTTTAAATCTTGCCGGATAACTTTAAACAAATCTTCGATGGGATTTTTTGGTGCATCGCTGTGCAATATCTTTAGTGTTTGTGTATATTCGGCTGGTAATAAATATTCTAAGGCACCTATGTGTTGTCCCACTTTAATGTAAACACCTTTATTTGTACACACAAGCTTTAGTAGTTTTTCGGCTGCAATTTTATGCACTTTACTCTTTTCGGCCAAGTACTCTTTGGACGTCCGATCCCATTCTTTAAAATACAACTTAGTTTTGTACGTGTATCCAATGTCGAATACAGTAACTGCAGCTCGACTCAGACGAACTATCCCTATTGAATTAATATTGTAATCATTCGCGTGCAAACTATATACAGTGCCTAAAGATGCTGATCCTACGACAGCATATTTTAATATTCTCCGTAATGGCCACATTATCTATAACTATACTTCACAATTACTTTGTCACTACAATCAGTTTCACTACAATTGTAAAAAAATAAATATTTGATGTAATAACAAAGTAATGATGCAACTAGACATTTTTACTATACATACACAAAGTTACAATTTGGTTTTTCTTACCTTGTGCGTATTGTATCATACGCTAAATTCTTATTGTTTTCTTGGAGTAAAATAAATAAACACTTTACGATATTTGTCACTTAATTATAAAAATTGTCCTAAATTACGTTCACACAATAAAATAAAATAAAAACTTTCAATATCATGAAATCATATTTTCTCTAAAAATATATGTAAATTAATCAATTTCTGTCGTTTACTCTTTAGAAATTTAAATACCGTTATTGTATCTTCATTTAACTAAACTTCTTATTTCTTCATATTAAATTATATTATATAAATAACATTTGCAATTATTAATTTCATTAATCAATTTATAAATAATTATTTGTTTATTACAAAATAGTATTAATAATAATAAGACGATAAATAGTAATCACACTCTTATATTCACACACATCTCGCTTTCTATAACTAACAACACTCACTGACTGACATACAAAATTTTTTGAAGAAATTAATTAGGTAATGTCAAAAATTACATTCCTAAATAAATTAAGCTATTCGAAAATAGATGGTACTGTATAAGAAAAGTCGCTGCAATGCAGACGTAACGTAGTTTTTGTATTTTTATATAATTCGCTATATCGTTGTGTTTTCATGTACATGAATAGATGAAATTTTGTTTGTATCGTTACTCTGGTTTCTCTTCAACTGTCGAATAAATCTTTCGCCTTTTACTAAAGATTTCCGTGGAGAGGAGCAATTTAATGAGTCTAAATTGAAATTTTTGCAGTGCCCGACGAAAGTTGGGTCATAATTTATTAAACCTTTTAATCATATTTTAAGATTAAACAAATAAGAGTATGTGCTTGTGGAAGTTGAGGAGCTGAAAATCTACACGCAACTTGTTGTGCGCTGTTTATCAAATATTCATAGCGCCAGCCTGCTTTCACGGACAATTTTCGCATAATAAATACATAATTATAAAACATAAGGAGAGGACTTCTTGATTCTTGAAAGTTTCGAGAAAAGACATTAGACCGCCGTTTAGTACTGTCGAACTGGGAACATATATCGGAGTATTTTTTGATTTGTTATTCGTTTTCTGTCTACATGATTGGTTAGGACGAATTGTCAACGTTCGTCACACTTTCAAATATAATTTTCATTTCTTTATCAGTTGTTAAGACTTTTGTAGGTTTTCCATATAAGGTGGTATGTTGGTAATTTTGCCTTATGACACACTGCCTCCTCAATAGGTTTGAGATGGTTTTTTGAATTTCTACCTTGCTATTGCATAGCTCCATATCACCCTGTACAGTGACATGAAAGATGGATCGGCCCATGAGTTTTGCACACCAATAGGGGGTCAAAGTTTTTTATGATCATCAATGATACGATCAATGATCGTATGTGAAAAATTCCAGCGACCTTTTTTACACACTGGTGTAGTGCTCGCATATTTTGGATTGCTGCTGCCTCTTCAGCAACTTTGAGAATGCTTTCTGTATATTTTCTTCGATCATTCCTTGCCATCTTTTTTACTTGACGCGCTGTTTCCTCGTATCTACGTTTCACCTCTTCCGTGTTATGTTGGCACCTTTGCAACTTAAATTGACGGCGTTCAACTTTCTGCCATATATCATCACTGATTCAAAGTTTCCGATTGTATTCTCTGCAGCCGAGTACGTCCATGGCAGTCTTGATGTAGGCTTCTTCTGCTTGGTTCCATCTTTCTTCTATAAGGGTGGCTTCAGACTGGAGATTGAGTTGGAGCGTTTCATTGAAAGTGTTTCTTGTTTCAGTGTCTCTCAATCTATTTGTGTTAAATTTCCTCCTATTTGTCTTCGAATGTTTCACAGCAGCTGGCTTGATCTTGAATTGTGTATTACCAGTTGATGATCGCTGTGTACATTGCGCCCCTCATTGTTTTTACATCTTGTAGTGATGTGAGGAATTTCTTATTGATCATTACGTGATCTATCTGATTTTTAGTTCTGCCATCCGGTGACTTCCATGTGTGTTTATGTATATTTTTGTGTGGAAACCTACTGCCGCCTATGAACAATTGATTTGTGCTACAGAAGTCGACAAGTCTTTCTCCATTGTTATTTCGCATAGAGTCCAATGCATTTCTCCCCATGATAGTGGTTAGGTTGATGTTGTCTGTACCAATTTTTGTATTGAAACCGCCTTGTATGATTTTAACGTCATTTCGGTGCGTTCTTGCTATTGTGGCTTGTAACTGCTCGTAGAACTCATCTTTTGTTGTATCTTCTGCATCTTCTGTTGGGGCATAGCACGGAATGATAGTTGTGTTTCTTATTTTTGAATAGAACCTTGCCACTATAATTCTGTTGTTAATTGGTTGCCATTCCATCAATGCTTTCTTTGTTGTTAATATGCCCACGCCTTGTTCATGTGTGTCGTCTCTACCAGAGAATATCATATAATTTCCATTGCTCGTGTTTATTTCTCCACTGCTTTTCCATCTGACTTCACTGAGGCCGAGAATCTCGATGTTATAACGTTTCATTTCTCACTCTACTTGTGCTAGCCTCGATGTTTGTGTAAGAGTTCTGATGTTCCAGTTTCCGATTCGTGTCCGTGTACGATCGCCGAGTGTCGATATTTGTGTTGGTGTCCGGTTTGTGTTGTTATTTGTAATAGTATTCGTTTCTGTAATCATTTTGGTTTCAGATTAATGAATGATTGGGCCATTGAATCCTAGCCAGTTTCCAGAGCTGCTGGATAAGGTATACTGGCATACCGGGGGGGGGAGGTTCTCATTCTTTTTCATGTTTTGTATTTTTTCGTCTTAGATGTTCCAACATGATGTTCTCCCAACCAGATGTTCTTAGATGTACTAACCTCGCATATGGTTGCTTGACATTGTTCATGAATGGTGTGACGTCTCTTCTGTCGCATCATTTAAAATGAAAATCGATACACTAAGTCGATCGAAGTGACGTAACTGGACATGCACTATAAAATATCAAATTTACGATTTGCATTCTTTCATTGTATATTTTGAAGCTGCCATTCCGAATTATCAAGTGATAGAAATGTCATTTCATGTGACGATTAACTTTTCTTACGACTAAGAACATTCTGTCACTTTAAGTGACGTTTCCGCTTAAATCGACTAAGAGAATACAATAATTTCACTGTCGTATCAAGTGACGATGACACGAATAAGGGAGTAGTAGCTATAATTTTACCTTATATTTCGATGGTTCTGTAATTTTTATTATATTACAACTGAATTATAATTCATCTAGTAATTTGTCTTTAATGATGGTGTTTTCTGTTAGTGGGATATAACCCATTGGTTAGTCCCAAATTTTTGCTTTCCAGCGCATCTTCAATTATGTCTATAGTTCTATAGTCGAATGTTTTTCTCTGAAACCGATTAGTGGGAAGAAATAAGATCTCTTTGTTCTATGAACAAAGAGATCTTATTTCTTTTGATATTTAATTTGTCTCTTAATCAACAATTTTTCGAATAATTTAGAAATAGTTGGAAGCAAAGAAATCGGCTAATACGATTTTGCCGTTAGGTGGTTTGTTTGTTTTGGTATCATTTCCTTTTTCTGGTAGTGCTTTAACTATTGTTCCTGTAATTAGATCATAGCCAGAAGATTTTTTTTTTGGCTTAAGTTATTGCTGATTTCAACTTTTAACTCATGTAAAGATACAGGTATGGTTTGGCTGTCGATTTTGTTAACTAGTGTTATAATTCTCTCTGCGGTTTGTCTTAGGAGAGGTCTGAATGTATCTCCAAGATATGATGCGAACAAATCAGCTTTTTCCTTTGCTCTTCTAGCCCAAGTTTCATCATCACATTTAATTGCAGGTACTTGCGTTTTAGGTTTTTTGTAATCGGTATCATTTTGACCATTAGGTAATAATGGATCGATTCGTTATTTTCTTTGATTACAAGTTTTAGTTTATTACTAAGATAGTTGAGTATCGTTTTACTTTGTTGAGCCCGATTTCTCTGCCATGTTTTTCGTGCTTTACGTTTTTCTCTAACCAATTCTCTAACTTCCAAAGAGAAGTTAATATGTGTTCGAGTTTCTTTTGGACTTTAGGAGTACTAGCCCAAGCTGCTTGTTGTATACTATAGTTCAGTTGTTCTAAATGGTCCTCCAAATCATAGGTCATAGTTGTATTAATCGTCATCACCAATCGTAATCAGGTGATGAAAAATCCCTTTTGCAACCCTCTCTCTTTGGGATTCGAAGCCGGTACCCCCGTCCCAAACACCGCAGCTTTCACCACTTCGCCAATTGCTCAGTTTTTTCTCATAGTTTTGTACCACCCATAGAAAATGATTTAATTTAAATTTAATGTTATTATAGTTTATTGTTAATTTTACGCAAAAAAAATAGTTACATAAGTTCTATTTATATTATTATAAAATATTATAAATATAGTTTTTATACAAAAGTAAAAAAAAAATCATTTACTTTAAAATTTAAACAAAATTGCAAAAATTATAGTAAAAATTTCATCTATAAAATTTTAAACTAAAACCAATTTTATTCGAGATTTTGTCATGAATAAGCTTAATTTAATGAGTTTCGGGTATAATGAGTAAAATGAGGAAAATAAATTTCGTTTTTTTAGAGGTAGATCTTAATGGATGTTTTAAATTTATAGTACGCACTTCATTTATTGATTAGTTTTGAAATTATATTTCAACGAAATTCGATTCTCCTGCAAAAATACCCGGAAATATTAAATTTAAATATTTGGAGATTATGAAAATAATAGAGATTCTATAAAAAGAAATTGAATGCAATAAATATGTATATCTAAAGCTTTATCATGTAGACTTTGTTTGATTATTTATTTTAACAGTCTTAATATCTAATTATAATTATATATTTTAATCTTTTAATATAAAAATCAAAATAAAATTTATACCAAAAATGTTGTCGGACATCTATTGTAAAATAGATATATTAAAAAAAAAAAAAAAAAAAAAAATGTGTAACCAATATGGATTACATTTTGAACGAATTACAATTTTTTACTTATTATTATATTATATAAATGTAATACATATTAATAAATAATACTTTTGGTTTATTTAGAGTAAAACAAAAATTTAGCAATAAGCCTAAACATTAATCTCAATTTTAGAATTCCAATCACCAAATTTATAATTATCCAATTTTTGATATGCAAATTTGCCGCCATATTTTTTTAAATTTAATTTTGTGCTATTTTTTTATTTTTTATTAATAAATTATGATTATTATTCAGATTATTTCTAGTTATAAAATTAAAATTATTCTTTACGAAATAAATAATCGTTTCAAATTTACGTCACACACTTGTTTCCGAATTTAATTTTAGGATAAATTTATTACTTTTTGGATCGACCACTTCCTCGGAAATGTTGAAATGGGGAAGCTTGCAAATCGTGATCAGGAGCGAAACATCGTTTTGGATAAGTTGAAATGTACAATTATTAAAAATTGGTCGGGATAATAGTTCTTCACAGATAAGAGCCCACGATTGATGAGTTCGACGTTCTTTGTCATTCTGAAGTATTGGCGATTCAACGAGATAGGCTTCAAGAAATGCTCGGGGAGAGAGATCATGTTTTAAGCAATGGGCTAAATGAGCGAGTATCGATTCGACTGTATGTCTCGGCTGCTGTCGAGTAACTCGAAGATATTTTTGAAGAGCACGGGCCATTGATGGGAATATTGCTTGAGCTGCTTCTTGTGGATCCAGCGGAATTGCCGGTGAAGGTTCGTTGTGTACACGTTTGATATGTGTAAATGCTTCTTCGGCCGCCGTAATTAATCGTGCTCGCCGTTTCTTGACACGCCTTTCGTATTCATGCTCCTCATAAAAACGTTCGTTGTGCGATGAATCACGTCGCCGAGCATGCGCCGCAAGTACAGCACGTGATTGACTTTGGTTTTGTGACGGATTAACGCCGTCAACTTCGTAATACTTAAAGCTAGACAACGCTTTCTTTTGTGACTTAGACACTGGAATACGTTCTAAATACGGATTGTAAATTGGAAATTCAGAATAATATTTTTGAAGGACCCAAACCGCAGCCCTTTGAATACTGAGTTGTCCGATACTAAACGATCTACTTTCACCATCTGGTGATCTAACGATTTTTATATAGTAAATTGGTTGCAAGTGCCTCACTTCAAGCAATACTACAGCTATATAATGAATTAAAATTAAAGTATCGGCAAAATTGGTAGCATAAGCAACAAGTGATTTGTAGTCGGCCACCTCAGTGCCTTCGACAATGGCTTTGGTGCCCTCAGTTACTTGGACAATATAAAACAACCAATAAGCAAATGTTGAAACTAATACTAAAAGTAAAATTGTAGCTCGAAATAAAAATATTCGGGGAAGTGTCGCAATGGGACGTCGTAAAAATAACGCCCAAAGGCCTAGTGCCAACAAAATCATTCGAGCAGTGAGCGAGACTAATATCCCTTTACACTCACCGTTACACGAGAGCAATTTATTTCGTTCGATTTGCGTAAGTTCGGGATTTTCAAATGTGGTCGTAAAAAATCCTAATTTTGGCATCATAACCATTGCTAGAGGACTAAAAAATGAACAAAAACTTATAATTACCGATATAGTCGTTTCTATATAACGTCTACAAGCAAACCCAAAATTAGTTTCGTTCTTCGGTCCCCAATTACTGACGTCCTCCATAGATACACTTTGTTCCGATGTATTTCCTGTAATTGCGGTGGTATTTTCACCCCAATTTTCATCTTGTGGTAGAATTTGCACCTCAATAATTTCTCCATCTCCACTACCACCACGGCCGTCATCACCCAAATTTACTGTCGTCTGGAAAGGTGCCATGTCAGGTCGTTTACTTTTACTCGAATGTGTGCTTCGGTGTGAATGTCGTGATCGATGATCTCGGTGATGGTGCCCACTACCACCAGTACTTCCACCACCACCACCAGCAACACCTCCTCCTCCCCCTCCTACACCCCCACCAGTCGAACTATGGCCACGTGAACGTCGTGATCTACTGCTCTGTTCTGATTTTATTGATTCAGTTTCCATGATATTATATTTTTTATATTAGTATTAATCATACTTTATAATTTATATTATAAACGCGGGTTTTGGTTTAATTTAATTTTTAACAAATCAAAATTAAAAACAAAATAACTGTATGTCTGAATTTTTGTTAGTGGAAGTCCTGCGGTGTGAATGAACTTATTAAAGTAAAATATTTATAATTTTACGGCATCACAGTGATATATAATTATATGATAATTATAAATTATATAATATTGACTCAAGTAATTAACATAATTTGTACAACAAAATTATATACTCTGTAGAGAATTGCCCAACATTTATAGACAAATCAATAATTATTGGCAATCAACAGGACGGACGCCAAATCATAAATTTTTTTCACTTTTCACTTCATTTTCACAATGCATTAAATCAATTACTACAAACTATAGCACATTTATGTTTTATGATCTGTGAAACTGTTAATTATGCAATTTATTTTATTAGCAATATCTTGGATAATTTAAAATACAAATTATTGAAATGTTGATTGATTTACGTGAGACAGGTTCACTTTTTGTCGGACATTTTTAATTATAATGTGGCTCCCAAACTTTTTTTAGTTTATTTTGTAATCTCAATTGAAATGAAGTTTGTGCTAATTATTCGACTATATTGATGTATGTTAAAGTATAGTTTACACGATTAGAGGAAATTGTTTAAATAACATAATAATGGGTTAATGCAATTTCCGTAATGGTTAGAACTGTGGCTGGCTTCTAATCCAACGTATTGGGGTTAAATAACTTAAATCCCAATTCATAAACCGATCCGTCGGTACAATGATGTGGTCGGGTAAGTCATCTCATTAATTACTAAACTCTTCTTAACAAGCATGACATGTTTAAAATTCGTCCACAGTGTCGTTGGCTTGTCGTAGGCGACTTATAAAATATTTGGAATTGAATTAGTCTCTGACCAACTAGTGTAGCGCTCGATCATTATCAAACAGTACGAATTCTAGATGGTCCCTAGACGGTTGTAAAAATTGATATAGCGATGTGAAACTCATCGATTCAGTTGTTCGTCAGTTCATAAGTTGAGGTTTTGGTTTTGACGTGCTTCACTATAATCTTACACTTCTGGAAGTGAATTCATTATTTCACCCAAGAGCGTATTTCTTGAATAAATATCAGAATGACAGACGTTGTGGTATGAGTCGTTAATCTATCGACGGAATGACTTATGAATAAACGGACGTTGTTTACCCATTGAAACATCTCATAAAATGTCTTTATTGGTTCCAAAAACAGGGATTTTTTTTAATTTCATTAGTTTTACAAAATCATTTGCTTGGTCATCAGCGATTGATGTTTAATCGAATGACAGAGTATCTGAAACCACGTTGCTATCTTCCGAAATGTGACGAATATCCAAAGTATACAGTACTATAAAATCTAAATGACAGTGTTGTCTTGGCGATGCATTCTTAGGATTTTAATGTGACGAGAACGTCATGACAAAATGATTAAAATGCTAAATAGCTGATAAGCAGCTACGATTATAGTTTTATATTATACGATTAGATCGCTTCGGTTGTTTAGTCGGTTCAATTTATCCACAACCTATCCTTTTTTCGAGCTTTCATGAAACCGTATAAAGTCGGCTTCCTTTGATAAATAAAATTTGGTAGTTGTTGAATGGTGATCCCCAAAAATCGGAATAGGTTATTTTTCGTAGCTGATCGTTGAAAATGTTTCATAGCCTCCAATTTATGCTTATCAAGCGACATTCCTTTTGCATTTATATCAAATCCGAGGAATGATATTTCGTTCATGAAATATCATTCGTCCATTCGCCCGTGTCACGCAATCCAAATGTCATTTGAGAAGACTTAAACAATCCGAAACGAATGATGGTTGAGTTTTTCTAGAAGCCTTGTTTCTCGATAATTTTCGAGAGAAAACTGTGCATTAGTTGATGTGTGAAATCGGTCACAAAGGGAATCGGATAATGAACAGGTTTTGTTTTCTAGCTTAATGCCCAGTAGTTGCCGCATAATCTTCAGTTACCATCTTTCTTTTTCGCTGTATGAAATAAGCTCACCTAATTGCTCTTCAAAAGGTGACACATGCCTTGTGGTGGCCAATTATTAATTTCGGCCTTGACCGTACTTTTTCTTGGCTAAGTTGACTGATAGGACATTGTATTGAACTTAGTACCTCCAGGATCTCAAGAGGAGACGCATTGCATTTGATTGTTGTTATTAATAATACGCCGATCGACTTTTACCAAGACAAATTTGGAAAATGTAGACGGAAACCTCGGCATCTGTGTCGATTAGTTTGTACAGAAAATAGAGTTTATTTTGAGAATCAACTATTATAGTCAGGCTGCTTATAGTCAGGATAGTTTTAGCTACCATTATTTGCCGCTTGAAATGCTCTGTGTAATATAGTTTTCCGAATTGGTTGATGTGTGGCTTGGTTTATTGGAATAGCAAGGCTTTACCCAGTTCGAGAGCCGTAATTGGGGTTATATCTGCAATTTGTTTGTTTTACTAGTTGCTCTTTTAAAAGCAAATATCTACATTTACAAGAAGTATCAGCTAACTAAGCGATTTTAGAACGACTGCGTTGCGTTTTGTCATTAGAAATATTCAAAACGCACACAAAGGTGTTTCATCGAGATAACGCGTCAATAGGATCTTCTAACTTGTTTGTGGTATACTATGTTTGGCTTTAGCTTAGGTATTCATACTATAAATAAATCTAAGCCGGTTTTTGCACGTCGACTATTTTGCCTCAGGCGCTTGCAAATTTTTGTAAACTCGAATCATCCATGCACGACAAAATAGAGCGCAAAGGAATGGAGAATATCGGTGAAAATTTGAAAAGAGGGTGAGTTAGTTGGCTCGTTCACGTTTATATTCGATGGTGCAGCGATTTATGAGAATAATTAAGATGTTAACTGGCAGTATGTCACTGTACAAACAACGAATTATATCGTAAGATTAAAGACTATCCGTTTAAAGGCGTCTCCAAATAGTACAGCAGTACAAATAGTGAGACTACATACTTTTATTTTATATAAACTCCTTCAGTTTTACAGTCTCCCAACAAATATTCAATTTTCAGTATTTATATATTTTTTTTTTGTTTCTGAACTCTGCAATCTGTTCTGGGGCCGAAGCTCTCCCAACTCTTTTGCAGTTAATTTTTAACAACCTACCTTACGCTGTTACCAACCAAATTGAGGACGCACGAATACAGGTTCGATTTTAAATGCATCTGCACATTGCATTGCTCCAGCCAGCCTGCACTGACATGGACGATAGTTCGGCCCATGGATTCTGCACTCCAACAGGGGGTCATAGTTGTGTTCATCGTCATCACCGATCGAAATCAGGTGATGACAAATCCTTTTTGAAACTCTCCCCCGTTGGGATTCGAACCCAGAACCTTTTTCAGTAAATATTGTTGACGATTTTCCTATACTTTATTATTGTTGTCGTCTAAGATAGGCGTTAAATTTAAACAAATTTTAATTTTGACATTTATACAAATGGTATGAAGTGAGTATCAGTTAATTCGATTATTTTATCTTAAAAAAAATTGTTGCACCTGGACTCTCTATTGTGAATTAATTTTCCGTTTTGATGAGAATTCTCAATTTTTCCTATATTTTGTGAGAATTTCTGTCAGTCTTGTTCGAAATTTCAATAAATGAACTGGTCAATTGTTATATAGTTAGTTCACTTATTATATTTAAATAACAATTTTTTTTAGTCACAAGTTTTTATTTTATTTGTTAAATTAATTATATAAAAGATATTTTTATGTAATTAATACAAAATTAAATATTTTTTTTGTTATAATCGATTAATTTTTGTTGCGTTCTAATAAAGTTTTTCTTGTCATACTCGTCATAAAGTTGTTGTGTATATTGAGAAAATAAGGAAAAATTATTTCCACGCAAGGAAAAAAAGTTTTATTTTTAAGACCTAGTGTATAGTTATAGTTAGTTAATTTTTTTAATAATTTAATTTATTTTATTTATTTAGAGCAAAAAACTTTTATTTTTTTTGATTTGTGTTGTAAAAAGACAAAAAATATGAGTAAATTGCTGAAAGTGTCATCAGTTTTACAAAAAAATGTCTCGACAATTGTAAGTAAATAATTTACCTACCTATATCATCTACCAGTTTTCAAAATAGTTTTTCTCGTCTTAATTTTCGTTATTATGTAATCGGACGAAAAAAAAAAAAAAAAAAAACTTTTATTGTGTGTGCAGAATTGCAATGAAATTATTTTATTTATAAAAATGGATTTATTTTCTTTGTGCTCCTCCATTAGCTTCGGTCTGTCTCCGTAACATCTACAAGAAATTTACACTTCACACCTGGCCACAAAGCTACAAATCCATCGTCAGATTCGTTTGGAAAGGAATACAAAGTTGTCGATCATACCTATGATGCAATTGTTGTGGGAGCTGGTAAGTTTTATTTCATTACACTACATAAATACTTTCTCGTAATGTGTGATGCTCGTAACTATAATTACATAATTGCCATGATGAAATTCTAGTTACTCTCCTTCGAATACATGAAATTACATAGTCACTTCATTATGTTTAAGATTAAGATTTGCACGTGTTAAATAATTTTATTTTCATTTTAACTATAAAACTATTTTCTAATTGAAAAAAAAAAATTACACTGTGTTATGTAAAAAAGCAACAACAATAAAAATGTTAATGTCAAAAGAGAAAAAATAGTTGCCTGCTTCTTCCACACCACATTTTCGTTGTCGACCAAGAGATTAAATTGTTGTTGCATTCAACAATACGAACACGATACAACTTTCGTGTAAAATAAAATTCATAAGATAAAAGAGTGAATTATGAAAATGGATCGTCTTTAGATCAGTGGAAATGGGTATAATCTGTGTATGCACTAATGAATATAATTATTTTACACGAGAAATATAATGAAAATGTGTTTATCAAATTACCATGTGATTGACATTGTAATGAGTTGGATTTCGGTTCATTCCACTAATTTCGCTTTGCTTATATTCTCTGTTTTTGAAAGCAAATTTTTTGAAGAGAACTTTTGTGGAGAGCATAAAAATATGGGAAAAAATGTTGAACTTTTTTTAGAGACAAAAATATGTGACCTCATTTGATTGACAGTTTTTTTTTCGCGATTCGTTTGATAAGTATCAGCACGATATATTATTTATAATATATTATCGTGTTAGTGATAAGACGACTGCGATTATAAAAACAAACTTAATGGATTTTTTTTACAATAGTGCATGGATATAATGTAGTGCACACACTCAATTTTTGGTGTCTGTTTTGTATTTTATTAATAACCATAGAATGTTTCGTGTGTATAGTTGTGAGAATGTAGACAAGTCTCGTACATAATATATAGTTTTATTTCATAACGGAAATAAAACGTGCACGATTTTGAGGAAAATTTTTGTAATCAACCTTTTATAATTTACGTTATTATGTCGTCAAGGTGAGAGGAAAATCGTGTTTATAATAATTTTCAGCGGAAACGAATCAATATCTGTTATTCATAAATAATAATTATCATCGGTTTTTATCACACCGAATAAACAATCTGCCTCTGTCGGTTTTGATCCCGAGATTACTCTTCAAATTGTTCTAGACAACCAGAATGAGACAAATTGTTCTCTACCCTGGATTCGACAGCGACCTCTGCGCATGGCATCCCCAATAGAGGTCTTTCTCTCGGAGACTGCTGCACCATTGGTTTAAGATCGGCTCGCTTCTATACGCGTTCGCCACCTAAAGAGCATTCTAATTTTGACGTCACATTTTCACAAAATTAGATTCATGTCGAAATATTCTAAAGCAACAAATTTCATAATACCAAAAATGACGCGAATCGAATTTTTCGGAAGCTAATTCAAAATTCAACTAAGGTATAAAGACCGTTTCAAAATTATCAAGAGGGACAAGAGAATCGAGTTAACGGAAACTAGACTGTCCTTCAAAAGTGTGCTCACCATTACTATAAAATCCCCTGAGCCACAGCCTCTAAAATATTTTAGAGCAACGGCTCAATCACTTAGATTTTATCTGCATATGCGAGGGCCTGGTTGGTCTAAATATGACTGGAGGTCCGGCCGGTATTCATTTTTCTTGTTGATTTTTTGTAACATCAATAGTTTTTTTTAATGATACGGGTTGGCAGCCTAGGAATACCATGCCGCTGTATAAATAATTTACGAGACATACAGGTGCACCCCGACCACAGAGGCCTGTTTTTTAATAATTTGAATTATTTTGTGTTTTGAAATTGATTTTAGTTTTTGTTAATGTTTTGTAAATTATAAATATTGTTCTAATGTATATCATGTTAGGTTAGGCCAACCGATAAATTTTATCTTTTGATCAGATATAAGAAAAATTTATCAATAATCCATTTAAATATTAGGAATTTTCGGTTTCTTTTATAGGCTTAAAAATATTTGAATCAAATGTAAAACGAAAGCTCGGTTGGTGTCGATAGACCGAAATTCAAAATAACCGAAAAACACAAAATCCCGAAAAATATTGATGTCGCCACGGTTGAAAATACCTGAATTTAATATTCATACATTTTTCGTGTCGTTTGCATAGACGATTAAATATTTTGAATGCAAACTTAAGCCAGGAACAAAAAAAATGTAAGCCAAAAAATTAAAAGTCATACCGAGCGATCGTACGCCATCTTAAACCCGAAACTAAAGGCCTGATCAGCCCATTTATGGGCTTGTGAGTTGAAACCTGAAGGATAATTATCTATACTACAGTATATATATACAAAATATTAATTTACATAATTTACAATACAAGTCCCAACGATCAGTACTCGACCTACGGTTCACCTGTATTATATATATATTGTTGCGTTTTAATCATATGCATAGTAATTATGCATGTATAAAAATACTTTTAACTAAATACGGATCCAAAAATATACATAAACATAATTATTCTATATAGTATGACCTATAATGACTCGAGAAAGTAAATTTCGTTTACTCGTATATAGGAAAAACTATTCTACAGGTATAATGATTTCAAGGTGACATGAAAATTGCATGGCACTGGCAACGAATTTACGTGCTAGGTTCATTAAAAAAATGTTTTTATGCTAATTACTTTGATAAAGCTGTATTTGCAGTTAATTACTATTTGGTAGTAAAATATAATTGAAAATTTAAAGAAGTAATTGATTTTTTTTAATTATACTAAAAATGTGATTTTGTGTTAAGTAAGTTATACTCACGGTTATTTATAAAACGTGTCTTTAGGTTAGTAAAATAACTTGCACTATGTCAGTTACCCATAATTTTATTAAAAAAAATTATAAGTGCAAAGATATAGTAAAAATTTGATGTCACTTGAAGTATAATTAAGTAATCGTTCAGATTTAGGTTCTTACATACAAATCACGTGAACATATAATTAAAAACGTCTGTTTTATATGCATAACTTATTACTTATTAAAAATCTTTAAATTACATATTATTATTATTTTTTTCTTCTACAAATTTGCTGGCGATTTTCCTAGCAAATACCACTTGGTTGCTGCGAATGTTAAACAACTTTTTCTACGTCAGTTTTAGCAGCTTGTCTACGAAAACCTAATATTGCGTTTATTATACGTTTTTGTTTTTCGCGAACTTTATCCTCATAGTTCGATATTACTGTAAATCTGGCGTCATTTCTATTCGTAGTTGATTCTGCTCCGATATTAAATTATTTATTAATGTGGTTTGTGTTGTTTTTTATTAACTTCACACCGTGTTGTAATTAAGGTCGTTTAATTTTTTATTAGCGACAGCAGATCATACTATTTCTCAAACAGTTTTTTATATTCGTTGGTCTCTCGTTGAGTGGGAAATTCCGAACATGTCTCTTATTACACTGAAACTTCTCTAAGAAGCTACTCTTATTATACTGAATAACTGTTCAGTCCATTGCTACGATAACTCGTCCCAGTTTCCATCGTGTGGCAGGTTGTTTGTCGTCCTGTAGTAGCAAAAGATCGTTTATTCTTAGATTTGTTTCGACGAGCTTTCCATTTATAACGTTACTGTAGCTAGTGAATTTATTCTGATGACCAATGTTTCCTGAAATTTTGTATCATTTTTTCGATAACATGCCATCTAGTTTTTAATCCTATAGCTGCTACATTTGCATCAGGTAACACCATGAAAGAGTCAACAGTTAAAAAGTGCCGTGGTGTTATTGAAGTGAGATCTGACTCGTCGTTAGTAAGTAGTGTTAGTGAACGAGGATTAAGAACAGCCTCGATTTGGTAGAAGGTAGAACTTGAAGCCTGATTCCAATAAGCCACCAAAATGGGGGGTATGGAGAGGTATGAAATACCAGTTGGTTCCATTAGTAGCGAATATAGGTTGTTTGATTGAAATCTTGAGTACTTTAGTCGCTCCATAATTTTGAATGGACCTTGGTCATCAAATATTGGGTTTAGGAAAACTAACTTGATGTCCTTAGTTAGTGTTTTTATTTCTGCAGCCTTGATCTGTAAACAATCCCAGTTGATACATATTTGTCTGCAATTATAGGTAGATTTTCTTCTGTGTGCCATTGGGTTGGCATCGTTTTTAGGAAAGGAGGACCGTACCACCATATATTGTCGTTGATGCGTTCTCTGTGTGTTATGCCTCGTGGAGCATTTATCTACCAAATTTTCTAGAGATTTTAAATGATGCCAAGTAGTTGTTGGTATAAATATCTTCTGGATCTATATTTTAGTTTTATGTTTTGCTTTATAAGGTTGTTGACATTATTTATTACAGATTAAGGTTGGGTTCTGAGATTTGTATTATTACTACCAAACGTTATTCGATTTTTTTTTTATATTTTAATCCATGCAATTTTGTCTGGGCAATATGTTCACCCAAGTTTTTGGCGGTAAATTTTTATGGCCTACTTAAATCTTCTCTAGTCAAATCGTTGATGTATGAATACAGACAGGTTCGCTTTACATTTCCATCTGCACATTGCATCGTTCCAGCCATCCTGCACTGGCGTGGACGATTGGATTCTGTATGAGAATGATTTTGATTCTGTATTTGCCTAAATAATAGTCGATCTATAGAAATCAGATGATGATTAATTTCGTTATTTGATAAAGTTTTGATGTTTGCTAACTGACATAACCATTCATTGTAATACTTACCAGAACATTAACATAGTAAAAGTAGTTGTCTAATGTATAACTTGTCCTATTTTGTTTAGACCACAAAACCCATTAAAATCACAAAATTGCACATTTGCAACATATTATAAAGTATGCAAAAATACCAACCATAAACTTTTATTTATTATATTGTGTAAATATTAAAGATAAGAATATGTCTACTTCAAATTAGATAAGAAAAGTGAAATCACATTTTTATTTTCAGTATAAGTACACCTCATAAATGTTAAACCTACTCTAATCTCACGTTATATATAATCTAATCTCGTTTAAAATCAACTAAATCACTTTAATTATAATCTTCTATATAACAAATGTTTTATCACAATAAACATTACTTATAATGAACATATTTAATCACGATGTACACGAATACATTTAATTTTTATATTGTCTATAAATAAAACAAAAGTTTATATCGATACAGTAAGAAGTTGGTTAGTTTAAAATTATAAAGTCTATAAAATAATAATACCTTAGAAATTTTTATCGCTGCTCATAAATTAAATGTCTATAGATTATATAAATAAACTATTCTTGAGGTTTTTTATTTTTTTGATTTGGTTAAATAAACAAAATTGGCAAATAAATAAACTGACGAAACGGGGAAATCGGAAATGTTTGATTAGTTTGGTGTATAAGATAATAATAATAATAATAATCGTTTTTTACAGGCCATTGCTGGCCCGTACCGCATCAACGACGGTTTCAATTTCGGGTTTGCGCTTAGTATTGTTCTAGGCAACTAAAAGCAAACAAGCCATTCTTTACCCCTACAATCTTCGAGCCTGCCAAACGGCAAATGTCTCAAATGTCAGTCATTAGCCATCTTTCGCACACAACTGTCAGGATCCACAACTTACATCCATACATGACAACTGGAATGATAGATACCTTATATACAAATCCTGCTTGTCGGCAATTGCTAAAATTGCAAGATATTTAAAATTCAGCACGACTACATGTAGGGTATACAAGACATATAAGACGGCATGTAAGACGTGCTTTTATATCCCCTCTCACACAATTATCGTGAGTGACTAGGGATTCGTGGTATCCCAGGCCCATCAGTATGCTGCACGTAAGAGATCTATGCCGCGATACTATTCGCATTTTGAGCGATCGCTTTTTTTAAAGATAGGCCATAATGCGGCAACTTTCTATTCATCGGGCTTAACTTTGGTTTGCCACACTAATTGAATATAGTCAAAAAGGTAGTTCCACAAAATATCCTCTCCGAATTCCGAAGAACTCAGGATAAATGCAATCAACTCCAGGAAAACGATTTCTTTTTAGTCTCTGACTCTCATATTATATTATATTATTTATAACATTATGAGTTCTATCAGTTTATTGATACAATATTTCAAAAGTTTAGCAAAAAATGTTATTACAGGGATTGGTCTGTGATTTGAGGCATAGTGGTTTTATTTCCTCCCATAAAAATAGAGGTCATCGTTGATATCAGGAAATTTCATGTTTGTAATGCAGTAATTTTGGGGTTAATCTAGGAATAAAATATAATTTTGAGGATCTTTGTTAAGATTTTATCGTAGCCAGCCGCTGAATTGGTCTTAAGAGAACTGATGAGTAAATTTAGTTCCACTTTTGATCTATCACAATTAAATTGTTTTGAAATATTAAAATTGATATAATTTTTAAAAGGTAGAATTATGCTTTGAGCAATATTAGAAGCAACATTCGTTCGTATAGTTGACCACAAACACGATTTGGCGCTTCTGTAAAGGCTAAATTATGATACTCGACAGCAAGACAACGCTCCTCATGAAAATATCAAATAAGGTTTTTAATTTTAATATAATCGCTAATAAATGCGTCATTTTACAAGAACAAATTCATTAAATACAAAATGAAACCAAATTTTTTTTTAAATATTATCCTTCTAAACACAACCCTCAAAAAATAGGAATACACAATATAACGAATTAAAAGACATGACATTCTCAAAGCTGGCTTCAAAAGACCATGATAAGTTGGTACAGCAGCTATGTGTAGAAAACTTTCGCATCGCCGCACATGACGAGTGAGAGCATAGAAAAAGAACCGGGTCAACAACTGGCACGGCCAATACACGCATTTAAAATATCGAAAATAAAAATGACAGATGCAACTTTACGGCGGTGGTCAAGTCGCTGCAATCTCAAGCATCAACAGTCTTGATATGGCGGAAGAACAAAATTATCAGAACGATTGTGGGGAAAATGACGAAGCGCATATTGAACGGACTGCCTCTGGACACTTTCAATATGTTGAAACCTGTAAAAATAGATCGTATAAAAGCGACATACAATGCTTTAAGGGTAAGCTCGTCACAAAAGACAACACAATTACGCTTAATAAACTCTAATATGGTGTTGGCTCTGCTGATAACAAGGTCAATCTGCCTGGTAAATTTTAGATCATCTGACAATACTCCATTCTATTAATACCGACATCATGGAGGCTATAATGAAATAATATCGAGGTACGGATGCGAAAATATGATAAAATCTTACCTTTATTGACATTCAGAGATGTGATCTCTCAATGTGAATCTCTCAATCTGAATTGACATTCAGATATGCGATAACCTAGACAAATCACTCTGTTAAAAACAATTGAAAATCTTCACGAACTGACGATCTGAAATATAAGACGTTAATCTTCTAACGGGGAGTTACTGACAATGCAAGTTCTTTAATTTGGCGACCTGAATGATATATCGAAGGCTTGGGAAATATCAGTATAGATTACGTCGAGCTGTAGTTATAACAACAATATTGGTCTCAGCAAAATGTAGCCGTCGATCTACCAGGAAAAAACCCTTACTAAGCTGAAGAAACGATATGCCTGATATGAAAAGACAAGACATAATGAGCCATTGATTCAAAAAGTTTTGTTAAAACTGCGATCCCTCGGTAATTCGCTACATCATTTTTTTTTCCTAAATTAAAAATGGAACAAATAACTAAAACCTGCCAGGGATTCGGAAAAACCACTCCGCAGGCTTTCATTAAATAGTAAAGTAACATAAGAAACCAAACTCTATGCATAGCTCTTGAATAAAATAGGCGAAATCCCATCGTGCCCGGAACCCTTATAAATATCAAGATTGAGTAACCGTTCGTGAACCTCGTTTGCCCTAAACCTCATAAAACTAAAACTGCAGTTGAAACTACTGACGAAGTTACGTAAAGTGACAAGAGATAGCGATGCTGGCTCGTAAACGGAAGTAAAAAAATCAGCAAACAGATGACATATGCCTAAGGGCATATTTTTAATAACTTTACTAACTTCTAAGTCTATTATCCAGTTCAGTTTTGAATCTTTGAAAAAATATCTTGTTCCGTTTGTGATAAAATACGTTATTGGCGCTAGTCAAGCGATGCTTTTTTAACATTTTTCAGTTTACTCGATGCACAAATTAAAATTGTCCGAATTTTGTTTGGTCTGACTGTATTTGCGCTTCGATAAATCATAAAAAAATCCACTTGTGACGCTTAAAAATATGTAAACTTGAAAGATATTTAGAAAAATTAAGTCAAATTATTATTAACAAAAATAATATTAGGATTATCTAAAATAAATTCATAGCTCTAAGTCGTATACACTATACACATGGTGCAGTCAATCTCTTAAATAAACAAACGAAAAATTAAATTAAAAACAAGAAAATAATTGTTTATAAGCATCTTTTCCGCCCGCAATTTCCATTAATCAAAAACAAACTACAAGAAAATGTATTAAAAAAAATTCGTTTCCCCATTACTTTCAGGCTTTTAAAAAAACATTTACCTCAATCATTCTACAATAACAAACTTTCGGTACCATTGCACTTGTATTAAGATTTATTATATATTTACTTATTATAGTGAATTCCTTTAATACAAATAAATAACGTGTAAAGACATCAACATCGTTTACTATAATCTTCTTAAGTGAAACGATGAAATTTGATAGTTGGTTTAACTTATAAATTAATGACATTTGATAGTTTATTTGGATTAGTATATTCGAATTCAAACACCTTATACAAAATAAAACTGCACGCATCGTTATTGATTTGTATTAAAGTAGCCGTCTAAGTTTGAATACAAATTATAGTATAATGTTTCAAATCACATAATATTTCTGACTTTATGACGTCATTGCAATTTCGATGTGAAACATTAAACAAACCAAATTGATTTACAACTTTACTTTTCGGTTGAGAGTAATTTAAATATTTACACGTTAGCAGAAATATATTCTGGTATACAGTCTCGAACAATTTCTACAATTTTGTGTGCAATTTTTATTTTTCCAAGTTGGTTGGACACACCATAATATGGTTATCAATATTATTATTTGATGACATGCTTAGTTGTTGGTTCCTATCAATAGTATAACTATATTCGTAATTAGGCAATTAGTAATATCACTGTAATGATAAAATAAAAATAAAAGTAGATAATAATAAAATGTTGTATAAGTTTGAACATCTATAACAAATCCCAATTATTTTTGGTAATTATGATATCGATCAATTGAACTTAAAATGGCTGTAATTGCAGGTTAAGTTTACTTACATCTTCGATCCGGTTTAATTCGTTTCGCTATGTTAAAATATCGTTTATTTTATCACAATTCACAAAACCAACTGTTCTTTGTATTAATCAACTGTCCTGTCGGTTCAACATTATAAACATATGTTCGGTACATTCGGTTTTGAGAAAACCCAAACCGGGCAGATAACTTACAAATGGAAGTATAATTCTAATAAGAGAATTCGACTAAATACACTTCATGTTTGGGTTGGTTGAAAACCTAATAACGGGTGGGCCATTTAAAAGTTTAAATTTAAAAGTGCAAAAAAAAAAAGGTTTGAAATTTGGCCAAATTTATTTTTTTGTTGTGAAGTACTATTGTTCCAGTTAGAGATGGAATATTATTTCATTCATATGGCTGCCGCGGCTGGCCTCACAGTACCTTCTTCGATCGGACCAATTTTCGAGTGTATGGGATCGTATCTCGGCGATGGCATCACGAATGTTGGCCTTCAAATGCTCAATTGTCTCTGGTTTGTCGGCATTACACTTGTCTTTAACGGCGCCCCACAGAAAATAATCCAATTGTGTTAAATCGCAGCTTCTTGCCGGTCATTTGATATCACCATTTCTGCTAATTAAACGGCCATCAAACGTTTGACGCAATAAATCGATTGTGGCATGAGATGTGTGGCAAGTTGCACCATCCTGTTGAAACCAAACATCGTTCACATCAATACCATGAAGAGCGGGCGCAAAAAAATCGGTTATCATGGTGTCTCCATTAACCGTAATGGTTGCGCTGTTCTCATTTTCAAAGAAATATGGGCCAATGATGCCTCCGCTGCACAAGCCGCACCAAACAGTCACTCGTAATGGGTGCATTGGCTTCTGTAAGACCAGGCGTGGGTTTTCTGAGCACCAAATACGGCAAGTTTGCTTATTAACGTATCCACCAAGATGAAAATGAGCTTCATCCGCAAAGATGATTTTTTTGGCAAAATGTGCGTGAAATGTTCAATTCTTGAGAACGATGACGAGTTGATGTTGATGGATTCTCACGCACATTCTCAGCCACAGTTTTAATCACTGTCCGAGCACGCTCACAAATTTTGCACGACATTTTCGTGCAATTTCCGACCAATTGTCTTTGTTTTGGAAATAAATTTCGAATAAATCCCAACGTTGCTCAAGCGTAAATCGATTCAATTCGTTCAGTGGAGATAATATACTGAATTTTGTGACAGAATAGAATGACATAAGTATTGCCGGATTCAAGATAACCGGTGGTTCAAATTTAAACCGATAGATGGCCCACCCTTTATATCGAAAGCACTGCTATGTTTTTGGTTTTCTGTTCTTATTCGTTGTTCCTTCAATTTTTTAAAATATGGATAAACAATTAAAATCCGCAGAATGCGGATGTACGCGAGAATTCGGATATATCCGTAAAATGCACATTTGATATTCGAATCCAATCCACATCGTCAACAATTCATGCTGATATAACCGATTCAAACTTTGGATAGCGGATATTGGCGGATATACTTAATTCTATACTGAATTTTTGATTATATTGGGGTGTAATACATTTTTACAAAAATTAAAATGGGGCACAGCATTCTTAGTAGAAACAGATTTATATTACATCCATACTCATAGTTTAGTACGTTTTCAGTGTGTTTTTTAAAGTTACGCCTGAGGTCGAATGTAATCCCTAAATATTTAAATTGGTTATCTAATTCTATTTTGTAATAAAGTATAGAGCAGGATGAAAATTTCACCGCCGTATCTCTACATAGTTCATTAGAATAAGTTGGTGAATGATAAATATTATCCAAATCGTAATGTAAACGGTTAGCAATATCATTTTGACTATAGCTCTTATAGTTAATCGACAGATCATTAGCAAAACCCACCATATTCCCTTTAAACTTTACATAGAATAATGAATTGACATTAATAAGAAGTGAAATTTGTTCCAGAACAGAGCCCTGTAGATCACCACTAGTAATAGATCGATGGCTACTGAATTTGTTAGAAACTTTTACAATTTGGGTTATGTAATAGAATCAATAAGAACGAAACCAGTTCAGGGCAATACCTCGTATTCCAGCCCACCATAATTTCTATAGTAACAGTTCAATGTCAACAGTGTAATTGCCAAGACTCAGGCGCAAACCTGAGTTCTGACAATTACATAGATTGTCCAACGCGCTCTCCACCGCAGCTGTATATATTCCGCTAGCTCAGTGCGAGGATATGGTCGTGGGTGTTGGTGGAGTCGCTTTTGGACCTTGATAAGCTGCATTATGAATTTGGGGAATCAATAGATTAAAAAAAAAAGAGGAATAAGCAACTTCGGACCACCAATCCGATAGAAGAAAAATGTGAGCCCCTGTAACGGCTCACATCATGGTGGAGAGAAAACAAAAAAACTCAATACACAAATAAAAAAAAATAAAAATTAAATTAAAATTAAAATTTATTAAAAAAAAAAGAAATAAAAAACTTAAAATTTAAAAAAAAAAAAAAAATTAAAAAAAACTTACATGACCTTCCTCAGCGGTCGTCCGACGACCGCCACGTCCGAAAGTCACCACCAGAAGGTCCCGAGTTTTTCGAAAACTCAAATAGCGTCCCACCAAAAAGAAATATATTAATACAAAAATCAAAAATTTATGGTGGGGACGATCATTATACTCTATCCCAATAAAAATTATTGAGGTAGGTTAGTTAAGAGGGAAAAAAAAATTATGCCATAAATGCATAAAAATATGAATTAACAAGTACACTACCCTTACCATATACTTGTTATTACTTGAAAAAAAAACATTTTTTTTTATTTGAATAAGAAACTTATAGTTTCCTATTACAATTTGATTTTATAAATTATTGCGAAACAACATAATTTAATTGTTTTGCAATGAAAGAAAAAAAAAAGAAAAAAGACCGAATTGATAAAAATGTTTTGGGTTGAATGAATTTAGCTTGGAACGGTGCCATGAAGTGCCACCCGTTTGACAACAGTGTCAAATGCTTTGGTTATATCAATAAAGTTGGTAGCAACGCTGTCATCATCATTTATAGCAATCAGTATATCCTGACAAAAAGCAATGACTGACAAAAGGGACTGACAAAATCAGTCCCACTACTTTCTCTAAATCCTGTCTATTAGAAAAAAAATATTATTATTTAGAAATGATAAAAGTATAGTTTAAACACATTTCTCAAAGATTTTTGAGAGTGAAATTGGGCGGTAATTATTTAGAATGCTAGGATTTCCTTTTTTAAAAAAAGGATTACAATATCAGCTTTTAAACAACCAGGGAATACACCTTGTTCAAGACAATTATTACAAATATGGGACAGTGTATATGCAGTATTGGTCCCAATGTTTTTAACAACTAAATCACTTACGCCATCGATGCCATGGCTATTAGAAGTATTTAAAGTTTTAATGTCGCAACAAACTTCAAAAGAAGGAATAGGGGAGAAGAAAAATGAAGTTGGCTCCTTACTATTAATTAATAAAAAATTATAAGTCCAAGATGCAACATTGGTGGACAGCCAATATTAATTCTTATCGAACTTCGATAAAATACTTATTGAATACATTTGCTATATCGCAATCGGCAGTAACAATATTACCATCACCATTAATAATTTCAGAAGGCGTGTTAGATTTTTTTCCGTTGAAAAAGATCGTTGACTAAACGCCATAGTGATTTTATATCCTTGTTAGACTTCAAATTTTTTAGAATAATATATCTGTTTTTTAGATATAACTTGTAATTTAATCCTAGCTTGCTAACGATATATTCGATTATTTAGTTTTTTTATTGATCTATTTAAGTTGACTATCAGTTATTCAAGGTTTAATTTTCTTTATTTTAGAATTAACATTAAACGTAGATTGTTTCAATTTATCTCATCTAGAGAGAACGGCAATTTCAAAATTACAATTTCATTTTTGACTTAAAATATCATTTGGGCTTTCATCGTTAAAGATTAAAGAACTTATGCCCGAAGTGGTTTAGTATCTCAAAAAACAATAGATTTAAGGGACGCGACTTGGTTACGTTATTCATTT
This sequence comes from Tipula confusa, assembly GCA_963556175.1. Classification (NCBI taxonomy): domain Eukaryota; kingdom Metazoa; phylum Arthropoda; class Insecta; order Diptera; family Tipulidae; genus Tipula; species Tipula confusa. The sequence goes on along the minus strand of OY744476.1, from coordinate 12,728,041 downwards.
AGTGAATAGACACTATTAACTTAGTTGTATCACTTTTCATGAAGTGAAAACTGTTGCATCAATTCAAGTGAAAATCGTCATTCCCTTAGTCGATTGAAGTGATATGACAGGACAAATAATTTTTACTATAAAATTTACGGGTTGCATTTATCCATTTTATATGTATTTTACGGCTGTCACTTTAAATTATCAATTGACGAAAAATGTCATATTATGCCACGATAAACTTTTCATACGATTAAAACAATTCTATTTGACTGTCGCATCAAGCGAAAGTGTCACCTTTCGACTAAGAGAATAGAAACTTTAAAACCTTTAAAACTTTAAAATTCTCTTAGTCGTGCCGTGCCACCTGCCACTTGAGGCAACTTTCAAATTTTGATATTCTCTTCGTCGATTGAAGCGATAATCGTCACTTGAAGTGACAGAAATGGTATTTGCATAAAAAATTTCCATCACTTAATAATAAAAAGTGACAGTCACAGACAATTGTAAAAGACAGTAAAAGACTAAGGGAATATCGATTTTCACTTAAAGTAATGCGGCAGTTGTCACTTTATGTGAATGGATATAAATAACAGAATAGGGGTTAAAATTAACAGTGTCGAGCTCTCCATATTGAGTAAAAGTCGCTTTGGATAATTTTATATAATTTCATTGTTTTATGGAACGGAAACTAACCCTCTGTACTATACAATGTATTAGCTCTTTCACCCAAATATTGAACTGCAGCCCATGAACTACATATATATATATTCAATGTTCCAATTTATCGCATAAAAAATGCCCAGACCGTTCCAATGAACTAATGAGTAATGATTGTAATTTTATTGATTTTTATTTTACATCATATAGGGAGGAAAAAGTAGTATGAATAGTTGCAGAAATACTATACCTTTAAAAATAATATAGAAATCACCATATATTTGTTTAATTCGAAATCTCCCTTTCCAGTACAGACCGTAAACTTTTACAATCTCAAGTAAAATAATTTTACCCTTATTGCGACCCTTATTCGTGTTAACGATTGTTTGCCAATAAAACTTACATTTGTAAACTAATAAATCAAAAATGCCGATATAGTATGCCTTGCCAGACTTAAGTTGTAATTTGTATTAACCTTTAGATAATCTTTAGTCGTTTTTTTTATAATTTCTCGTCTCGCCTAATTTAGTACTGATAACGAATGTTTTTTCTTTTAAATACTGAGTTGAAACACTCCGACAAACAACACAGTAGTTTCTGTGTTAACACTTTGTATGTCGTTGTTGATGTTGTTAAACTTATCGTAGGCCAATGAGAATTTACAACACTAAAAGAATTAATCACACGAGAGGTCTATCGAAATGTTATGTTGGAAGATCCTGTTCACCATGGATACTTTCCTTTCTAAATCAATGCTATTATTTCAAATGTATGTATATTCACTGATAGCTTTAATTTTAATATGTTATTACTTATAAGTAATCAGGTGATTTTGATAATGGCCCACTTGATGTGATTTATCAAATTTTTAATATTTTATCTCTACATATAAACTAAAATCGTGACAGTGTTTGAATTTTGCCGCGCCACTATATGCCATGTGTCAACAAGTTTGTATTTCTGTGTTGCAATATTTTCAAGTGTTTTTTTTATATAAAATAAATCGGACACAAATACTTTTGATGCTTAAGTAATAGAAACATAAAAATATTATTAGAATTGTGCTGTCACTGTCAAATGGTTAGTTAACATTGATAACTAATAAAACTTATCATTATTATTATTGTTAATATGCGTATTAATGTCATACACTGACAACTGACATATTTTATACTGATTATGCCCACGAGTAGTAGTTATTATTAACATAATAATCGAGAGAGAGGCGTACTTTTATTTTCTTATCAATGGAACAACAAAACAGAATATTGGCCAACATTTCACTAAGAGCATCAAAATTTTGCAAAATGGGAAGAGAGCAACTTCTTCTTGTTACTTTGTTTTTTTAAAATAAATACAGACTCGCGCATACAAATATTTACTGAATATATTTATATATAGGTATATAAATTATACAAAGTAAAGTAATAAATATATGGTGTGAAGTCGTACATACTTAATATGTGCAATATATTTTTTATTATATTTTCTGGAATTAACCAATTTTTTATTAGCACTGGTATGATAATTGTGCATTACAATTCGTCGTAAAGGAATTTTCCGTTGAAATTTTAAAATTTCGATAATACTAAGTGTTATCAATGAAATATTATCAAAATCATATTTTGCATTGTAATATACAATAAAATAAAATGTATGTTAGCAACTAACCGTGCCTTTATTTTGGGTGGTATGTTTTATTATATGACGACGTTCTTAACGATATCTAATCGAAAATAAAAATATTTAATCATAACTGAAAAATGTTAACACCACACACAATCTTATATCTGTCGTTAACTGAAAAGTTTATTTTATCTAATTACATATTGATTAAAATATATATACGCGGCTAAATTTTTAAATTATTTTAATAATTTGTTTTAGTTGTTGACGCCGTCATGCACAATATACGTGGGCTCATTATGAATGAATTAAGTACTCGTATAGATCGTTTTATTTTGATAAACTATATAAGTTAATTGTGTAAACACGATAAATGTTATATGATGCAATAATCTTGATTAAGATGATAATATGTAGTAAATTAAAAAGTGGCGATCCTTTATACTTTACAAGTCTCGTCCACAAAATTGTGTATAGGTACTATTAAAACACAGATTACACAATTATAGCCCTGGAAAAAAATCTGCTTTCCAATCACAATAGGATCATAGTTGTGTTTATTGACATCATGTCAGTTATTATACATCCTTTTTCCATTAACTCTTCAAAGGCTTTAAATCAGGTACCGTACCTGTCTATCTAAGTGCCGATAATCTCTCGTTACTTCATATTTGTTGACGGGTTAATGACCTATGTATTTAATAAAGGGTGATTTTTTAATAGCTATAGGAAATTTTTCCAAAAAAAGACACATAAAATTAGAATCGATAGTAAGGTCCATATAATTTAATGTTCGAAGATTATTTCATGCAAATGTTGACCGCGGCTGCGCCTCAAATGGTCCATCCGCTTAGTCCAATTTTGGCATACACTTTCCAACATTTCGGCCGGTATCTCACGAATAAATGCTTCAATGCTGTCTTCCAATGCGTCAATCGAAGCGGGCTGGTCAGTATAGACAAGAGCCTTAACATAGCCCCACAAAAAATATTCTAAAGGCGTTAAATCGCACGATCTAGGCGGCCAATTGAACGGTCCCAAACGTGAAATAAAGTGTTCACCGTACTTGCCTCTCAATTGGTTCATTGTTTCGCGTGCTGTGTGGCATGTGGCACCGTCTTGTTGAAACCACATCTCATGTAAGTCAAGCTCTTCCATTTTGGGCAAAAAAAAGTTGGATATCATCTCACGGTGACGCTCACCATTCACAGTTACGTTGCGATTCGCATCATCTTTAAAGAAGTACGGTCCAATGATGCCACCAGCCCATAATCCGAACCAAACAGTAACTCTTCCTGGATGCATTGGTAGCTCATGCAATGCTCCTGGCTGATCTTCACTCCAAAATCGACAATACTGCTTATTTACGAATCCATTCAGCCAAAAATGAGCTTCGTCGCTGAACACAATTTTTCGATAAAAAAATGAATCTTCCGCCAACTTTTCAAGAGCCCATTCACCAAAAATTCTGTGTTGTGATAGGTCGTTCGACTTCAATTCTTGCAACAGCTATATTTTGTAAGGCTTCACACCTAAATCCTTCCGCAAAATTTTCCACGTTATTGAGTAACAGAGGCTCAATTGCTGCGAACGGCGCCGAATCGATCATTGATGGTCATCACTAACACTGGCCGATACAGCTGCGATATTTTCTTCAGTTCGCACTGTACGTAAGCGTGTTGGTGATTTAATGTCCAACAATGTAAATTTGGTGCGAAATTTAGACACAATAGCCCGAATAGCCGCTTCAGTGGGTCGATTAAACTGACCATAAAATGGAAGAAGCGCGCGATGAACTTTCTTAACAAAGCACACATTATGATAATAAAATTCAATGATTTGCAAGCGTTGGTCGTTTGTAAGACGATTCATGGTTAAATTATAGACCAAACTGAAGATGTCTGACAGTGACACAAAACACGAAACATGCGTTACCTGTCAAAATCAGTGTTGCCAAAAAGAAAATAGTTAAAAAATCACCCTTTATTTATAGATCTATTTTCTATGCAACATTTGGTATCTTTCCCTTTTACCTTGGTTCGCCGATTTTATCTATGTATTTAAAAATTAATATTTTTCCATGATTTGTTATATTTTGATTCCTAAAAATCGTAAAAATGTAAATATTTTCTATTTACCCTTTTAGGAGGCCATCGCAATTAGCACAGTTAACGAAAAACTATTTATCAATTAATTGCCTGTTTAAAAATCAAACTTTGGAGTCCATCAAAGCGGGCTCAGATGAATCCGTAACCAAACTCTAGAAATTTAAGGCAGTTGTTGAATTCGTACCATTATAATGTTGTTTTTTTTTTTAGTAAAATTTCGAAGATAAATCTCAGGCAAAAAACACGAATTAACTTAGTACTTGTGTAAAAAAGTTGGAGTCACTTTTGGAGGCATTCATTGATAGTATACGAGTCCACCAACTACCATACTACTAGAAGAAACAGTTCATTGGACTTCTTCCTAGCAAACGAGGCTGTCCCAGTAAATTTTATTAGAGCTAAAAATGAGCTTAACTCAGAGCACTTCCTAGTGTTGTGTACTATTAATTTGGCAAACACGTATCATTCTCCATCAAAGAAATCATAAAACTTTAAAATTACGGATTGGAATACGTTCAATATATAATAGATTGAGTACATAATAGATTAATAGTCAATAATTTACAGAAATCTTATTTCAACGAAATTTACTCATATAACATTCATATTGACGATGCTATACTATTTTACATCATGCTTAAAGCAAGCAGTAGATCTGTCAGTTCCAACAATCACCTCTACGAATAAATATAAATAATTTTTTTACGGATCAAATTTTATCTCTGATTAAACTAAGGAATGCCAGTATGAGATAATGTACGACTAATGTACGACTACTGAATACCATGATTAGAAGAAAAATATACGAGATTATATAGATTGTAGCTATGTGGCAAGATAAGCTGCAAGTAAATTAATAAAACGGTCAAAGCCTTATACTGGCATGCTTTTAAATGTAACAAAAATAAATATTCGCCCACACCTCGATTAAATAATCAAGATGATTATAATGTTAGAATTATTAAAATGGTGATAAATCCAAAGTAATAGTTTCAAACAATCATATGACACTTCCTTTAATGTACTAGAAACCGAAGATGTCAGAAACAGCATACGAAAAATTGTGGACCATAGATTCCAAAAAGTTCTTCATTGCAGCCTATGAATTAAATGGTATTGTTCTCACTAAAATGTTCACAAAAAGAGCACCACGTCCGGACCAACTTCATTAATCGAGATTTCAATTCATGGCAAATTTATTCTCTCGTTGTTTAGAACTTTAATGCTTCCTTTCTCGTTGGTACTGTACTAACGTTGGTTACTGTAAACAGTTACAGATCCATAAATTTGATAATCCAGTAAGCAACATTTTTGAATGTGGCTTAATATGAACAACACGCATTGTGATAGGGACAGCATTTTTTCTTCGAAAAATTTGGACTTACTTAATAATTATAAATAATATTCACCGTTAGTTATTTTCCACTTGAATCCCAAAAAGTACAAGGTTTCTGTGATCAATCCACAATTACAAATTTCTTTAGATGTAGTGGATTTTCTCATTTATTTTTGGGAGCACTAATGCTTGTACTTCTGCATTTAAATTTAGTAGTATATTATTGTTTTGTTGCAAAACCAGGTACAGAGTCCTTATACACTTCGTTTAAATCTTTTTTGCAAAATTACAATTTATTTCTCAGTACCTGTCAAAACTGTTTTTTGATGAATCGCAAACTTTTAATAACTCACTTCTCGATCTTAGAAGAATTTATATCCACGGATATAAATTGGTGAATCTTGATGACGTCTGACCATGCCTTAGTCTATGTACTTAGATTAGTTTAATAATCTGATGTGTCAGTGTTTGCCAATCGGAGATTATATGCTATGCTGTTCCAAACTTTTCACTGCACCTTCTGCACAAATCACTGATCTTGTATAGCCATCATAAAACCTTCAGTCTTAGGGTACAGTTCTTCAAGAACAAGACTTTTGTTCAATGTATGTATGTCGACATTTAGGCTGGCGTAATTTTCCATTTAGTTTTGAGGCCCATTGTGATATTTTGTCTGCAAGAGAGGTAACCTTTTCTGTTTTGAAACGCTGGTCAATGCCTTTCAAATTGCTGATTGTTATTTTTACTGTTTACAATTTAAATGGATTAAAAAATCGCACCTAGATGTGATTTTTGGCTTGTTGATTATTATACAAGGATGCCTAATTATTTGCCAATCATTGTATTAGCTTTAAGTTGTGAGTTGAATTTGGTTGCGAATATTGAGTACTTTTGTTTGGAACTTGCATCGCTATATTTAGGAAAACATGTATATTAAGCTTTAAATCTGTAGTGCGAAAGGTTCATAATATGTATTAATAAACGGGGCTTAGAGGCACTTTTTATTATTTGTTATTTTTGAAAACTGCTGAAGCTGAAATTTCAATAAGCCAATAGTTCTTTCACACCATTGCCATCATGTATGACTATAAAGTATAAACTACGTAAGCTATAGTAGATTCTACCATAAACTGTAATAATGTTCTGTTTGTATAATGCGTTATTTTTATTTCATATTCAACGATGCTTTAAGTTCCCTATACAAACTAAAAATATCCGCAAATCGTAACGAAAATTATTGGATCAGACCAAACAAACATTACACGACAATTGGCCAGCTCTGCACTTTGAAATCCACTATTTTCGTCAACTGCACAAATTCATTAATCGTAGTAGACGCCGCCAATTTGTAAGAGTTTAATGGGTTGTAAAAAATTGTCTGCAAACTGGCATCTGCACAGCTTCAATTGAAGAGGTTTTAATCAAATCATTACGAATAAAAAGTGATTCACACATGGCAATTGAAAGCCGGTAGTTAATGACTAAGTCGTCGATACATCAGAGAACGAGCCTTGAGTTTTCTTTTAGCAATACCAAAATACCTTACATCGAGCAGTTGATCTGGGATGTAGTTAATCATTCTTTTTTATCCTTTACATAAGACCATCCGATTTGATTTGTTCCATTATTTGGAACATTTCCTGTGCATACTCTGTTTTATGATGTTCAGAATGCTAATAAAAAGTTCTTTGACCAGAATTGTGGGCGAATTTTTTATTACCAAAAATTAAAAGCTATAGGACAACCCATTAGAAATTTAGTTTCCTGATTTAAAATAATATAATAATTACTACTTTTTATATTATTAGAGGACCTTGTGAATTTTCCGTTCTGGAGCCAAAGCTCTCCTAGCTCTTTCGCAGTTATTTTTCACGCCCTACTTAACGCCGTGGCCAGCCAAATTGACGACGCCCGATTACAGGTAAAAATAAAATCAATATTTTGATGATGTGGGAACATGTTTTTTTAGCAGTTTTTGTACTATAAAGTCACTAGTTTTTAGTTGGATATCAGCTTTCGAGTCGAACCACTATCGTGTGATTATATTTTGCTTTTTTTTTTGCAAAACTGACACCGTGTATAAAGGATTTCAATAAGTATACCTTAATGCTTGATCGAACAGACCAATCAATCAATTGTATTTTGAACCTACTATTTAAATTCATATTTTTAGTATTGCTGTTATTCCCTACGATGAATCACTCAGATTTATCGATAAATCCGCACTTGTCGAGCACTCAATCATGCAACTTAGATATTGCTAGATAACATTTGGTTTTTGCTTTTTATATGCCCTTTCCTTGTTTTTGTATACTTTTTTCACACTTAAATCGTTGATCGCTGAGTTATAGATAGTAGAATTAGAACGAATACAGCAGCAGTCATGATACCAATCAATGGTAAACATCCACATGAAGCAAGCAATATAATTTCATTTATCACAAATGAATCACTTGTGACAGGGACACGTGTACATGTGCCATTGATTAGTTATATGAATAACATCACGCTTGTAAATAAAAATAACTGTATTAACCTAGAAACAGAGCATGTTAACAAAAAGTATGCTTTAAAAATATTTCTTGTTCCATTTGAACAAATTTTATCAATCCGTTGTTTTGTTGAAACAATGAATTTAGGTTCAGTACTACAGTAAACTTTTGGCTTATGATCAAACAAATCTATGGCGTTTTTAAAAATTAATTATTTACGATGTTACAAACATATTGAACGCCTCTATATAAAATTTCATTTTGAAAACATACATAGTGCTTTATATTACAATGTAATAAGTGCGATAATTATGGAAATTAATGTTATAATAAACATGGCTCTTTTATTAAAATGTATACTCAATACTAATACCAATAGTTATGGCAATAATTGCTATATGCAATATAATGTTTTACTATTTTTATGGTAACCAGTTCTATTCACGTCATATAAATTCCTAAAAGTTCTACTATTCGACATAAAGCATTTTTATGATATTTTATAGTAAGTAATCTCCGATTACAGACCACAATCTCCTGGGCTCCTATGTTTTTTTGGAATATGTACTATATGTTTTTCTCCGTGATATATCAAAATCAAAATGCCCAAGTCGTGTATTAAATTATTGTTTAGTAAAGCTACAGATAAGAGGGAGAGCACTTCAATTAGTAATAATACATGACGTTTATCTTTTTTTTATAACTATCAGTCAATAAAACACTTTCAATTAACCGAATTAAATATCTTGATTAAAATAACATTTTTAATTTTACGTAATATTTGTTTGTCCCATTTTGGATTCATGCGCTTTTCGCTACTATCACATATATTTCACAGACTCAATTGTTGCAGATAAATTGACACACAGTTTATCAGAAATGATGCCAAGAAATAATAAAATTCGGCCGGTGTACTTGTTACAATATATACACTTGAAAATATTGTACAATTAATTTATTGCAGTATAAAATTATCTTGTTTTCATATATTGTTGTGTTGCTATACGGGCAATTTTCTATTTTATTTTTGTTATATAAAAAAAAAAAAAAAATTCTTTAATTTTTAAAAACAAAATCTGCCAACAAAAATTGATATTTTGTGACGATCTTGAGAAATTTTGCCCACTCAAGATACGTCGAGATGTACGAAATTTATTTTTATATAAATTTAATTTATTTCGGTTAAAACTGTTTATAACCAAATATTTTCCAGTATACACAATAATATTTGTTTGAACTAAAATAACATCGACCTTGTTTATATAAAAGATTTTCCTCTTCACGATCTGCCACAATTATTTTTATATTGTTCTGCCTATAAGATAAGCCAAACATAAAAAAACAATACAACAGCAAAAAAATATTGGGTTAGTTTCTTCTTTAAGATTACACACATATACGAGAAGATGTATAAATTCAACCTGACCTGGGTCAATTAAATACATAAAAAATTAAAGAAATAAAACCAACAAATAATAAACGAAGAACCATTTTTCATGGTGATCGCGTATTACACACCGGTTAAATTCCACCAGAAAAATCTAAAATTAATCAACATATGATAACGTCTTTTTTATACAGGGTGTATTATACATATACATACTCGACACTCGTATTACAGTATCGTAATTAAATTAATAATATGCGCGGTTATATGATCATGAAGCAGTTCGTTGATCTTCATATGATATGGGGAAAACTCTGTACAATAAACATATTATCTCGGGATTTTTATTTAGTTTTGACCGCCATATGCAATCATTTATAAGCGGATATAATCGTGCATAGTTTTTATGTTGTTTAATTTTACATACATTGTATTAGCTATGTAATTATATGTTTCACTGTATTTATTATTTTTAAATTTCATACTCGTTGACGTCTTTTAGTCTTGTAAACATGAAACGATTGACAATTTGGCTAGTATAGGTTTTATTATTAAATTGTAAACAAAATAATTTTATTAGCCAGCTGTGAAATACTAAAGATTTACTGAATGAAATGTAAATATTTTGGGACTGGTCTGTATTTGGATCGAGAGAAAGTGCACTGATAATTGAACCTGAGTAGTTTTGCTATGTAATCTAGGTTTGGAGTGTAGCAGAGTCAAAATGCATCAACGTCTTAACGTTGCCAAATATATGTAGGCGAAATACAATTAACAATTTGTTTTATACTCACTTGGATTTTATTCGGATAGGCACAGCATAATATGATATCGGTGAACGCTGGGTATCTGCTTGCTGCTCGTGTTGAAACAAAAAATAGATCAATTTTAACAGTTTTGAGAATCACGTTAAGTAGTTTTTTCTGTATAGTTGACAGTGGAACATTTATATTAGAATTACTAATTTACTTAGCAATGATATTTGGGTCAGTAGCATGGTGAGTAGATGCAACGGCAATGATTCGAGTTCGATTCTTTCTTCAAATGCTTCCATACTATTGAAAAAATATAAAATGTTGTATTTATAATTTGTCACGGTCGTATAGCGATGGTGTTGCCTTCAAAACACCGTGCTCGCGAGTTCTCGATCCCCGCTGCCGCTGACCACAATGCCGTGAGCAATTGTGTCTAAAATCGTTCATTGGGCTGACCACCTACAATGATCACCAATTGTAAAAATATGGTCTGAAAGATCTTGTACCAAATCTCAGTAAGGGTGAATTCTGGCCTGTAATGCTTTTGACTTACAATTTCTAAACCACGCTTAGGTTAGCACAGCAAATTATATTTGTAGTAATTGTTAAGAATACTATCATGGCAGATGTAAAACCTGCAGCAAAATAACCGAACAGAAGAAAAAGGAAAACACAGGGGTGGCGAGTCCAATAAAGTCAAGAACATATGAATATAATTCGGAACAGGGATGTTGAATGGCATGTCAGTTGGCGACTACAGGAAATGCTAGACATCGGTCTTAAGCCAGTCGTCGGCAACTAGAGACAGATGAACAAACTAGGAACCAATTTGTGGACAATTCTAGAATTCAGTGAGTTTCGCCAGTGATTGATGAAATCACCATGGTATTCTTATACTTGTGTATAATTGTTTCGTCAATTACGGTAATTCCAAGCTTAATCATAACATTTAAAATGTTAGCGACATCAAAGAGTAATAAATTTAAATTATGACATCCACATGGCTAAAATAATTCCTTTGGATTCTCTCTTGTTATATGGGTTACACGCCATTATATATCCTGCTCATATTTGCTTCATTGTTAAGTCACTGCTCTCGACAATCTGATAAATTGATCCTTTCTCCTTGTAAAATGCTGATAATATTTGATGACAGACCTCGTGTAGTTGTTTCGTGGACCACCTCGAATGTTAGAAATCTTTTTTTATCTTTATTTTTGAATCATTCATCTTATATCCAAAGCCAAATCATTAATATCCATAAAGCGGAAAATTACCAAGAGCTACTCCTTACGGCTAAAATCAGAAGTACAATCTAGTATTATGGAATATTTCGTCTTTTTTATCGAAGCTACAATTTTTCTGTTGAATTTTTTTTGTCAGAAAGTTTTTATTATTTTTAGCAAATTCTAGCTATATCAGAACTTCCTCTAAAGGCTAAATTGTGATCCGCTAAGTAGAATATAGCTGCAATAGTGCATCCAAAAATGTTTGTCCATCTTTGCGACTGGTATTACTGATGGTATTACTGATTTTATAAGCTTTCTTGTATTTAGCTAAGTCTTTACCGGTTCTAATCGCCCCGCACAACGCTCGTGAATTGGCTAGGATTTGTTCATCCTCATTTGCTAATTTTCTTTTATAATATTTAACTGTGAATCTTCGACCCAGCTTATTCATTTCCTAAGATTAAATTGAGTAGGACCATGTCGAATTATTGTAGTTCTAATATCCTACGATCAAAGTAATTAAATATATGCAACAAAGTTATGCAGTTGTACATCGAAAATGCAATTATTTATAGACATCAAATATTCAAAAAGTTCAAAAGAATTTAAGATTAACGGCTGATTATGTATATGTCGTAAACAAATGGTTATTAAATTAGCAACATAAGTGTAATTCAACGTAAATCCAAACTTATTTTTAGATGACATTTGAATATATTTGGTTGCATGCAGTTTTTCAAAACAAAATCAAGTTACGCTGCCGTAAATTTTTCAATGTTGCTTTATCGTCATGTGTGACCCCTTATTCAATCATTTGTGTGGTATGTACTTATCATTGTATTTTTAAAGTACAGGTAAACATGGGTAAAACACGAAAACATGGTTAAAACAGGTAAATACGAAAATAGGATATACTCTTGAGACAACGCTCGGATTCTTGATTAGATAATTTTTTGTTTATTTTTGGTTGCTGGTGCGTACTTTTTGGCTCTTCGCGGAACAGTTCTTTAATGACTGGTAATGGGGGATTTCCATTATTTTAAGAGCAACCATATTTTATTTTTGTACATATGATATCTTCATACGTTATTCATGTATGTTAATGTATGATAATCTAGGTTACAGTTGCACACTAATTAATATCTGCCAATAATCTTTTGTGCTCTATCTGTGACGCTATCCTGGTAATTCCCAGGGATTTGGGAATACTCATTTATAGCCGTAGTTCCCAAGATAAAAATTTCCCTCGATGTCGCATTAAATCAAGTAAGATATGACTAAATAAACTGCTGTTTGCTGTTTTTTGTATAGATATAGTTTTAACGAAACAAAATTATTAATTATTAATTAACAACTACTAATTAAAATTAATCAGTGCGCAATCGATTCTTTCGATTTATATGAGGTCGGATGATTCCATAAAGTTCCACAGAATTCTTCAAGAAGTATCATTAAATCTGTTTGCTCCCATATGTCTTAAAAACTATTGACGTAATGGTGACGTTGAGATTTTGAATAGAAGGTTTCGAACAGCTTTAGTGTCACTAGGTGTGGAAAAATAAATGTCAAAACTGCAATAATTTGGGATTTTTTCTTCCAACAAAATATTTTCCTAAACGCCAGAATACACTTTGGGGAAAAGAAATAAAAGAAAATTTAAAATTTACATTCCCTGGGAATTATAAGAATAGTGCCACTGATCGACCAGAATAGTGTTCACTTGTTTACTCTTTAGCCGATGAAGTCATTTAGAACAGGTACACATCTTTTAACTCGGCAATCGATTGCATTGAAGAACATTTGTTGTTCGCAATTTCAAATTGGTTTTAAGTACCAGTACTAGCTTATACAATAATAATGTCATCCAAATCGTTTTCATTATCTAAATGTATATACACAAGCCACCAGTCGTATAGCGATGTTTAAGATAATTGTTTACCAGTCCGCGGTCTCGAGTTCAATGCACTCCATTAACCAAAAAAACGATCGTCAATTTGGAAAAAACGGTTCAAAATGTCCCTCTAGATACGCGGTATTAAGACGTTTACGGCCTCTTTACCGCATAGTTTAGTTTAGTTTAGCATTCACAAGCAATAAATTAAAATGGTTTTTTAAAGAGGCCGACTTTTATCTGACATGTTTCATTTACATGTTTAAAGTGATAGTTCAAGTGAAATCTTTACAAACAATAAACTAATAAAAATATCATTTAGGACTATAAATTCTAGGTTGATTGCTAGTTGCTCAGTTTACGTGCATATCAAGCATGTAATCGCATTTGAGAAGCAAATGTTGGTAAATTTTCGAACCAATAATTATTTTAAAATTAAATTAGCAAGATTTTGATTTAAACTCCGTAAATAATTTAATTCGTAAAATAGAGTTCATTTTGCAGTAAAGTTTGATTATCACGCGTTGTTAACCCAATGTGATTGTTAACCCAATATAGTTTTGATAAATGCCCCATCATCCGCTGTCAAGAACTAAGATGGCAGCACGTATCATATAAATGTGATACCGATTATAATTAAACCAGATAAATTATTTCTCCACAATTTTCTTAATCAAACAACTACTAAACCCAGATAGTTGCAATCACCATACGGTAAAATATCGTTATAATATTTTTCGATAAAATTTAATTCTGTTGTAAAATTTAGGACTTAATAAATTAAATCCGACGTTTTATATTTGTTTCGGGCCAAATGTTTTTGCATTTAGTTTAGATATCGATTTTATTTGGGGATTTTTTGCTGTGAACATTTTTGAATAGGTTATGTAATGTATTTTAGGTTTCATAACACGATAATAATTCATTATATCACTTAATTATGTGGTGACATAATTTATATGTAGTATTGAAATAAGAACAGGTTCATTTTACTTTCTATTCAACTACACCAATATTTGATTATAGTTTATTAGTTTAATACATAGCTGTATTTTAACAAACTGTGTCATGTACATTTTATTACTATCGGTCCTATTTCTGTTTAATAAATTGTAATAGAACATGTTTCTAGAAATACATTTTAAATGTTCTTGTATATTTTTATCATTACAGGTGGTGCTGGTCTTCGGGCTGCATTCGGCCTCGTCGCCGAAGGATTTAAAACAGCCGTAATCACAAAATTATTTCCGACACGATCGCATACAATTGCCGCACAAGGTGGTATCAATGCTGCCCTAGGTAATATGGAAGAGGACGATTGGAAATGGCATATGTACGACACAGTCAAGGGTTCTGATTGGCTGGGTGACCAAGATGCTATACATTATATGACGCGTGAAGCCCCTAAGGCTGTTATCGAGTTAGAAAATTACGGTATGCCATTTTCGCGTACAACAGAGGGTAAAATTTATCAACGTGCTTTTGGTGGACAAGCACTCAATTTTGGTAAAGGTGGACAAGCACATCGTTGTTGTTGTGTAGCAGATAGAACAGGACATTCCCTATTACATACACTATACGGACAGTCATTAAGTTATAATTGTCATTATTTCATCGAATATTTCGCATTAGATTTAATTATGCAAGATGGAGAGTGTGTGGGGTGTACCGCATTATGTTTAGAGGACGGTTCGATACATCGGTAAGTTTTCATAAATTTTTTTTATTATTTCGATACTAAATATACTTAACTGGCGAAACAGATTCCGTGCCCGGAACACAGTTTTAGCCACCGGAGGATATGGTCGTGCATACTTTTCATGTACATCCGCACATACATGCACAGGTGATGGTACAGGAATGATTGCACGTCAAGGATTACCACTCGAAGATTTAGAATTCGTACAATTTCATCCCACTGGTATTTATGGTGCTGGTTGCCTAATTACAGAGGGATCTCGTGGTGAAGGTGGTTACCTAATAAATTCCGAAGGTGAACGATTTATGGAACGGTATGCACCAAATGCCAAAGATTTGGCGTCACGTGATGTAGTTTCACGTGCCATGACTATTGAAATCCGTGAAGGTCGTGGCTGTGGACCTGAAAAAGATCATGTTTTCTTGCAATTACATCATTTGCCACCAGAGCAACTTGCCCAACGCTTACCAGGTATTTCAGAAACGGCTATGATCTTTGCCGGTGTTGATGTTACCCGCGAACCAATCCCAGTAATACCAACTGTGCATTATAACATGGGTGGAATCCCAACGAATTACAAAGGACAAGTGATACGACGTGAAAATGATCAAGATGTAATTGTGCCCGGTTTATATTCGTGCGGTGAATCTGCATGTACATCAGTGCACGGAGCAAATCGATTAGGTGCTAATTCCTTATTAGATTTAGTTGTTTTCGGACGGGCGTGCGCTAATACCGTAGCCGAAGAACATAAACCAGGCGAGAGTACACCGGAATTAAAACCAAACGCTGGTGAACAATCGGTTGAAAATTTAGAAAGTATTCGGTCCGCCGATGGAACAGTAACAACAGCTGATTTACGTTTAAAAATGCAAAAAACAATGCAAACACATGCCGCGGTATTCCGCGAAGAAAAAACAATGCAAGAGGGTTGCAAGAAAATGACTACAATTTTCAACGAATTCAAAAATATTAAAGTATTAGATCGATCACTTGTGTGGAATTCAGATTTAGTCGAAACGCTTGAATTACAAAATTTATTACTGTGTGCAACACAAACAATTGTTAGTGCTGAAAATCGCAAAGAATCTCGTGGTGCACATGCGCGCGAAGATTATAAATTAAGAATGGATGAATTTGTAAGTGAATTAAAAAAATTGAACATCGTTCGAACTCGGTTATGTATAATTATTATGAATTTGTTTTTTATCATTTTCAGGATTATAGCAAATCAATTGAAGGACAAACACCAAAGCCATACGACCAACATTGGCGCAAACACACATTATCGTATATTGATCAAGATACCGGTAAAGTAACAATCGAATATCGACCAGTTATCGATAAAACACTAAACGATGAAGTGGCGACAGTTCCACCAGCGGTTCGTTCGTATTAAAATTATTATTATTTTTTATTATTAATTTTTAATTAGTTTACAAATTACGATTATTATTATTTTCGGTTTAATTAGTATTAAAATAAAGAAAATGTGAAGCATACAAGTTTTTCTTTTTTTTTTTTTATTTATTTATTTATTATTTTAATAATTCAATTCAAATAAAAAAAATTATGTTTTTTTTTTAATAAATTAAAGGTCTTCAAGCCAAAACAACACTGAAAAAAAAGAAAAAGAAAAATTTATTTTGTTGTTTTTTTTTTTTATTTAATTTTTGTTCTCTAGTATAACTTATTGTACTTGTTGTGACAAAAATGTTCCACCGCGTCCCCTGTAGAAAAATCTATTTTCTAAATTTATTTCGATTCTCTTTCGTATTTGTACATCTTTTAAAATAATTTTAAAGCGAGAAATACTCGAAACAAAAATTGTAAAATTTGTTTAATACTGTCGATGATGTACTTATATTGCAAATTAGAAAAACATTTTCATGTTTAAATATAATTTTTAATTTTCATTTTTTGAAAAGTAATTTGGTTTTAAATTATTTGTTGTATAGTTAATTAAATTGAATTTTATTAAATAGATAAACTATTTTAACTTTAATAATTAAACTAAACGAAAACCAGATAAAATTTGATAAAATAGTATTATGATTGATGACCGTGTAGAACACCTAAAATTATACATTATATGTAAATAATTTGATAATAAATAAAATTATAAAATTAAAAAAAAAAAAAAAATATTAAAATATATATTGCAAAATGTTTTTAGAGCGTTTTATTAACTAGTAAATTTAAAAAAAAAAAAATGGTCAATCATTAAACGAATTTGGTAATTTGCCAATATCGTACCGCGAAGAACTACTGCTTAGGGTCTTTTTATCTAATAAATATATGCGTAACAAACTGACGATTATATTATGCTCGTTAAATATCATATCATCGATGAAGCTGTCGAGTAAATATTTTAGTATATAAATAAATTAAAAAATATAAAAATAGTATTTGTCTTGTGTGATGATTGTTGTACACACAAAATTAAAATTAAGTACTAATTCAAATTTATACTTTGTATTTATATTCGTATTTATAACTCTAAATTAGTTAACCTATGAATTCCCATTATAATCGTAAATACAAAAAACAACATTAATACTAGTGAATTAATGATGTTAAATAATTACTACGCATAGCATATACTAATTTAGGAAATTATTAGTTGAAACAAGTTAAACAAATATACAAAAAAAGTTCGTGTGTCAACTACTCGTGTAGTTAGATAAGTTACTTTGGCATAACGATATACATATTTATATTATGTAGCCTGAACAAATATGTGTACGGCATGTGGATCTCACCTTGAATTTATTTCATAATCGTTTATGATAAAATAGAAAATTGTAAACAATATTTATCTCAACCTGTAGTCCGTTTAGACTTGCTTTGATAATGAATAGATTTTCGGTTACATAATAAGCAAATCATTTAGTTTATCGATAGGATAGTATTAATTAAAGATTTATTTTATTACTTGTATCGATTTTGATTAACACGAAAACATCTATAGTTATCGAACTACTTTACGAGTTTATATACCGGGTGTTTTTTTTTAAGCTGAAACTTTCAAATAACTCGGAAATAAGCACTCTACAAAAAATATCCTTGGTCAAAATTTAATCATTCTGCGGTGATATACATTACTGCTAAAATTAGTACACTCTTTTCCTCCTTGTAGGTGAGACGGACGATAACTTTGAAATTTAAATAGGAACTCCTATTTTTTATTGCAGATTCAGATTCTACGGCTAAAAAAAAAGTACATATGATTTGCCTGAAATTTTTATTTTTTTATTTTTGAAGTCATTTTTTAGTAATTGAAAATTTAAGAAATACAATTTGTTGAAGACTAATTGCGAGTATTTACATTGATTGAAAACGTGTTATTTTTACTGTAAGCGTATTGCAGAATTGTATGCATAGGTTCTTATTTCTCAGTAAGCAGAATGAAAAAAAAATTAATATCGTATACTACAGCGCCATCTATCATGAATCGAAAAAATTGTTTCAGACAAATCCTACATAAATCATATCAATCTGTGCCAACTTTTGATGTTCGTATGGCGAAAGATGTGTTCCTTAATACCGTCTACGAAGTTCCTTCTTATTAATAAATTGTTTCTAATTGAAATTATTTCTTGAACACGGATGCTTGAATACATATGTTGGTAACATCAAACTATCGTATACCAATTCCTTTGATACTATTTTGTTACAAAGTGGCCTTTCTCAAATTTTATGATGTTCGCGAATATGGATATTTTAAAATACTTGGTACATACTTGGTTTTCTTATTTTATTATTTATTTATTGTCCACTATACAATTAGATTTGCCCCATCGTATATTATTACGTGACTACAATATTTATTCAAGAGTGATTGCCTTGATTAATTACAAAATATAAATAATCCATAAATTTAGCAAAACAACCATGAGTCTCGGTCCAATGTCATACACTATAGTTACAATCAATGACCATTCGTTCATTAAACGCGTAAATAAAACTATAATACGTCAAGACAAGTAACCGGCCTATATTACATCACTTGTGAAATTAATTGTCCAAACCTAATATTTTATAAATATGTGGGTAGCGAATACTCTATTTTTTGTTTTTATAAGAAAATATTACGTCGACAACATATATGAATGTTTACGCAAATAATATAAGTTAGATGCCGATCTTTTGGTATTTGCTAACAAGTAGAGATTATAGCTCGACCTGCCAGGTAATCAATTGACGAAATGCTTCGGTCACAGACCAGACAGCTGAAAATCTACTTTGTTTTATCGGGTTAAAACTATTTAATTTTATAGCACACAAAGTTACTAACCAAGCAATATTCAAAAACAAACAACAATAACATGTATGATATCGCAATTTTACCCCAAAAATTGGCCACATTCCAATTCTTAATTAATCGCAAAATATTTATAACTGAATAGCCAAAGTAATCTATATAGATGTGCTGCATATGGTTTTTTATACAGAAAGTATAATAATCGTTAACGTTTTATGGGTATGCGTATTAATCGATTACATTCGTACGTATATACGTGTACACTTGTACACATTTGGTTTGACACCTCATTAGCTTTTGGAGGTGTGTCGCAGAATAATTCACGTTTCATTAAAATGTATTTGTAATATTTATACGTGTAGAGTCGTATATTATACATTTGTTAGGTGTGTGTATATATAAAACAAACTGCTCTAAAGAAAAAATAATCCAATAAAAGATTAAAATTGAGAGTCTAGACTACTTGTGGTTGTCTCTTGAAATTTTTGTTATTTCTAATTTAAATGCTACTTTATTTTTAATAGTATTTGATTATATACCTATTTGCTTATATGTATGTTGATAAATAAATAGATATGATTTCAGTTTAAACAGTGCATTAAATTGCGTGTCTAATTTTTTAATTTACATCAATTTACAGAATGACAATGCTTATTCGATATTGCCCTCGGAATTGTATGTATGTATTATGTATGTACATTTTCATTTATAATTTAATTTGTCATGCATGTGTTAATTAATTTTTTATCCGAGACTCAAACCCATTTTACAATTAAGCTTTGTGTTACATTACTAGTAAACATTTGGACGGTATGTTTTCTTTTAATTAAAGCTTTATTAATATTCACTTAATTTTAATTAATCATAGGTTCGATTGAACTGAATTTACTGAAATTAGTGTTTCGGAATGTAGATCACAGTGCTAGATCGACTAATATAATCACAGTACAACTTTTTATTAAATTTAACGTGATAATAATTAAAATTAATGTTAGTATTTCGCTAAAGTAGTTAAGGTTCGAATCGTAGTTCTGGACGTGAGAATTTTTTTTAATATCATTTTTTTATGGCAGTTTTACATAACACCACTCAGATTTAGTTGGACACAGTTCCCTTATTTAGTGGTTATTAAGATTAAAATTTCTTTACCCCTTATAACGTTGTTTCAGCGTTAGGCGTGGTATGAATGTAATTCCATTTTTTAACTGCTAAACTTTAACCAACTATGTTTCATAAATGAATCTGTCTTGAATTTTTGAAAATCAAGCATTTTTAAACTCAGTTCATTGGGTTTAATTATGTCACCTAGGCGGCTCTGACAACCGAAATTTTCAATACCTCCTATAGACGTTCACATACCACAACCAACGTCACTGGACACGTAGTTTAGGATTGGCGCGTAGAACGTGTGATGTTACTATATAAGCCATGAAAAAGTAAATTTTGAAATGTTTTGGTTACCAAGAAACCAATGCCTACAAAGACACATGGCCCGTCCAAAGGCTTTACGTTTTTTTGAATTTTAGAGTATAGTATATAATTGTAAAAGTAAGCTACGCTTATAGATGCGACTAGACAACCTAAAATAGTAACTGGTTGCTTTAATACTAGGCCTAGCAAAAATCAGACTGACATTTGAAAATTATAGATCCGTACTCCAAACACAAACAATGAAAAAGGATGATGTACTTTGCGTTCACCGATGATCTCATTGTGGGCTGTAACTAGCATCCTCACAAAATTTTTGACTTAGAAACATGAGCACACCTGCTTGGCATGTCCAGAAGTCAATTTAACCATGTGTTAATTTCCAAGGGAAGGTTTCGGCCATTCGGGTCATCCAAGATGTAAGATCATATCGGTTAATCGTTACATAAATTTAGTAGAATAACTAAAGATTCTCCTAAAAGTAAGTGCCTCATTTTGTTAAATCCAACATTAAGGTTTTATTCAATTGAAACTAGACTAATTTGCGAACAATGGTGCAATGTATTTCTGAAATAATTCAAATACATACATTCTTAAAATTGTAATAGGCCACCAAAAGGCTATCCATTCCCAGAAAAGTATACCATCATTAAATATAATTCGATAGCATAGTTTTATTAAAACTGAACGATTCAATTGAGAACATCAAAAATATGGTTGGTAATAGTAATCACAGCACAAATCTCGATTTATTAATGAATTGCAAATTTAAGTACGAGTTTAATACATTTAAGTTTCTAAAATAAGAAATTTGTGTTGGTATTATCGAAATTAGTAAATATTATTGAATTGCAAATTTAAGTACGAGTTTAATACATTTAAGTTTCTAAAATAAGAAATTTGTGTTGGTATTATCGAAATTAGTAAATATTATTGTTAAAATCAGTAATGTCAAAATCAGTCGAAAATTATAATTTTGTTTGCATGTAAAATAGTTGGGATTTAGTGACATCTGTATCTGATTTTCTTTACACAAATATAACAGTGACATCTAATGTTCTACTTGTAAACTAAAATTATGTATAAAAGCGTGATACTGACATCTATAGTTGCACTTGCAATCTAATATATATATTGTAAAAGCATATCGACAATAATAACTTGGTTCTTCGACTGGGAGGTGGCATCTCCTGTAATCCGGCTTCTCGGAGGTCAAGTTGTAGACTGATTTGAGGTTGGGAGTTCTGTGTATTGATGAGATCATGTTGACGAGGCGTCCGCACTAAGCTCGTTATCAATATGGGTACCATGGAGGAGTCCAAGGTAACCAGGTTGGCTAAGGAGGGGCGCACCGGGCCAGAGGTGAAAACCAGCAGCCAAAAGTCCCCGTAGTGAGCAGTAGTGGGATAGCGTTTCGGAGTGAAATCCCAATGCCAGCCCGACTAATATAATCACACTATAACTTTTTATTAAATTTAATTCGAAAATAATTAAATTTAATGTTTTGTAATTTGCTAAAGTAGACATGGTTCGAATCGTAGTTGTGGACATGGAAATTTTTTTTTATGTTCCTTTTAAATTTCAATATTTTTAAACTGTTTGTAAAAGGTAGTTATAAATCGATAACCTCTGTACCCTTTGTATTACAAGCCGTCTTCTAACTTTCGTTGGCACAGCCAAACAAAACCGATATGAAAAATTGCGTGTAGTAGTGCTATCGAAATCCATATAAAAATATTTTTTTTTCTCATATTTTCTGTTTCTATACTATGCGAATGTTTATTTTATTTTACATGCGACGCGTGTTTTACTAACAACACATTCTTATATTAGATAGCATTAGTATGCGATGAATACGGCTTGTAATAAAGAGGGCTTTGATCGGTATTATCGTGTTATTGTATATTGGTAAATCTTTATTGGAAGTGTAAAAACTATTGTTAAGGTCTTCGACCAAAATATTACAGGAATAGCATCTTACTGCCACGATGTATTATTTTTAAAATGTATTTATTTTGTTTATCATTCGTTCTATGGATAAGAATATGTTTCGAGGTTTAAATATTAAAACATTAAAACAATATTAAAATATATTATATAAATAATTCCTGAACCTACTACTAATCGAGTTCTCTTCAATCACCAAGTCGTAAATAATATGAAAACTTTAATATAATAATTCCTGATGTCGTTCATAAACCGCAAGTACGCTGGCTTGGCCACGTTCTGCATGCATACGATAATACACGGGTGCGGGATGGTGCAATAAGCTCTGTAAAGAGAGGCTCCATTTAAAAGGCGTAGTTCTGACTGTCTAAAATAAAACCAAAAACTGACTTGGGATCGATCCGATGGGACCGATCTTTATTTATTTTCATTTAGATTAAATGGCCGTTCTTCTATAATTAATAAAGTGTTGTTGAAAATCTTTGAGAGTAGCGTAAGCAACATCATTGTTATCAGAGATCTATTCAAATTTGACTGATATATTTCTTATCGTATTCCCCAATAAGAGATCATATCGCGTGGTGTTTTTTCCGGACTTAAACTTATTTAAATGGTATTTTAACATTCTTCCTATTATTCTTTATCGGTTTGAGGTGGAAACTACAAACTATCATTATTTTCAAATTATTCGTTCCTTTGTGTGGTAAGAATGCCATTGCATTGTCTTTGTTGTTCTTTCTCAAATTCCGGTTGGAAGTTTATTTTGCTGACACAGAAGTTAACTTAATTTTGTCGTATCTTTGTTAAACAATAATATTGAAGCCCATTGAATACGTTTATCGATGCAATCCCCCTCGAACAGTCGAACAATACATTTACTACTCAGTTGATGGGAATAATATATGAAGTACATATTTTGGAGGTTTGCTTTGTTGCACATATCCAAAAAACCAGGTAATATAATAAAATTTTACAGGTGGTTTAGTGTCGAAAATAGAGATTTTAAAGGCATCAGTATTTCATATTTGAATCATTAGAGCCAATAATCGTTGCATAAACGAAAAAAAGTTGAACCATATCAATTTACGCTTGTTTGAAGTTTCTGAGATGATTCCTACTTAATTTTTTTGTGCTTATCCTTTACCTATAGCTAAAGAATAAATTTGCTCTGCTCCTATTTTGACTCTTAATTTCAATTGTAAATTTTTGATTATAGGCCATCAATGTGTAAGTTTTTTACTTGATTTAACATACTGTTTGGGCCATAATAGAATATATTTGAGCCCTTCATAATTTCAGACCTGATAAATTTATCACAAAGATAAAGTATATTAACAATAAAGTTCATTTGAAATTTCAAACCCCCACACTCATAAAGATCTGTATAAAGTACAGAATACGTTAAAAGAATACATTATGTGGTTTGTTTTTCTAATGTTACTCTGAACTAGATATTGCTATTGTGTTCTCTTATCTTCGTTTATCAATGGACCAATAGATGATCAATTCCTTTCAAATTCGGCAGCTCATCTATATGTTTCCATGTAATCGAAAGGAACCCGCATTTTTCTTAAAAAACGTATAAACGAACATGACACAAAATCCCACCACAGTATTCTGACTTGTCGTAGAAGGCGGCTAAAGTTTGTATTACAGGGCTGACAATCCATATATTAAAAAATGTCTCTTAAAAATATTAAATAAATGACCACCGTCCACGTTACTGGACACGTGGCTTAGGATTGGTGCGTGGAACGTACTGGCTCTAAAAAAATCAAACGCATTGGATGCTGCATTGTTACTGTATCAGCTATGACGTATTTTCATGGAAAATAATAAAACCTTAACTAAGAATCTGATCGGGACTGTAACTACAACACCGCTTACTCCCTCCTTCCAATTGCCACAAAGAACGAGGGGCGGTATAGCCTAATTATCTCTCAAGTGACAAATATAGTGCATATCAAATATTACTCTCCGTAACAATAGTAATCGACGCATATCGAGTGGGTTACTTATGCTGACTAGCAAGATTATCAAAATTATACGTCATGAAATGTTGCGGTAGCCGGTGGTTTATCTTTATAATTTTCATTTCATCTATTGTTGCATAGTACATTGTTGCATATCATGAATGATTACATGTGCAAGATGGACTATGTAACTATAGGTTATAGTACTATGGACTATAGATAAAAATTGAAACATATTAATAAACAAAAAAGTAACAGCCCTAAAATACTTTGCATTCGCAGACGATCTCATTGTGCGCTCTAACTGACATGTAACAGCGTAGCACGTCCCGAAATCAAATTAATCATGTGTTAATTTCTAAGGGAAGGTCTTATTTAAGGGCATCCAAGATGTGAGATCATCGGTTAATCGTTACATAAATTTAATAGATTAACTTATGCTTTTCCAAAAATTAGATTCTTATGCTTTTTAAAAAACTCGAACTGAAATAAATTGCACCCACATTCGCGAATAAGTCGCGAATGTGGGTGCAATTTATTTCTGAAATAATTCAAATACATACATTCAAAATGTTTGAATAGGCCGTCAAAAGTCTATCCAAACAAACGTGCTTTGATGTGCCATTCCAAGAAAAGTATACTTCCATTAAATATAATTCGAGTCACATTATTATTTTTAACGATCAAGAACATCAAAAATGTGTTTGAAAATATCGTAATTACAGCGGAATTTATGTTTTTAAAATAACAAATTTGTGTTGGTAATTGGTACATATTATCGAAATTAGTAAATATTGTTAAAATCAGTAATGTCAAAATCAGTCTAAAATTATAGTTTTGTTTGCATGTAAAATAATTCGTATTAGTGACATCTATATCTAACTTTCATTACTCAAATATAACAATGACATCTATTGTTCTACTTGTAAATTAAAATTATGAATAAAAGCGTGATACTGACATCTGTGGTTGTACTTGTAATTTAATATATATTGTAACAGCATATCGACAATAATAACTTGGTTCTTCGACTGGGAGGTGGCATCTCCTGTAATCCGGCTTCTCGGAGGTCAAGTTGTAGACTGATTTGAGGTTGGGAGTTCTGTGTATTGATGAGATCATGTTGACGAGGCGTCCGCACTAAGCTCGTTATCAATATGGGTACCATGGAGGAGTCCAAGGTAACCAGGTTGGCTAAGGAGGGGCGCACCGGGCCAGAGGTGAAAACCAGCAGCCAAAAGTCCCCGTAGTGAGCAGTAGTGGGATAGCGTTTCGGAGTGAAATCCCAATGCCAGCCCGACTAATATAATCACACTATAACTTTTTATTTTCAATTTAATTCGAAAATAATTAAATTTCATGTTTGTAATTTGCTAAAGTAGACATGGTTCGAATCGTAGTTGTGGACATGAGATTTTTTTTTTAATATTAATTTTTTTCTAATTTTGGAATTAAAACATTTACCAAACATTATTTTTAGTGGTTGTTCGACATACTTTTAAACAAAGAAAACATCTAAGGCAAATTATCAATGTCGATTTAGGGATGTATGGTTCGGTTTCTTAAGCGATCGATTATCGTGATATAAATTAACCACTGTGTTGCTTAACTACCCAGTCTTTAACGTTTCGACAAGGAACGTTTAAAAAATTTTTAATTGAAATTGGTAATGACAGGTGTTGTGTCATTCGTGAGGAACTATTTGTTTTAAATGGTCAACTATTTGTTTTCAACGCATTTAACTCGTTTTAGTATCGGTTGAACTTATTGCTCTCAAAAAAACTCGATAGGTTGGTCTGTTTCTGCTAAGGTCTTAGATGGTTTTGAATTTCAAAACAGTCAGATTCGTATGTGTAACAACTAATAAGCTATGTATGCGTACGCGCCAAGCGAAACTCCCTATAATCTGTATTTAAACGCCCACGAAAGTAAGCCAAAGATAAAGACTGGTTTTACAACTACTTGGATGGTTTAAGGGGAACAATACCAGAACACGACGCCAGATTGCTGAATAATTTGTTTCGCTTTTTTTTTTTATTTTAATGCTAGAGATAAAAACCTAAAAAACAAACACAAATAGTGGCAATATATTTATGTTAAACGGCGAAAGGAATAGAGTTGTCCGTCGATCCCTTTTAAAAATGTTTTTTCCATATTTTAAGAGGTTGTTTTTAAAGAGTTGGCATTGGAACTAGTTTTTATTGATTTTAAATTGATAAACTCTAGTAAAATCTTGTTTGAATACAAAGTAATTTATTATATATTAGTCTTTTGATTATTTTTGTTTACTACATATGGCCAAGCACTTATTCTAGATTTGATACGAATGAAGTGCATTTGATTTATTTTAAACAAAATGTAAATAATATCAAATAATTGTTTTATTTATAATAAAAATAAATTGACAAATTTTAATATTAATATGTATGGATATATATGCAAGCAAGAGAATATTCTATTTGTAGTTGGATAAAATATAATATGGTTTTCTTGTAATTTGGCATTCGGTATATATAAGGTATGCATCACAAAGTTCTAACTGCATCCCTTGGGCGCAAATGTCAAATTTACATATAAAACAAAAGAAATTAAAAATCGTGGTATGATTTATAATTTCTTTGAAAATGGAAACTTCCAAACGTCTCCATTTTGGGCCATTTCCAATTGTTCGGAAATGGCATAAGCAGCAACAATGAATCTATAGAAATAATGGAATTGTAACTAGATTTAACTATTGTATTGAAATATCAAACTTACTCATGTTGCTGCTTGATTTGCATGCTCATTTCACTTTGGTTTGCATTGTTCTTTTTGATATTATGCGGTGAGTAACGATTGTATAAGCCCCAAATACTTTTCATCAACTTGCTATTGTACTTGACTGGTGTAAGTTCTAAAACTGAATAAGAAAAAAAAAATTATTATTAAATATTTGACATGTATACGGCCGTTTGACAACATACCTTTATTATTCGAAAAGATATTATTGTTAAGTGGTTTATCGTCTGAACTTTTACGACGAGCTACCTGATTTTGTTGATGGGCCCGAATCTTCATCGTGGCAAATGCGCTTTGGGGTAAAGATGCCATTTTGGTGCAACCTAATACAAGTAAATAAATTATATTTAAATTTTTTGTTTCTTAATTTAGATCGCACTAATCGTAAAATTTTTTTTGTACTCCAAGCAATATCAAACATGACGTATAGGTCAAGATCATTTTATATGAACATCAAATAAAATTTTGTATATACATATTTAAATAATAAGAAGACTGAGAGATCATTTTAAAATTCTTTTTATATAATCTGTTTCTTTGTCAGTTCGATCTAGTTACACTAGATACACTAGTTACAACTGATTATTTTTAAATATGGCAGCTAGTTAGTAACAGTCAAATTTAAAAATAAACGAAATACTGTACCTTCGCAATAATTAAACAATAGTTCAGCAATATTATTATTTTCGTCACAATGGTTACATAAAATGTTTAATTGATGCTTATTTAATACGATATTAGCACAGTTATATCTTTTGGTTGGTTTCAAATAGACCATTAAATGTCTCTGGTATGTTCACAATAATAAGTTTTAAAATTCGTTTTTTTTTTATCACAATGCCCGCACTATAATTTTGAGTAACTTAAAGATCAATACTTGAATAAATCCTAATCAAATCACAGCAATAGAAAGTCTATATAGAACAAAATGTTCTTCGGCAAGAACACAAAACCTTTTCGAAGAAAGGTATATTTTATATGTTACACTTAACTATACAAATAACTATTTTATTATTATTATTTAACTAGTAACAAAAACTATTATTTAAACAAAACTTTTTACTATTAATTAGAAGAAGAAGGATGTAGAAGAGAGAACTTAGTCGGTTGAAATGAAATTTACAAGTGAAAATTATTTCTTAGGTCGTATCAGTTTTGTAGAATGGGTTATCATATTGCCTGATTATGTGTATGGATGCACATATAAATAATACAAGTATACATGTTTATAAGTTGTAGTCTCGTATATTTCATTTTTTGTTAGTAAATTTGTTTATTAAATTAAGTTAAAGCAAAAGGCTATCTTTAGTAAAATGAGTATGTTCGTATAGTATAGCTATATGAGTATAGCTACTTGTATATTATATGTATATATATATATATATATATATATATATATATATATATATATATATATATATATATATATATAACTAAGAAAAGTTAGTCAACAAAATTTATATGGGGGTACATCAAAAAAATTTGCAAAATAATTTTGATTATATAACCAACAATTTTTTAATCCAATGACGTCAATTATTAAATATATTTTTTGTATAAATAATTAAATACAATTAGCATTAAGAGGAAAGGCCCATTATGAAAGCAAATACATTTTAAAAAGTTGGTCTCATTAGGCAGCTTACATTTTTTTAAACCAATTCATCCATCATGCCTCACACTCCAGTTTCAATGAAATGTAATTAATATCAATATTAAATAATAACAGAAAATTAAAAAACTATATGTATATTGTAAATTAAAACTTTACAAATCATGACTTAAATGACTTTGCCGATCCTGAACTCCTAATATATTGTGGAATTGAATTTCAAATAGAAACTCTGCTCACAAGTAGGTAGAAAGCTACAATTTTACGTGGAACGACATTTTTGGGTAAAACACGAGTAAAAGCACAGATAAGGGACCACTAGATAAGGTGCTGCTTATCCACTTAATATGTTTAGAAAAAGTAACGTAAATCAAATTACAGGCAACCACTTCAAATAAAGAAGAAATCTCCGTGTATTTGGTATACAAAGTTTTCAAAGAGCTCTCGTGTCTCGTGTGATCGTTGATCATTAACAGTTTACTTTTATTTTACAGTTTACATTGCAGCATGCATCTTTCAGGTGTTTTAAGTGTCCTATATAAAAGTAATAAAATATCATCCGGTGGCGTCGAAGCTATCTGACATTAGAACCAATTATAAGGCTTTGATATATTTTCTTTCTTGCCATTTGGTAATGTGGCTTTTGGTTATTACAAGTAAAAAATGCTACTTAAGACAATAAATATGCTACTTTAGAAACGTGGTACTTAAGAACACAAGGATTTATTTCTTTTGGCGTATCGGAAAAGGGGACGGGAGGTAAAACTGAAAATATCTTATAAGAATTTTAAGACGGAAGGAAAATTTTCAATATCATTTTGTTCGAACTATAAGTGGATTGTAGATCATTGCAAACGTCGCTTATTTTGGGGTGAAGATAGATATTATAGGTTTTTTACTATAGCCAAGGTGAGTTTCGATACCCGCAGTTACGTTCAAACGATTCGGCCTTTGAAAATTTTAGAAAATATGCCTTAAAATGTTTGATTTTCAACTGATTTCAAAAGGCTGCAAAGTCGTTAATTTTGGGTTTAGGATAGATTTTATTTTATACTGTAGCTACGGCGAGTTTCTATAGCCACAGTTACGTTCAATACGATTTCCCGAAATTTTGCGAAAAATCAAAATTTATACATGCCTTGTATATAATTTAATAGCAACCAGGGCAGAATTGAATGTTATGGGATCTTATGGATGTTTGGATACTATACTTGAGATAATTCTGAAACTTGTTTTCTTGAATATACATACTAAAAGTCTAAAGGATCTAAATAAATCGTTAGGAACTAAATAAATCAAAACAGAATGATCGGGTGTGGAGTATATAGAATTCCAGCTTTCATATTTTAAATTATATTCTAGAGTATAATTTAATATGAAGTCCTTATCAAATTTTTATGTTGCATTTTACAGGTGATAATACAATTTAAATGAATTAGATAATGATCTGTGTTATTAAAATCGAAATATTTTAATACTTTATATTTCTCTAGGTGGCCAGCGTGAAATGATATGATCAATGCATGATGACCAACCATTAACCACTCTTGTTGGGGTATGTGGTAATGACTCAAGACCGTATGAATTCATCATTAAGACTTAAGATTTTGTAAATATCATTTACAAACAATTTAATATCATATAAAAATGTAATCAATAAACACAAATTAAAGAAACTGATACGGTGTCTTAACAACAATATATCTTAAGTATGTCAGTAGATTTAAATATGACATTACTTACCAGACATTCTATTTGCGAAAGGTAACGTAAAGCACCAGTAGGAAATAGTAAAACACAATGAAGTAGACAGTATGATGGATGTATTTCTCTGTGTAGTTTGCTGTAACAGCCTAAATGTGGTTTACAAATTATACAAACAACATTTTTAATTTTTCAATCAAGCATTGCCACGCAAAAAAGGTTTGAAATAAAAATAAAATAAAAAAGCAATTTGTGCGATTTAAAATGGGGAATTTGTAGCGTTGCATTTTCTGGCTGTAACTGTTATTTATTGATTGAATTGTCGCGGTTTTTCTCAATATTAGATTTCAACCTGTTTAGTATCATGTTTTCCGGACATTAATTATTGTCATATCCAATGTGCTCTTTTACACTCTGGTTACGTGCCCAAATGTATGAAGTTAGAAGCGTTTTTAAACTTTAATCATGTCAAATGCTATATGTACGACGAGTAGCTAACGTAACACGTTTAGCCAATGTATACTTTATGACGCAATACCTCGAACCCAGTGAGCTATCTATGTGTTTAGAACAGGACCCGAAATCTGTAACTTGATTTTGAATTACAATGTTAAACAAATTTTGCTTGTTTATTAAGTCTTTGATATCGCCTAATTTTTGTAGCCAACACCCCAGTTTCATACAAGTTCTTGATGCTAAGAAAGAACTTATTATTCTTATTATTTTTAATCTTGCCGTTGTTAGCAAAGAAAGTCATTTGTCAACCATGGACTGAACTTTGGAAATTTGTATTGGTTACCATTAAGTCCTGTTCCTCTTATTGGGAAAACATGGTGTTTGTTCTTTTGTCTCGGGTTTCCAATTTATTCACTCGCTTTTAAAATTTTGTCTGTAGAATCGCTAGTATGGTGCTAAGGTGAAATTTTTAGATCAAGTAATTTCTTAATGTTGCTTCTTTTATCAATTTCAGGTGGATGTGACCATTTATCTCTGTCCTGCGCTAATCCGTGCAACACATTTTTATCTTATCTTATAATACAACTGCTACTAATGTTACGTCCTATCAACCTGAGCTCATTAGGATACAAAGTTTAAGATTTCATTAAAAACTCTTTAAAAATAATCTAGAACTTCATACATGTAAAGCGGGAGGAAAAACTCAATAAAAAAACTATATGAGTTACAGTGAGACTTATTCGCGTTACTAATTAGATCAAAAGTCATTTAGCTATCTTCACTCGGAATTTCTGAACTTCACCTTCCCAGAACTGTGAAAAAGCCAGTTAAATTCCACTGAAATTCATGCTTCTAGATTCTCTGTAAACTAATATATTTGTAAACTAATTTTATCATGCGGTTCAATAATGCAAATTTTATTTCATAATACGAAAACATGTCATACAAATCAAACACATTACGAGTATTTCTAACCGCTACTTGTGTATAAAATATATGATGATAATTTACAAAGCTTACAAATTTGTACCGGGGTCACGTTTTAAGAATTTAGAGAATGTCCAAGAGATACTACACCAATTATTTGGTGTAGTATCTCTTGGAGATACTGCCTCCAATCGACAACAAACTATAATTTATAATTCATATTTTGAAATTTTCTTTAGCTTTTACGTACCGCTTAGAAAACTAAATGTTTATAGTTTATACTTAGAAGCACTTATTACTGAATATTATTGATTTGAGGTCTAACCTTTTTTGATCTAATTTGTATAATCGTTTAATGTATTTAGTTAGGCATACCATATATGATTCATATTATGAATCTTGGTGTGGCAGGGATAATATTTTATTCTACATATGAAATTTTACAATTTTTAAAATTTAGTACAATAAAAAAAACTGAAATTGTTATCTCAAGTACTGTGCCCTATCATATACTTAACAATGATCTTAAACCAGGTTCACAAATTTATTCTATTTACGGATTGTATACAATATTTCGCAATCAAAAAACTAGTCCAAACCAGCTTCGAACAAATTCAATCCATTATATGTTTAATTTATATTTGGCACTTACCAAGATAAAACCGGCACATACACAACGGTAATCGGTTTGGCGTCATATTTTAGTTTTTGGCCAGTTAATCGGAAAGCCATTATTCTAGAGATAAACTAAGAAAGGTTATATTTATGTTATTTTTAAGAAGCATTGAAGCTTATGTAATTCTTTCACCAAAAATGTCAGATCACGAAATTATCGTTTGTACCAAAAAATAAAAAATAAAAAATTGTGTTTGTGGAGGGAACAGATATAAAAATAAGGATGACCCATAATTGTCTGCGTTGTTTTGTCGTTGAGTAGAAAAATATGTTATTGTTACTGTATGGTTTTAATAAGGACAATAATATTTTTTAACGTAATTTCAGCAACATAAACAAACCAATATAAATTAATTCTACACAGTGTTTATGTGGCACCATAGTGATGATTGACGTAATTCTAATTCGAAAACAAGTCATTGCAAACGATACTTACCACCGCAATAGAAATTCGACTTATTGATAAAATTTCTTGTTATCAATGTACATTTATGCTTAAAATATGATATTTTTTTTTGATTCATTGAATGATGTTTTTTGTTTGTCTTATAAAAAAGCGACAATCAGTTCGTTATCAAAAAGTGTATAAATGAATTGAACTGAAACTGAAATTGAACTGAAATTTTTTTCATATAATCATTTATTCACAAAAATAAGTCCTAAGCTACTAATGACGGTAGTTAGTAATTAGTTCACTTAGAGATTTTTCTGTCTCGCTTATTGTTAAATTATGCTATAATTTTTGTTGGGAAATTAATTTAAAAATATCTACTTGTTTTAAAAAAATATAAGAAATTTCATAGAACTAGGTTGAACGTATCACCATGTTAGTTTTCTATATAAAAAGTAAAGTTAATATTTAAATATTGTGGTTCAATTGTAGTACCACAAGTATTTATTTTAAGCTTATTCACTCGTGTTGTTCTCAAATAATTACTTTTTGATGGTTTGCTTTAAATATTAGTCGAAATATGATGGGTTTAATGTTCTTGCTTAACTAAATGTACTGAAACAGTATGTTAAAGAACTTTTTACACCGGAGTTTTAATTTTAAATTTCGAATGAGAAAAGATTCGTTATTTTTGAAAGTTTGTAGAGTTGACACTTTTTTGTAAAGTAAGACAAGTATTAAATATTTTAGACGCAAACCTTAATATTACAGATTTTTGAATTAAACATTCTAATTGTTCAATAACTGTATAAAGAAAATAAGATTTGAGTAATAATTTTCTGATATCTTCTATCGTTTTTTAATGTCTTATCTTAATAAATACATAAGATCAATTAAAAATTAAACAGTTAAAATTAAAAAAAACATGTTGAATTTAAGTATACGTATTCGCCGCTAGACACCTCTAGTAATCATAAAAAGGAATAAATATACCATGGTGCGAATTTTGACGTCTATCACAATCATAACAAAACAAAAATTGTACAAACGTTAGTAGAATTAAATGTGATTTGTAAAAAAAACTATTTCATAAAAATGGACAATGTTGATGAGCCAATGGATACAGACTCAAAATATTATAAATTCGATGCAATACCAATAGAAATTGAGGAACTAACCGAACATGATATACCGGAGTCAGAGTTGTCAGAATTTGTCGACGCCGATACAATTGTTGTGGATGAAAATGCAGAGAAAATAAATTTACCGGCCGATTGTGATGAAATATTTTTAGGGGAAAATGAAGAAGTGTTAATTCAAAAGTTAATTGACGGTGAGCTAACCTATAGCGAGTATAAAGAGCAGACTGGACAAAATGTAGAAAATATCGAGTTGGAGGAGTACTACGATGAGAATGAAGATGGTCTGGTGATTGCAAATACTAATAAAATAGATGAAATAACGGAAAAAAATCTTAATAAGCCAGAGGTTAGGAAGAGAGTTAAACGAAAGCGATCTGTGCTACCACCGGCGTTGCAAGGATTAATGGGCGAAGCGAATTTATGTTTCGCACGAGGTGATATAAAACTTGCCGAAAAGGTGTGCTTGGAAATAATTCGACAAGTTCCGTTGGCTTCAGAACCATTTCTGACGCTAGCGCAGATTTACGAAGGTAACGATCTAGAAAAGTTCATGCAATTTTCGTTAATAGCCGCACATTTAAATCCAGCCAATTCCGATCTCTGGGTTCGCCTCTCCGAACTGTCGTACGAACAAGGTCACATAAAACAAGCAATCACATGTTTAACTGAAGCAATTAAAGCAAATCCCCATAATGTGGATATTCGTATGCGACGAATTAATCTGCTCGAATCGATCGGTGAAGAAAAATTTGCTTTTCGGTGTTATGTCGTTCTGGTTCACTATATACCTAAAGAACAAGGTGATTTTCTACTAACAACGGCTAAAATGGTAGCAGAAAAATTTCACAATGATAAAAAATTTGGTCATGCCTTAAACGCATTAACGGTAGCTTATGAAAAAGTTCCTGAATTATTTCAAATCGAGGACATCAATATTCTGTGCGATTTACATCTAATCAAAGCGAACTACAAAAATGTTTTGGAAATTTTATCATGGTACATTGGATTTCCGATAAACATGATCGAAGTTATCAACAGTGAGACCAAAGAGGTTACTTTTCACGTCGAAGATGTAACTATTCCAAATAATATGAATCTAGATTTTCGGACAAAACTTATTGTTTCGGTGATACATTTAAAATCATTTAAATTACTCGACTATCTCGTAGAGAATGCATTGCAATATATTGATGTCGAAGACGCGGGTGATTGTCATTTAGATATTGCGGAGGCGCTGATGAAAGAGAAATATTATAAAGATGCGCTACGATTGTTAATTCCACTAGTTGAAAGTGCTAATTTTTCATTGGCCGCAGTGTGGCTACGGCATGCTGATTGTTATCGTGCCATTCATGAATATGATAACGCTATTAATTCTTATAAAATGGTTGTCCAACTGGCACCACAACATTATGACGCTAGGCTAGTGTTATCTGCGCTACTAAAACAGAAAGGTATGGACACTGATGCCTTAAAAGTACTTGAGCAAGATGCACAAACTGATCTGCTTGATCCAAAACTTCTTTACGAACGGTGTTTCTTGCTAAAAGAAAACCAAAATTTCGATGAATATTTAATAGTTGGTTTGCTGCTATTATCGCGTCATTGCATTCGATTACGAAATCATGACGAGATGTCGCTGGTGATGGTAGTGGGCAAAAAATTAACGGTCAAATTTAGTTCGATCAAAGAGTTACGAAATTTAAAACTTGAGACATTACGAGACGATGACCAACCCGAATTCATCTCGGATAAAAATAAAAACCAAGAAGGTAGCACAGTCGATAATTTGACGCCTGAAATCGAATGGAAATTAGTCGAGGAAATGTATCGAATTTCGATGCAACTCAAAAAATATTATATCACTGAGAAACTATCTTTCTATCTTCTAACCTCGAAACTGTTTCAAAGCTATCAACCTGATATTGAATTTTATGCCCTGCAATCGTGTATACTGAATCGAGACGCAATCACCGCCTACAAATTAATTAAAGAGTATATAACAAGAAATATGGATAATAAAAAAATCTGGAATTTATTTAACTGTGTGCTTCAAATTTCGGACGATATCACCTATAATCGATTCTTGTTACGATATTTTCAACGAATTGAGTTAAAAAATCCTCTCATTCATCTTTTGCAGACCAATTATTTCCTATTGTCTGGCTCCTATAAATACGCACTTAACGATTATCTTTCGGTATATAAACGAACCAATAATCCGCTGGCCACTTTATTGTGTGGTATCACCCTTGCCCAGCTATCGTGTCAAAAATTCATGGCCAAGAAACAATCATTGATAAAGCAAGCGATTGGATTTTTTTATAAATACAAAGAGTTACGTAAAAATGTGACAAAATACGAGGTGGAGTATAATTTTGGACGACTTTACCATCAGTTTAATATCTCATCGATGGCACTTAATCACTACAAAAATGTTTTGAATCCAGATCCAAATGATGAACAATTTTTAAACGAAAATTCAGATTATGTGTCGTTGAAGTTGGAGGCGGCTTACAATTGTCATTTGATATACAAAGCAAGTGGGAATTTAGAAATGGCTAGGAAAGTTTTGTTTGATTATATTGTGATTTAGAATTTAGTTGTTAGCACTTATTGGTTTGTTTATAAGAAAACGTCGTAATAAATTGTTTTAATTGTTATTTGACTTTATTTTAAACTTTTTTCTACCAATGATCTGTTCGACTACAGCAAGCAGTCTAAACATTTAAACTTCAATCGACGAGCAGCTGAACTATTAGTATTTCAGTAAAATAATCGCCAATTCTGACTTCATGAATTACAAAATAATTATCCAAACATAAAACATTTTACACCATGTGTAAAACAGAAGGAGGCGTTCGACATTGTAAGGATTACCAGCTCAGAACTATTCACCGCTTTATCTTTATTCTATATTTGACAAGTACGATATGACTTTGCCGCCACAACTTCCGTACAACTTACGGTTTATGATATCCCTAATATTCACAAAAAAACTTAAATTAAAATTTAATTAATTTAGCGACTTATACAACACGCTGGATCAACCGTGGAATACGCGTCGAATTGGAGGTGAACGAAATGCGGCAATGCAGTTAATTATTGATATGGTAATGCAGTTCATGTTAATTAGTGTATGGAATCCGCGTCTGAAACGCATCCGCTATAAAATCTGTCCGCTATAAAACCGCGTAAGAAATTTACAGAGGATTTAGTGTGGTGATTCAGTTTTTATGCTGAAGTTTTTCAACATGCACAATAATAAGATGTACATAATTTAATTATATAAAATAACATTTTTTAACCAAACATTTTATTCATTCAAGGAAACGTACGACAAACCGTGCTCAATTTATAGAGATGATAAGACAGATGAAAGATCAACCAGATATAGCCAAAAATTTGAGTAAAACATGTCCAGAGGTGGTTCAAGAGTTTTGGAAACAGTTACAAAATGAGTTAAACGCACTGGGGCCACCAGTAAAAGTAATCGCGGAGTGGAAAAAAGTTTGGGATTTGGCATTAGTAGTAATTGTAAAATTGGTACATAATCTATTAATTTCAGGTTTGGAGTGATTACAAATCATCATTGCGTAAAAAACTTACTCTCAATGAGATTAAAAGTGACGGTACAGAGACCCATGTCTTAATCACTCCGTTAGATGAGGAAGTGATACAGCTAATTGGCCTAAGGAACACTGAAGATAGTGATTTAACACCACATACGTTTAAGACTTCTCGTAAGCGGACATCATTTATAGAGGATGATACGAGAATAAGAATTCTTAACGTAACAAGTCAATCACAATCCGAAGAATTGCAAACCGTGGCGCCAAAACAAATCAAACTGATTGGAAGACATGTTGAAGTCGAGCAAAACCTTTTCAATACTTTAGATAAATTAAGCAAAACCAACAACCGGCCAACATCGGAGCTTAATTTCAATACAAAAAGAATAGCAAGAGCAGTCGAGAAACTTGGCGAGTATCAAAAACAAACTAATGACTTATTGCAAGCTCAATTAGATGAGAGCAAGAGACATAACCATATAATGGAGCAGTTGGCGCTTAAAAAGCATAAACGAATAAACTATTCTAATTTTTAAAATATGATTTTATTATTTTTTAATAATTGTTTAAAAATACAAAAAGAATTTAAAAGTCGGAATAATTAAAAATGTAAATGTCAACATATTGACAGTTCTAGTGATATTACAGGTTCACGGCGGGTCGGTAATATAGTTTTCGACAGATTCAACAGTGAAAATAGTTTTCAATAATTGCGTCCCATTCGGACAAATTTGCTCAAGTAATGACAAGTAGATGACCAATAATGGAACGATAAA
The DNA here is from genome assembly GCA_963556175.1 of Tipula confusa. NCBI lineage: Eukaryota > Metazoa > Arthropoda > Insecta > Diptera > Tipulidae > Tipula > Tipula confusa. Next base: position 12,689,228 of record OY744476.1, on the reverse strand, counting down.
AAATTATGCCAGAAGTAAAACATGAACATTACCTATAATTTAGTGTTTTTTTTTTACATTGTGATTTTTATTTCAATGTTTTTATTCAATTCAAAAATCACACTATCCAAAAAAATGCAATGTGGATGAATTAATTAATAAAGTATACAATAAAACGAAAACAATTATAATTTTACACAAATCAATTTTTCAAAATTTGCAAGGCTATAGACTATAAATTTTGAATTTATTGAAAAATTCTCAAAACAGTTACGATTGCTAAGTTAAAAGTTAAGATTGAACTTAACTGCGACTATAGGAACTCGTCTTAGCTACAGTAAAAACCCATAGAATCAACATTAAACCCCAAATTAACGACATTGCAGCCTTTTGAAATCAGTTGAAAATCGAACATTTTAAGGCATATTTTCCAAAATATGCAAGGCTATAGACTGTGTAAAAATTTTGAAATTTTCGGAAAATTCTCGAATCGTTTGAACGTTACAGGGGCTATCGAAAATGCCCTTATCTATGTATAAATTTACTCTAAACCAAAAATTAACGACGTTGCAGCCTTTTGAAATCAGTTGAAAATCGAACATTTTAAGGCATATTTTCCAAAATACGCAAGGCTATAGATTGTGTAAAAATTTTGAATTTTTCGGAAAATTCTCGAATCGTTTGAACGTAACAGGGCTATTGACACTCGCCTTATCTACAATTACAACAAAAACTATATCCGAGAGAACAGTATTGTCTCCGCTATCTTTTCCGAAAATCTCATTTTATTTTTTGCTTAAATCCTATAACGAATTCTAAGATTTCATTTATAATAAAGGAATAAAAAATAACAATAATAGAACATTTAAGTACTTTTCATACCAACGACTTCGACTTTCGACTTTGCAAAACATTTAAATTCCACAAATACAAAGCATTGATATATTCATACCGACAGCGTCGACTTTGACTTTGTCAAAATAATCGATTGACATTTCAAAATGATTGAAGTTGCTTTGTACAACTTTAAATTGGCAAAGTCGAGATGTGGAACGTATTGCACTTGCTTTGCAGCTAACTTCATTGCACTGTATTTTTATTTTCTTAGATTTATCACATAAAACTAATTAATTTTATAACTATTTTGATTTATTTCAATAAAACTTGACATTGTTAATCGAATCAATCTAAGTTTTATAGTTTAAATGCTTTTTAAAAAAATTTCAATTACGAAGTCCAAAGTCGAAGTCGTCGGTATGAAAAGTACTTTAATAGGCCTTCCAACAATGTCGGGTTATGTTTGCATAATACAAAAAAATTGAAAATCATTGGATTTTATAAATTATTTTTTATTTAAAAAAAGCAAAAAAATTTTACATTAAAAATATATATTATTATACTTTAATTAAATTTTTTAATCGTTAAATGTTAATTTATATATTATTTAAATTAATAATAATTGTTTGTTTTGATGTAAAAGCATAATTAAAATTTTAAAAAATATTAATATTTAATCATATGGTTTTTAGTATGGAAGCAAAACAATTATTACAAATTTTATGATCAATAAAATAGGATGATTACATAATATATTTTCAAAACTAATAATTAGGTATTATGAATTAACAAAATATGTTGTTTTTTGTTAACATTTAAAAAATATTTAACTCAGTCTTGTTAATAAAAATGGTTAATGATTAAGAGTATATTTTATTTGGACAGTAAAGAAACGTATTTTGTGGTAACTCAAATAATATGACGATAGTCCGTAAATTCTTGCAAAAAAAATTTTTTTTTTTTTATTTATTCGAATTAATCAATTAATAATAAAATATAAATAACAATACAAAATAAAAACAAAATCGTTATAATGTGTGAAGAGACAAAATTAATAAATTAAATTTTTGAAGAAATTCAAAATAAAAAAAAAAGAAAAGGAAAACAATTTCTATATAAAAGTCAATCCAAACAGAAGAAAATCATAAATTAACATAATATTATTTTTGTATTCTACTCCAATGCCATCCGTTTTACGCCGCATTCCATACAAAATTTGGCGGTTGCCATTAAAAATTTATTGCCACATTCATGACAAAATTTTGACATTTTACAATCCGGACTAACACTATCGCCACGATCGCCGCACGATATTTGATGCACAGGATTCGGTGACAATTCAATTTTTCGCGTATATATCGGTGGCAATGATGTTTCCGATTCGCTTGAACTTAAATTTCGTTCGGTATGATATTTTGGCGATGGTGTTTGACTCGATATGATCCGATTATTATTTAGCGGAATACTATGGAGTTTAGTTGTTGAAATTTTTTCTAATGTTATACTTGTGTTGCTATTGGTACTGCTAGGGCTATTATTATTGTTGTTGTTATTATTGGCGCTGTTATTATTATTATTTTTAGCTTGGTACTGCCTTGTACGCTGTATGGCATTACGTGTTTGACGTAAAATCGGCTCCTCTGGCGATTGGCGTGATAAACTGAAATAAATTGAACAACATAAAAATCATTAAAAATTTTTAATCAAGTGAAATATGATTTCGTTATATTTTATGCTATTCATCTTGTCATAATAGAATTGGTAATATGTAAATATTACGCGGATATTGTATATAAACCGTGGAAATTATTAATCGATTCATTTAATATTTTTTTCGATTACAAAGTTGAATGACATTAAAGAAATTCAAATATACCTAAATATTTTCATGTAATCAAAATTTGAATGATACGTTATAAAATTAATCCAAACTACAGACTAAATTCAATACTCAGCCTAAATACGTAGAAACGTCTTCTGAGACTAATATGTTCTGAGTCGGAGCACACTGCTGCTTGCTTAGTTCTTATTACACGTTTACCTTACAGCGGCATAGTAATATAGAGGATATGACTTGCCTACAGCGGAAATACACCTGCACACAATGGAAACCTGTGATCGAAGCGCAACCACATGTCTCGTAAATTGTTCTTACACTGGCATTATATCCTTAGACCTTTATTAAAAAAATGAACAAAGAATAACTAGAAGCAAAACCCCCCTTGGAGGGCCATGCCGGCGCTGAGAAAACCAGGCGCATTTGATGGTACAATCTCAGCCATGAAAGACTATCGTTTGGAACACGTTACTCTCCAAGAAACTCAATGGCCAAAAAGTCGAAACCATACGTCTCAAGATTATACGTTGCTTTGCAGTGGAGTTGTCCTGAGAAACCTTCGTGTTGGATTTCTTCTAGGGTCACAGGTGGAAAAGGTTTTTTTTTTTAATTATTATTATTTTTTGATTGATATTCCACCAAGTAACTTTCACGAACCAGTTACCTATGTCCAGTACACTGGACGTGTACAGGGTACGTTTTGTTGCATAAACAGTGCAAAATTAAAATTAAATGCGTGAATTAAATAAAATAACCAACTAAATCGGTATAAGCTAGAAAGGGACGTTATTTTTGCTAGAAAACAATTATTTTAGACTGTTTGGTGTGGATGCTCAACAAAAAACAATATTGGATCTAGTATATCCTGATTGATGAATTCTGATCAAGAGAGTGAAATCTGGTCTGGTGGAGGATGTTAATACCGTCATTGATCTATAATTAAGTGAACTGCCAAAGAATGTCGAAATGTCACTTAGCTGACCCATGTATTTATATAAGGTGACTTATTTATTTATAAACTAAAATGGATTTCAATCAAACATTGCCGTTTTGGCAAATGAAATTGGAAATACTCAAATTTTGAAGATTTTGTAGAATTTGAACTACAAAAAAAGTTTTGAATTTTAAGTCCAATGTACATGATCACTGTAAGTGGTACCACAAATATTAAATCAATGTTCCATTTCGTAAGTATCACACTGGCATTATCATTCATTTGGTCGTCATTCAGGGGAATTTAAAACTGGTTGTACATTCATTGGTGACAAAGAACGTTCATGTCGTTCAACAAGGTCACTAAATAACAAATGATTGATCGATATTGGTTTACTATACTAGTAACACGCGAATGATAATTTCAAAAAAGGTGGTTTAACTGTGTGTTAAGTGTTTCATGATAAATCCACTCTTCCTTAGTCCTTGTTGTGAAAACAAGGACTAAGGAAGAGTGGATTTATCATGAAAACTAGCGCTGGATAAGGCCAAAACCATCTTAATAGATAACTAAAAGACGATTAGCCTGAAAAATATGAGTAAACCGATTTGGCACGAATATTATACGAATAAGTTTAAATTTGAGGTGCCTTTCACAAAAGCAATGCGCAAGTGCACATGTGTTTCAAAATTTTTTTCTATGTTCTCGTTATTTTGAATAAAATCGTAATGTAAATATTAATTGATACTGAACGCAGGACTAATAAAAAAATAAAATTTCGAAATGTTTTCACAATTTTCCAAATTTGAAGATGATCATAGGTAATTTGATTTTTTGTAATCTTTCATCTAATTTAAGACGTTCTCTAAACTATTTACTAGCTAATCTAAAAAAAAAAACTTTACTATCTAAACACGATAATACCTACCCCCAAAACAAAACAAAAAAAAAAAAACAAAAATAAAAAATAGAAAAACATGCAAAATTAACAATAAAAAAATAAAAAAATTACGACTTACCTTCCATAAGCTGAATCACCACTTAATTTGGAGCTTGTTTTCGTATTCCCAGTCAATTGAAAACTTTCAACGCTCGACACCTCGTCCGAATCTGCACCACCACTACCATGATGGTACCTAGTCGACGACGTTGATTCACATAATCGATCCAATTCGTTTACACTGTTCAACAATTCCTTTTCAACATCAGTAAAATCATCCAATTTAGGCTCACTCTCAGGACTCAATATCAATTCTTCTTCGTCATAAACATTATCATCATCATTGTTTTCCATATCATTACTAATATTACTATTACTATTACTAGTAAGTTCATTACTTCGATTTATCATTAGTTGGGTGTCAACAATTCGATCGATACTATTATTGTTGTTATCGTTAGTGTTTGAATTACTACTACAATTGGATATTTGGATCTGTTTTATCAATTTGTTCAGCTCATTTTCAACGTCATTACTATTATTGCTATTATTATTGTTCAGATTTTCTTTTGATGCTCTAAAAGTTAGATTACTTATATTATTACTACTATTATTATTACTATTAGTTTTTGTGATCGTATTGGTTTGTCTTATAAATTCTTTGTAATCTTTGAAAATGGGAAAATTTTCGTCATCCTCGAACGACGAGATAAATTCGTCTAAATCAAAATCATCGAATAGCTTATCGGTCGTTAGTTTTATATTACTACTACTATTGTTGTTGTTGTTGGTAATTACAACATTTTTATGATCATTACTAATCGATTCAATTTGGTTCAAAAGTTCATCTTTATTGTGACTATCGTTACTCTTACTAATATTATTATCATTATCATTATTGTTATTACTATTATCATTATTATTATTATTATTATTTGTATTATCACTACTACTATTATCAAATAAGAAATTTTCTTTGCTTAATTTTAAAGATCGTTTAAGACGTCGCGATTCTGTTGAATTACGATTATTACAATTATTGTTGTCTTTGCCGTCAACATTATTTTCATTACTATTCGTGTTGTTACTATTGGTCAACGAATTTTTATCAAGTTTTGATGAAAAATTAAGATCAATCGTCGAATCGGATGTCGACCCGGTTGTATCATTGTCCGATAATTTTGTTATATTTATCGGTAAATTATCACATAAGTTTATTAATTTTGGATCGATTCCCGACGTTGACGATGTCGTCATCATTTTACTAGACGAATTTAAATTGTCGTTTGAATTGTTCGACGATGATTGTGAAATGTTCGAAAGCCGTTTACTAAAACTATTATTCTTATCTTTAATCTCTTTTTCGGTAAGCGATGGATTTATGCTTAGCTCGTGTTCATATTTTAAAAACACGGCAAGACTATCGGTTTTACTTAGTTCGTTTTCGGTTTTGGCTAAATTTTTAATTAATTTGCGTCCGCGCACCGAATTCGGATCACGCATTTGTATCGCCCGATGTGTTGTTGCGATTGGTGTGACAAATGCGGCTTTAACCGGCATTTCATCGAATTCAGACGATTTTAAAAATGATGACGATATAGGACCTTCGTCCACCGATATGCCACGCTGTATTGTCGGCTTTTTATTCGAAAATAAATTATTGACCGATTTCAAACTTGAAATATTTGTCTTGGGCAAACGTAACGATGATGTACGTTTAAAATTCGATTTGACGGTATTTAAATTCATCGATCGTGACATCGATGAGCTTGTCGGTTGCGTATAACTTTTATTATTATTATTATTATTTGTGGTTGTCGGAGTTGATGTATTAGATGGCGAAAATAGTTCCTCCAATTGTCGTTTTGCCGATATAAAAGGATCGTAACTGTCCGATAGAGCACTAAAAATAAAATAATTATCAAACATAAACAAAGATAAAATTATTTCACCTGACTCGAAATGTTTTAAGCTTTTGATTAGTAGTGGTGGTATTAGTTTTCTTAGATTGAGCCATATCATCATAGAACGGTGGATGAAACACTTCTGATTCGCACGGACTAACAATTTCTTTTGGTTCAATTTTTTTCGGTGCCATCAGAGTAATAATTTCTTTTTTCTTTGGATTTAGATTCTTTTGGGCGAATGAAGTCATTTTACGTTCTTTTGTTTCATTTGCTAGCTGTTTTGCTTCTCGAATTCTCACCTGGGAGGAAACGTATGGGCTAATATGCAAATTACCCTGCAACGATGTTAACTCCTTCGAGGAACTTTCTTTAAAAACCAAATAATCATCTGACTGTGTCATATCGGCCGTTTGAGTTAGTGGTATGTCAAGATGTCTCTCGCCTTTATGACGTTTCGAATTTTTTTGCGGACGGCTAGTTAAAATTAACATGATTTTATTACAGAGTTAATTTAAACAAAAAGTTCGACTAGAACTAATTTCTAAATACAATACTCTACAGTAGTCTACACAATATTTAATGGCCAGTCTTACCAATAAGCTAAACTAGAGATTTGCATTGTACTTTTTTATTAATTTGAAGAGAATTTGAAAAGAAAATTTTTGAAAGTGATTTTTAAAGATTTTGTTAAAGATTTAAATTGAATTTGTTAAAACGAATTTGGTTTTAAAAAATTGTGCAAAATTTAGTTTATAAAATTAGCGATTGACATTTATTTAAAATGAGTACTTGATCGATTAACGAGAACCGAGCTACTTTATAGTTTATGACCGTAGCAATTGAGTTTAAAATGGGGTTGGAAAAGAGTATTTGTTACAATTTCTTGTTTTCTACGAGAAACAGTAACATCCAGCATCGCTTGGTCGTTAATCTGACGCGTGGCAAAAGATAAAATCTTATTTTGCTCATTGGGGATGATAACACATTCCCCCACACACAAATATGTATTTTAAAACACAGACTCTTTTATATAAGCCACTGCGAATTTAAAATCGGTTTAGGGAATCTAAATATCGATCTCAAAAGAACGATTTGGGTTTGAGTTTCTATTGATCGGCTGCCAAATTTAAAGGATTATTATTGCAAAAGAATGATGAGAGTTGTCAAATATGGTCAAATATGGAGAGTTGTCTCGACGACATCAGAAAAATGTCAAAATTTAAAAATGTGGTCGATCGTCTATTTGACCATGTGAACGCTATTAAATATAGAGAAGTGGAACATAATCAAATACATTAACGAAATTACCGTTGTTTGCATAGGTCAATAGCCAATAAATGGGTTTCAGGATAAGTCATTTATCATTTTTTTTATAATTTTGAAAAACCAATCGACTGTTGTCGATTTACAGCAGAGGAGCTAAATGGTGAGAAAATTTTCCAGCTGATGGTGAAATTCCTGAGAGTACGGAAACTAAACAGAATTGGTCTTCTGACGGATAATTTCATATTCTTTGCTAGTTTCATAACTTTTCGAACTTTAGTACAGGTTTAGTACAGATTAGATTAGTACATGTCCGATGAATGCGATAATTACCTCGGGATAGTTCTACTTCCCACAGTAAAAGTGTTCGTTTTTTACATTGTGGGAAATTGTTGGTGTGGATAGACTTTTATCTGTCATTTTAAGTTCAGTGTGATACTGGAGTAGTCAAGCTTAAAATTGTTTTCTTCCGGTCACGTTTATTATACAAAACAGATGTGTTCTTGTTGACCTCTTACTATCGAATATCATTAGGTTATGGGCCCAGATTTTCATAAATAAGTGTCGTTTAAAAAGGAAACGAATGTCTGACGTGTATTTTGTGACAATTAATTTGTGTTGAAAATTACAATTTAAATTGTTATTTACTTGTATACTGAAAAGATTAGATGGGTTCGTAATAAATAGCAAATATGCTGATAGAAAATTAAAAGATCGTAAAAATTTCGATGTATAGAAAATTGCTGTCGGATCATATCATAGTAATCAAAAGAAGGAAATGATGTGACAAAGGCAAACGTTTTAAAGGCAAGATCACAAATTATTATTACGAAAAATTATTCGTGCAACCAGCGAAACTGGCGTGGAATGCCTTGTCAAGGGCTTTTGAAAATAGCGGATTGTTTAGACGAGTAACCTTGCTGGAAGAATTAGTACAATTGAAGCTGTCTGATTGCGATTCGATGGAATCATATGTGAATCGTATGGTAATGATTTCTTTAATGTTGGCTGGGCTGACTGACGATTACAAACCACTAGTAATGGCAGTAGAAATCCAACAGGCAAGTTGACAATGGATACAGTGAAAACATTGCTGTTGCAAGAAGTGAAATATGGCTAAAAAAATAGTGATAATGCAATGTTAGTAAAATGGAACTTTAATCGAAGACGAATTTCAAGTTCAAATGTCATTCTTACCGACATTTCGCCAGAGATTGTCCAAAGAAAAATAAAAAAACTGAAAACATTTTGTATACAACATTTCTGGCGACTACTTAGTAGTTCTAATTCATGTGACTGGTTTATTGATTCTAGTGCATCAGTACACATGACAAACTCTAAGTCGATTTTTAATAACATTACCAAATTATTGAAGGGAAGCAAACCCGCGGTTCATTTAAAGATGTTGGTATTCGTGCTGAACATTTGCTAGATTTGGTTCATTCCGTCATCTGTGGTTCACTGCAAGAGTAGTCAATTGGTGGCGTGAATTATTTCGCTTCATATTATGTCAATGATTATAGCTGAAAGATATTTGTTTTTCTGTTAAAAAAAACAAGGTTTTCAAACTTTTTTGGAGTTCTAGGTTCTCTAGGAAAATCAGTGCTGGTAATGCAGAGCGTAACGAAATCATGGGGTTCGGTGTATGTTAATCGATTCTGCCTTGAGTTAAAAATTTTAGGCGGAAGCTTTAAAAACGGCAGCATATTTGATAAACCGATTTTCATGCAGAAACATGCGATCGACTACACCCGAAGATAATTTTGGTCAAAAACGAAACCAGACTCGACCGTGTTACAAGTGTTTGGTTGCGAAGCGATGGTACATGTTCCAAAGGAAAAACGGCAGTCGACACAAAGTCAACTGAATGTAGTATGCTTGGGTATAGCAATGAATAGAAAGCATATCGATTGTACAACATGGCAACTAAGAAAGTTGTGATAAGCATAGATATAAATCTCCAAAAAGCCAAAAAGCAGTAATGAATGTGGAGTTGACGCCAATGTCAATTCAGGTGGCTGGGCGTGATGCTAAATCTTGCGAGAAACTGAATGGTGGGCAGGTAAAATTTGAAGCGTTCGAATGCCAACCAATGCATATACTTTATGGTGAATTGTAACCGAATGTTATTTTTTGCTATTTACGTGGATGACGTACTGATTTTCTCTAACGAGGAAACCCGCGAACGTTTGCTAAAAGACGAGTTGTGCAAACACTTTGAGATGAAAGATTTAGATTACGCATCATCCGCATTGGGAGTTCGAATCACTTGTGACAAAGCGGCTGGCACAATTTCAATTGACCAATCGCAGTACGTATGCGAGTTTCTCAATTGTTTAGGTATGAGTGATTGCAATCCAATCTCTACGCCGCTAAATTTAATTCAAAAAATTTCCTCTAGCATGTACCCGAAGTCGAGTGATGAACAACAAGAGATGTCAAACGTGCCGGATATTTGCTATGCAATAAATTTGTCGAGTTGATATAGCAGAAATCTGGGAAAGGCACATTAGGCTGCAGTCAAACGTGTGCTGCGATCCTTGAAAGCAACGATCAATAAAAAATCACTCATGAAATCAGAGGCTATTGTGATGCAAATTGGGCTAATGATCTCGACGAAAGAAAATCTGTTTCTTGGGGATCAAAACGTTAACCAACTTTTTACTTTCGACGACCGAAGCAGAGTTCATGGCAATAAAATACAGAGTACGTTGGCTCAGTTATATTTTGGTAGTTGATCCTAAACAGATGGTAAACTTTTTAGCAAACTTTAAAAAGAAAACCGCCATTTCGCAAACGCGGAGATTGCTGTTGGTAACGATGGCTTCTGGGGGGTACAGAACGACTAATTTTCTTCGGGGTTTCCAGAACTAAACGAAGAACAAGTTCGGAACCGAAATTATTGGAACCAGATTGTTGTTTTGCGTGATGATTTTGAACAAAGTTGAGCCAATTGAAAAATGAGATGGAGAGAATAAATATGTGACAGGACATTTGGATAATACTCAGTTTTTGCTGTTAAAAAACCAAGATCTAGGCTTTTATAAACTAAATTAACTCTAATCGTGCTTTGTACTCTTTACTTTCAAATCAAAAATGTTTTGATAATCTGAAGGTACAAGTTGCTTTGTGGTACAAACCCCAACGCATGCAAGCGATCTGTCATAATAGAACATGTAGATCTCATATAATTACGAATTCGTTGAAAATTCCTGATGTCGTTCATAAAAACTATAACTGCTCGGACGATGCATCGATCTCTGAGAGGTGAGCCACTATTTGGTCATTGCATATTATAAAAACTAATAAAAAAATTTATTAAAAAAATCAATTGAATGATCAAATAAACTAAAAAAAAAACTTTAAAATAAATCAACTAAGAAAAACAAAAGAACACAAACATAATAAAAAGTGAGCACAGGTAAATCCATGTGTACAAAATATGTAAGAAAACAAAAAAAAAAAAAAAAAAAAACTTTAAAAACACAAAACAACTAAAAATCAAATTTTCGATTAAATCTTTTAAATTTCAATAAGAGTATACAACTAAATAATTAGACCGATAAATTAAATCGGGTGTACACAACAACGACGATGAAATCATCGCTCGAAATGTCATTTTGTCAACAAAACTATTACGCGAGCTCAATATTAAATGAATTGTTAATAGTTAGAAAATGATAACGACGCTTTTTAGATTCTTACCCTTCGCTCGCTGTCGATGATGTCATTGAATTTTGCTTACTATCCAGCTTGTGGTTATTGTTATTAGGTCCCATTGAATTTAACGGTTTTATATTTGTTGGCGATATATGAAATTCAGATAGGCTATGATTTGACATGTCATCACCACTGAAACCAGAATACTTTTCACGATTTGCGGCACGTTTTGTTCTAAAAAATTAAATTTCGCCCGAATACAATATATTTTATTTTGAAATGTATATATAGTTCATTTTTAATATACTCACTTTAAAGGTGGCGCTCTATATTTGGTACGTGCTTCTAATCGTTCTTTGGCCACGTTCGTCAATGAATTATTGTGTCCAACCGATATTCTAGTTTTTTCTTTACACCATTCAACGTGTCGTTCGTACGCTTTAATGCCAAAAAATCGTTCACAATGCGGACATTGATCCGTTACCGGGCCCAGACTACGTTTTGCTAGTTTAGGTGCTTGAGCTACTGGTATACTTTCGAGCCGTGCAGGAAGCGAATCTCTTCGCTCGTGTGCCGGTGCCGATTGCTGTGTCATCGACTGATTCGGCTTTTGGATTATATGTTCGCTCGACCTTTTCTTTTGAATTGACGCGGCTAACTTTGGCGGTGTAATTTTTATATGTTCTGGCTTTGGTGGAAGCAATGCTAAATCGGTACCCTCACGTCGTTGCCGTGACGAATCGAATATTTTTCGTTTCTTTTGTGCTGTTTTTTCACAAATTCGAACATGTTTGGCCAGAGTAACGGGAATAAATGTGCGAGCACATATTGGACATGCATGCAAACTTAAATCAGGCGGCGTGGCAACAATGTTTTGATCAGTATAAAATCCTCGACCAACAGCTCTTTGTGATGGTGGGGGTGGAATTGGTGGTGGAGTAGGTGATGATGATGATGAATCATGGTTGGGGAGTCGATTGACCAATTTATGGTCCTCGTCATCATTTATTGAACCTAGAATTTAAGAAAAAAAAACAAACATAAATTAATCAATCATCTTGATGGAAATATGTTATCTTATCTAAAAATAAATCTGATAAAAGTTGTACATATTATAATTAGTCCATGTACACAACAACTTCCAAAATATGTATCTAAGTATTAAATTTTATTGCCGTTTCTTACAATAAAAAAAATATTTAAGAATGAGAAAATAAACAAGAAACGAATTAAAATACAACAACAAACCTATATTCTGTGGGGGTTGTGATGTCACCGAATTATAATTTGATTATAATTTTAAAAATTTTATTCATAAAATTTAAATATCACATCACAACTAAACAATTTATAGTTAATGTTTAAAGAATTTAATAAGAAAGACGATACAATAAAAAAAAAATATGTCGAGATCATCGAAAGATATACAAATACACATGCGGATATTTAAAGCTACACATATTTGAATTGGCCATCAAAAATTATTAGTAAACGACATTGACCCACCCTTTAGAGATTTGAAAGATTAGGAGTGATGATAGAATAGTAATTAGCGTTAAAAGTTTGATAGATTGTGGAAACATCAAATATTTTAGAAACCTTGAAACTTTTTTGAATTTAGTCGTTAATCTAATTTTTCTGAGGCCGAAGCTCTCCCAAACACCTATCATAGAGCTGCTAGTGGCGAAGTTACTCTACTGCAGCACTAGAACACTAAACGGGTAGCTTTTTCTCTAAATCAGTAGCAATAGATACTCAAGCTTTAGTAGCAAAATAGTTTGCTCTATAAATTATGTTTTCAGCATATTATAAGCTTTAATAATTTAAGCTTTAATAATAGAGCTTAATAGTTTAATATTTTATTTAGTAGTTCTTTAGTAGTTCTGTATCAGCATAAATATTGAATATTTTAGTCAATCATTTTGAGCCTTTAAAATCAGGCAAGGGGTTAGCCCACAAAAATACGAATATGCATAAATTATGCAACAAAACACGTAAAAGTGGTCCGATTTTGAGGAGTGATTCTTTTATTTAAAGCTCTCGGTATCAGCATAAATACTGCATTGAAATATTCATATATGTTCATAAATCATTTTGGCCCATAAAAATCCGGCAAGGGGTTAGCCCATAAAAATACAAATTTGAATAAATTATGCCATAAAACAAGTAAAAGTTGTCCGATTTTGATGAGTGATACTTTTATTTAAAGCTCTCGGTATCAGCATAAATACTGCAATCAGGCAAGGGGTTAGCCCACAAAAATACGAATATGCATAAATTATGCAATAAAACACGTAAAAGTTGTTCGATTTTGTTGAGTGATACTTTTATTTAAAGCTCTCGGTATCAGCATACATACTGCATTGAAATATTCATATATTTTCATAAATCATTTTGGTCCATAAAAATCCGGCAAGGGGTTAGCCCACAAAAAGTACGAATTTGAATAAATTATGCCATAAAACATGTAAAAGTGGTCCGATTTTGATGAGTGATATTTTTATTTAAAGCTCGCGGCATCAGCATAAATACTGCATTGAAATATTCATATATTTTTATAAATCATTTTAGACCATAAAAATCAGGCAAGGGGTTATCCCACAAAAACACGAATTTGAATAAATTATGCCATAAAACAAGTAAAAGTGGTCCGATTTTGATGAGTGATGCTTTTATTTAAAGCTCTCGGTATCAGCATAAATACTGCATTGAAATATTCATATATATTCATAAATCATTTTGGCCCATAAAAATCCGACAAGGGGTTAGCCCATAAAAATACAAATTTGAATAAATTATGCCATAAAACAAGTAAAAGTTGTCCGATTTTGATGAGTGATACTTTTATTTAAAGCTCTCGGTATCAGCATAAATACTGCATTAAAATATTCATATATTTTCATAAATCATTTTGGCCCATAAAAATCCGACAAGGGGTTAGCCCACAAAAAGTATGAATTTGAATAAATTATGCCATAAAACATGTAAAACTGGTCCGATTTTGATGAGTGATACTTTTATTTAAAGCTCTCGGTATCAGCATAAATACTGCATTAAAATATTCATATATTTTCATAAACCATTTTGGCCCATAAAAATCAGGCAAGGGGTTAGCCCACAAAAATACGAATATGCATAAATTATGCAACAAAACAAGTAAAAGTTGTCCGATTTTGTTGAGTGATACTTTTATTTAAAGCTCTCGGTATCACCATACATACTGCATTGAAATATTCATATATTTTCATAAATCATTTTGGTCCATAAAAATCCGGCAAGGGGTTAGCCCACAAAAAGTACGAATTTGAATAAATTATGCCATAAAACATGTAAAAGTGGTCCGATTTTGATGAGTGATATTTTTATTTAAAGCTCGCGGCATCAGCATAAATACTGCATTGAAATATTCATATATATTCATAAATCATTTTGGCCCATAAAAATCCGACAAGGGGTTAGCCCATAAAAATACAAATTTGAATAAATTATGCCATAAAACAAGTAAAAGTTGTCCGATTTTGATGAGTGATACTTTTATTTAAAGCTCTCGGTATCAGCATAAATACTGCATTAAAATATTCATATATTTTCATAAATCATTTTGGCCCATAAAAATCCGACAAGGGGTTAGCCCATAAAATTACAAATTTGAATAAATTATGCCATAAAACAAGTAAAAGTTGTCCGATTTTGATGAGTGATACTTTTATTTAAAGCTCTCGGTATCAGCATAAATACTGCAATCAGGCAAGGGGTTAGCCCACAAAAAGTACGAATTTGAATAAATTATGCCATAAAACATGTAAAAGTGGTCCGATTTTGATGAGTGATATTTTTATTTAAAGCTCGCGGCATCAGCATAAATACTGCATTGAAATATTCATATATTTTTATAAATCATTTTAGACCATAAAAATCAGGCAAGGGGTTATCCCACAAAAACACGAATTTGAATAAATTATGCCATAAAACAAGTAAAAGTGGTCCGATTTTGATGAGTGATGCTTTTATTTAAAGCTCTCGGTATCAGCATAAATACTGCATTGAAATATTCATATATTTTCATAAATCATTTTGGCCCATAAAAATCCGACAAGGGGTTAGCCCACAAAAAGTATGAATTTGAATAAATTATGCCATAAAACATGTAAAACTGGTCCGATTTTGATGAGTGATACTTTTATTTAAAGCTCTCGGTATCAGCATAAATACTGCATTGAAATATTCATATATTTTCATAAACCATTTTGGCCCATAAAAATCAGGCAAGGGGTTAGCCCACAAAAATACGAATATGCATAAATTATGCAACAAAACAAGTAAAAGTTGTCCGATTTTGTTGAGTGATACTTTTATTTAAAGCTCTCGGTATCACCATACATACTGCATTGAAATATTCATATATTTTCATAAATCATTTTGGTCCATAAAAATCCGGCAAGGGGTTAGCCCACAAAAATACTAATATGCCTAAATTATGCAATCAAACAAGTAAAAGTGGTCCGATTTTGATGAGTGATACTTTTATTTAAAGCTCTCGGTATCAGCATAAATACTGCATTGAAATATTCATATATTTTCATAAATCATTTTGGCCCATAAAAATCCGACAAGGGGTTAGCCCACAAAACATGCCATAAAACATGTAAAAGTGGTCCGATTTTGATGAGTGATACTTTTATTTAAAGCTCTCGGTATCAGCATAAATACTGCATTGAAATATTCATATATTTTCATAAACCATTTTGGCCCATAAAAATCAGGCAAGGGGTTAGCCCACAAAAATACGAATATGCATAAATTATGCAACAAAACATGTAAAAGTTGTCCGATTTTGTTGAGTGATACTTTTATTTAAAGCTCTCGGTATCACCATACATACTGCATTGAAATATTCATATATTTTCATAAATCATTTTGGTCTATAAAAATCCGGCAAGGGGTTAGCCCACAAAAATACTAATATGCCTAAATTATGCAATCAACCAAGTAAAAGTGGTCCGATTTTGATGAGTGATACTTTTATTTAAAGCTCTCGGTACCAGCATAAATACTGCATTGAAATATTCATATATTTCCATAAATCATTTTGGTCCATAAAAATCCGGCAAGGGGTTAGCCCACAAAAAGTACACATTTGAATAAATTATGCCATAAAACATGTAAAAGTGGTCCGATTTTGATGAGTGATACTTTTATTTAAAGCTCTCGGCATCAGCATAAATACTGCATTGAAATATTAATATATTTTCATAAATCATTTTGGCCCATAAAAATCAGGCCCATAAAAATACCAATTTGAATAAATTATGCCATACAACATGTAAAAGTGGTCCGAATTTGATGAATGATACTTTTATTTAAAGCTCTCGGTATCAGCATAAATACTGCATTGAAATATTCATATATTTTTATAAATCATTTTAGACCATAAAAATCAGGCAAGGGGTTAGCCCACAAAAATACGAAAATGACTAAATTATGCAATAAAACATGAAAAGTGGTCCGATTTTGATGAGTGATGCTTTTATTTAAAGCTCTCGGTATATACCTAAATATTACATTTAAATATTTATTTATTTACAATTTATCTTGAGCATGTGCCCTCGCATATCGGTTCCTCGGGCAATACCGATAAACGACCATGATGCTCGGTTGAATAACAACAATCACTGAACGATGTTAATCCAACAGATCCTCTAAAAACTAGTAATAATGTACTCTTCTACCATTTTAAAAATGGTTGTTCTCGTATCACTGGCGTTTGTGAGTTTGAAAATGAAATAAAAGAACATGGCTCATAACTTAATTTTCTATAATTCTTTTGATTGTCACAATGATCAACATTTTTTTATTGATAGCAGAAGCTGCAAGTGACATATTTAATTGCACGTTAAAGTGCTTTAAAAATTAAACATACACAGTTGTGTATCAACATTTTTCACTAGAATAAAAAATTAACATATTACACATGACTAGTAAAAGTTCATCAAGATACTACTTTAAACTCAAGACAGCATAAACTAATTTAGAATATATTAAACATTTTCCAATACATTAACCATATTTGGGATCTATAAATAGAACACTTAGAATTAATTATTTTATGCTAATCGAAGAATACGCATTAATTATGATAGAATGATGTTTTTAATTTTGATAAAACATAATTTAATTATTATCGAGATATGCGCACATTTTGCAAACATATGAAACAAATTAAATGTAAAACGAAAATTCAGAGATTTGTTGATGTGAATTTATTAATAACAATCTTTTTTACAGGCTATTGCTGGCCCTTATTAACAATTATGCTTCATCAGTTTTAATCCTAATATATAGCTTTTTATATAGGGACAGGGCATTTCGATCTTGTTTGCAATGATGGTTAGCCCCTCAATTTATGCCACAAAAAAAATTCAGAAATTTCAAGTCCATAAAATTGTTAAATTTATGACACATGGCCTATAAAAACCAAGAAATGTTTGCCATAATTCAAAAATTTTCAAATTCCAAGTCCATAATAATAGCTCATTAAAACTGTGAATTGTATGCCGAAAATTGAAAATCGAGAATCTCCAAAATCTTGAAATTACAAGATGGCTAGCCTGTGAATTTTATGCAATAAATCGAAAACTTCGAAAATCCCGAATATATATGACGGTTAGCCTTTTATAACTGTAAAATGTGTGCCATAAATGGAGAATTTTCGAAATTTGAATGTTGACGTGTTTTTATGCGTTGCCATGTTATACCTAAATCTCTATTAATCATTTGTCAAACTTCGCTTTCTAAAGCTCCACTTTCATCGTTAAACTTATTATTCTACTTTACGAGTTTTAAAAACTATTATTCTACAAGTAAACGGTATAACTAACACCTCTTCTAAATTTATCGATTAATCAATAAGTAAGTTTTGTATCTATAGATGTCATACAAATTACTAGCTTAACCTCTTCTACCCAAAAATTAAATCAAATTAAATTATTTATCAACATACAGTAGTGGTTCGGTTAATCGCCCACACTGACGACCAATCAAACATTAAGAAAATAATAAGAAAATTAAACTTCTGTCGTTTATTATTTGATTTTGATTTATTACCATAGCTCCGACAAGTGTTAATTAGTTGAAATGTTTTGTTGATTTTAAAATGTATGTTTATAACAAAATACCAGCCATTGTTTAGTCTTAGCGTGTTCAAAGTACAGTCATATAGTAATGCAAAAATTATAAATTTATATAGGAAAGGTCAAAATATTTAAACCATATTTTAAAAATGTATGTGTGGTGAATAAAAAAATTCATGTTAGTGATGTCTTCAATATTTTGTTTATCATGGTGATTAAATTCTATATATTGTCATGTTTGGATATTTTAATTTTCGTATCGACCTAGGATACAACATTTACGGAAATATTGCATTTATTATATGTTATTGTTTTAACGAAAAATCACGTTTGGCCTACAGCTTTAATTGATTATACTTCAATGAGGTCATACAATGTAAAGTTATAAATGTTTTTTTTACAAATATGGAAAAATGATATTCGCAAATGATACGGTATACAAAGCCATATTTGAATGTAAATATGGGTCAGGTGACAATGTAACCTCTAAAGCAGTTATTTTCGTGAGGTCGATCACAACTTGTCGATTGAAACGATTTTAATGTGTATAAATCAGATTTTGAAATTATGATACATTAATAATTTGAACGACCAAATGGACAAAATAAACCCAACATCTTCCTAAAATTGCGAAAATTAAAAAATTAATTTAAAAAATTCGACAGCTGCTGAAATATTTTGATGCACCTAGGATCAGTAGAAATTAGGACCAATTATTTTGGGAACCTATTATTTAACTTTAAGCCGGTACTACTTTAATATATTTCGGCGAGTAACTATGTTTCAGGCCATTTACTGGTTTATTATATAACAATACATCGACTTTGATGACTGAATTATGGCAAAATAACGTATATATGAATAACTTTTAAAGCCCGTGTTTTGATTGATAAAATAATTTACGCATGTGTCAAAAACACGTAATTTTTACTATAGTAATATACAATACCTGTGTGTGATAATGACTTTCGTTATGACGTTATAAATGATTAAAATGTATGTTTTCATATCTGTCAAGAAAAACGAGAATGATAATTCGTAAATTACCATTGAAAATAATATAGTGAACCAATTTTTTATGGATAATAATTTGTCTATGAAGAAAAAACGTTTTACACTTAGGGTCTTTGTGAATGTGTTAAAAACATGTTAAAAATGGAAATTTTACAGCTAAAGTTAAATATTTTTTTTATTCACCTCAAAAAATCTATAAAAAATTTAAGGAGCTAGAAACCGTCTATAAATTTTGATAAGTAAATTTAAAAAATCATAACCTCATTTTTGACAAAATCACTGTGGTTTCTTATAAAATAATAAAATTAAAATCTTAGTTGGCTATATTTTAACTATATTTTATTGGGAATTTTACAACAACAATATCATTCCGTCTGGATTAATTTCAATCCAACTTTTTGTTGGTTTTATACTGAAATAAGGGGAAATTTTTCATTCTTATTCTTATAAATAAAATAAGCATATGTTTTTTACCGATGCATGTATATTGTTACCGCTTGCGAATTAGATATATATTGTTACCAATGCGATTATTTTGTGTATATATTTGTACAATGTATAGCTGTCAAAATTTTAACTATTCAACATTCACTCGGCAAAATTAAATTTTTAGTTAAAAATATTTTCCCTCGACTATTTATTTTCGCCAAATTTTTTAACTAAATATTTTTAATACATTGACAAAAACCCTTAATCGAAAAAAGCTCACTAAAACCCTTTATAGTCGCCTATATATGATTGTTAAAGTCGACGAAAGAGCACAACGGAAATTTTTCGAACTGTGTAAACAACATATTTTTAATTGATGTGTGAAAAGGATAAAACATATCGATGTCGATTAAGCCAATTCTGTAGTCAACTTTATAACTTCCTTGTGGGATAAGACGTAATAAGCTTATGGAAATAGAAATAAACGTTAAAAATTTACTGTTATATTTTTAAGTTCATAAAATATTCAATAAAAAAAAATTAAATGTATTTCATACAAAACACCAACTGTTATTCTAAGTGCGTGTTCCAATTGGTTTAAATACCGCATAAAAAGTTAAAAAAACAAAAAATTGAGGTGAATAAAAAAGACAACATTTTTATCTGCTTCCAGAGCTGGTAAAAAGTTAAATTGTGTATACAAATTGAAATATTTTTAAAGAGAATAAGACAATAAGCGATGGAAGTGCTAAATAGATAAAATGAGTAGTGACTATGCACAATATACTTACTAATGCATTTTACTGATTTTGAACATTAATTTAAGTAACCATATTGTGCATTAATTTATAATATTTAGGGCTCTATAAATTATGCAATATTAAATAAACTTTATTTCTGTCAAATTATTCTTATTTCTGAGAATTATTCCTAAGCTAGGGTGGAAAAAATGTCATTTTTCATTATGACCGAACCAGAATCGTAAGCCTGCAGGAGAACATACTCTATATAAGAACATTCTACTTAATGACCAACATTACAAAATGTTTAGGCTTTTTTATGTTTGTATGCTGGTTCTTAAATAAGACAAATTTCACAGGTTAACGTACCTAATTCGAAAACATACGAATTTCTATCGAACAAAAACAAGTTGCGAATAGGCCAAACCACCGTATATGACAAAAAAAACAACTTGAAGTTGTGCGTCATAGGACAAATAGGACGCAAAAATTTAGCTGCGAAAAATTTTAAAGTATTTTAATTCGAAGAAAAAAAACTAATTTAAATCATATTTAAATAAGTTTGGCTGGTCTTATGCTTTTATAAAACCAAAGCAATCAAAAATATCAATTATGACAATTGTGATGATTAATGATAATTAATAAATCAATTATGAGTTGGCTGTAAGTCTATTTTGGTATTGCCAGTCAACAAAACTTGTTCGAATAATCCACAAAACAAACCTAAACCTTAACCCAACCGTGTGAATAAATAAATTAACTTTGTTAAACTTGCAACTGAAGAAAATTGCTCAGAAGTTTATTCTCAAATTAACGTGGCTTATACGATCACTTCAATTCTAAGTATGTTACATATCAAAAGCAATGCTTCTTTCGAAATCAGACCAAAAATAGTAATACTAAAGCCATCGCTGTCACTTAAACTAAAGAAAAAAATGTCCAAACAGTTTGCTATAAATTCAAATGACTTAGTCCTCAAAAAACAGTTTCAACTCAATAAAGCTGTCAAAATGGAAGTAAATATTACAAACTTTTAATTAAACAAAATTAACTCATTATAAGGGTATCATTATAACGGTAATTAAAAAATGGTGAAAGAAGGAAAATGTTAAAAATTATAGACTTATAGACCGATTACCATTGAAAAGTTTTTCAAAGTTGTTTGAAAATGGGGTTTACCCCAATTATTATTATTTTTACATAAATGTTTTTGCACAATATGCAGTTTGAATTTAGAAAATCTAGAAGCCTACCAGAGGAGCTTTTCTTTTCTGTTTTTGTGGATTTAGAAAAAGCGTTTGATATGGGTGATTACAGTATTTTGTTGGGAATGCTCTATAATGCGAATTTTCAGGTCTAATTTTACAGTGGTTCCTGTCTTACTTATCTAATAGGTATCAGGTGTTTAAAATTGGCGGTAGATTGTATTGGGACCTCTGCTTTTTCAGATTTATCTAGATTTCATTTTCAGTATTAATTTTACAATTAAAATTTTAGCTTTTGCAGATGATCTTGTTTTTCTGTATTCTGACCCGTCACATATCATGAATATTCATAATATTCAATCGGATCGTGGATTACTTAAGGATTGTTGTGATACTCATTTTATGTTTCTAAGTATTAAAAACTAAGGGTATGTTTAATAAACTGCAGAACGATTCAGTTATAGATCAAAATATTTTTTACCATGGTTTAAATGGCGATCATGTTATCTGTTCCACTGATTACTTCAAAATTGAGTTTACATTTGTGGCCCCTGTTTGTATACTTGGAAGTAATACCTTTAAAACACTTGTTTTCAAGGTTATATGAATTTTTATGATAATAAAGAGGTTAGGTTAAGTGCCGGCAATTACAATTAGTGTGCGCAGTATAGGAGACCAGAAATATTTAATACAACTATTTCTGTGAGCTGAATCCGTCAGATTACAATGGCCAGCTATTACTAAATAGCTAAATGAAATCATAAAGGTTCGGGTATCTTTTAAATTGCTCGAGCAATAACAATTGCCATTTACTGGAATTGATTAAACATCTAACTCGAGTTAATTTTTTGTAAGTAGCTTAGGTTTGTCCATTAAAACTTTTAAATTTTTTGAACTATTTTGCGGATCTTTAATAAAATAGTGAAAAGTTGCCGTTTTTTTTAGCATTTGAGATTGGTCGAAAAAACACCATACTGGTTCAATAGTTCGATTTTTCTATTCTCTTATGTGTATTATAATGAAGCTTTCAAGCTTTGGTTAAATTTCTAATTAAGGGAAATAATACTTGTAAAGATTTCGATGAACGAATAAAAAATGTTTACAGAAATTTAAGTCCTTCTCATAAAATAATAATGAAGTGGATTCATCAAATTAAACAAGTTGGATAGTCACTGGAAAATTACCCCTACAGTGGAAGACCTGCAAACGCTTTTACTCTCGATATGGTTTTTTTAATCGAAGATCTTATATTGGAATACCGATGAATCGACAATCGCCATTTCCAAATTAAATAAGATATTGGCAATCATCTTAAGCTGTTAAAAGTTAGTACAAGTTAGGTTGCCCGATCGTTAAATGAGCAATAAAAAAAAACTATCGAGACGACACTTATAATGTAATTTTAGAAATCAGTAAAGAATTCCCGGTTTATAGTCATTGGTAATGAAAAGTTGATTTGTCACTGATATCGCAGGGAAATACAGTACGAAAAAGTTTAAGGTTCAACCATCTGCCGGAGTTTTTATGCTTACAAATTATTGAAGCCCTTATGACGCTGGTAAAAAAATGATTGTGCCATCATGTTGGTATTTTATATATTTTAATTGGGTTTCTAAAATCACTACTTAGCTTTTTTAAATCGGTATTCATTTCTAAAAAATATTCGAAATGTCTTCAGTTAGTATCTTCCAAATCGAGCAGTTCTACACCGAGAGATATACAATAAAAAAGTGTTTCCATCACTATAGGTTTTGATTAATAACGGTTATCAAAAACACTTACATCTTCAGGGACTTACATAATTCACGAACAAAAATTCATGGACTGAACCATCGCTTTTGCAAGTGCAGGAGGCCTGAGCAATGTAACATGTAAAAAATTGAAAGAAACCTATGCATACGTTCAACGTCAATTTGTCCGGAAACGGCGTAAAGAAAAGTGTGAAAAATAACGGCTTAAAAGATCGATAGAAGTTCTGCTCTAAAAAAGACTGCAGGGAATCAAATTTTTCTTATCGTATAGGTTTTAATTTTTATGCTTATCATCAGATAGTGCCTCAACTTGTACTACTTAAATATTTAACTGTCACTTTTGAACCATGTTCAACAGAAGGCAGTTAAGCTAACACACACAATGTTATCAATTTAACAAAATCAAGATGGAATTAGGGCCTTCACGAGTTCGGATTGAAATCTTAACAAAAATATCCAATCATTTTCCCAATCAAATCACTGAAATAATGTCATGTATGATCAAACTCCGGTCATACAATTACAATTTTAACCCATAAGGGGAGACGATTTATCCATATGGCCATATTTCAGGAATTTGATTGGGTAAATGATCGTATTTAATGTGTTAAGATTTAAATCCGTAATTATTAGCATTGAAAGATTTAAGCCCAGCTGGTTTTTTTGATCGGATTTTTGCAATTGCAATGACTGAAGAAAATGAAAGAATGTCCATCAGATTATGTACGCGCAACGGTATCATTTTTTCTAATCAATTATGTCTTCCACCAGATAGAACAAGATACAAGCAGTTTAAAAATATTAAGTTTGGAACTGCAACCAGGTACTAAGTTGAGATTAAGTTATGCTTTTAAAAAGTTAGTAGTCCGGAATAATAAAAGTCAACTAATTGTTAGATGGAAAAAGGTCGGGTGACCAAGATTTACGGCCGATGAAGACTTTATTCTTGGTTGACTTCATTGTTTCAATATGACTTTATTTTATAACATTAATTACTTCTGGACCTTTACAGAATATTTGTATGGTACAAGGACTATATTCGCTAGTAAAGGTTTCAATTAAACTGCTATTAACCTGCAATCGTTAAGTCAGTTAAAACTGGATCTGAACCCAAGTAGGTAAAAATATTAAAAAAATTTAAATTTTAGGAAATAAATTTTACTTTTGAAACATTTGTAAAGTTCAAGTTTATCACCAGATTACCAAATACATATCAAACTCCTAATAAGCTAAATACCTTGAGTTGTACTGATCAAATAGTTAACTGTTTGAAAACATGTTCAACCGTGCTTTTAACAAGCTAATACAGAAAAATTTAGAAAAATTTAAACAAAACCAGGTGGGTTTTATGAAAAATTATCACCGGATCGAGTAACTGCATCGGAATCAGTCGTTTTAGATCACTAACAATGCACAATGTTCTAAATGTTAATTCAAAATTGCACAAACTGTCTGAGTTGCTTACATATAAACAATTAACTACAAATACGCATATAAAAAGATGTGGCCAGCATATCACGCAGTTAGAGGTTTATGTCACTAGATCTCCTAATTTGGTCATATGAGGTAGGAGTAAAAACTGCAAACTTTTTTCTATGTCGTATAACGATTATTCCAAATTTAAATTTAATTAATTTTAATTTTAGATCACTACTTTGCTAATCTAACAGATCTGGCACCATCGTTTCCAAATTTTGATAGAATGGAAATAACTTTGCAGTAGGATGGAGGAACATTTTATCGTAAATGAGGTAATTTATGGAAACAAAAGTGCCATAAATACGGGCATATTGCGTCTGTTTGTAAAACTAGTCATCTAAAAAGACAAGTAGGAACAAAACACAAGTCATGAACTAGGCAGAGTTCAACATAGTTGTTACTATTTGGATTCTGATTCGAATATTGTCATGGTTTATTTATAAATTTTAAAAAGAATCAATTTAAAGTCATCTTAACTTTACTTTATTATATTTAAAAGGAGGCGAAGAAGTTCAAGAAAATTTTTCATAATCAAGGTCACACTTTATTCAAGTGCAATTTGAATATTTGTATACCCTTTTCTAAACGAATTTCGTAAATTAAATTAAATAATCTTAAAAATAGGACCCTTTTAATGGGTCAAACAGATAAAAACTAGCGAAAAGTGTGAGTAAAGCAAAAAAAAATTCATTTTTCAGTTATAATCTGTATACGGTTGACTAATGTTGATATTGGAGCCAGTATATAAACATATTAGATAGGATTACGTCAACCAAATTTTTTTAATTATATTAATACTAAATAGAACAAAAAAATTTATAATTTTCACTTTTATTAATATTCACTGTACATATATCCGATTATAATACGCCTTGAAAAGGTTTCACAGTCCATTGTCCCAAATATATATACGAATTTCAGTTTCGTTACATTAATACATAGTTTAGCTCACTCCACTGACCAACTTATTATAAACTATAAAGTAAAATTTATGTTTCACACCAAATAAATGTTGATTGCATAAATTCGCTAATTCATTTCAATTTTGCACAATTCAAACCAGAAACACAATACAAAATGTGCAAAAATGTTTTTTCGTAATAGTGTAACTATATTTACTGGAGTTAAACATTTTATAAGGATATAATTAAAATTAATTACAACAATTTTAGTTTTTTGAAAATAAATTTTTTGTTTTGTCTTTGCAAAAATACTTAATTGAAATAAATTTTATACAATTAAGAAAGTAACGTCACCGGTATATATCGACTGTATATATATCCAATTTTTTATAACTATCATAATATTTAGCTATAAATCAATCTCACTTATCACACATGAAGTAATAATATATAATAATAAACAAAAAATCGATTTAATACTAATTAAAAAACAACAACAAATAAATCACTTACGAATATGATTATTATTATGGATATAATCGATAATATTGATTGTAACCATTCGATACATAATCGCAAATCGATAAATTAATCTACGTAAAGCTTTTTTTTTTTTTTGTCAATTTGTATAAATTAATAATTAAATTTTAAAAACTAATAATAATAAACAATCACAAAACTATTATATACATATAAATATATGCATATATATAAATAAACTACACTCGTTGCATGCACATATCAGAGCGTAGTGTATGCCATACAAAGAATACAAAATTCAAAAGTAAACTGACTGAAATGATGACAAGAAATCATAAAGACTTGCGAGAATATGAAAATTGGTTACAGTCGAGAATCGATTATCGTAATATAAACATGTACAGTATGATCTGTAGAACAATTTACGGGTGATATTTCAGACTGAGTTGTTTGTTTTTATTTCATATTTTTACAGGATTTATATCACTCTTAACGATAATGTCTTTTTGGTGAAGTTTACTGTACTTAGCAAGATTCAGGGAAGATAATCGATAAATTGATAATCAAAAGACGTTATTGGTGTCCAGAAAGCTTTTCAATAGTTACTATATTCTCCGACTTTAAATCTTGTTGACTATTTTCAAAATTACTTTAAACTGATTCGAACTGCTACTGTCAAATTATCAATGTTGCCTTAGTAGGAAGGCCTTAGTTCCATCAGATGGTGGAACTAAGATAGAATGACTATGAGCTCGACTACAAGAGTGGGTTGAAATCATTCAAGCGCATAAATCAACTGAGCAACCAAAAATTAATAAGGTGTCCTATGCACAGCCACTGATATGCGCATTTGTACCAGTACTTTGTACCAATACGTATATGCGTATTTGTACCAATACGCATTTGTACCAGTAATTTGGGTCGTCAGAGTACAACCCATTGTTGAAAAGCGAAGAAGTTAAATGAAAAGCGCGGGAGGAGATCAAAACAATGCTATGGGCTTGTAAGGCCAGTAACAAAACAAAGAAATCTAAGAAGAGGACCTTAAGCTCAATTTCAAAACCAGGCCCAGAAACAACAAGGTCGCACATTGGGTAATCGAAGTGACGCCGAAAGCACGTAATACCTTACTGCTAAAACGCAGAGTATCTATCGGCTGGTCTTTGTGCCGAATAACTTGACTTCGACCAGAGTTCTCATTGGTGATGGTGATAATATCAAGGCTACCAAAGGCACCTTTAACCAGAGCCTAGAGGTACTTAGATTCTTACAATTCTGCGACTCACATTATATATGTCTGATTTGGGTAATTTTCATCTAATCAGTATCTATTTTCAATACTCCGATGAACCAGTGGGCTAGATCAATAGGCTATAAAATCATGCAGGGTCTTAAAAACCTTCCAATTATCATAACTGATGACCACAATCCTCAGTCAAAAATTTAGCATAATAAAGACACAAACGATCGAGGAATAGTTCCTCGTAGAAGAGTTTGTTGCAAGACGAGGCCTCTTTATTCTAAATAAATAGGGCCAACCAAGCACGCCTATTTTAATGTATAATATATTCTATTGAATTGGCGAAAGTCAATCAGATAGTGAATTAAAAAACTAAAACCAGCGTGCTTGAGAACAATTGACATTGCAAATTCGGGTTTCGACTAGAGCTTCATATCAACGTGGGCTGAAACTTTATTTGATTTGATATGCTTTCTGTCAGGCGAAATATTAGAATAATATAACAGAACTCATTAAATGACACCTATTACAAGATCATTAAGCAGATGGACGAAGTTTAACATCAAATTAAATAATAAATAGCCAGTGCTCATGATACAACGCCGAATACAAAAAAATTCGATTCGGGTCGAATATGACATTAAAAACTTGTATTTTGGTAATTATTTTAACATCTATTATCTTTTAAATTTTTTAAAGGATATAAGCATTAACGTTTGCGGATCAGTCCGGAATAGTTCAATAAATCCCAAGACTAACCCAGAGATGGCGCCTTTAATAAAAAATCTTTATACATTTTAGAACTTAGCAAAGTTTAAAAATAGTGGAAAAAAGAGTATCATATATGTTCATTTTTTTAACGGGAAAAAATATCGTTCAAGCTCAGCAATTGTTTGAAAAGTATTATTCGGACTCTGTTCCGTCGAAACCAACCACAATTTTTTGGTGGTTTGCTGATTTCAATCGTGGTTGTATAGACGCAAATGATGATCTCCGATTGTTCAAATGGAGCAGTGGTTTTAGAAAATATCAAAATAGTGATGAAAGATCAAAAAGTGCGTGAGATAGCTGAGATGTCATGCAACAAAAAGGTTTGTTTACAATGGAACAAAACCAACAATGTATCGATGATTCTGGGATCAAATCGACAGTCAGCTGAGTGAAGAATAGCTGGTGTAAAAGTCGTTCAAAGCGTCTGAAGGCAAGTCTGCCGGCAAGGTTATGGCTTCTGTATTTAGGGATGCGCACGACATAATTTTCATTGACTTCCTTAAAATTGGAAAAACCAATGTCAATATTACATGGCATTTTTGGGGCGTTTAAAGATCGAAATTGCTGAAAAACGGGACAAATGACGAAGAAAAAAGTTATCTTTCACCAAGACATATTACAAGTCGTTAAAACCGTTAGCCAAACTACACATTGGGTTTCGAATTTCTTCCCCATTCACCGTATTCTCTAGATTTTCCTCTAGATTTACACACAAGGTATAGAAAAACTATTGCCTGTAAAATGTTCTACAGATCATACTGTATAATAAAAGTTTAGTGTTGCTTTGGTGGGTGTGTATGATATGCGTGATTTTATATATTTTTTATTGGTTTTCCTTAATGATAAAAGGTAAAGCGACTGTTCTGGAAATTTGTTTTTGTCCAAATTAATGGAAATTACTAAAAATACCATAATATACGTATATAGTGTGAGTTTTATATCGATTCATATAACTTATATGGTGGTTATATATACGAGATACTTTCAAAGATGTCTCTGCTCTAATGGGCTTATAGATATAGAACAAATATCTTATCGGATATCATATGGAGACCAGATAAAAAAGCTTAAAAAGTTTTTTTCAGACAGATATTCAATGCTAAAAGTCTATAAATATAAGGCAGAACATAAGAGACTAATTACGCAGATTTCTTTTTTTCCCAGATTTCTCAAATTCGAACCGATGAATTTTGAAATGATACGTATCTTATGAAATGTTTATAGACATTTGTTTTTACCAAAATATATTCCGTTCACTTTTGCCTGATAAAATTGAGTTTCAGAAAGATAAATCTTGGTAAGTGTACAAAAACCACTAGGTAAAGCTAGACTGTCTTTGTTGTAAAGTTGGAGCCGTTGTCTGAATAAATGTTGGTGCATAATCCGCGACGTGACACAGATTTGACACGATTTTAATAAACACTGCATGTTGGTGGCCATTCATACAAATATTGCTATATATGCTTTCCTCCGTTGAATCGATTTGCCATATATTTGTTTTAATTGAAGTGGTCCTGTATATAACACATGATAGTGAATTCCTGCATGACGATATTTTAGGTAAAGGTCTCTAATAAACAATTTGGTAAAAACAACGAGCTTTCGATGACTGAGATCCCTTGCCACTCATGATAATGTGTGGAAGGGAATATTAATGCCACTGACAACTATGCCACTGACAACTATAGTCTTGCCACTGACAACTATGCCACTGACAACTATAGTCTTGCCACTGACAACTATGCTTTGTATGCCATACATTCTCTGTTTAAGTCAAAATAGTTTGCGTTCTCAAGTGTGAGGGTTGAACCCTGACGCATGAGTATGAAAAATGACGACATTAGCGAGAAGATGCATGCGCTTAATATATGACCCCAACCGTGGTGATCATGACTCTTACCGAGTCCTCTTCAACCACGAGATCAAGAGTTTGTTTAAAACTTTAGTTCGTGCTTTCCTTGAAAAGCGGGCATAGTTGTATTATTCCGTTTAAAACTAACGTTTTTTTTTTGTTTACTCTAGTGGCTCTGACTAATCAATCCATCGGTACCGAAAATTACATCGGCGAATAGTCCCAGAGTCAGGAATTATGAGAACAACTTGTCTTACTTGCAAATTTGGTAATTCAGCTTTCTATTTATGGAGAGATTCTAAATGTCCAATATAACATTTCTTCCAGAATCACTCTTTGTGATGCGAGTGCCATCATAAATATCTCTTTATGAATGGTTATCGTCCTACAAGTCTATCGTCAAATTTGAGAAAAATATACGAGAATATATCAACTCCAATAAAATGAACCAACACCGAAACAAATGAACCTATTCCGAACAATCAATTTTGTTTCCGTCATCAACATTCTACGGTACACGCCATAACAAAACTCACATCGAATATTTGCCACTCAACGAAAAATTCTGTATACGGGAGCTGTATTAATCGACGTAAGTAAAGAATTCGAATCAGTGTGCTTTACAATACAAACTAATCAACATGCGGTTCGATACTAACCTAATTTGCCTGCTAGTTGTGATACTTTATTGTCGTAAATTTCTGACAACAAACGGCCATTGAACATCTAGCATAGTGTACAACATTAACAACGATTTGTAACAGGGTAGTATATTGGCACCTATTTTGTTCAACCAATTTTATGTTCTGGTCAGAGCAAGTTATTTAGGGCCAAGTAAATCTCAGAGAATGCATTGATCCAACCTATATTGATACATTGTTACCTCATATGGTCCAATTTGAATGGAAATAAATTCGCATATTTGAGATAAGATGTATGCTAAATCGAAAGGCATCGATAGATTACAAACATTACATATTCACTACTGTAAGGACCATACATCTGACATCAATCACATTAACTGGAGTATTATTCCGTATAATATTCCAGGTCCCGAAGCGTTCATCCTCCTTGACGATCTGGAGTACATTCAGTATATTTCAATTATAAATTGTTCACTATCAGTTTTAAGACTACCAGCAGATTAATAAGTGTTC
Organism: Tipula confusa; assembly: GCA_963556175.1. Classification (NCBI taxonomy): domain Eukaryota; kingdom Metazoa; phylum Arthropoda; class Insecta; order Diptera; family Tipulidae; genus Tipula; species Tipula confusa. The sequence goes on along the minus strand of OY744476.1, from coordinate 12,657,721 downwards.
CGACTTTTGTGTCATCCATAAAATGTCGTCATTGAAAATGAAATATGAAGTAATAATTTAATAAAAAAGGGATGATTTAGTATCGCTATTATTCACCAGGAACTGAATTAGCGCTGTTTATTATAGTTAATATTACAATTTAGATATTTTAAACAATTAGGCGGAGAACATGAGAAACGAGTTTGTATCAGCCAAACCCAAATATAAAATTATCATTACAAGATTTATACGCGGAAAATAACGTTAACAAATGTCAAACTATATGTCAATTGCTACTCATTATTTTCTGCATGTTCCTGTATTTAACAAATAAGAGAACAAAAATATAAATTACGTTAAAGTCATAATGACACATTTTTACATATTTGCTTATGGAGTAGCAAAATTGTACATCTGGATTTTGACAGTTTTGATAAACATAACAAAAAAAATTATAAATAATTTTTTGTTTTGCCGACTTCTTTAGAATTTTGTTTAGTATGCAAATTTGTTTACATTTTAAATTTTAAAATAATTTTGTGATAGTTATAATTTGGTAAAGAATTTAATAAGATTCATTAATAAGTAATAAAACTAAGATAAAAATGTCTTCTCACAAAATTCATAAACTTTATATAAAATTCTATAATAAAATTCATACAAAATTTTAATAGACTTACTCAGCCATTAATGTAAAATTCATAAAATATTCACAACTTAATTCATTCCAAAATTCAATAAAAATAATTCATATAAAATTCATTTAAAATTCAATATAACTTATATGAGTTTTATATGACTTAATATAACTCATATGAGTTTTATATGGCTTATTGTGTGACTTCAAGGTTTATATACCTAACATGAATTTTATATGAATATGAATTTTTATGAATTTTACACGAATTTATGAGGTTTATTTGCAACGGGATTTTAAGATGAATTTACTAATTTTAAAACGATTATCGTTTTGCGGTTAACGGAATAAAAAAATATAAATTAAATTATAACTTGCAACGGTTACTGAATCGTATGTAAAACAAGCGTCTATTGTGCTGAAGATTTGCAACGTGTACAATTCGTAACAAGTGGGTTAAAAGTTTTCGAAAGAATCGAGATAAGAGGCGGTTACGGTCTCTATATTTGCAATAATTTATTTATGAATTTTATATGAATTTTGAAAAATAATTTTGTACGAATTTTGAAATATTTTTTAACAAATTTTTGATGGTGTCAGAATGTTTTATGAGTTTCAAAAGTGGAAAAAACTTTAAAAATATATTTTCAGTTTTTAATTATTAATTTATGAATGTTTGATTAGGATTAATTAAAATTGGTATGAATCGTCACCGGTTGGATTGTAATAGTTGAGATACTAGAGCCCCGATTTGTGTTTTTTCGAAGTTGCGTCGTTTGTTTTTTCATACCAAGAAATTTTTTTTTTTTTTTTTTTTTTTTGTCTGAGATTTTTATTTCGAAAACAGGTAAAAATGCTCCAAGATAACAAAGAGCATTTAACGCTTCTACTTGGACGAAATGCTTACAACATCAAGCCAAATTTTGATCTGCTGGCGACCTAATAAAAAAGGAGGGATGACGTTTTTTTTGCTTAAAGATTTGATGCTATAGTGGCAAATTCTTGATATAATGAAGTATTAGGAAATATTACTAAATCATGGATGGAAGTTAAGCCCACGAATATGAATGGCAGATGGAGTGCAATTTGGTCTGATTGTATTCCTATATAGTTAGGTGGGAAAGAAACATTACAAACGTTGCACTCAGTGTTAGTTTTCATGGCATGAAAGAATAAGATTTTGATGACGTGTTGGACTACGAGGTTGAAGACCGCCTTACTAAACAATATTTGTTCGGAATGAAAGCAGATATGGATTGCGAGATTATAACTATTAAGAACCCAGTAGAAGAATCAAAACTAGCAACAGCTAATGATATATTATTTGTAGCGTTTAAGGCTCGATTAACGAGACGTTAGAATAGTGGCCCTGATGCTAAGAGGAGTGCCAATGTTGTGAGGAGTTTATTTAACTAAGTTTAAGCACATTTCGTTAAATTTAATACGATTGTTAAATTGTGATTCTTAAATGAGTTTTATCAATTTTATGAAATTGTAGAAATCTCCGGTTTGAAATTTTTTGTCAGAATTTTATATTAAATGCGTAGGATGCCTTAAGAATACTACATGGGATTTAAGAATGAATTTAATATAATTTCGAATAAATTAATTTACTAATTACTAATTTATTATTTAATTTAAAAATGTGCTGGTTTTTGGAAACTTTTTATGTTTAGTTGTAATGCAACAAATTGGTTGAGCGTTTCGTCGGGTTAAACTAAATTCTTAGTGTTGTTACTGCTAAAGGCTTAATTCACTACCAATATAATAAATATAGAAAGAAGGAGCTTCAGCCAATTTTTTGCTCGGAATTAGAACCAGATGCAAAATAAGTCAAAGGAAAATATGCCATTTTTGACTTAAAAGTTCTCCTACATGGAAGATTAACCATTGAGGAACCAAGAAAGAGAACTGGTCGCTTATAAATTCCAGTAATAATGACACACTAGAGCCTATTCTACGATAAGTGAAGTTTGTGTTATTTTTGGTGAACAATATAACATGGTACTATATAGATTCATCTGTCAAAAAGTGTAGCAATTGCGATGGAAATCGTAAAGCGAATTATATAAGCTGTCCAGTCTAGGACTAAAACGAAAATAAGTCTTAGGCAAAGCTCTATGAAATGAATTCTTAAAGTTTCGACCAGGAGCAACATGTAACATACTCATTGGGGTTCAATATGAAGCTATAGAAAAACAAAGTTTGACGTAATTTTTAAGCCCGGAAAAAATAAAACGCACATTTCGTCATATCATCCAATAAGTATGCTTACCACGATCATTTAGTTGTTTAAAAAAATGTTAGTAGCGAAGCTGAAACCAGTATTAGAAAAACGGCAATGATACTGTTGAGCTGGTACAAAGAATTCTAAATGCAATCAAATAAATCTTAAAAGAAGTTTTCTTAGATATCGCACAAGTATTTTTGACAAAATTTGGCTCGATGGACTAATATTTCGAATTTCTGGTATATGCAGAAGGTCTCAAAATCTCAAAATCAATGAGTCTAAAACAAAATGTATGATCACTGGTTTTAGAGACCAAGACGCAATGAATTTTAGTATTAGTGACCACGCACATTTGAAGGAGTAACAAGTTTCCGATAACTCGGGTCCCTTGTCACACTTGAAAATTGTGTGGCAGGGGATTTCAAAGCGAGTCTTGTCGCTAGCAACCGTGCTTTATGCCTTGTGCCCGCTGCTAAAGTCAAAATACCTTGCAAATGCCGACAACTGAAGGTGTACAACGTGTTGATTAAACTCGTTGTCATTTACGGGTGTGAGAGTTGCACCGTGACGGATGAGTATGAAAGATGGTTAGTGACATTTGAGAGAAAAGTCGCGCATAATAAACGGCCCCAAACGCAATGATGACAACACTTACCGAGTTTTATTCAGCCACAAGATCAAAAATTTTCACAGGAAAATGTCTGATGTTGTTCAAGAAGTAAAAGGACAAGTTGGTTGATTTGGTACATGGTCTATAAAACTGATCTATTATTATTATTAGTAGGTAAAGATTTAAATACTTTTTAGTATAGTTTCTTCTGTAAAAAGATTTAAAAAAAATTAAACCATTGGCAGTCAAATACAAAAAAAAATGTTGGAAGTTGTCCGATTTAAGTGCTTTCAATTTTAAAGTATTTTTGTACTTAACTTGGCCAAAAATTTAGCTATCTGTCGCCTTAATTTTACATACCAAAAACACAAAGTTCTTCATACAAATTTTAAATACTCCAACCTCATTCCATAAAATCGGCCTGTGGATTATGCATTATGATAATTAAACCACCCATATAGAAACATAAAAGATTGATACGTCGACATCAATCAAAATCTATAGGCCACAAAATTTCGTAAAACATATACATAATTTACTGAAATTTATAGCTATCATGTTGTATACAATTTTGGGTGCAGACTTGTCGAGAGTTTATATGATTTTCTTGTATCTAGAACACAATATAATAATTTTCTTTTTTTTTATGAAAATTCCATCATCGTACATATGAAATACAAAAAAAAACCGCAACTACATGACTAAGCCATTAACATTTAAACCAAAACTAAAACAATGAATTTGGCTATTCGTTGGAATAGAACATAATAAACCGCATACATCTAGACATAGATAACATACACACCCTGCAAAATAAAAATGTTACACATACGATATATATATATATATATATATATATATATATATATATATATATATATATATATATATATATATATATATATATATATATATATATATATATATGATAAATAATGAGATTAAGTAATTTTAAAACATAATATATGTTGAATCGAGAGCAATTTGCTTTCGTTTTATTTCTATTAAAGCATGCATGGGTGTACCAACGATATAACGTCTGATCTTCATCTTATGTACATATATACATAAAATTGAAAAACGAATATCACGTTTTTGTTCGAATAAATTATAAGTCTAACCTTTCTTATTTTAAATATTTATGTTAAAAATATATCATAGACGACGTGCTTGCAAGAAGCTTGAGACGTCCATATATAAGAAAACACATAACCTATTCAACGTTTTAAAATTTGAATAGAAAATAGTATTCGCGGTTTGTTGTGAATTTGACGTGATAATGATATTAAACTTCTGTCGTATATATGTATGTATTTATAATTAGCAGAAATTCGCGCCGCATATTTCAAATGACATTGAACATTTTGAAAATCTTACAAATCGCAAAAAAAAAATTTAATTGGCTTTTTTATGTTTTGTAAAATGACAATCGATATAATATACTAAAAGTGTACATTATAGTTTTGTATTTATGGCGAATTTTTGATGGACGATAGTTTATTAGCGGTCATCGAGTTATATAACATTCATATAATAAAATGTATGTTTGGAGAGGGTTTGGTTTTCTATGTTTACCAAAACAATTTGTTGTTCTTCTTATTTTGGTAAATATAACTATTTTTGTTGAAATGTGATATAGTTGTGTTAGTTTGCAAATATATAAATGGATATATTATAATTAAATTGTATCCAGTATTTATGTGTAGTTGAAGTTTACCGCGTAAATAACATTTCAGTGACTAAAACAAATTCAGTGTCTAAGACGCCATTCATGCATGATGAACATGTAATCAATTATTTCGTGCTTCCCGCGACCATACATTATTTTAATAGCATTGTTTAGTTTATTTAACTTTACTTAAGATTTAGGTGACCAGATTTTGAATTTACTATACTTTTATATTTACTTTTTATATTCTCGTAGTTAAAATATCGAAATTAACTTTATTTTAGCTTCAAAACTACTTTTATTTAAATTATAATTTCTACTCACATTATAACCAGACGTGTGGTCACTTCAAAAAGTAACAAATGAAATATTGTTAGTATGTATTTAGTTTATATATTTTATTATTGTACAAACACAAATCTTTTAACTGATCGTGTGAAGGCCATATTCCATAAAATATACAAAAACTATACAAAACTGAGCAAAACAAAACTCGAAAATACTAAACATTTACGGATTATACAGTGTACCATCTTCTGAAGCGTTTATGGAATAGTGCGATAAAACAAATTTGCAGTGGGTGAGCAAATTATGGAATCTTTAAGACGATTTATCAGTTTGATGTTTTTTTTAATAGTTCATGATTTGAATCAGTTTTTGGATAGTTTTGAAATTTGGTTAGAAACGATATGTCACTTTATAAATATTTGCCTAAAAACATAATCGTAAAATTTATCAATCATAACGCTTGATAAGAGATGAATAAAATGTAGGTGTTGCACATATTTGCGACAATAGTCACCATGTTTGGTAAACATGCATTTTGACGTTTCATATTTGGCAGTCATGAAAGTACCTAGCGAATTTTAATCGTTGCATTTGTAACCATTTAAAATTCAGTTGCCACAAGAACTACTCAAAAATTTCACTCAAAATTCCAAAAATTGTTAAATGTAGTATATAAATTATAGATTCAAAGAAATGTGTCCAACACCAAAATCAAATGGAAAAACCGTTGAACTAACCAAAATAAGTGATATACCGGGTGTTTTTTTAAGCTGAAACTTTTTTTAAGCTCGAAAAATAAGCACTACGAAAAAAGCGTCCAAGATTAAAATTTAATCATTCCACGGGAAAAATACATTAGTGCTAAAATTAGTACCACCCTCCCCTCCTTGTAGGTAGAGCGGGGGTAACTCATATAGAAACTCTATTATTTTTTATTACAGATTCGGATTCTACGTGTTATTTTTATTGCAAACGTATATGTTCTCACTCTCATTTCGTTTATTACAGCGCCATCTATCGTGAATAGAAAAAAATGTTTCTGACAAATCCTATGTACTTTTTTTAGCCGTAGATTCCGAATCTGCAATAAAAAATAGGAGGTTCCTATTTAAATTTCAAAGTTACCCCAGCCTACCTACAAGGCGGAGAGGGGAATACTAATTTAACTAATGTATTTCCCCCGCGGAATGATTCAAAACATGAATAAAACTAATGTATTTCCCCCGCGAAATGATTCAACTTTGATCTTGTACACTTTTTTGTAGAGTACTTATTTTCCAAGATATTTGAAATTTGCAGCATAAAAGACACCCGATATATTTTAATCCACATAAAAATTTAAAATTTATATAAATTAGATTTAAAAATTTTATTTAACACTAAAACCACATCAAAAAACCATTAAACAGAAAATACGTCCAACAAAACAACTTTACTTTTATGAAAAGTAATATTTAGTTCTGGGCAATAGAAAATCCTCAATTGTTTTAGCCAATAGAATTGAGAGTTTAGTGCGTTATGTAGTCTGAAGTCATTGCGTTATGTGGTCTATTTTTGGCGTTAAGATGGACAAATTTATCGAAACATGATTGATTTTATACATCAGAATTAGATACTTTGGGATTAGTTCCAATTATTTTTGGCCAAAAGAGTTACTTTGTGTACGAAATTGTGTTGAAAATTTGGATTTATTGAATAAATTTAGCAAAAGAGGTCGAAATTCATGCGGAATAGAATCATTTCATCGTTTATAATTAAATTACTATATTCTGATCTTTGTAAAAATCGGAGGTTAAGGATGGATGGAGTAGGGATGGATCATTTTGTACATGTCAGGAACGCAACAAGAGTCTATAATTCAAAAAAAATTAACAAACTTACTGTCGGCATTTGACTTTAATGCGGTTCTAAGGTAATTTTATCAGAGTTTCTAGTCAAAAATCAATCAAGCAATAATTAAGAAAGTATAGTTGTGTTTTATAGTAACTACTCAACTTCACCAAAAAAAAAAGAAAAAATATCAAGAGTTTACAACTAAACACCACCACAATTTCGTCAATGTTGTTCTCACAAAACCACTCATCATATATACAAAACGAATTAAGCAATATTTTTTTTTTAAATCCAAAATCGTAAAATGATCTAAATTACAAAAATATGTTAGAAATATATATTTATATGTCTAATTTAAGAAAATATATTTTCAAATTTTTAACACTAAAATGTCATAAAATAAAATTTGTTTTCCACAGAAATACTATAACATACCCACGGTGATGCAACGCGCCTATTTTAAGCTGATCGAATTGTGAAATCGCATATATTATTATTTAGAGATTGATAATTTTTAAGACACGCCGTCAACGTAGGAGTTAATATTTTGGAAACAGTTTTAAAATGTTGATTTTAATAGATTTTTAATGGCGCTTTACAAAGGAAGCACGTCAAACGGTGGAAGTTTCCGGAACGTCTTTGATGTTGTTATATATATATATATATATATATATATATATATATATATATATATATATATATATATATATATATATGTATATATATATATATATATATATATATATATATATATATATATATATATATATATATATATATATATATATATATATATATATATATATATATATATATATATATATATATATATATATAATTCTACTTATTATCGAAAATTGAAAGATATTTGGAAGGTCGAATTTTCGGTAATGTGAACGGGTTTACATCGTCAATAATCCCAACGTAAAAAGTAACTGAAAAATCGCGCGAATAGGAAAACTCGGACAAGTGGATGACCATTCCATTATACGGTATTGCATTGACAGTATTCAGGATGCTAAATTTCGCAAACAAATTGTGTCTGGTAATAATAATATGAAGGATTTCAAAATTAAATTAAAATTGAGGAAATTGCCATAAAGAAAAAACAATTGCATGTATGTGCTGTATAAAAAACCGACCACGCCCAGTTTAAGTAAAAATTCTAAACGTTAGAACAATAAATATGTGTAGAAGGGGTACCGGTCAAAACTGGATATTTTACAATTGGATTTGGCGAAACAGGATAATTCAAAACTGGATATTTTAAAACGAGATACAAAACGAGATATGGTACAAAACTGGATTTTTGAAAACGGGATATTTTGACATGTGATTTAAACTTAAAATGATTTTTTACGAAAGTTCTGAAATATGGCCAATTAGGAAGGAACTCGGCGAGTTCTTAACCGATTATGGTGAAATTCTATATGTAAGATGAAAATGTTGATGCAAATTAATTAATTTTTCTTACATAGATTCTCTAAAGTGAAGAAAAGTTATATTAAGTAGATGAATAAAAAATAGATGAAGATAAATTTTACTGATAGTAAACTCGATCAAGTCAATGATTATTTTAATAAAATGAGAAAAGCAGCAATTAAAAAAAACCATTAAGTGAAGGAAAATTCTATCTCTCTACTTAAAATTATTCAAGTATGAAACCTTACTGGCCATATTCCAGAGTTTTTCCCAAAAAATTAAAATTAATTATAATTTAATTGTAAAATCAAATTTAATTATACAATTAAAGAAAAGAATATTAAGTGAAGGAAAATTTCTCTCCTTAGAAATATTCTAGTATGGAACCTTAATGGCCTTATTCCAGATCTTTCCCAACAAATCATTTTAAAATCCCATTGTCATCATACATATCGAATTTCATCATAATCAGTTAAGAACTCGCCGAGTTCCTTCCTAACTGGCCATATTCCAGAACTTTTCCAAAAAATCATTTTTAAATCTCATTTTCATCCTATACATCGAATTTCATCATAATCAGTTAAGAACTCGTCGAGTTCCTCCCTAATTGGCCATATTCCAGAATTTTCCTAAAAAAATCATTTTAAGTGTAAATCACCTGTCGAAATATCCTGTTTTGAAATATCCAGTGTTGACTGTATCTCGTTTTATACCTTATCTCGTATTGAAATATCCAATTTTGAAATATCCAGTTTTGTACCTTATCTCGTTTTGTCAAATCCTATTTTGAAATATCCAGTTTTAAAATGTCCAATTCTGAGCGGTTCCCGTGTAGAAGATATTATGACTTATGAATGTGGTGACAATGGTCACACACAAAAATTCTATAAATGTGGTGAATTTGGCCACATTTCAGTAAAATGCGCAATAAAAATGATTTATTACCAATTAATCCTCATAACTTCGCACGAGATTTGAAGTAGCTCTATAATAATTAGCGAAGTTTGATGACTCTGATAGATAGCGGCAGTGACATATTTAGAGAATTTTACTGTCCCGTCGAAAAATATACAAGCGAGCGTTATTCGTCTGTCAAAAGTGTTGGAAGTGGCGGCTGAAAATGGACTAGTTATTAATCCTGGAAAAAACACAACTCTTTATGTAAGAAACTAACCTTTCTTGGATACGAGATTGTGGAAGGCCGCATGTGACCAGGATTTAAGAAAATGACAGCAATCGAAAAATTTCGTGTGTCGAAAACTGTGAAGCAAGTCCAAAGTTTTTTCGGACTTGATAGGTTATTGACAGGTTGTTCTTGAAAGTTTTTGCTCTCTCTGATTTGATGAGGAAGAATAATGAATTTTAATGTTTTCGGGGCATCGTTCGAACTATCGAATGCAGCACGTCGATGCTATGGCACGTGATTGCGGCACGTAGATGCAGAAAAGGACACTTTTCAGTTAAGAAAATGGATGAACTCGTAATGTGCCAGTTTTCTATACCAAGGTGGTCCGAAAAGATAAAATTTTGCTTTCGCAAATATTTCATTACAACTTCCCATCTCCGAAGACTATGGCTCAAAAAATTATTCAATATTGTTGTATAACTCCAAAAAACAGCTACAAGATTCAGCTGAACTAATTTCTAGAAAACATAGTGTGTGGACGCGACAACTGGAAAAAATACATTTCGAATTACTTTTCATAAGGGAAGCTTGCACAGTGCTAAGCGTGCCAGCCATATTTTGGTGCGAAATGGCTTAGCAAGTAGCCACTTTCCCCACTCTGATAGGGGTTACATATATATAAATATATATATATATATATATATATATATATATATATATATATATATATATATATATATATATATATATATATATATATATATATATATATATATATATATATATATATATATACTTTTTTTCATTTCAATTATACATAAAAAAAACATGTCCGCACCATTAAAATGGTGGACACGTTTTAAACTAGCGTGAGATTGTCTAATATACAAAAAAAACTATCTAGCGACAATATTCTAAATCATAAAAACTTACATCTTGATGTTTAATCACATGCACAAATGTAATTTTACTAAAAAGTATTACAGTAATAAAAAAAAATTTGATTATGCTTTTTTATTTACGAAGGTCGTTTCATAAGTACTTGGAGCCTTATAACTTTTCCGTTCATATCACTTATTAGGATACGAATTGTTCTAACTGTGTTCTCCAGATTTAGCCTCTTGTAACAATTTTTTGTTTTTGAACTTAAAGAAATGGATCGAAGGAAAGGAAAATTAAGGCTAGGGACTTATTATACGAACCTTGTTAACATATATATCTTATGTAATTTCAAAGAGTCATGCTACTTAAGGTGTATACCAAGATTACGTTAAAAAAAATTAAATACACAAAAATATTTATTTCAAGGTTAACCCATTTTTTATACGTCCAACATTGAAAATGGGGAAAAGATGCGGCTAATGACAAAATAATTATTATCTATATTAAAACTGAAGATGAGCCGCAATCATAATTAAGACGTTTGAGAATCTATATTAATATTTACGAATGAGTAGGGTAAATAAATTAGTGGATTACCGATTCGAAATCAATTACGTAGTGAAATTTAATGGTCTGAATAAAATGGGCGATTAAGTAAACGAATTTTTTTTTTATGGTTTCCAACAATTTGATATCTTAATGATATGACCTTAGGTGAAATCAAGATTAATGTTGTACAATTAGTTTTCAATTTTCTGCTATGGTATTTTAACTGTTTGTTGGGTTTAAATTGTGTAGAATGTACAAAATTTTTATTTTTATTAATTTTAATGTCGAGGGGTCATTCACACGACTTGTAAAATACAGCCAAACTAAACGGTTGGATCACCCGACATTATATAACAATAAAAGTATTATGCAAGAATTTTTACATTGGATTCTATGTGTGACACATACTTTAGCAATATTACTTTAGCAATAGTGCTATTGACTTTTTCTTCACATTCATAAATTTGCAAAGGGGTACCACTGTCCGATTTTTGCTTAAAATAATTTGTGCAAATATATAAATATTTTATAGCAGTATTATTACTGATGTCGGGAGTAAACTTGCAAAAGGGATACAACCCTATAAACACGATGTTTTTTATTTTTTACTGTGATTTTTGAATACTTTTAGAATATGAAAACGTTTACTTTAGATTAAATCCATGATTCTAAAGATTATATGTTTTTGTAAGTTTAGAAAATCCCAGAAAATATAAACTTCTGTTTAGTTTATTTTAGACACATTTTGTATAGACATATGCAGTTTATTTTATTATATTGAACAAAAAATACCACAACTGACCTGGAGTTAACCAAACCTGTCATTCTTAGTTTAGGTGAAGTTCAAGTTTCCTACTTAGGTGATCCAAATGACTTCCAATGTTCGGGCTATTCGCGTATTGACTATTTGATTCCACATTGAGGTGTGATTCTTTTTGTAAGGGATGATCTCCACTTTAATGAATTCAAATTTATTTTACCGGGATTTTCCCTATTTATTTGGGATTTTTCTCAACCAAGAGATCAAACAGGTGAATATGTTGAATTGTTTGCGGTTATGAATCGTCTTGTCCAACTTGTAGACAAACCAACTTGGTACCCTGACATATTAGGTCATTCATCTCATTTGTTGGACTTATTTTTGACTACCATGCCGGACAAATATTCTATTGGTGTTAATGCTCTACTAGGTCTTTCTGGTCTTGCGTTGGTCTCAGCAAACGTTTCAGACTTTGGGGCTCATGACATGTACACCTAGACTAATCTGGCATTTCAAAGATGCAGATTGACAAAGTCTATTGTTCTCTTTTTTTGATTAGGCTGTGTGTTTTATACGATATAATGCTGATATAGTATCCAAACAAATAACTTCGGTGATTTTAAAAGGAATGAAGATATTCATTAAATTTAATCAGCCGAACTTTTTGATCGTTTGCTAGCTTGGAAAACAGAATTTTAGTCGTAAGACATCAGCTATACTGTCTCTTCAGCTATGCCCAAAATTTGTTTTCAATCTCGAGTTGTTTCTATAAAGTTATTAGAACTGTGAGGCTATATAAAGCACTTGGGCCTGATGGATTACCATCAATTGTCCTAAAAAACTGTCATTTATCCTTATCTTTAATAGTTCAAAATAATAGGTCCTCCTCTCTTAGAATGTTGGATTTTTAAATTTCGAGTAATCCTTTTCAGAAAGATCATATACAGGCATCCCTCGCTTAACACGATACTCGCATTACACGAATTCGCTATAACACGATCGATAAATTGTAACCAATTCTCTGACACCAAGGTCAAATTAACACGGCTTCATTTAAACACGGTCCAGAAGGTCCATTTAACACGTTTTTTATTTTTTAGACTACGAAATCTATTTGTAGTACAAAATTTCTGAGATTAACCGACGTATTTTGTTTTATTTTCCTATTTTTAAATACCAGGTAGTCCCGTTTATGTTAGCAAATTCATAAAGCCAAGCTTCCAGAACATTTACGTGCAAATAACAAGTCCTGAATGTTAGCTCGTCTATCTATGATTGAGTTTTTGACTATTTGCTATGGAGGTAGAAAAATACTTTTTAAAAATCGTTCTTTTAAGGTGTTGCTGGTTCTAGACAATGCTCCTGTACATCATCAAGATTTAAAACACTCAAACATCCAAGTAATTTTTTTTTCACCTAACATAAGGGAACTATCGAAATTATCAGGGAATTATCGCCACTTTAAAAGCTTATTACATCCGAAGATCTTTTCAACGAATTTTGAATATAATGATAATAGCGACTTGCAATAGCGACTTTGGCTGCTAAAGAAATAAAATCAATCGACAATTCGACAATTTACAAGTTTCAAATATGCAAGAGCTCAGTATCTGTTGCAAAATGATAAATTAATAGAGAGATCCCAAAGTCACACAAATATCGAAGCAATTAAAAATTGTACAAATGTTTTATTAAGAAAAACAAAATGTTTAAGGCATTTCTAAAAAGCAATAGATCAATGTTTAGCACCGTGCAAGGAAATTGAAAAACATCTATAGTTAGAAGCCTACAGAAACCAGCCTACTTACTACGAGAATGTATTAAAATCGGTAAACGTAAACAGATATGGGACTCGCTACAACGAAGCTCTAGTGACGAAACCCTAAATTGTAAAAGGAAACAGACCCAGACTAACATTCAACAATTTATTTGCAGACATAAGACTGCAGATACTAATAGAAGTATAGTAGGAGTAATAGTGCAAGCGATTGTGATTTTCATCTGAACTAATGAATTTTTTTATCTTTTTTTACGTTATAAAATTGTATTTACATAATTTTTATGAATTCAGTTATTCTATGACTACATATTTAAAATTTAAAACTTACTGTTTTTTAAATTTTCTAACGAATTTTTTTAAATTTGGGAACCGTACTCTATAATTTATATGACTTCTGAGTATGATTTAACATGATTTTTCAGAACACGGACTTTCTAAGGAACCATACTATCGTGTTAAGCGAGGTATACCTGTATATTCAATTGCAAAAAATGTTTGCAACTATTTGGGTTTCATTAGACGCTGTAACTTTTATTATTCCATTTTTTTTGTCTGGGGTGGTGCTCCAAAATCTAATCTTAAATGTCTTGATAGAATTCAAAATAGAGATATTTGTATATTAAAGACAAACATATTGCTTTATCAATTGACTCATTAGAGCACAGACCCAAAATAGGTGCTTTATCGATTTTTTATAAAAATTATTTTGGCTACTGTTCTTCTGAAATTAAATCTCTAACACCAGCGGAATTTGTTAGCAGGGCTGCCACTCGTTTTGGTTCAAAGCAATATAGATTCGCCTTAGATATACCCAGCTGTTAATAAAGGCTTTTAGTCCACGGCAACATGGTGGGGCGTAAGCCATTAAGACCGGTTTGGAAGATAGCCAAATCGAAAAGATAAAATTGATTAACTCGTAGTCATTATCTACCGATCAACCACCGCCAAAGTTATTATCAACCACCGCCAAAGTTGAACATAGACTCTTCAAATCATCCCATTATAGATGAGATAACTTTATCTTCGCCCACAGCACGTCGTTCATGTTTAGATAATCAGTATACTACGATTAAAATTTTGAAGGTTACCCATTAAACCAAACAAACCAAATCAAATCAATTTGATTGATTTTAAATTACATTTTCAAATAAACAAAACTCTCAACAAAACTAATATTTGAATAGTTTTGTGATAGTTCATATCGTTTATTTGTGGTTTCAATAATAGTATTTTTATATACGAAATAAAGACGGTATCTGATTAAATTCCAACAGCTAATCGCATTGTCAGAGATTGAATGACAAATTAATTTAAGTTTTTTGATCAAACAAGTGAACAACGACTGAATAGATAGTGTGTTTCATTGTGATTAGAAATCGTGATACAATTTTTTTGTTATAATTTCAAATGTTTGATCAATACTCGATTTATTTGTCTATATAGCGATAGTAAATATTATATAGGTTCCAAATGGTATCAGTCAACTAACTGTTATAAATACATCTGGTATGATTCTTATTAATAAAACACGTTTTTGGAATTTCCATGGGAACAAAATTACATAAATTACCAAAAAAATTTCTTAAAATCAGCGCAATCGAAGTGTGAAATTTAAAATAATTCATCATTTCTCTCAACGCGCATCACGATCTTAATTTTATTTAGATCGAAATTTTTTCCCCACTGCACAGTTTATTTGTACTAAATGTCAATCACAAATTGATGTAGTTTGATACGCAGCCGACTAACAGACATTAAATATAATTAAGATTTTATTAAGAGTCCATTTTCATGAATTAAATTGATTTAATATACTTTCGTTTGTACTGTTGCGTTATTAAGATGTTCTGATTGATATGGAAGAAATTTTATTTAATTGTGATAAGTCAATTGTATTGGTGTATAGACATACTGTGCACAGTTTAATAAATTTAACTTTAGAGATTTAATGGTTGAATGGACAGAACGATATGGTGACATTGGAATATAATTTGTTTTCAATAGATTTTGGTATCCTGGTGCGAATTCTGATTTTAGTCAACTAAATGCGGTTTGTGCAAAGAGTTTAAATTTTTAAATGTATTCTAATATAAAATATATATTTTACAGATTAAGAACGAAATTAGTTCCAATCCAAAACGGATTTTTTTAACGGATTAACACGAAGAGGGAATCACAGGACCATCCGCATGTAATAGCCTACCTGTCACTTGTACTCAAGTAATTTGTGACACCTCTGCTAATTTTTCCCACAACTCTTTCAATGATTACAGCATGATAATAAATTTAAGCTCAATAGATTTGCAGGCTTCTATCTGGATTCAATTTTGAAGTCGTTAAGGCTTAGAATTTCTAAAAACTGAAGAGTGCAGATCCCAATAACATTACTTCATTTATATTGACCAAATGTGCCTATTCTTTTTCTTTCCTAAAACTTAAATCATCCTTAGTTAAATCATGACTTGAGTTTCACTTAAAAAACAGAATTAGGGTACTAAGTTAATAAGTTTTTCTGCCTATGTATTTAACGCCGTAGGAGGTCGTGAGCAAGTTGACGCCATTTACTAATTTTTTTAAAACGTTCGACAAACTAAATCATAAAATTCTTTTACAGAAATTGATGGTCTTTGGTTACGATTTCATTCCAGTGGCTTGCTTTGCAATGTACCTACTTGACATATTTGGTAATTGGTCTATGTTGAATAAGTTGTCTTATTGAATGCTAATAAATGGTCCGTGACCGGATCCAAGATTGATACAGGTTAAAAAATGCTTTAAAATTGATAAATTAATTTAAAGTACGCTTTAAAAATCCAATCATAGAGTTAGCTTTAGCCGTTATCAAGCCAATATATCGATTAAACCATAGCGGATGTGTAAAAATAACGCCAAGATCCTTCAATTATTTTGATCGTGTCAAACCCTCATAACCTATAAAGTAAATTGGCAGAATCAATTGGCAGCGAATGGGAGAAAATATTTTTAAGTCATCTGCATAAATTAGACAGCAAGCAGATTTAATAACTCAAGTCATATAGTTGATAAACAGTAGAAAACTTAGTGGTCCATAGTCTGAACCTTGAGGCACACCGAATGTACCTTAAATGGATTAGATAGAGAATTATTGATTTTAAAAATTTGAGTGCCGCCCCAAAGTTATGAACTAAGTCATTTAATCAAATTATCATAAATTTTAAACGTTTTAAGCTGCTCCACAACTAGGCAATGATTTAATGAGCTAAACGCTTTTCTAAAGTCAGTGTATAAAAGATATCCAGTTGTGGATTTTCCTAAATTACTTCCATGTACTCAATCAAGTTTGATACCGCAGAGCATCCTTTGTTACACGACTAAACAATTGAGACCAGATATGACGATTTCTAGACAGCAAAGGCATCGACAACTCGTTTCCAATTGTTTTGAAAAAGCGGATGGAGGTGCCATCTGGACAACATTCATTCTTAAACTGATGAAGGGCCTTAATATGTTGTGATCGGAAGTAATATGTGACCGATATAAATATTTTAATTCTCACTGTTATAGCTTGAGCCAGTGGCATAACTAAGCTGCTTATTAATTTTAATTAATCCCAAATTTCAATCTATTGTTGAAATTATGATCCTTCGAACCGACAAAAGACAGTTACAGTAAAGTCGTCGTTGCAGCATAAACAACGAAAACGGTCTAACTCTAAAGGTAAATTACAAAAAGAACCTAAAACAGGAAGAAATAGAAGAAATAACACTTTCAAAAAGTATAGGAATTACCACAATTTACGAAGCTACCACATTTACGAAAAGCAAAAATACGTTACTACATCAACTAACTAAAAGCTCTACAAAAAGAAAAAGTTCTGATATGGACCAGAAGCTTGTCTTAAACAAATGTTCATTGGATACCAATACCATCCCAGGTGAGTGCATAAAACTTAACGTAATTGGTATATAGAACGTTTAAGAATGGAATTCTAAAAATTCTTACAACTGGTGATAATTATACGCGAAAGCGAAGGGCATACTCTACTACTGACAAAACGCTTGTATCCGTAGTTGAGGGAGCCAAGTCGGTTTAATGTTCGTTCCAAAAAGAAATAAAACAAAACAGAAGAAATTACCACCAAAAACGTGGAATGGTGGGAATACTTGGTCAGATATTGCAGCACGAATCTTAACACGCAAAAACTATTCAACAACTTATGGTGGCAGGGACCGCACCCTTTTCTAAATACTATGCCAAAGCTGTTGGAAAAAGTAGTAGTATATTGAGAAATTATGCTCTTTGAAATTGAGCAAAGTTGCTTTTCCATTTGGACGACAGCACTTTTGTAACCGCACTTCAATCTTGACCAAGACATGCAAGCTCTAAATAAAACGTGTTTACTCATACAATACCAAAGTTCTTACAATTTTAGTATACCCGCCTTAAATAAGGCAGGCACATTGATCATCAACCCGATAAAACATAAATTTTAACTTGGTCAGATGAATGCCCGAAGCTATTTTTATTGGGTTGTTTCATTTTGGTTACAACAAAATTCTAGCAAGATTAGAAGCATACTGTTTCTGAAATTAGACTATGGTTTTCCACTTAAAGCCAGGCCTGATCTATGCCAATTTGGCGCCTTGTGCTATTTTGACTTTCCACGTTCCTATTTTTTTTTCATTTTGCCCTACAATTGATGTATATGGACGAATCAAGGTTTTACGTTCCTTTTTGTAAAAAGAAAAAAATCAGCTATTTTTTTGGACCAAAACAAGCTTTTTTTTTATATAATCAAAGATCTTAATTTACACCGCCGAGAAATTTATTTATTTATTTACCCATCATAAAAATTAATCTCGATAATAGCCGAATATCATGCATTAAATAGCCATTTACTGTTCTAGCAGCCATACAATTTTACGAAATGACCGGAACTGAAAAACGGAACTGAACTAGTCCTAAGCGCAGTCAACAACTATTACCTTTTTCCAGCACAGATATGAAAGCAAATCAGATTTTTTACACAATTTTACGATAAGCATTAACTAATTAAGGCTGTATGCTTAGATCGGGGCCACCGTATTAGAGTCTTACGTTAAAAGAAATATAGTTTAGGATGGCTGAAGTTTCAGAAAGTTGCAACTTGTCTTGATGAAATTCCATTTTAAGTTATTATCTCGGACATAATGTGATTATTAAAAGTTCATACAATAAACATGATCTTTATATATAACTGTCTGAGAAATATAAAAACTATGAAATTATTTTAACATTCTTTACTACAACTAAAGTTAAAATTTTATTCCTTTCGTAATATTAGAAATTTCACATATTATACACATATTCACGGAAAATATATCGACATACCGATCACTATAAACAATTAAAATGCCAAATGTTAACAGCTAATTTTCATCTAGCACGATCAATTGTTTTTGTGTTGCTTCTTAATGCCGAATACCTTTAACAATGATGATATATCACGAATAGTGCGTGATTGAAATATAATTTGAAAAAAAAATAATTTCAAAGATCAAAGAAAACTGAAAAACCATTAAATTCAACATTACCAATAATTTATTTTTTTGGTTTTTCATTTTAACTGAGCAAAGAAATTTTGACGAGATATATTCTATGTTGCATGTATAGGGTTAAGAACTTAATAATTATTGAGGTATATTTTAGAATGAATGTCAATTTTACGCTTATGTAGTTGTTTAAAAAGTATAACGGTAAAAGCCTTAAACACTCGCTGAATCTCTAATCGGTGAAATCACTGAGTTTGCTAAATATATTTACAAAATGTTTAACTTGCAAAAAACTACTTGTGCAAGGCGCGTTAAAGAAATCCTTTAAAAGATTCTAGGATTGTAAAGAGCGGATATTACTAATAAAAGAAACCCGTTAAAGGTTATGAAGCAACAGTGAATTTCGTGACAGACAGTACTAACGGTATGGAGTTATATTTTCAAAATGACAGGTACACTAAGAACTACGAAACGAAGGAGAATTGTTAAGTTTTTTGACAGACAATTTGAAAATCATTAGCTCTAAAAAGAATAAACAATTTAAAAGCATAGACATTTTTAATTAAGATTTTAATTTAAAATGTATACGATAGTTGAAGCAAACTATTAAAATAGCATATTATGATTATGAAACAATCACAAGAGAGAGAGGTTCGGTTCATGCTTGAAGGTACATAACTAGTATGACTTACCTCGAAAAAGTGAATTTTTAAAACATAAATTATAAGAATAATAGAGGTTTTGAAATTACATAATTTTTCAAATTCGAAAATTATATTTATCGAAAAAATGCCTTCGTTCTCATATTTAAGCTAAAGATTTTATTTTAGGGAATCTTGCAAAGTCTCGTTAAAGGGTTAACTTTGAAAATTGACACTATTAAAATTTATGACAAGCTCTTATGATCAAGTTAATGTTTGTCATTAATTAATGATTTTTTTTTATAAATTAAATTGAGCTATATAGGAGATCATTGTAATAACAGAAATACAGTCCTTACCAAAATTACTTGTGCATCGTAAAACTTTAAAAAATCACTATAGTAATTTTAAAGTTTTGACCCAAAATTTTACTTAATCCGCTCGAATTTGACAATTGACATTTATCTGAAGTGTATTTGTAACAAACGAATGACTCAGTTCACCTCAGTAGCTTAATTATCTGGAAAGTAACTCAATTATCGTGATAGTGACTCAATATGAATTCACTTAATTCAGCACAAACAAATGTGCTTATCTAAGTAAAAGTTAAATTAAAAAATGTTTGTTTCTTATTTCAAAAAAAGGAAATTGCAATAGAAAAATAAAAAGTTATTTGCGCATATAGGAAGAAAAAATTCTATCGTAACGGTAACCCTGATTTTTTTTTATCAAAAATGTTACAAATTTTCATTTTTTATTGCAAGTTCGTAGTCGATAATGTCGAGACAATGGGTAAACCAAAGAACAGTCTTTGGCAGTTAAAATTGCAATTCTAGGAAACGATTCTGGAGGAATGCCAATAAAAGAGTTAGCATAGACGCAAACCTGCCAAAGAAATGGCGGGTAAAATTGGTAGGCAGCTAAATGAATCGTTTGGTACAGTAAAAAATGTCTGCGGTCAAATTACAACAGAAACGCTACAAAATTTAAAAATTTCACGCCAGAAAGTTTTCAGGAAGTGATTGCAAATGACGGAGGGTGTACTCATATTGACTTAATTTGAACTTAATCATTATTTCTCGAAATAAAGTCAATTTGACAGTTTTTCTGTCAAAATTGTGAAGTTTCAATCAAATCAAAGGCGATCAAATCGAGTACTACACGTACACGCACGTTGATGGCAAGAAACTCGTTTAGGTCATGTGAGGACCATATTCGTCTCTGGATCCAGAATAAATAGAGCTTAATCTCTTAAGAGAATAAACGATGTCGAAACCAGATGACTCATTGCCAAAACTGCCAAAAATTTAGCCACATATCTTTAAATTGCGGAAGAAGTTTTTGTTGCATAAAATGCAAAGAGATCCATGAAAGAGCAAACTAGAACCAGTGTCAACTTGTTAGGTGAGAAAAAGTTGTTTATCTAATATGTTCTCCGCCTCAACGCGATTTTTACGGCTCTAAATCAATCACTATAATTATTCTAATCGAATAACTTTTTTCGTCTACTTTAAGGCTGCAAAGAGTTATTTGGAGCAAACCTCGCTGACCTCAAAGGAAGACGTGACCAATTCTTCTTTGAATACGATTCGATCCCATCAGCTAATACCGTTCAAAAAACGATTCGACTATATGAAATTCATTGCCTCACTTCCCCGCTTTTCATGTTAGAACAACTTTATGCATTTTTTTGAATGTCAATAGGTTCTCTAGATCGCTTGATACCTCGTTCAAGCTAAATGTAATAAACTTTAAACCTAGAGGCACTGCCCTATTAATCCAGAATGGTATTCCTTATATCCTGGCCAAAACATATACAAAACAGTCGAAACTGAAACAACACTTTTAAATGTTGGTACTCCGAACAAATATACCTCACGTTTTGCTTTATTTATTTGAGGCAAGTCGATAGCCTCGACTCTTAAAATCTACTTAACAAAAGTAATAAATTTATCTTGGCAGGTGACATTAATTCCCACCACACCAAGTGGGGTTATTGCAAACAAAAAACTAAATAGGTCAAACACTTCTTGGTTTATGCAAAAATTCTGATTTCACTTATATACTCCGAACGAGCCGAGAGATCAATTCAGATCATTTGGTACTATCTAAGAACATCTATCTGACCACTTTTTTCGTGTCGTATTTTGTTTAGATCATTTACCAATTTTTCTCACCATCCTGTTCAAAACTCAAGCAAAAAAGTATCTAACAAAAGTATCTCGCAACTACTCCCAAACCAACTGGATGCAATTTAAAATCACGTACATCGCAGATGCTAAAATTCTTTACCGCTACTGAAATTGAAGAAAAAGCAGTCATGTTCATTAATTAGTTTCAAGCTTGCTATCAATGGAACTATCTTCGGTTGACGATAACATATCTAACTCAGTACTTTAAAAGCTTCTAACTAAGCTATATATCACAGCTTACCGATATTCTACACGTTATTCTAAGGACGAGCTAGTTTCCATAATGTCGGAAATTCGGCAAAGTCATTACAACTCTTAAGCCAGAAACGCCCTCCAAGATAGAGCATACTCATCCAATTTCACTCCTAAACAGAATAAGAAGGGCCACGGAAATTTCAATAGGTTCCAGTCTCTATTAGAAACCTACATTCTAGAATTAGTTCGGATTTCGTGGCGGACCCTCTATTACTCAAGCAGTTTTGAGGCTAATAATTTGGTCGTTCAACAATCGCAGGTTTTTTGAATAAAAAAATGTAACGACATAATTTAAAACGACATAAATTTATTCAATGTGATATTTCCTTGCTATCTCAATAAATTAATCGCAAAAGCAAAAGTTACTAGCAGCAAAAGTTGTCCAAGGTAGGCCTACTTCTTTCCTCATTCTTCTATCATAACATACTAAAACCTGACAACAAAGAAACCAAAATCAATAATCAATAATTAACCAAAATTAATAAGCGCACTGAAATTGAGTGAACTTAATTATTGTTACTGTAACAGAACAGTAAAAGCACATTTGAATACTTTATATCCCAAATCAAATATATATAGTGGTAATTATTGATAGCAAGCTATATCACATCTTACTCACATCAAAAATGTTCGAGAAAATGCCTTCGCAGTTTGCAACTCACTTTATAGGATTTTTAACCGTAATATAGCTGTCACACTCCCGAAAACAAATTAAGATTAATATTTCAATGGAGCAGTCTGTCAACTATGCAATCAACTAGCCTTAAATTTGTGTTTGACGATTGACCTAAACCACCAATCTATACAAATGCACAAGTAACCAAAGTATATTGAGGACCGCGCTAATCTAGAGAGCCTCATTAATTTACAAGAAATAAAGAGTTATGTTGTAATAATATTTGCATAAAAATATTACCTATTAATATTTACCTATTAAATGTCTATTAATCAAAAACTATTAAGAGTCATAAACTAATATTTAATTTAAAAATCCATTAAATACTAATAAGTGATTCAATGTCAAATTAAAGCCTGAAGAGCATCTTCGCATTATGCTAAAATCAATATACTGATGAACTCGCATGTAATATTAGAAATTATTTTTTCTGCTCATCTTTTTTGACAGTCTGATTAATTTATATCTACGCAAATTTAATTTAATTGTGCGAATAACTAAAAAAAAATTAATTATGCATTCGATAAGTTAAGAAGGTGAACTAAATGTTTTTTAAGCTATTTAAAATACCAGACAATCGGTTATTTAGTTGGTTTTTTTTTTGTACATCAAAAACTATTTACACCGCACTATCATTATTTGCATTTTGTGGTTGAGTTATTTTTTAACTGTACTAAGAATATAAATATAAAAGTGAATTAATAATCTTAAACTTATATAGTAATACAAATATATTATAGAGAAGGCGCAACAAAATGGTACATTGAAATTATAAAACGGTTAAACTTTTAATATAAGATTGTTTTAACCCATATTGAACTAGGGTTGTGGTAGCGCACCAATAAACACAATGTTAAATAAAATCTGCAATCGCGTAGAGATGGTAAAGAAAGTGTCTACCACGCAGAGGTTCCGAAAGATCGACGATACCAACAATCATTTGGCATAATAACCGAAATTGTAAGCCAGACGTGTATCAGATGGTTCTGATAACCTTTGTAGCTGCATGTTAACCATCGTCTGCGTAATTCTATTTAAAAAAAAAATACCAAGATCTACGAAGAAAAATATGTAGACGATTATCTCGAAAGTTTTGAGTCGGAAGAAACCGGTAATAAACTCTCAGCTTAGGCGAAATAGTTTCATTTATAAGCTGGTTTAAAATTACGCACTGGTTGCCCTTTTCTAAGAACGTGGTTAAGATGTCACTCACCACTATTATTGTTACCAAGAGTGAGAAGTGTTAAATTTCATATATTTTGCGATGCTAGTGATCTTAACAGGTTCACAGATGACCAACACAATAATTAAAGCTCAAGGTGATTTACTGCATGTCTAAAAGTGACATTTAAAATATTTCATATCCATAAAGTTTCGATTGCGATTTATCCTACCTCAGGTGCGCATAATTGTTTTAAACACAATATTTTTTTACTAACTGAAGTTTATCAATTTAGTGAACGACTGAAAACTCGACAATTTAAAAACAGAAACTGTCAGGAACATCTTGTAATATGGGCATTAGTGCCATCTATGACTAACTAATACGAACTAATAATCAATTTAGAAAAGTCGGTGATTTAGACGAAATTTTTGATATATAAGGCACACAGCATCAGTATAAATTATCAGTATACTTGTGTAAATTTTAACCATACAAGATGTTCATCTAGTATAAATATCTGTGGTTTTGGTATAAATTAATAGAAAAGGCCGCATTCTACAGTAATAAATTCGAATTTAAGTCAGTTTTAAAACTAGATTCTTAGTTTTATGTAAACATTTAACCGATTAGTGCAATATTGCTAGTTTGCAATACAGTTTCTTAAAATTGTATATCAGTACAAACCAATCAAAAAGATTCCTATATTGTTTAGTATAAGAATGGTTATACCTGCACAATTTAATTTGTGCAGGTATAAAATTGGCAAATATAGTAATACTAATAACACTTTCTAAGGTGCTGCCAAAAAGCATGCAGACTTTTTAAATAGTTTTAATTTTTAATCGTTTTAATAGCAAAATCGTGAATAGTTTGTAAAGTGTGGGGACGTCCGTTTAGCTAATTATTCGTTATTGTTAATTTCATTTTTATGCTGATGATTAAGAATTGTATATTGGAGATAGTTTTTAAAATTTTGAAATGGTTGCTATGAAACTTAACTCTGATCTGAAGTGTATTTCATTATAGGCTAAACATAACTCACTGGTGGTTAATCGCAGCAAATAATTGTGAAAATAGTTGACAAAACATCTCACCATCACTTTTTCTGGATAATGATAGAATATTATTTGCTTTAATAGTAAATAATTTAGGGCATTTATTAAACTCGAAATTTACTTGGAATGGCCATGTAAGCCATCTATATGCCAGTGATTTAATTAAAGTTTATATTCGTTGAGAATAATAAAAAAAATTTGCTTCAGTTAAGTTAAGCATATACAGATTTGGTTTTATCTGTAGTGGAGCCTATCTTTACATATTGTGCTACAAATAAACCTTATTTAAACCAATCACAACGCATAAATAAGAACAAATCATAAATAAGACCAACATCTAAAAAATTACCAAGAGCGATTTACTTTTAATACTATACGCAATACGAACAAACATTTCAATGAAAAATTAGCAAATCAGCAAAGGGGTTAACCTTTGCAAATTTACGAATTTGATTGTTTATTCAATAAAACCCGTAATAGTGGCCCGATTGTGATGAATGATCCCTTAATCAAAAGCTCTGGCCATCAAAATAAATACTACTATAAATTATATAAACATTTTCTTGGTAGATTATACGAAATCACACTCTATGGCAGAATTGAGCGACGACTCTGATTTTTTAGAACACTCTTACGAAAGGAAGTAGCAGAAAAACAAATCTCATAATTATTAAAAAACGGAATTATCAGACCGTCAGTATTCCTCAGTTTGGGTTATACCCAAAAAAGGAAGATGCTTTAAGAACAAAATATAGAATGGTCAACAACTATTGCAAGCGGAACTCAGTAACGATCTCGCATAGAGATCCAATACTCAAGATTAATGATATATAGGCAAACTAAGACGATAATAAACTCACCATCGTATAGATCTAAAAAGTAGTTGCAATCGGATTTCCTTAACGTTGACAAAAAATGCTGTCCCAGTGAATCATGGCAAATATGAGATCACTTGACTTTCATTCGTTCTCAGAAATTGTTTCGGTTAATATTACCTTCATTAGCGCCAGTTGTAGTTAAAAATTTTAACACGTTTTTTTTTTATATTATTTGAAACAAAAGTTAAAACACATTTTTGCAACATCGGTTTAACTGCAAAAAGTCACCTGATTCAGTTAAATTTGTGGACTTATGCTACGAAAAATATTAGGTGTATTAGGTAAATATTAGGTATGGTGGTTACGCATAGCAAACCAGACAATATACTCGAGCTGACGGATGACTTTAACTGTTACAGAATTAACATGTGGAAAAATTAATGTCACTTTTCACCAAACCACAAGGCAGATGTATTACTCAATGTTTTAAAAAAGGAAAAGGGATTTTAAATCATCTTTAATGAAAAAAAACGCCCATATTAAAACAACTGATGACTGGTCCAACATGAACGTTCAAAAAATGTTGTGGAAAACAATAAATGGAGAACAAATACTTTAATATTAACAATTAACCTATTTGCTGTGGCTTTTAAAATGCAGCAATTAAAATATATCCAAGAGGCAAAAGCAAATAATGTAGAGCCACCCACAATTTTTTTGGCAAAAATCCAAGATCGGAATACTAACCAACAACGAAACAATCCTTTTAAATTCAACAAAGTTGCACATGTATTCCAATATAATGATGGTGAACCGTACGTTGAACGTGATCTTTGTATGCATTGTCGAGTAAATTCAACTAATCTAAACTCCCGAAAAACTGAACAAATAAGCGTGCTAGACTTTAATTAAATCCCATCGTACATCCTTAATTTTTTTCCATTTGGAAATCAAACTTGGAGAGTAGACCTGCGTTTATTTAAACTTAGAACACTTTACCATTTACAAATTCATTAAGCACAAAACCCATGAATTCAATGAACTCAAATGCAATACTGCGAATATCAACGTAATATCTACGTAAAGATTTCAACGTTTCAACAATCAAACTGTCATCATCCTTTCAAGGTAGTTCCAGAAACACGGCCACATCTTTTAAGATGTCGCTAGAAAATCATTAGAAAATATGGTAAACTAGAATTTTTCATTACAATGACATATAATCCCAAATAAATGGACAATCTCCTTAATTCCGCTCCGATTTAGTGGCGAGTTCATATTAAAGCTTAAGCAAAGAACTTGTTTTGCCCATTTTGTTTGTCTATCACAGGCATAAAAAAGTGTAAACAGAAAGGACTAGCAATATTTTATAACATTTTAATGTATGGCTAGCATTAAAACAATAAAAAATTTGAGCTTGACTAATCAGATTACGTTATCTAAAATTATGGATCCAACTTTCTTTAATGACATAAAGCATGAAACATGTTCTGACCCGGGCTAGAAACTCAAAAACACTTTTAAGATCAATTAGCTCCGCAGAACATTTATATCTGAGAAATAAATGACTGAACTTCACTTCTTGCGTGGTTATACTTAAAATACTATAAAAACTTTAAAATAAACTCCAATCACACATGGGTTAAAAGGTTCCATAGTTTTGATTATCTAGCAATGTGTTCAATGTCAAGTGCACACAGTTTTTGTTTATGAAATAAATTGCTCAAGATCACATTATGTTTTTTCCTCAGCGCATGTGCCGCCTGCCGTCTTAGAATTATAATTATGATGATTATTTCAAATAATGTTGATGTAATGTTTTTTTATTTATTTTTTTGCAGCATCATTACCAACATGCAACATATGTACATTTTAATAGTTATAATTTAATTAAAATAAAACATTTGTTTGAATAAAATTTTTAATTAAATTGTATAATTGTATAATTCAATTTAAATGGATCATATTACTTAATTATTTAAAATGAAGTTTTTTAGGCCATTTCGACTGTGGGTAAACGTGTCTGGCTAGTTTTTATATATACTATGGAGTCAAAGGCATAAACTATTCCGTTTAATTCCCTATTCTAAAACGCGATACGATATTTTTTTATGTTTTATGAACATATTATTCCTGTTAGACACGATAAAAAATTCCCAAATAGTAGTATGGACGAAGTATATTATGGTGCAATTTTAGGATCGATAAAAAACCATAAATTTTTGTCGTTTTAAGTTCTAAAAATACGAAAAAAAAAATGTCATTCAACCTTACCTGTTGTAGTAATAAATTTATCCTCAACAACTATCGCCTCCGCTCTCGATTTAGTTACATCATTCGAAACATTAATGTTGTTGTCATTAAGAATAGTCGCCGCATCATTAAATAAACTATTTTGGGCAATTATCGATTTTTTCGACGACGAGGAGGAAGATGATCGTAGTGTTAAACTCGAAAAGACCGATTTTAATTTTGTTTTCTTTTTTAATTTTGGTGTGCACGGTAATGAATGCGGTGTTATATCGGAAACTTTATCACCACTTCCACCACCCGAACATGAGGGTAAACAATTATTGGTCGTACTACCATTACTGCCCGAATTACTAGTACTCGATTTTGATTTGTGAAATAATTTATTCCAAACCATTTTCATTTATTTATGCACAACACAATTTCAACAGTAATTACTAATTTAAATTTCACATCACACATAAATCATAATTTTTTTTTTTTTTATTTCTTGTTTATTTAAGATAACAATAAGAAAATGCATAATTTTTCTTTTTATTTATATTTCCGCATTTTATAATTAATAATAATAAAAACAAATAAATCACAACATTGTATTAAAACAAGATCACTGCACAATTTATAGATCGAATATGAATGTTTTCATTTTTTTTTTTTTTTTTTTTTTCAATTACTTAAGAACGTCGACCGAACCGCGCGGCGTTGATTGAGATGAAGATCATAAACTGTAACTTTAAATCGAGCTAACACTCTATATACACTCGTTTTCTCCTGTAGTTTATATAAACTGAAATGAATGAATTTCAATAACTGACTGACATTAAGAAATAAAAAGAAAAAACAAAAAACTAAAGCAGCATAGAAGAAATGAAGAAAAAAATTATTGGTTCGTGTTACGGTGTTCAGTAAAAAATTTTATTTTTATGCACATTATGAAAATATTATGGCTTGGTGTCACGAACAAAAAATATGGGGTTATATTGTGGGAATGTCAAAAAGGGACAAATTGTGTACTACTCACAACAGGTACATGACAATAACATGCACGCTCCTAGCGATAGAATTTTGATTTTCTTCTGTGTATTATTTGGAAACATTTTAACAGATAGCTTTATGAGATTTTACGTTATGTTTAAATTGTGTTTAGTTAATTTATGTTTTGTAGATTATGTTGGACTCATTTCATATTTACTGCCTTTCTGGATATGTCGATTACATCCAGCTATAGAACCTTTGTATAATTTTTTTTTGCTGACTTGGCCACTTCATCCCTGACTGCACTTCAAGAGTTGCTTCGGGGTAACAGATGCCTCGTGGTTTTACTGTACTTTATGACCATTTTCTAAAATTAGGGAACAGTTATTCCCAATAATGCATTCCCATCGCGTTTAGAGATCTGCTAGCCAAGGTAACACGATCTTTAAATCGGTCTAGGCACAAGATTTCACATCTTTAAGGTCTATAGATATGTAGAATAGCATCTTCTATGAAAACAAGGGAACAGCGCTTAATAGATTTGGAGTTGGTTTTCTATTTTCGGCAGATCAAACCGCATTTTATAAACAATTCAAAAATTAAGTGCCATCTAAGAAATTGTCAACGTAACATAGGATGTGTTAGTAATTTATGATGACTATGTTGTTACCCGACTTCAATTTGTCGATGTATTTATGACTCTATGACTACCGAACATATCAAGACTACTGATATCTAAAGACTACTGGTAAGCAATATCATGTAATGATTCAGCATTAAATCGAGGTAACTTTTTAAAAGGCAGAATAATTATACTAACACCAGAGTCTGACATGACGAATTAGAAATATGCTAATCGGTGAATTCCACTTACTAAATTTACTCATTTTTTTTGAAAAATGTGGAGCTCAAAGAATCTATCACGGCTCTAAAACGGCACAAAATGGAAAACAGAACAGCCCAGCACCATAGAAAAATAGCGTAAGTGCCAACATATATCTATATAAAAAATCCCAATATGCATAAAAAAGAATCGATTAGTCAGCGCATGATGAAAAATAAAAAATGGAAGACCAGTTTTCCAACCAATTTCAAAATTGCAGAAAGCACTTGCAGCCTGTTGATATATTAAGACCCAAGTCAAATCGAAAGGTATTTAATACCGACAGATTAAAAGATGTCGATACAAGAAACACATTCTGCGAAGCGCTTAAGCTCTGACTCAAAACCAATAAATCAGCCATCAGTGATTAACAACAGTGGAAGCAAATGAAAGAAACCTATATTGAAACAGCCAACAAAACACGTCAGAACTGAAGCGTCAATACGAGGATCGGGTATACGTGAAATCAAGAAAATGCCAAGGTATGATCGTAGAGAATACACGGAAAACATTATCAAGGCTGCAGTAACTAGGAAAATGCTCACGCTACATCAATGCCTGTGGAGCGAGAAGTTTGTGATGTCATTGCTAAAATAATGAATAATATGGCCTCTGGAACGAACAACATACCAGTTAAAATATTCAAAGGGGACATATCCACAACTGCAAGTGCTTTAATACCAATAATAACAGAATTATAAAATTCCGGTAAAACACCGCAAAACTGAAAAGATGGCTTGACTATAACAATCCCCAAGAAAGATTACCTCAGAGAATGCAAAAAAATTGCGGGGTTTATACTCAACACAAGCATAAAGATATTGTCAATGATCATTCTGGACAAAATTTCACCAACAATTAGCTCGAATCTCAGGAACGAGTAAGCTGGCTTCGAACCGAGACGAAGTTTCACTAATCCATTTGACAAAGTTCCTTTCATATTGCGTTCCAGTGACCGGGAACGCAATATGAAAGGAACTTTGTCAAATGGACATCTCAGAGAAATTAATTGACCTCATACAAGATATGTACAGGGATGCAAAAAAATCGAATTCAATAAAAAAGCAAACAAAATACTACTACAACAACAACCAAGGAGTAAGACAAGGATGCGTACTCTCACTATTTGTGTTCCTGTAGTATTAATGAGAAAAGACATCGATAGTACCATATGAAAAATAAAAAAATAGAATTGGGATTAACCGAGAAACTTAATGATCTGGATTACACAGATAGCATATGTCTGCTAACAAACAAACATGTCAACATGCAACAAAAAGTGCTATCAGCTATTAAATCTAGCGAAAGAAGTTGGCCTCAAAATCACACCAATATCCACACCGATATATATCAACCAAGAGAAAATAGAAGAAGATAATGAATCCGTATACCTACACACGCTACACAAAGTCTGGAACTCATCTGTCCTATCCCGCAACATCAAGCTAAGAATGTTCAACTTTTGTGTGAAATCGGTGTTGCTCTACGGCTGTGAAACCTGGCAGCATACGCAAAAGATCAATAACAAGCTACAGGTGTTTGTAAACAAGTATCTAAGGAGAATACTGAGGTGCTTCTGACCAAACAAAACTACAAATGTTGAGATCCTATATGGCAAACAGATCAAATAGTCATTGCGAGACCGACATTAGGAAATACAAATGGAAATGGATTGGCCACACGCTAAGGAAGTCACCGAATGATGGTGCAAGAAGAGCCCTGGAGTGATATCCGCAAGGAAAGAGGAAAGTTAGACGGTCACCTGTAACATGGAAAAGGACGATGCTAGCAGAAGTGAAACAACACGGGAAATCATGAGCGTAAATTAATTTTTATAAAGATTAGTATTAAATTATTACTAACAATCCGCTATACCTAGGCGTCTATACCCAGGTTGATTTCTAATACTAACAAAACATTTTTTTTGTTATGTTTGGTCTATCCAATCTTTTCTGGGGCCGAAGCTCACTCAACTCTTTCGCGGTTAATTTTAACGTCCTACTTTACGCCGTAGCCAAATCGAGGGCGCACGAATATAGGTTTGCTTTGATTATCCAACTGTACATTGCATTGCTCCAGCCAGCCTGACATAAACGATTGTTGGGCCCATAGATTCTGCACTCCAACAGGGGATCATAGTTGTGTTCATCGTCATCACCGATCTTTATCAAGTGATGTAAAATCCCTTTTGCAAAACATTTCCAAATTATCTTTATGTTATATGGTAAAAGGCTGTTCGGTGAAGCCTCAACCATTTTCTGGCTTAATAAGAGGTCATACAATAATCAATCCATCAATTCACGAAAATTTGATTTAGAAATCACAAAGATTTAGATTGAAGTAAGTCACGAAAAATTTGAAATTTCGTTAAAAATGATTAAAAATTATCAAAATTGAAGCGAACATTTTTTTTTTTTTTTTTTTTTGCTGACAACACAGTAAACTACCAACTTGACATTTCTCTATAACATAACAAGCAGTTTTTTGTGTAATCTTATCACGAAAAGTATTTTAAGGCTTACATTTTTTTTTTATTTACATCATTATGAAAAAGTAAACACCGAAAACTTTTTTTTAAGAATTTTTTGCATTTATTGTTATTCATTTTTCGAGCGTCACTTTAGTTAACGTCTTATCTCTAAAGTTTGTTTAACTTGACCGAGTATTTTGATGTGTGAATATACTATAGTCTACTATTACAGTGAATAAATATATACATAAACTAAAAAGACCAAGGTTAGTTTTTTATTTAGAAGTGAGTTAAACAAAATTTAAAATTTTATGAATGATCTCATGCTTAAGATGGGCTGTCTACCAAACCGGTGACAAAACCAATCATTTGCTGGACATAATTTTATTTCTCAATAGAACTAAATTACTGATCACCTATATCGAAACCATAACAACATAAGAGCGCATTTTTGGTTTTTTGTTTCTTATTCTTGGAATCTTTTCGTTTTTTTTTTGTAATGTATTATTGCATTTCTTATTCCTATTCTTAAATCTTAATGTTTATTGTTATTATTGTTATTATTATTACTACATTATAAGTTATTTATTTCGTTTTTACATTAGTGCATATAGTAAAGTAATTCTTCATATTCTTACACAATGCGACATAAAAAAAAAAGAAGAAACCGTGTTATGTATTATTAGGAGTCGTTTATATAGACATAGCATAAGAAAATAAATTTATTTGTTTACATTATATACGCGACTTTATAATTTTATATAGTATATAAGGTGACACAATTTCATTTATATAATAAACCAAGTAAAAAAAAAAAAAAATTAACGAAGGAAGATGGGATTGAATATCAATTAAGATTTATACATGTAAGACGCATCGTCTATAGAAAAACGGGAATCCGACGACAAAATATGATTGTTAATTAACAAAATCAAAGAGACATAATTTTTTATTCTCAGTTCCTGTACTGTTTTTTTTTTTAATGTTTGTCGTTTTAAGAATACCGACATGAACTAAAATGGGTAAATATTATGTGCTATACTAAGACGTTTATGAGACCAAAAGTTCGTGTCACCATAAAAGAAAGAAAGTTTTTTCGTAATTTATTTTTTATACTATAAATAGGAAACACCTTTAGACTTAACTAGTTTCTTCAATGTATTAATGAGTGAGACAAAAGTGGCCGGGAGCGTATGATTACCTAAAGTTATGCAGCTATTAGCATTTTATTATGTACACGCATTCGAGTGAAAGTTGACAAATTCTAGATAAGATGCCCATATTTGAATTACATTTTTTAATTGAATCGGTCACAACTATCATCTTAGACGATTATACAATTAAGAAATATAATTTTGTATAAGTAACTTTTAATTGTTAGAAATTGGATAGATTGAGGTTTACTCGAGTAATCTTGGCTCTGTACGTGTAGTTTAAAAAAAAAAACATTTTCCAATTTTTAGTGTTTGTTTCACTGATGAACTCATCATTAGCGAAAAAGGACGTAAGGGGCTCATAAACAAAGGTAAATATTGTAATGGATGTTAAGTCATATCGATGTGAGTTTAGACTGGAATTTTAAATGTAATATGGATGATCCTTTTTTTTGCTAGGTTCTTGACATTCTTACCAGTTTATATTGCAGCAAAGGTGTAATCATCAACAGGTTTTGCAGTCAGCAAAGATTCAAAACCTTGAATTTTTATAAGCTTGGCAGTCAGATTAAAAAATATTCATATAATTTTCTTAACCAATTATTTGCGTGCAATTTTGACAAGAGTATATCCCTTATATTTTCAGATTTCCAGAATGGTCTCGCACCAGGTTTGCTGATGATTTTACTTTGGAATATGATTACTAATGATTTAGAAATTTTGCAATTATGGTTTAAAATGTTTTTCTTGAAGCTGAGTGATAAAACTAAATTTATGGTCTTTAAAATTTCAAATACAACATAAATTAGATGACGAAACCCACAGCTTATGGCCACAAGAAAATACAAGCAAAGAATTTCGGACCTTACAAAACTTTTTCGATTTATTGTAAAGAGAACTGACGCTTTGGAGTCTTTGAAAGTGTATCCTATTCTATCTACATGAGCAACCAATTCAATTAAATCGAAGAATATTTTCGCTATTGTAATTGACTCTAACAGTATAGCATGCCTGAATGAACCGTATAAACTAGTAGATTGTGCCGTATTTAAAAAAATAACTGTGACGGGCCGAAGTGCGTAATTGGATAAGAAAGACGATGTTTTAATTGTTTCAATCCGAGGCACACTGTAAACGATTGTAAAATGCGAGGTAAATACCGTCAAAGTGCTTGCAAATATCACCCTTGTGCATATGGATTATATATCAAGGGTAGATATATAATCCATATGCACAAGGGTGATATTTGCAAGCACTCCACAGTCAAACCAAATACCAAATACTTCGATCATGTCGTGTTTTGTTTAACACTGCTTCCCAAGCTTCATTCATAACTGAAGGATTTGCCCAGAAGTATTTTAATAACAACGATTGTCTGCAGAATTTAGGAAATATCTGACCTACAAGCCTGAATCAATCGAGCTATTACTTGGTGTATACATCTTATTTGACCTACTTGAAGGTGATATCTGCAGATTAGAACAATCAGGTTTAATTGCACATCAGACCATTCTAGGGCAGATTGTAGGAGGCAGACACAAAGCTGATCAAATATAAGCTGCAACAATCATTTATAGCCATTGTTGATTTTGACGTCATACTACAACAATTTTGGTCAGTCAAAGAGGTTCAGTAAATCAACTAGTTTACGAAGGAAGAAGAAAAATTGATTTAAGACATCAACCCGGCGTGCTGACAATTGAAGATTCATTACTAAGCTGCATTTAAACACCACCGATAACAGTGGGATCCACTTACCAGCAAGCAGTGTCTAGATTGTTAGCAATGGAGAAATAATTTAAAAGAGATCAGCAATTTCGTCAGATGTATCAAGATTTTTTAAAGGAATATCAAGACTTACATCATATGAGGCAAATAGAAGTAAAACCAGCAAATAATCAGCAATGGTATATCCAACCTCATCATATAGTATTGTAGAAAAGTAGCAGCACAACCAAATTACGATTAGTTTGGGTAGCTACCCAAGCTTGAGTAGCCGAGGGAGAAATCAAACATAAATTAATATTGTGACGGGATCAAATTCAAACAATTCACCCTTATGCTTTAAAAACAGTTACATATGGCCTGGAATCCACTTCATTAATAGCCAGCAGATGCTTAAAAAAATTGGCTAAGGCAAATGAAGTTAAATATCCCGAAGCAAGTCAAGCAAAGATCTGATGACTGATGCATCTCCATTACCTGAACTGACTAGCTAAACGACGAAATACCCGAGATATTAACTGTCTGCAAATGAACAACAATTTCAAAACCTGTTAAACCAACAAAATTCTAATCCAGTCAAAATTATTACAGAACATAGTTCAGAACAAGACTTAAATTAATGGGTGCATCACTTCTGAGCCGACTAATAAAGCAGATCACAGAAATTATGTCAATCACCATTTCTTCAGTAACAATGTGATAGAACTCGAAAAACGTTTTGGATTGGTTGCCCAGTCCCATCCAAACACAACCTTGCTGATTGTGCGACTAGAGGCAAACCAAGTAGAGAAATGTTATCGAAATAATCCAACTTCCATAAGTTAAGGTACAGTATTCGGTGCCATTTGGGTCAGTGAGGGTCCATTTTTGCGGTTCATTTAAAATTTATCCTGTGTGGCGAAGTGGTCTGATTTCAGTTAAAGCATATATCTATGCATTTTTGTGTGTTTCAATACACATCAAAATGTGTATGAATCTCAGTACCAAATCATTTAAAGGCACATTACGAAGATAAATAAATAGAAAAGGAAAATGGCACACCAAATGTGGATAATGCAATGAACTTTAATGGTGCAAAGAACCATCTTCAAGAAATATATGAATTTTTAAAAACTAATAATAATGAAACTCACCAAGGAGGATTGTGGGAAAGCGCTGTTAAATCTGCCAAAACTCAAATAACTCGTTCTCTCGGAGATGCCATACTCACCCTGGAAGAATGTTTGACATTGACCGTATAAATCGAAGGCATCCTCAATTCCAGGCCAATTAGTTCCAGTTACAATGACAAGTCAGAATTTCTTACGCCTGCTCACTTTTTAATTGGGCGTATAATTCAACAAATACCAGATGCAACAATCGGGCAGAAGATAAGTTCACATTCAAGATAGGATATCGTAAAAACTATTTATAAACAATTCTGGAAACGTTGGCAAGTAGAATAATGAGAGAGAGAGAGTGACCTTACTTTCTGGATGTAATGCATCGGACAATTTTATATTTAAATCATTATTGAACAAATTTGGGAGAACGTTCACATTTTTTAAGATTTGCATCAACTAAATAGCCTTTAAAAAAACATGCTATAGAAAAACCACCTTAGTCATATGTAGATTGTGTGCCATATGTCATCCAGTCAATATTAATAAGGTTCAGAACACATAATAACAAATATTTTGGGAAAAACTCCAACATCTCAGATTTAGATTTATTTTTAATAAGTGGGCAAACGGAGAGAAGAAATAAACGACACGCAGAAAATAAATGGCATGTAGGTTGGCATCTAAATATTTAGCACTGGGTCAATTTTAAAGCACTGATCATCACAACTGGAAAAGTTGCAAGAACTTCTTTGAAAACAAACTCAGAACTAAAGTTCAAATCCGGATACCGCAGAAAACATTGAAAACATTCTATACGTAGAAAACTTTATTTTATGTTTTATGACTAAGAACCATTGAGTGACTCAAAAAACAGATGCGCAATGCCTTTATTTCTAAGTTAATTAGGTAGAGACATCACTACCTATCGAAGCCTGGTACCTTAATGTCATATCATCCGCGAGTGCAATGATTTAAAAATGCAGAATTAGATTTAAGGCAAACTTAATATAAATTGGGAAGAGTGCAGAACCTAGTACATAAAGAAAGAATTACCAATTTTAACGTTAAATAAATTTTAACTTTAGACCGTGGTCAACCATGTCAAATGCTCTTTTAAATTTTGATATCAATAAAAACCCCACCAATTTTTATAGTTGAGATTGAAATGAACTCCATTCAAAAACTCAATCAAAGCCAATTCTGAGCTTTTTTCAGACCTAAAGCCATGTTGACAATACTGATTACATTAAATTTAGAAAGGACGGCCACCATTCTTATTTTTAAATTTACAATGAATTATGATAGAATTTGGTCTTTTCCTATATTGGATCATCGCAACCACTTGCCTGCACAGTCTTTGGAAATATTTTTGAAGTTTAGAATTAGTTTGGTGTTTCTTATATACTTTGAAGCCTTATTGCAAGTTTTCTTGAAAATGCATGATTAAATTTACGTTACAGATCCCTAAACAACAATTTTATTTTTAAGCTGTACTGATCAGATATCTGCAAGTCATGGACAGATACAGTTAGCATAAAAGAAATAGAATCTACTTATATAAAGCAATGATCAATGCAAAACTTTGACTGTTGTGTAACCCTACTTGCCAATTGATTGTAAGCCATTTGACGCCATTTAAAACCTAAAGTCGTTATATGCACTTACAGGTGGAAAATTTTAAATTTTAAATTTCCAGGTCAACAAGGCTTTTTGGATTTCAAAGCAGTTTATAATCGTATGTAAAACCTACTTTTGCGCATTAAAGTTTACGTATTATAGGTTTGGTTAAAATTTAATCCAAAAATGATTGGTTTGATGAGGTGTGTCGTCTTACTGTCGAGCAACAGAACATAGTCATAAACAAGTGCATTTATTGAAGCATGTATTAGTCCAATAAGAAAACTCTATACACGCATATGATTGTCAATTGTCAATAATTCCAATGATTTATGTAACATATATAAATGTACAAAATTATGCCATCGGCATATCATGGATTCCACACATTATTAGATCGATTGTGAAACACACGGTTTTAAGAAAATTTTCTCAACAAGTGTTATGATTACAGATTTGGTTACATAAATATTTTGTATATTTTTTTTATATTTTTCACCATCTTGTTCAACTACAATACACCAATATTCTAATTATATTACATACGTGTAATGTGATATGTGAGCAATGAGCATATATTCATAGATCGATCGTTAACTTATATATGTAATATAATTCTAATTATATCGCGCGTGATTTTTTTTTCTTTTTCTTACTAAATAATGTAATCAATCAAAGTATTTTGTTTAAGTTTAAGTTTTCAATGTGCTTAAGTAACGATGTACACTATATAAGATTTAAGATAATTAATTAACAGGATGATGATAATTTTAACACTTTATCGTTTATTTTTATAGTTTTCCGATTTTTATTTGTTATGTGTGATAAATACACAATGTGTTAGGAAAATATCGGTACATACATAATATGAAAACTAAAGGAAATGATTTTTTTTTTGTTTATTTCAAGAGCGCGAAATAATTAAGATTTGATTTAATTTAAAACGACCTTCATTTTCGGTCATACGCAAAGCATAAATGTATGTTTGAACGCAATATTGTCTATAGTATGTAACGAACATAACAAATGC
Organism: Tipula confusa; assembly: GCA_963556175.1. Lineage (NCBI taxonomy): Eukaryota > Metazoa > Arthropoda > Insecta > Diptera > Tipulidae > Tipula > Tipula confusa. The sequence goes on along the minus strand of OY744476.1, from coordinate 12,618,437 downwards.
ATTAGATCTGCATAAACATTTATATTTCTAAACAATTAAAACGTTAGGTGTGCCAAGATATTAGCTATACAGTAAAGTTTACTGTAAACAAATATTTTTGCACATATCCATGATATTACTTAATATTCTCCAGAAACTCTATACTTACGACATTATGTAATTATTCACTAATCGTGTTGATGAACTTACCTAAAATGAAAAAAATAAAATAAAAATATTAATTATGTTACAACTCATTTAACAATATAACTACTACTAATAGAATTAAGATATAATTTTAAAGTTGTTTTACTAGTTAAGTAAAAAAAAAATAATTATAAATTAACGGAAATACCCCAAAAGTGAAATCATTCGTAATAAAAAAAAAATGTGTGTAATATTTGTTTCTTATTTCTCATAAGATCGATGAAACCGATAAACGTGCGGGGTTACATATTTTCAGATTGAAATGATGAGATAATCAATATTCTCACATGTAACGACAACAAATTGAGTTACCTCGGCCAATAAAGATAAAAATTGTGCATTACATTAACAGAGCATCCCCAATGCAAAAACATATGACTTTTGCCTTTTGCGTTTTACTTTTGGTTTTAAAATAGCATACCCAATGAATGAGGTAAAGTTTAATTACAGCCAACTTCATTTTAATAAATTGTTTATAAAATGATATGTCAAACATTATTTTCGCAAATTAACTGATTTTGAATTACATTATACATTCATATAATTATGCTATTTTATTTCTAATTTATTAAAAATATTATTAATATTTTTGTTTGACACCAGCCTAAACTTATTTCCATAAATAAATGACATGTATTACATAAAAAAATAAATTCAAAATCGTTTGTTTACGAAAATAATATTTTGACAATTCAATTTATAAACAAATAATGTAATTTTGAAATGTAGCTAACTTCATTCTATTTTTGAATGAGGCAAAAGTTAAAAGATTGTTAACATTTCGAATGAGTCAACCACCAACATAACGAACACAAATTTTTTTTCTCAAATTATTTTCCATACAATCCTGTAAGTGAAAAGTAAAAGTTTTTGCATTGGGGATGCTCTGTAAGTCTTCCGAATAACACCGTTATATAGGAACCAAGCGCTAAATTTAGAGAACAATTAAATTTCATTCCAATACCGTTAACGATATTATAAGTACTCTGTTTGGGCTATTTTTTAAAGATTTAAAGATTTCCATTCAAGGAGTCCATGTAATCACAGACAGCAGTTTTTCCGATGTACAGTAAAATTCAATGCACTACTTTTCAAAGGTACGAACATACTAAAACGTACTGCAATCATCGACCAAGATGTGTGAAATGTAAAGGGGAACATCTCACAAATGATTGTAACAAGAAAAAGTGGGGTAGCAGATTTCCCCCTCTAAGAGAAAAAAGAATGGGTAAGTCGCAGCCATCCAATCCGAATCCATCTTATCCAATCCAAATCCATCTTATTATGTAAATCCGAATCTATCTTATCAGCTTGGTAGTGAAACAACATATGCGCAGAAACTTAAAGATCCAATGGAAAATATGAAAAAATGATGGAAAAATTGATAGTCAAAATAGATACTATCCTTAACCTTCTAACGACCATTGTCTCCAAATCATTCAATGTCCAAATCATTCAATGACCAAAATTCCTAAATTAGCAATCTGGAATGCCAATGGCTTGTCACAAGATAGACAAGAAGTAAAAAGTATTTGATAGATAAAAAAATTGATGTCATGCTAATATCCGAAACGCATAACACCTGCAGAAGTTTTCTCAAAATACCAAGATACACCATTTATGACACAAACCATCCTGATGGAACAGCACATGGTGGCACTGCAGTTATAATCAAAAACATAATTAAACACCATAAAATAAAAAAGTATAAGGAGCGACTACTGTGGTAATAGAAGTATAACGAGTGACGTGTTGTGCTCGTTCCCCTGTGTCAAACTTATTTATATGTGTCCATCCCTGAATTTTTTTGTTTAATTATTTTAATTTTTTTTTTTTTTGTTGTATACCTGCTTATTGCCCCTACATTGTTTGTTTACTAAATAAGTAACGGGTTATGAGTAGGTATATAAAGTCGTGTTCTGTGTCATTCGTGTAGTTGAAAAAAAATATTTTGAGAAGAACAGTATGAAAGCATTTTAAAATTAAAAATAAAGAAGTTTTTTTATAAAAGTGATGTCCATTATTTATATAAAAGTGATTTTGGCAAGCTTTAAAAAATAAAATATAATTTGTATTGTATTACTAGCAAACTATTACCATTACATCAATATTACCATTACTATGGGAAATGGACAATTATCCATTGTAAAATACATTTGCATATAAAATATGCAAGATACCATGAACTCATCGAAAATGTCGCCGTCCAAAATATGTAATTTCATGTTCACGCGCCATCTTTAAACGTCAATGGCCTTTCGTAAACCACGCTACTATCAAAATATTATATATTTTAAATGAATATCTATTTGGAATCAAATGTTTTCTAAATATCAATGGATACAACAGAGTTTACACCTGAAGAAATCACCGTTAAAACTGTCAACATTACGAGTATTGCCAAAGATACAAGAGAAGAACGAAGATCAACATGGCCACATGTATCGTTATTGTATGGTTAAGTAATGGACAAAAGTTAGTTAAGTTAAATATTTTTAGTTTATTTATTATATTATATTATTATTTATTTTTGTGTGCAAAATTAGTTTTATTTAAATTTGTTTTTGTTGTTGTTAATTTAATTAAGTTTTTTTAGTTACGAAAATTATTTAAGTTGTTTTGTGTTCTTCTCAAATTTGGTTTCCTCGTCTGTTTATTTATTTATTTATTGATTAAAGTAACTGTAATACATGTATGTGAAGTTAGCCCAGAAAATCATCCCAGAAAAAATAAAAAATTTCATCAGGCAACCCTAAAGTTATATATTGTCATCCCAGCCCAGTATTTAATTAAATATAATTAAATTGACAACATAATTATTTCAGACCAAAAATATAAAAATTGATCAAACATAATTAATGAGTACAATAAGCATAACATGATAAATATATTCAGAAATGAGACAATTAAAATTCGGCGATAATTTAATATACATATTTGTAAATACATATATATATATATTGGGCCAAATACTAATGAGCCTATAACGCCAATCACAACGGAAGGATTGACTTGAATTTTTTTTGTTGAGTTGTGGTTTTTATTGCGAGGCGATATCAGTTGGTTTGGTTTCCGGAACTCTTAATTTCTGGGAACCACAAAATAAACACTTCATAGATTGGGCCAAATACTAATGAGCCTATAACGCCAATCACAACGGAAGGATTGACTTGAATTTTGTTTGTTGAGTTGTGGTTTTCATTGCGAGGCGATATCAGTTAGTTTGGTTTCTGGAACTCTTAATTTCTGGAAACCACAAAATAAAAACTTCATAGATTGGGCCAAATACTAATGAGCCTATAACGCCAATCACAACGGAAGGATTGACTTGAATTTTTTTTGTTGATTTGTGGTTTTTATTGCGAGGCGATATCAGTTGGTTTGGTTTCCGGAACTTTTAATTTCTGGGAACCACAAAATAAACACTTCATAGATTGGGCCAAATACTAATACTAATGAGCCTATAACGCCAATTACAACGGAAGGATTGACTTGAATTTTTTTTGTTGAGTTGTGGTTTTTATTGCGAGGCGATATCAGTTGGTTTGGTTTCCGGAACTCTTAATTTCTGGGAACCACAAAATAAACACTTCATAGATTGGGCCAAATACTAATACTAATGAGCCTATAACGCCAATCACAACGGAAGGATTGACTTGAATTTTTTTTGTTGAGTTTTGGTTTTCATTGCGAGGCGATATCAGTTAGTTTGGTTTCCGGAACTCTTAATTTCTGGGAACCACAAAATAAACACTTCATAGATTGGGCCAAATACTAATACTAATGAGCCTATAACGCCAATCACAACGGAAGGATTAACTTGAGTTTTTTTTGTTGAGTTGTGGTTTTCATTGCGAGGCGATATCAGTTAGTTTGGTTTCCGGAACTCTTAATTTCTGGGAACCACAAAATAAACACTTCATAGATTGGGCCAAATACTAATGAGCCTATAACGCCAATCACAACGGAAGGATTGACTTGAATTTTTTTTGTTGAGTTGTGGTCTTTATTACGAGGCGATATCAGTTGGTTTGGTTTCCGGAACTATTAATTTCTGGGAACCACAAAATAAACACTTCATAGATTGGGCCAAGTACTAATGAGCCTATAACGCCAATCACAACGGAAGGATCAACTTGATTTTTTTTTGTGAGGCCATATCAGTTAGTTTAGTTTCCGGAACTCTAAATCAGCCTTTTATTTGTCAACTCTGGATTTTATTTCATTAAGTAGGGCCACTGATTACTAATTTTTGTGGTAATTTTCAGAATTTATCTATGACACAGTAAAAATATAACAACGGTTAAATATGTGTACTTTCAAAATTATTCATATGAATCGTCTAAAGTACTAAAGTGGTTGGAAAAATCCAGCCTTCTCATCAATTGAGAGGCTTGGAAAGAAAAGAAATGAAGGATATAATTATTAAAAAAACGGCTTCGGAGGTGTTCGAAAACCTGGTAAATAAAGAAGATCCTAAATATCTTGAAAGCTCAATAACCACCATTGTGAAATCATTGAAAGTTTTGCGGAAAGCTCGTTCAGAAAAACTTCAATAAGAAGATAATGATTCTGACGATATTATCGATATTTTAAAAGAATCCCTCTCTAACAATTTAATTCAAAAATTTTTCGATAAACCATTTTATGTAATTACATATAATCAAACCCAAATAAAATTGTTGGAATTATTACTGAATAGTTCCAAAAATTATAACGACGGCGGTGACGTGTCGTTATTTTAATTTGTAGATGGTGTGCAAAGCAAAGATGTAGATGGTGTGCAAAGCAAAGATGTAGATGGTGTGCAAAGCAAAGCTCAGTTTCGATCTGATGAGGAATTTAGTTAAAAATTAATTGTCATCTCATCAGGCCATGGCGACCGAGTGCTTTGTGTAAATGCTATCTTACGCTCTATATATATTTATTTACAGTGTACATGTAGCGTTAGCGGATTATATGAATGTGCACGAAATATCTGAATAATTGTTTTTGTTTGTGTAGCGAAGTCGCTACAAAATGAAACATTAGTGGCGTATCTGGATGCAACTAGACCCCAAGGTCAGAAACCCATTTAAAACAGAGTCCTCAATTTTATATTACGCTTTGGTTGTACCTGTTACCGTTACGTCAAGTGAATCTTCTGATCAGTTACTGATATGATCAGCTCTAGCCACAATATGGATACGATTGGTAGTTGGCTTAGATCTTATCGTTTTGAAATTGAAAAAAAAATTAAATGTTGGCCAATATTCGAAACAGTTGTCACTGATTTTAGTTTTGCTGGTATAAATGCAGTTTCAGGTGCTTTTAATAAAATGGACATTGTCTAATATTTAAATCTTACACACGACGTCATTATAACGCTGACGTCATTATAACCTGATTTGGTAAAGGTGCATCTTTATGTTTCTCATTTAATGCACAATATGACGTCCGATATAAATAAATGTTTTACTAAAACTTTAAAAAACAACAAAGTTCTAAAAGAAATCATGGCTTCAATCTATTTATTAACTGATTTAATTAAAGATATTTGGCGTAACTTGTCGGTAGTCTTAAAAAATAAATATGTAACACCGAATGTTTTAGCTAGTTTACAAATAATAGTAGAACATAGTGCATCTATGAAAATTGACATTTCTCTAACTGAAAAAAAGGATATATCTTCATCAAGAAAGTTGAATGAAACCATTTATAGGCAAACTATAACGATTTTAAAAAAAATTCGGATTCAATAATTTTAGCAACTTGCTCAATCGAAACCTATGTAGTAAATTTATATTACAACCCGCTATTCTTAGAAAAGTTTCCACTCTGGTCCAATATTTGTCACGAGAAAACCCAAAGCAATAATCATATAGAAAACTGTTTTGCAACAATAAAAAAGCGAACTAAACGCAGTTTAACCCTGGAGAAAACTAAAGGATTTGGACCGAAGGAACACATATATTTTAAAAAGAAAATTGTTATGCATTCCAAAAAAGTTTACTAAATAAGGTTTAGAAAAGGATGAAAACACCAGTTATACTACCAGTTGTGCAGAGAAAAATTTGGTAAATATAATGGATGAACTAGAAAATTGGAAGGGACAGCCTGCTAAGGTAGCCCGTTCGAATTTTAATTCAACTACATTGAAGCGCCTTAATAATTTAGAAGACGAAAATAAAAATCTGCAATTATAAAATGCTTAATGGCGAGCAAAAGATACAACCCTTATAACACTCCTAAATGTTCAAAAAATACAAAAAGTATTAAATTACTAAAAACGTCAGATAGGGATCACTTATCCTATTTACGTAACGGTTTAGTTACCGGTGAAAATTATACCCATACATGTGCATTTGATTCATTTATTAAATGCTTAGTTAATTTGGAAAATACTGTTTTTTCAATAGGGGGTGAATATTGTGAATTAATTAACTTTCTTAAACTGGGTAATACGGAAAAAGCATACGAAACGCGCTTTAATAGTTTAACGAAATGGGTAAACGTGAACTGTTCATCAAGTATAACAGAGGTGTCTGAATTTATATTTAAAACAACCAAAGTTTTTAGTATTGAGGCACAAACAAAATGTATTACCTGCAAAACCACATCAGTAAAAAATTGTATAAAATATATTCCACTCAATTTGAATCAGCTAGACATTTTAGAGCTTCAAAATCTCCAACAATGTATCGGGCCTATAGAATTTTTCTGTCGAAATTGTTATGGACCGATGATCCAACAAAATTTGTTATTAAGCAATGTAATATTTTTATATGTAGAACCATCAGTCAATCCCAATCAACAGGTTACATTAATTAATGTGCCATTAAAGATTAAAATTATATCAGACACTTTCAAATTAAATAGTTTAGTATGTTTATGTACCTAAGTCCAAACACTATATTACTAGTTATTGTTATCGGAATAACCAGAAATACGACGATTTACTGGACAGTTCACCCAAAATAAAGTTTCCCAAAAACCATTATGTTATACCGCATTTCCTCATTTACGTGAAGCAACCATAAATCAAGTAAAACAGTGAAAAATTTAATTAACCGTCTCCATGAAATTTATTTTCAATATATTTGTATGTAAATAAATTAAACGTTGTGTAAATAAATAAATAAATAATAAAATAAAAAATACTAAACAATACATTTTAACGCTCATGGGCTCATTAGTATTTGGCCCAATCTATGAAGTGTTTATTTTGTGGTTCCCAGAAATTAAGAGTTCCGGAAACCAAACTAACTGATATCGCCTCGCAATGAAAACCAAAACTCAACAAAAAAAATTCAAGTCAATCCTTCCGTTGTGATTGGCGTTATAGGCTCATTAGTATTAGTATTTGGCCCAATCTATGAAGTGTTTATTTTGTGGTTCCCAGAAATTAAGAGTTCCGGAAACCAAACCAACTGATATCGCCTCGCAATAAAAACCACAACTTAACAAAAAAAATTCAAGTCAATCCTTCCGTTGTGATTGGCGTTATAGGCTCATTAGTACTTGGCCCAATCTATGAAGTGTTTATTTTGTGGTTCCCAAAACTTAAGAGTTCCGGAAACCAAACCAACTGATATCGCCTCGCAATAAAGACCACAAATCAACAAAAAAAATTCAAGTCAATCCTTCCGTTGTGATTGGCGTTATAGGCTCATTAGTATTAGTATTTGGCCCAATCTATGAAGTGTTTATTTTGTGGTTCCCAGAAATTAAGAGTTCCGGAAACCAAACCAACTGATATCGCCTCGCAATAAAAACCACAACTCAACAAAAAAAATTCAAGTCAATCCTTCCGTTGTGATTGGCGTTATAGGCTCATTAGTACTTGGCCCAATCTATGAAGTGTTTATTTTGTGGTTCCCAAAAATTAAGAGTTCCGGAAACCAAACCAACTGATATCGCCTCGCAACAAAGACCACAACTCAACAAAAAAAAATCAAGTCAATCCTTCCGTTGTGATTGGCGTTATAGGCTCATTAGTACTTGGCCCAATCTATGAAGTGTTTATTTTGTGGTTCCCAAAACTTAAGAGTTCCGGAAACCAAACCAACTGATATCGCCTCGCAATAAGGACCACAACTCAAAAAAAAAAATTCAAGTCAATCCTTCCGTTGTGATTGGCGTTATAGGCTCATTAGTATTTGGCCCAATCTATGAAGTTTTTATTTTGTGGTTCCCAAAAATTAAGAGTTCCGGAAACCAAACCAACTGATATCGCCTTGCAATAAAGACCACAACTCAACAAAAAAAATTCAAGTCAATCCTTCCGTTGTGATTGGCGTTATAGGCTCATTAGTATTTGGCCCAATCTATGAAGTTTTTATTTTGTGGTTCCCAGAAATTAAGAGTTCCGGAAACCAAACCAACTGATATCGCCTCGCAATGAAAACCACAACTCAACAAAAAAAATTCAAGTCAATCCTTCCGTTGTGATTGGCGTTATAGGCTCATTAGTATTAGTATTTGGCCCAATCTATGAAGTGTTTATTTTGTGGTTCCCAGAAATTAAGAGTTCCGGAAACCAAACTAACTGATATCGCCTCGCAATGAAAACCACAACTCAACAAAAAAAATTCAAGTCAATCCTTCCGTTGTGATTGGCGTTATAGGCTCATTAGTATTAGTATTTGGCCCAATCTATGAAGTGTTTATTTTGTGGTTCCCAGAAATTAAGAGTTCCGGAAACCAAACCAACTGATATCGCCTCGCAATAAAAACCACAACTCAACAAAAAAAATTCAAGTCAATCCTTCCGTTGTGATTGGCGTTATAGGCTCATTAGTACTTGGCCCAATCTATGAAGTGTTTATTTTGTGGTTCCCAAAACTTAAGAGTTCCGGAAATCAAACCAACTGATATCGCCTCGCAATAAAGACCACAACTCAACAAAAAAAATTCAAGTCAATCCTTCCGTTGTGATTGGCGTTATAGGCTCATTAGTATTTGGCCCAATCTATGAAGTTTTTATTTTGTGGTTCCCAGAAATTAAGAGTTCCGGAAACCAAACTAACTGATATCGCCTCGCAATGAAAACCACAACTCAACAAAAAAAATTCAAGTCAATCCTTCCGTTGTGATTGGCGTTATAGGCTCATTAGTATTTAGCCCAATATATATATATGTATTTACAAATATGTATATTAAATTATCGCCGAATTTTAATTGTCTCATTTCTGAATATATTTATCATGTTATGCTTATTGTACTCATTAATTATGTTTGATCAATTTTTATATTTTTGGTCTGAAATAATTATGTTGTCAATTTAATTATATTTAATTAAATACTGGGCTGGGATGACAATATATAACTTTAGGGTTGCCTGATGAAATTTTTTATTTTTTCTGGGATGATTTTCTGGGCTAACTTCACATACGTCTGTAATACGAATTAATTTTTTTGTGATAATTTTCTCCTCGTGATGTGATGGTTACAAGTCCGATTGCGTGCCGAGTCTTGTCAATTAAACTCCACCTTCCCATCTTTCTGTTTTCATGCGGTTATTCAAGCTTCCATTATGCCTTGCACACCTCACCCCCAACTGCTCTTGAGCTCTAGCCGGCTACTACACTGCAGCAAGGCCTCTAATGGGAGAATTTTGTTAACGCCATCGGGGTGCGGATCCTACTGGTGTCGTTTTAATGACACCAATGGAACTCGCACCTTGATCCGTTACAGAAGATTGGCTAGGTCCTATAATAAATTCGGCCATCTATTGCCCACCAAAACATGCAATAAAAATGGAACAATTTAATCATTTTTGTACATCTTTGGGTCATCGCTTTATAGCAGTGGGTGATTATAGCGCAAAACACCAAGAGTGGGGATCAAGATTGGCTCCAACGAAAGGCCGAGCGTTACTTAAATCAATTCAAAAACATAAGCTTAATCTTGTGCCAAACTGTGAACCTACCTACTGGCCTTGTGATAGAAGAAAGATTCCAGACGTCATAGATTTCTGCATCACCAAAAGAATCGCAAGTAATAACATTAAAACGACGCCATATTTAGTCATATCATATCAGAGTGTTCCACTCACCTGTTATAATCACTTTGGCTACAAAGTGATGAACATGCAGAAACAACTGATGTTAAGCAACAAAATAACAGACTGGGACCAATTCAGATGTAAGGTAACAGAGAATCTAAACACAGAAACTAAATTAAAGACGGAGTGTGATATAATCAAGCAGTGGAACATCTCAATGAATGTATTCGGCACAATTGAGGCAGCTTGGAAGTCCACACCAGTAAAAAATGAGAAAAAAAAGAATGGAAAATGTTCAAATCTTGTCTAGAAAATGATTAAGGACAAAAGAAAATTAAGACAGCAATGGCAACGATATAGACTAACAGAAGATAAACGCAAGTTAAGCAAGGCGGTCAAACGGTTAAAGAAACTGCTGCATAATGAAAAAAATCAGTCAATTCAAGAATATTTGTCGCGACTGTGACCAACAAAAAGCGACTAAGAAGCTGAAACATTCACAAAATTATATTCCACCAATACGTAAAAGTAACGGTCAGTTTGCGAGAAAGATTGAAAAAAAGGCTGATGTATTTGCAGACCATTTCGAAAGAGTATTTCAACCATAACCATCAGAAACTACGGACGAAGAGAACAACATTCAAATGCGTTTAGAATTGCCATTGCAAATGAATCATATAATCTCGAAGTTTAGAACTGGATACTTCCCAATGGAAGGTTTCACAAATAATACTGATACTAAAACCAGGCAAGCCTTCAGAAGAAGTAACGTCGTTACTTCTTCTGGAGGCTTGCCTGGCTACCAATAATGTCTAAGCTATTTGAAAAACTACTACTTAAGCGCCTAAAGCCTATATTGCTGTAAAAGAGGCTGATTCCGGACCATCAGTTTGGATTTAGGTCAGAGTACTCCACAATTGAACAAGTACATAGAATAGTTCAAGTAATTCAAGAAGCTCTAGAAGAAAAAAGATATTGTTCTTCTGTATTCATGGACAAAGCGCAAGCTTTTGATAAGGTGTGGCATGTAGGATTACAATACAAAATAAAGCAATGCTTACCTCATTATATAGAATATTAACATCGTATTTAAAGGACAGATATTTTATTATAAAAGATCAGGATGTTTTTACAAATGTCCGTCCAATTAAATCTGGTTATACTACAGGGTAGTGTGCTTGGCCTGATATTATATCTGCTATATACTGCAGATTTACCTCCAAGTAAAGAAGTAACTGTCGCAACATTTTCAGACGACGTAGCAATGCTCTCATCACACGAAGACCCCATCAAAGCGACAGAAGTTTTGCAGGAGAATACTAACAGTATTCACGTATGGATGAAAAATGGCGAATTAAAGCTAATGAAGCTAAGTCTAAACATGTATGGCCTAAACGATAGCCATCTTAGAGGTAAGAGAGCTTTGAACTCAAAACACATGGAGTTAAATATAAAAAATAATGACGGTCTAATCTTACAGACACCATCTTTTGTTTAGACCAGGTACTTATCAAAGCTTTTTTAGCAACACTTGAGGTTCTATTCACTTAAAATCATTTAAAAATGCGTAAGTCTATTAAGCATTTCTTTATCTCAGTTTTGATTTAACCGCTAGTTTAAATCGATATGAGTTACGCAAAATAGCAAAGTTTGGTGCTGTTTTGTTAAGCTCATTTCTTAAACAGATCATAAATGAAACAGATCACAAAACTGCTACATTACCAATAATTAGAACAAACCTTTATATAAGGATTTGTGGTCATCGTTTGGAATACAACTATTGCAAATATTCAGCAGATACACTGGGCTAGCTATTTTTCTGTTGGAAGACCTGTCAAAATTAAAATACAAAAATTTTTCCATATTAAAATTATCTTCGATCCATTTGCTAGGCCAACCTTTTTCGAAATATAATTCTAATTTATAGAAGCAAAACTATTTAATATTTCAACACCTTCGTCAAACCTTCAATAATTTAAAATTCCAGACTACCGACGCATGTTCTATGTTAAAACCAAATAACTAAATAACGTGTATTCCATTACCACAACCTAATTGATTGACTAATCTCATCAATTTGTTATGTACGTATACGAAAGCGTAATCCACCTTCAAATACATGTTAATATATAATGTTAAACCAATTTAAGATTTAGAAACAATAAAAGATAAGATTTCGTTTTTGAGTCAGGCCTCCATGTTAACTTAATTAAAATTCGATATGTCATAATATAGTAAACAACTGTAACTGCGGTAAAACGAGACACAAATATAGTATTTATTCAAGCTGGACGCATGCGGAAATCTAATATTTCCGAATTCTTCAAAAAGTTGTCGGTCTATTTGCGATCGTGGGCATTTGATTGTGACAATTTGGTTAGATGATTTTTTTTTTTTTTTTTGTTTTGTGCGGAGTATTAATTTTCAAAAGATTACTGGTTTTTGGTGCATATCTTTGTCGGATCGGGTTTTTCATATGTCAATCCCTCTCAATTCATGAAAACTAAATTTTCTTTACATTTTCTTTTTAATGCACTTTGATTTTTATCTATTTTTATCCAGTTTCTCTTGTGTTATGTTATAAATTTGGCTTGATTTTGTTTTTCCCGACGTCGAAATCTAATTATATTTCTTGTTATGTGTCTATGTGTGTGTGTGAATGTGATATGCAAACTAATTTATAAGTTTTATGATGACAGGGTGATACAAATAGTCATAGTGTTACGTTATTATTTAGGTCACATATATATTGAATATATGGATTTTTACGAGTATATCCAATTCTCGGTTATAAATTTTAAGTGCATATGACGTTTTCATATATACAAATAATAAAACAATTTTATGACTAATTTTCCGTATAGACTCTATGAATCTATGTACGATTTTGACAATCAAGTCGAGGGTGATTCAGAGAATTCGATAATTTACGAGCGCTTATTGAAATTTAAACAAAGAATCCCGATTTAGCCAAGTACTTTTGAATTAGTTTTACGTAATCTAACATATATGCATTAATATGCGATCCCCGACTCAAATTAGTCTCACACTAAATATTACACTTTAAGAACTAATAAATCATTCAAGACCGGGAATTTCATTTAGGCAAACAAAACTCGAAATGTTCGTAAAGGAAAGGTGAAGATGGAAAAATATTATGTAAATCTTAAATGTGACTAAAAACCATGTAGACATATATAAATAAACATTAGACAAAAAAAAAATTATTTCCGGTTTTTACTTTTTAGTTTTTATGTGATCTTTGAAATTTTCCTCGAAACGGTATACAGGGAAGCAATTATGGGTTTTTTATAGTTTTATTGTATTCACTTTTCGGAAAAAATTTATTGAGTTATTATTTTCGTATAAATTTTGGTGTATTGTGAAAATCACACGGCAGTTTAGTCAGTATTAATTATACTGTGAAAGACATTTGTTAACAAGTTAACATAAAAAAGTATAGAAATTACTAACATGTTGGAGTACGATTTACTAAAATCTCTACCTCCATATTAAGGTACTTTAGCGTTTTTGATCCACGTGAGAGGCGGTAGGCTAAGTATATACCTCATAAAACTCTTTATGTTTTAAACCCCCATCAAATAACTCAGATGAATTAATCACAACAGTGACCTCGGAAACTGTAAACGAACTACGCTATCAAACTGGGAACAACATGGAAACTACTAAGCTTGCTAAGAACTCCAAAAAATATTTGGTCAAGCGGATAGCTATTCACTCGACGTGTTGGATCAGTAAGAGCTCAGATGGACAAGGATTAGCCATCACAATGTGGGAGGATATGCAAATTTGCAAACCGATAAATTTAACATAACGATCGTCAACATTTATGCACCTTCCGAAGACAATACAGCTATTAAAATATCTTAGGCAATTTAAATACTCAAATCAGTGAAGTGCTTAGATCACAAATCCGGTAAAACAGCATCAACATTTAATCTCAAGCACATACTGCCGTCAGAAAAGAATTCGCAATGTAACGGAGAAATCGAATGACGTAAAAACCGCAAGGCACATCGATTACGTCATGATCTCAAAGATTTTCTTCGATCCCGAGCTTGCTCTTCATATTGTTCTAGGCAACCCGAAGAAGACAAGTCGTTCTCTACCCCGATGATGTATTGTCGCCGACAGTGAGTTCGGCGACTGCCAAATGACAGCTCTCCTCTCAGAGATCGCTGCACCATCCAGTTAGGATCGGCTCGCAGAACGTGACTGAGATTTAATGAAAATGCCTGATCTCATGGTTGATTAAAACGTTAATGGTTGAATGACGGTGTAACTCTGATCAAAGACATCGCGCTGTCAGGTGTGGAGAACATTACACATCCTATAGTAGAAGAGGCAGAAGTAGCTATCGATAAGTTAAAGACGGAAGAGCAACCTATGCCATCCAACTTTACGATCCAATTTTTTTAATCTGAGATCAAGAAGAGCTACCTCAGGATTCGAAAATAGCACCCATATGCCCGCTATACAAAGAAGAACATCGTCTAATTTGTGGGCGTTACAGCCGTTTCGCCTTCTTAATACTGTGATTATTGCCATTATTAGAAATTATCACTGTGGGATTCGACCTAACCATTTAACGATATTTACGATTAGGAGAGTCTTCGAAAAATGTTGGGAATACAACAACTGTATACATCAGCTCTCCATCGATTTCCAACAAGCTTGCACAGGAAACCTTTGAGAAATTCATCTCTTCAAGCAAATTAACGATTTCTGGATCGAATTGTAGAACAGTAATCGAAGGAACAGTATCTGATCTTTTTGAGGTGGCAACATATGTGCAGCAGGAAATTCACAAATCGCTATAAGAACCAGATTAAGATGAATTTCGATATTAGGTAAGTTCTTCCTCGAAGATTACAACATTTTTTCAAATCCAATCGAATTCTAGACCTATACTAAAAACAAAAAAAACGAGGTGGCTGTGACGTCTGCCGTAGTTCGATTTTAATCGTTAGATTCAAATCGATTTATTTATTACTAGCAACCGTGCCATCGGCGGTGTACAAACGATTAAGTATTGGTCGATGGTACTAGAAATACGATATGAAGGGCAAGGTCTCTGCGGTGATGTTCCTTGTGGTGTGATATCGAGGCAAGTGCCTCCCAAAGACATCGGGTGAGACGCCTCTGATTGAGATCCTTGTTTCGAATTAAACAATTTGAGTTTTACAAATCTATCTTGTTGTTTTTTTATTTTTGATGTAATCGCTTCATGGTTTATGTTACCCCCACTGTAATCCCATTCCATGATGCTATATAATAAATTAATCTATTTTATCAAACACTATTTGGTATTTAACTTAATTTTTTTAGTGCTAATTTTACTATCTTTACCTTTATTATTTATTATTTTTACTTAATTTTTATTTATTTTATTATTATTTTTAATTTCAAATAAATACAAATGGCATCGAATCGAACGCAGTTTTTTGTTTTTCTTTTTTTGAAATTTTGCAATTGGCTACTGTTCCGTCATAGTCATAAAGAGCGTCATAGTCATAGAGAACGATTCTTGTATTTCAGTGAAACTACACTGAAGATGTAAAGTGACATCTATTACTATTAATATGTACTACTTTATATTGTTTCATTTCACACATATTTTTATGTATTTCGCCTCAATGTATTTATTATTGTAATACCAACTTTCATTTGAAAACAAATAATTGCAATAATTAGGCAATTAGAGAGACATTCAGACTGTATAATTTGTAATTTATGTTTTTTTTCTTAATTATAATTAATGTGAATATTAATTATTTTAATTTTAATTTAATTAAATCGCTCTGTTCCTTACGCAAATTTTTGACATCAAAATTGGCTCGATCAGTTTATGCATTCTCTCGCTAGCATGTTAAATCGTTTTAATCAGAGGTTCGCGGCGCGCCCTCCCCTGCCTTCTGTTGACCACAATGTGAAAATACAAAGAATGATGCATCGAGATTAAAGATGAACCTACGCAACGTTGTATTTAGAATGAAGTAATACTTTATACTTAATGAGTAGTCTCCATGCAAACAAGGACTAATTTCATTCGATTTTCTGAACATACTAGCCTTATACCACGTTTAATGCAAAACTAAACATGGGATTACTAATATATGCGTATAAATGCGAACTATATAAGTTCATACTTGAAAAATTCAACCAGAATTTTAACCTCGTACAAATGTTTAAATCTAAATAATTCAACATGCAAATTAAGATTAAGTAAAGGTCCTTTTTTAAAACAGTAGAATTTGAGAGTAAAATACGTTCTAAATCGTGAGTTTTGGGGAATCTAGGTGCCTATAGTGCCTATATTTGTTAAGTTAATTGGAGTCAAAGCTGAAACATTAGATCTGAAAAGCATATTCTTGAGCCTTTCTTCACTTTATTTGATCATTTTCAAAATTTGCGAATTCTTCATAAGTGACTTTCTGTTCCCAATTACACTTATAGTTGGTAGTTTTGTGGGTTTTGGTGATTTTTGTAGATGCAATTCGATTGATAAACAATTCAATCGACTATATCAACGACTTTCTTGAAACCAAAAGCCATATGTGGACAAGTCGTTATAACGAATTGCTATAATTTTAAATTAATAGCAAATCGATTTTCTACTTCGTTTGTGCGTTCCATTACCACATTTTACTATCAACTCTGGGGATTTGCAGCATTTTGTTATGAATTTGTCAAGTCCAGCTCGCAAAAAATAAATAACGTCATCTAGTAAAATATCAATCTTCCCAAATCCGTATTTTCAATTTCAACATACATATATGAAACATGTTTCCATTTACACATTTTCATCAATTGTACATTGATTGATGACTCTTATGAAAAATTATGTTGAATTCCTAATTTGGTTTAACGTGATAAAGAAATGTTTAAAGTAAAACTATGTTGTTATGTCATATTGACCATAAAATATTAATAAAATTGTTAACGAAATACTGGTTGTGCGATGTAAGGTATCAATTTACAATTTTTTAATTTGCATAAGTTGTTTACGGCTTATATAATAAAGAGTGAAAGTAAGAATTTAGAGTAAATTCTAAAATTCTAATACGAATAATATGGTTATTGAATTAAATTTACATATTCCTTTCTAAAATTCTTTTATGATCATGGCAAAATAAATTTGAACTTCGCATATATGCGACGCTTGTATGAAAAGTATTTGTCATCGACAATAGATGGCACCACTAATGTCCTTCAAATTTGTTTTGACGGAATCGAAGCACAGTTCACAAGATTCAGGTATCATCGTGAATTCGACAAAAATTTTCAAAATTGTACCATTCCCTGTAATTACAATAAAGCTAATACGACTACCTCCTCATCCGCTCCTATGGTGAGTTAATACGTCATTTCCCATCCATTTCACGAACGATATCGGATATGGCACTCTCTTGAAAAAATGTTCTTAGCTAGCAGTAGGCTTGAATCACAATTTACAGGTGAAACACAAAGTGGTACATCACATTGTCACAAAAGACTATTTGTCCGTGTCAAAACCTCATCGATTAGATCCAGTGCGTCATTAAGCTGCGGATTTACACGTAGTTTCAGCGTATGGTAGGATTAAGGATTTGCAGACCATCTGCATCACCCGCCCCTTGTCCACTCCATTTGGTAAACAAGAGGGATATGCTACCATTGACAAGACATTAGTGAACAACTACGTATCCCGATTCGGCGTTCGCCATTTGTGATATAAAACAAGGAACACAATTTGAGTATAAGATTTTCTCAGAATTAACGAAACTCATGAGCTCACATCGGCTGCGTACAAAGGCTTACCATCCGCAAGCCAACGGCATGGTTTAACGTTTCCATCTTCAACTAAAGGCTGCTCTCATGGTCAGAGGTAACACATTTCATTGGAGTTCAGAAATTGAAAAATCCAACCACTCATATGGAAGCATGCATTTCTTCGTTTAAGGACTTTTTTGACAAAATGTAGAAGCGCGTTAACGAGTTTGAAGAAATTTTTGGTGTAATGGCAATTTTGTATACAAGGGGCTGTGTACTTTGTGATGGACCTGACATTTCCATCATTATGACTGTTAGTTCAAGAAGTATGATTACTGAAGCACTCCAATAATTAAGAAGAGAAGGCGCAACAATTTTACTTATCAAGTTGAAATCAGTCAGTTTGGTTATTGAAAAGAGGAAAGCAAGAAAAACATGACAGAGAAAATGAGCACGCAATAACCCTTAATTACCTTTGCAATACGCTTCAGTGCAGAGTTAAAGAACTAAATAATGAATCAGTTGCTGGCAATAAAGACACCGAGCATCCCTTATGGAAAGCTTTAAAAACACTAAAAAGACAAAATGATCAAATACCACCACCTATATTAAAAACGACTGAGGTAGTTGGGTAACAAAAGCTACACAGAAAGTAAAACTTTTTGCACCTTACCTGGTAGAGACATTTTAACCACCCATAAGGCAATCAGCGGCAGAGGAAATCAGAATAAGAATCATTCTTATATCCCAGTATATAACAATGATTCTAGCGAAATACTACCTGTGACACTACGGGAGTTGAAAGACGAAATTAAATCAGCAATGGAAAGTAGCTGAAATTATTGGGTATGGGAATGAGCTCCCACTGTTTTTTGGTGAAATAAAAGACGTTTGTTTGAATCGAAAACGAATGACTGGTTTATTCAAAGTATGCTCCATCGGCAGCTGCAACCTTCGCCCATCTTTCGGGTAATAAACGAATTCCGCAACAGAAGAACTCCGGTTCCTTGGAAGCAATCCAGTCATCGACCCATTTTTTGACATCTTCGTATGATGTGAAGTGCTGCTCTGCCAGGGCTGACTACATCGACCGGAGCAAGTGGTAGTCTGAAGGAGCAATGTCTATTGAATACGACGGGTGGGATAGAATCTCCCAGTTCTGCCCATCCAAGTAGTTCTTGGCAACTAAAGCAACGTGTGGCCAAGCGTTGTCGTGCTGCAAAATCAGCTTGTCATGCCGATTGTCCCATTCCGGCCGTTCTCGACCTAGAGCTTGCTTTAAATAGATCAGTTGTCGTCGGTAATGATCCCCAGTGATGGTTTCGTCCTGTTT
Organism: Tipula confusa; assembly: GCA_963556175.1. Lineage (NCBI taxonomy): Eukaryota > Metazoa > Arthropoda > Insecta > Diptera > Tipulidae > Tipula > Tipula confusa. Next base: position 12,599,160 of record OY744476.1, on the reverse strand, counting down.
CAGCAGCTCGTAGTACACGATGTCGCTCTGATCTCACCATATGCACAACATAACCTTACTTCCATGAATATTTGCTTTTGGCATCGATGGTCCCGGTTTCCCTGACTTGACCCATGCTGGTTTGCGCTTCGGATTGTCGTATCGAATCCAATTTTCATCTCCAGTGACGATCCGATGTAAAAACCCCTCTCTTTGCTGGCGTTGAAGCAAGAGTTCGTGGATGGTTTTTCGCCGTTCGATGTCCCGTTCTTTCAATTCGTGTGGGACCCAATTTCCGAACTTGCAAACGAATCCCAATGCATGTAAATGCTTGTCAATAGTAGAGCGATCCAAATTCAACTGTTCTGCCAATAATTTTTCGATCTGACATGGATCTTCATCCAGCAATGCTTCCAATTCTGCATTTTCAAACTTTTTTGATCCGCCTTCACGTTTCTTGTCTCCTACTTCGAAATCACCATCTTTGAATCATCAGAACCAGTCTCTATAGGTTGTATTCGATGTAGCATGCTTATCATAAGCTTCTACGAGTAACCGATGCGTTTCCGCTGCACTTTTCTTTAACAAAAAATAATGAAGTAAAACTTCCCGCAAATGCCGTTTTTTGGCACAAAATTCGACATTTTCAATGAGACGCAAAAAACTGTTGTTTTACACCCAATATTATGATACCAAAAACAAACAGGCCTCCTAATGATCACAAATCATATAGGCTTATTTCCAGAATCGTTGAGAAACTGCTCCTTGACATTTTTGCAGCCTTGCGATTTTGAGAAATCCACTCTACAATTGAGCAAGATTACAGGATCACGAACATCAAAAAAGATATGTTTGAAAATAAGAAAATATGTTTCGCAATCATTCTGGATACAGCTCAAGCCTTTGTAAGGGTTCCCCAAAATGGAGTCCTCAGACCAGTATTATATTTACGTTATAAAAGTGACTTGCCTAACAACACCGAAACTATAATAGCTACTTTCGCGGAAGACACAGCAAATCTATAGCAACCGGAGCTAATGTAGAAGAAGCAACCAGAAAACTGCAAAAGTTCTACGAACCTTGAAAGTAACTGAACTAAAAACTGGTGCATTAAGCTAAATGAAGAAAAACAAAATTTTACTGTTAACTTCACTAATCAACAAGTTAACTGGATACCAATAGATCTTAATTCCAAACAATTTACCATATGCGGACACAGAAAAATCTTGGCATAATTTTTGTTGTTAGGATAAAACGGAAAGAGCATGTCAGTAATATACAGATACGACTTAAAACGCTAATCAGTCAATGCTTTCATTAAAAACTATTTCATCCAGCCTAGTCAAGATCGCACTAATCATTTATTTCTGCGGCGGGTATTTAAAAGTTTAAATTTGCACCGAGAAAATTGGAAAATTCTGATTAGAAGAGTCGGTGACGCTCGAGTGAGGCAAAATAATTTTGTTATAAAAATTGGGACCACTGGTATCACGTTGTATCAAAGGACATTCCAGCTTATATTGGTTCTAGAGGTATCAGCACAACGTAATTAGCAGAATCTAGATCAGACAAAAATATTTCAATCGAAGAACTTGCTGGCACAAGAAATTACAAACTAAGAATTACGTCCCTTAAAGATTAATATGTCTCAGAGAGCAATTAGAAGCTGCACAAATGAAGCTTAACGAGATTCAACGATTCGAGGTCGCTATGGAAATCAATATGCCACAAAATAACACGACAGCAAATTGTAAAGTAGCAAATTGTAAAGTAAATATCCGTTCATAGATAAAAGTGGAGTCATACGGGTTGTAGGTCGGATCCACAAATCTTTGGAATAGTTTAATGTCAAACATTCAATCATATTATCGTCAAACTACTATGCGCAGTCCGATATCTGGTAGATAGTCCTATACTCCAAAACCCACCTAGTGTGCGTTTACTTACAAAATAAGTAAAGGCAAAGTGTTAGCTACAGAAAGAGTAAGCAAATGTAACAACGTAAGAATCCAAAATTAAATCAGGTAGAATCTGCCAACGGAAAGAGTGCAATAAAAATATAGAAAAATGTATTGGCATATTAGAAGATATTCAGAGCGATATCCAGATTAGAGGCTGTACCCAGAAAACTTAAAATAATACAAGCAATTTAAAATAGTCAAACAAATAGGGTATACGCGTAGGACTAAGTATATTGAGCTTTGGTCAAGGACAATTACTTATCATACAATTCTCGTACGATATTGTGATATTTACTTTGTAAGCGCGTATATTTCTTTTTAACATTTACATTTTTTCACTTTCAATTATCGAAATCCCATTGTTTCGAATCAATCTTTTAACACCCACGCTCAATTATATTGTTCCATTCGTTTGTTCGTTATGTTATTATTTAATTTAATCATTAGGATTTGATCTCATGTAAATAAGAAAAATAAATAAAAAAAAAAAGTGAAAAAGTACATCGATGATTTTCTGCTATAAGTTTCTCACATGTAATTGCACGAATTTCTTGAACGTGCGCTAATATGCTGTGATGTACATGTACAAGTATTAAACTCGTGTATTGGAAAATAATTTACACATCGTAAATCTGATATGAAATTTCATCGCTTATTACAATATCCGCGCGGTAATATTTTCATAAATATTAGGCGCACGATTCTAAAACCTCCGCAAATTTAAAACTTGGTTCATGTATAAAAAAAAAATAAAAATCTATATAGTGACGAAATGAACGATTTACATTATATATTTTTCTTATTTACATTTCCATCTTATAATGTTCTTTGAATTTTGGTTATTTTTATTTTTAAGTAACGCTTTTTGAATAATTTAACATTTTAACTATCGCATTGTTATTGTACACTATAATAGTATATATAGTGTAATTGCTATAAATAAATATACAAAATAAAATCATTAAATTTGTTACCATTGTTGTTATTATGTTCTGTGTTTACTTGAACGGATAAATGGAGTAGCAATGCGACTAACAACAACAATATTAAGTTAAGCTCTTAGAAATTGTAAACAGAGAAGTGCAACATCTTTTATCGATTTATTTTTGAATTTTTCTTGGGATTATAGAATTAAATTTATTTATTGGTTGTTTTCGTATCAGTTATGAGATTTGTTTTAAACAATTTAAGAAACTGATAATTTTAATTAAATTTAAAATAACAGTACATAGATTTATCATTTATGAGATTTTAAAGAGCGTCAACAAATTTTAATGTTGGTTTCATCCGCATAAATGAATTACTCCAACCACATCATTGATCGTCATCAGACGATGGAAATCTTTCTTGGAATCTTTGTTCACCAAAAGAAATCATGCTTGCGATAAAGATAAATAAGAATTGGAAAAAAGCTCCTGGTTCTTTAGTTTAGTCATGGAAATTGTTGTATATTCTGTATTTATCTGTAGACAGTAAATATTAAAAGAATTTATTCACATTCCAGTGATTCGAACCAAAAATAGGCAAAAACGTAACAATTGGTGACAGCCGTGGGATTGTGAATAATAGAAGAATAATGACTCTTTACGAATTGAAATTTACCAAATATCGGTATAATAAAACATTGTTAATAAGACGTTGTTAGTACGACTTTGTCAGGCAATGAAGAAAGAGGGATTAAATCCCAAAGAATAGTAGAAATCACCGAGAAAAATGAAGATGAAAACACAATTGTTGGTTAAAATGAATAAATAACTATACAAAAATTTCGATTTGTCACAATTAATTAATGCCGTGCAATAAATGATGGACAAATAGGTGATATGAACTAAATGATGGGACTAATTTTAGGACTTTTAGAAGTCTTTATCAAAAAGCAAGATACTTTAAGCAAATTCTGAAACCAATATAAACTTATGGTATTAAAATTTGAGGTTAAGGCAGTACCAAACCGAGCATCGTTTAATTAAACCCCAAAGAAATACATGGAGCCGCGAAAGAAGTCTCCAGTTTTTGAGCTGGTTTTAGGTCAAACAGCTGGTGCTAACAAATAACATCATGTTGTTTAAGTCAACAAATGTAACCGTTAAGTACCGTTGTCTCCCCACTTTGTTGATGAGGTAACCCAGAATTAAAATAGAAAATAAATTAATGCATTTTATTTTATGATCAAATTCGAAACCAAATTTTAATCATTCTATTCACAAGTTTAACATTAAAATTGGAGTCATGTAAAGACTCGCTGATATCTGCTGTCAGAAATAACAATAAATTTTATATGTGGATTGAATTTATTATAAAATCATTGAATGAATGTCATATATATGGCGGATTTCATGCGGGTTTCTTCGTGCATCAATACGATCCAACTAATTTTTGTATTCGTTTGGCATTAAGCCATCATATCTGCTCGATCTTTCTCGGGTCATGCATCTTTTTTCTTGCATATTATTCTTTATAACCAAGAGAGGACAACATTTATTTTTTTGGCTGCAAATTGTTTTGGTTCAAAATATAAACTAAAGTCATGAATTATAACTGGAGGCTTGCAATCAGCTATAGAAATATCGGGAGAAAGCAGAGAAACGTTATGTCAGAAAAAATTTCATAAAAAGAAGCAACATTTCTTAAAGAATATAAAAGTAATCGAGTTTCGCTGACGATACTTATAACACCAAATATGCGGAGTGTAAATAATATCCAGGCTTCATGTTTAATCTGAGTTCTTAGTACCATCTTAAATAACAGCTACTCGTATTGTCAATCAAATGAAAAAGTTTGGTCAGTGTCACTGTTTGTCTAGATTTTTTGATTTCTTATTTTTGCACGAGATATGAGGTAAAGAGGTGTTCCATTTGATGTGCTTATTAGCACTCAATATTATTGCTAAATAAACGCACTTAATACGTTTCATCATTGATTATTTTTATTTGAATGCTAAACGGAGACATTGTTATCAATGCACGACTAAGAATTGGGACTGTCTCTACATCCTCATTTGTGGGGAGGACGCAACAAAGGGAGAAATAAAAATTAGTTGTACGGCTAAGCCCAGTGCATATATAAGTAAAAGGGACGATGGGATGGGGATCGGAAGATCTCTACCGCAATAATTCTGGCGGAAGCGCATTCGTTTAGAAAATACGGAGTGCTTTGACTTAATATGCGTCATCGTGACAGTGCAGCCTGAAAATATTGCATTCACAGGACCAGCTGTATAGAAAAAAACAGCATAAAGGCGAAGATGATGTGAGTCGCTTAGTGGATGCTATCAAAGCCGAGATCAAATCATTAGACAAAATTAGTATTGCTGACCGCAATAGACTGTATGAAGGCCATGGTTCTATCAGAGTTGATTGAGTTGCAATGTTCCTAGAAGTATTAGGGCTAAAAGGTTCTCTACAGGAACGGGTGCGCATAAACTCGCTGAGCAACCAAAAATTAATAAGGTATCTTATACACAGACACTGATGCGCTGCTTCATAACGACATAGTGACAAATTACACTGAAGTGCATAAAGAAGTTAGGACGCATAGATTGGTAACAACAAGAACTTCCAACGTGAAGGAATTTAGTAATGATGAAACCAAGGACAATAACGCCAATGAAATTGGGCAAAGCATTTGACCTCAATAACATTGAGGTCGAAGTGATACAAAAACCATGGCCTATAATAGGGTCTAGTATCACACAAAAAGATTTTTTCCGAAGGCATGGTTAAAGTAATAATCATTAGAAAAGGAGGTGAACGAAGTCCTACCGACTTAAAATCCTATAGGCCAATCATGCTACTACCAGTTTTGGGTAAATGACTCGAAAAACTGATAACTGGTAGGTTGATGTGCGGATTTCAGAACACAGCATATATAGTGACACATAGTTCGGATTTAGGGAAAAACAGTCCACATAGGGTGCTATGGTGTAAATTATTAACATATGGGATTGATTATGATAAGACTCGGTGTCATGTCACATTTCAGAAAGATTACAGAATAGTGTAAGAAGGTTTTCTTTACTTTGAAACGAGTAGCAAATCAAACTTAAGACCTTAAATAAACGACCATCAGGACTATATTCGAAGGTCTAGTGGTTGCAATACTTACACATGCAAGTGCTGGGTGTTCTGATTTGATTAACTGTCAAGTGGACAAAGGGAATACTTCTTGGTATTACAAAACATTACAGAACTGTATTAACAGATGCAGTTCCCGTGTTAGCTGGCGTGATACCAATTGATAACAAAAAAGTTAAACTTCGAGACACGGAAACGCAGTATTACAAGCAGGAAAATAAAAGAAACCCTTATTGGTATTAAACAACTTCCAAACATCGAAGAAAGATTGGATAAAAGACTTGCGCTTAGTGCACCGTTTACGCAAATACTAACGGGACACGGCAAAATAGCATCCTGCCTTGAAAGGTTCCAGTTAAATGACTCCAGCCGCTGTGAGTGTGGCCATGATAGTGAAACCATGGACCACTTGCTCTATAGCTGCGATATTATCGAAGAAGAAAAAAAACTGTGTGGCCAGCAAGCAAACTAGTTTTAATGACTCTAAGAAACATCATGGCTTTTAAAAGTTTCTGTGACACGGTTCTAAGTAATAAAGAGTGCAAGTTCCTACACAATTCTAACACAAGACTATATGTATTTAACATACATACGTCTACGCATTTTACCAGACAAAAGAGCTCAATAGTAAACAAGTCTGCGCCACTACGTGGGAGGGACGGATACAGAATTGTTTTTCAACCTGGTTAAACATACTGAGATCTGTTTATAAGACCAGCACGACGGCGCCAGAATTTATATAGGCTAAGCCTGAGTGACATTCTCACGCGATAAACGCATCAAATGATAACAACGTCAATGCTCAGGTCATGCATCTTCATTGCATATTATTTTCCATTTAAGAGGGGATGGACATTTATTTTTTGGCTTAAAATTGTTTTGGTTCAAAATATAAACTGAAATCTGTACTTGAAAGTGATGGTAACCTTGAATTATGGAAATATTGAAAGAAAGTAAAAAAACATACATCCATAGAAAAAATCTCATAAAAAGAAACTAAATTTCTTAAAAAATATAAAAGCAGTAGACATCCGCTGAAGATGTTACACAGGTTGCCCCAAAAGAGCTTATTTAGTGATCAATCTGAGCGTTAGGGTACTGGTAAATTAAAGCATATACTTACATGCAAGTATATGACTTTTAATGATTTTTTTGTTATTTCCAACTCTTGCCGATTTATTTACCGCAGTTTAATCTCAGGCCAATTTGGTTTTTAAATAATCCGGCCAGCAACAACGGTTATAAAAACTTTTTTCGGATTAAATATACAATTGAACTTAAGCAATAATTGTAAAAGTAAAGTTGATTTTTCGGCCAAATCTAATTAAAGCGACTTTTTTAGATTTTTAGTCATCATTTTTGAACCAGACTTTACCATTTGACTATCCCAAGTAGTTGATTGCACTGGTTTTTTATCGCCTGCGAGTGTTATATAAATTTATTGCATGGCGGTAGGGAATTTAATTTTGACTTTGGCTGTAAATATTATATCTAAAACAATTAAACTATTTCACATTGTTCTGATAGTAAATTAGCTTATCTAGTAAATTTATTAAAGTATAAAATTTTTATTTACGTTTAAGAAGCACAAAAAATTGATTTACAATTTTATTAATGCCCATTACAGATAAATTAGCATCACTATAATTTTACAATCTATAAAAATTTCAAGAATTTGTATTTTAATCTCGATTACGGACATAATTTAATTGATCGTTAAAATTTATACTACTATATTTTTAAAAACAATCGAAAAGAATTTTCATCTAATTACATATCAACAGTTCGTTTAAATTACAAACCAATTCCAAATTAATTAAAAAAAAAAAAAAAAATTCGGAAAAACTATTTGATGTTTTTTTTTTTTTTTTGTCATCATCTTGAAAATTATGTTTTATTTTGGTTTAATCGCGGTGACTGGTGAGGAAATGGTATTATACTCGTAATTTTTCATTCATCAAAACCAAATACTATATAAATACGATTTTCTCGTAGATATTGTAGTGTTTGTTTGTGTATTTTCTCCTCGTATATCGTATTTTTTCTTTTATGATCTGAATAAATCTTATTAATGAACTCATTAATTTTTTTTTCGTTTTTAAGACATCTGTGGTTTATTTTAGATTGAATTTATATATTTTGTCAACAGATTTATGTCGGGATTTTCTTCTTGATGTACATCCGAGATACGGTTGTAAAAATACAATAAGATTGTTTTGTGTATTTTTTAAATAGTGTGTAAATGAGTTTGGTTAGAAGGTCGAAACTTAGTAATTGAGGCAGTGGTAATTAAAATTTCTAGCCACTGTAAATCGACAAATTTAACTTGAAAAATATATAAAAAGTCTCTTATTTTGTAAACACTTTTTTAAAGTGGTAATGATAATATAAAGTAAAGCCGAGCAAAATGCGAAATGAGTACCTAATAAGTTAAGTAAAAAATCACTATGCAAAACCAAAAATTAGTACGTATTTTCACATTTTAGAGAAAAAAACTCGTATACTAAACTGTATACAACCAAAATTGGTATGCAAAATTTTCGTGGACGTAAACGACATTAAAAAGTCTAATGACCTCTGCGGTCACACGCATCTTAAAGTATTTTTACACGTTCTTAATATAACCTTAGAATACCACCACAGTTTCTTTTGCTTGTCGTAGGAGGCCACTAAACGAAGGTTTAATCCGCATCCTTAAAAAAACTATTGTTAAAAATCATCAACAAAGAAAAACTAAATACCGCCACAAGATACGTTTCAAGATACGTTTAGGGATACACGGTTTAAGCCATAAAAGAATATCGTTTAAAACTCGTTGCTCTCCAAGAAACTCGATGGCTATAAAGTGGAGAATAAAGTTGAAAAGTGGAGAATAAAGTTTGGAAATTTTCGATAGCTACAAAAATTTCACAGTTTTAATGGGCTAACCACCATGCTTTTTCTGGATTTTGGAAATTTTCGATAACGACAAAAATTTCAGTTTTAATAGACTAACCATCATGATTTTTCTGGATTTTGGAAATTTTGGAAATTTTCGATAACGACATAAATTTCAGTTTTAATGATTTTTTCATGATTTTTCTGAATTTTGGAAATTTTGGAAATTTTCGATAACGACAAAAATTTCAGTTTTAATGGGCTAACCATCATGATTTTTCTCGATTTTTGGATATTTTCGATAACGACAAAAAATTTCACAGTTTTAATGGGCTAACCATCATAATTTTTCTGGATTTTGGAAATTTTTAAAATTTTCGATAACGACAAAAATTTCACAGTTTTAATGGGCTTACCATCATGATTTTTCTGAATTTTAGAAATTTTCGATAACGACAAAAATTTCAGTTTTAATGGGCTAACCACCATGATTTTTCTGGATTTTGGAAATTTTGAAAATTTTCGATAACGATAACTAACCATCATGATTTTTGTGGATTCTTAAAATTTTCGATAACGACAAAAATTTCAGTTTTAATGGGCTAACCATCATGATTTTTCTGGATTTTGGAAATTTTGAAAATTTTCAATAACGGCCAAATTTCACAGTTTTAACGGGCTAACCATCATGATTTTTCTGGATTTTGGAAGTTTTCGATAACGACAAAAATTTCACAGTTTTAATGGACCATCATGGTCTTTCTGGATATTGGAAATTTTCGATAACGACATAAATTTCACAGTTTTAATCGAGTTTCCGTGGTATTTAGACCCAGGGGTTTTACATATTTGATCCAAAAAACTGAATATTTATTCCTACGCTTTAGAATTCATACAGCTGCCAAAAGATTAACGTAGAGCTTTCGCTGTAAAGCTTGATTCGTTTCAGCGCGCTGCTTACACTTTTATTTAGAAAAACCTATACTAGTAGTTTGCAATTTTAATCATCCATGGCAAGACGAATTGGGTCGACAGTTTTTTAAATTATTTTCAGCATACGATCGTTCACGATTGATCCCACCCAAACAGCTATGGGAATGTGAAAATCGATAACCTTGATTATATTTCTTTGGGTTGCCCTACAAATTGGCAAACGGATTAACAACAGCTTCCGGATATTATTGACTTTTGCGTCATTAAGGGAATTCCAAGAGCATCGTTAAAGGCTCAATCCTGCTATGATTTGTTTTCTGATCACGCGCCATTTATTGTCAATATTTTGACAGATACATAGTAAATAGCACATATAGAGAAATGATACCGAAACCGGATAAAGCCTTAAATCGATTAGAGCAAAATCGCAAAATTATTCAGGATCACCAATTTGAATTTCGCGGAAAGCATAACAACGAAACAAGTGATCGGTAAAATTAAAAAATGTCCTTGAAAATAGGAGCTATTGCTCAGCTTTAATCTTAGATGTGGTTCAGATATTTCACAAGGTTAGACACAAATAGTAATCTTTAAAAAAACATTGCCCAAAGCATATCATGGGATTCTAGGAGCTATTTATAAAACAGGCATTTTAAAATCAAACATAATGGTGCTAAACGTCTATATATCTAAACGTCTAAAGGTCTATATAGGTCCACTTTTATATATAATTTACACTTATGATCTGCCTACATTGCGGTATGTAACGATCGCAATATTTGATGATGAAATTGCAATTATGGCAAACCAATCAGAATCCTTTGAATGAAGCAAGTAAACACATTAGAAAAAAGAACTTAACCCACGGTAACGGTAAACAATGTAAATTTGTCAAAAACAAATGGAAATTAAATATGCGAACTTATCGCAGTTAATTGGAAGAAACTCAAGTCTTAAGTAAGAGCATAAAGTTTTTCTTTGCCAAAACATTATCATATCAACCTGGACGTATTCAAATGAGGGGTCGTGTCGTCATCTAACTTGGAATTAGTACTCTAATCTAAAATCTAAAACTCTAGTCTTAGTAATCTAAAATTTTGCGCAGTATCGTGATGCCTTGGTACGTGCATAATTCTGCTATCTAAACGGAACTAAGACGGTGTCCAAAAACCATGATACATATTAGTGAATACAATTTTTGACATTTATTTGAAAAATATTCTCTTACATTCCCAATTTTTTATTACGCTGTCCGAAAAGTATAATAATTTATTGTAATATTTCCTTGCTTTATTTGTTTAAATACATTTTTTGTGTGGTATAAAAACTAAGAAGAAAAATTACATTTAATTGTGTGCATTGTTTGTTGAAATTGTAATAGCAACGAAAAAGTGTTTCTTTAATGGTTTTGGAAGAAAGTTTTGTATTTGTCTAAAATTATCATAGAAATTTACCGTGATAATTTCGATGTCTTCGTTTTTATCAAATAAACGTCAAAAATTTGTATTCACAAATATTTATTATGGGTTTCGGACACAGTCTTAATATTAATACAGTGAATAGAATAGTTGAGATGTATATTGACTAGTACAAAATTAAATTGGAACCAAAGCAAACACTTGACATAGGTTTTCCTTGACAGTCTCTACAGAGGTTGCAGCCCGTTGCTCCACACATATTTTAAAAACCCATCTGGAGCTAAAACTACAACTTCTACTATGCTCCGTACAACACAATGTAAAATCCGAACTATTCAAAGTAACGTAAAATCCCAAATGATGAATCGTATGTAAACATTCATCGGCACCAATGACTAAATACATACATCACTGTGTCTTTTAATGTAGTAGAGTACACAAATAAGGCGTTGAAAATAACACAAGACCAAGAAAATGTTAAATCATCAAACAAGTAGGTAGATAATTTATTATTCAAATAAATAAAATTCTAGGTAGCACTATATAATCGTACCTGCCTGTATATGAATGATATGAATAATACATTTTCTTCGGTCGATTCCCCAAAATTGATTATTACAATGTTGTATACATTGTAACAATATAAATTCTTAGAATAGTTTTAAATTAAAGCCTTATTTAAAGTCGCAAAATCCCATATAATTTTGTTGATTCAAAAATTTTGATAAAAAGTTGCTGCACTATGATTTTGCAGAAAAATATTTTTTTGCGTATGTATCAACTAAATAATAAAAATCTGTGCGAAGTCATCTACTTTATCTTTGGCGAATAAAGTCTATTTGTTTTTAAATTGATTACAAGATAATACTGATACAAATCTTATATTTTTTTTAACTTTTATCATCTTAAAAACTGTTTAATTATAATTTGAAGGCAACCAAACAAGTATTCAAGTCAAACATTCAAAAAATGGTACCTCAAATTCGAGTTTTATGTTTCCTTGAACCTGAAGAAATTCTATAACGGTTCTATGAAATTGCCTTGGAATTTGGAAGAGAAATTGACCCAATCACAAATTGGCTCTTTGAATATTGTTACTGGGAAAAACGACAGACCCTCATTGTTTCAGCTGAGTCTATGGTTTTGAACTTATATATGAATAAAACAAGCAACGGACACCACGAATGCAGAGTTATGCTAAATCTTTTAAAAATATTTAAATTGACCACTCACATATTGGCGTATTTTCCTTAATGCAGGAGCCAAAAACAAGCGAAAAATTTTAGTGCAGATATTAAGAAGGTCGATCGAGAAAAATGACAAAAAAACCAAAGATTTACAAAGAGAAGCAAATATTGTTTTTAAATAAAAAAAAAGATACTAGTTTGTTTTTTGATTTTCGCCGACAGCGACCTCTGTATCTGCTAAATGAAGACACATCTCTCAGAGATCGCCGCACTATCCGTTTAGGATCGGTTCGGAAAACGTAACCGAGCCAGTGTACTCGCTGTTTTTTTAGGTATTTTCATTAGGTATTTTTATAAATTCCTGATCCCGTGATTGAAGAGCAACTTGCTAAGTGTCATTATCATCACGTTTGGTGCCATATATCATTCATCTGGCATAACTTCGATTTGCCACACTATACTTGAGTAAGTAGTTGGTTCGACAATTGTCTTTTTTTAAGAAATTTCCAATTAATCTGCTCCAATTAAAAATAATTTATCCAACACATATATACAACAGACAGTTAAGTATCACATATCATACATATTAAAAAAAAATAGCGCAACATAATTAATATATGCAATTTTAATCATAAATTGATTCTTTTGTATTTTCTTAATGGAATGGAGAAAATAAAGATTTTCCGTATTTCTTAATTATTTCAAAACAATTATTGTAATTTTCATCATTTTTAGGTAACAAACGTTTCAATATTATTTATAAGTGTAGCTTGGATGTTTATATATGTAAGTATGTACATACAAAAATGATTTATTCTTGTTTTCTTACAGATCGTAGACTTATGATATATTTTTTATTTTAAAAGTTCAATAAAGTTCAGAAATGTATTGTTGCACGCCAATAAATTTTGCCGATAAATTTTTGCACTTGAATGTCAAAATTTTTTTTTGTTTTGAGTTTTATTGAAAGGTTTTTGCATATTTTAAATTGTTTTATTGTCTTATTCAATTTTATAATTTCTTGTTTCTCTTTCGACAGATGATGTGAAACACTCCTATATTCTTAACTCATTAAGAACTATTTTAAGTTTTTTTTTAGAGAAGTTAAAATTTTTTTTTAAGTGAAATAACATATTTAGTTTGCCACACTTTGGGACAGGCCATCCTTATGGATATACCCTACTTTAGTGTTACAGAAACAGTAAAAAGTATATCAGTTAGTTGTTCTTGTAATTATAATGATGTATTTTGACAGTTTAACGGTTATTCCATTTAATTTTAGTGCTAAATATTTTTATTTAAAGTGAAATTCATATACATTTTAGAATTTTGTGTGTATTGAGGGTGTTTCGACGAGTTTTGAGAGTGTAGGTGGGTTATGATAGTGTTATAATTTTTTCAATTTTCAGATGATAACTTATTGGTGAAAATTTAATTAATTACAGCTTACGGCTATTGAAGATATTAATGAATTACAATTTTAATATGTTTGATTTATAGAAAATTGGCAGAGATCGACTTACATTGGAGCTGAGACTAATTATTACTTTAATCAGATCGATGTTGTAAATTGGTTATATATATTTTTCGGAAAGATAAGAAGTGTTACTTGAAATATTAAATAAATTAATTTATTTCAGATTGGATTAGAATTTTAAATATTTTTAGAACTGTATCGTCCTGAAGTTAGAAGGAGGTGAACCCTAATAGTTAGTATTACTAACTATTGGCCATACCAAGGTAACTGGATCAATTGCTAGTACCTCTAATTTTTCTTTCTATCCTTCTTTATTGTTATATATAAATGGGTTTACACGTCAGTGAAATATAACTTATTATAATGCCACTTATATTTTACTATAGCAAGGTTGTCGTCACTTGCAAGTTGCAAGAGTATTTAGCAATAATTTTTGCTGCGTCTACATTCAAAATCATAGCACCTTAACGCATTGAGATTCACCATCATCGTTGGTACTTAAATGAATTAAGTGAGCATGCTTTCTTATAGGGTTTTAGTTTTTTAAATGTTTTCAGCATTGGTAGTAAATAGTTCAGCAAGTTCTTGAATCTAAATAAAAACAAATACCAAAATTTTCTTACCAAATGCCATTTTAACATGCTTTTGCAATGACTCATATTTTCTTGTTGATTTCTACCAAAATAGTTGTATGACTTTTTGTATATTTTAAAGTAATATAAAAGGGAAATCTTTTTTTAAATATAAAAAGAAGTTTCAATTAGAACAAAAAATAAAATTAAGTGACAGGTACCTCTAATCCGCTGACGGGTACCACTAGTTTGAATAAACATTTAAACGCATTTTTTGGTTTACTGTACAAAGTACAAAAATTTCACAAAGACTTCATAGTATAGAAAGCTACTTGGTTTATTTTTTATGAAAATCGTCCTTTTATTGTCGAATGTAAAACCCTCTCTATTATACAAGCCGTATTCAATTTCTCGTGTACGCAAACTACTACTCAATTTACATACTGCATAAGTATAGTACTGTAAAACTCCATACAAAACAAATAAAAATATCATTTTTTAACAATGCATCAGTATTAGTTCTATCAAAATAATTCATATGAAAAAATTGTATATTCTCTTTATTATCGCACACTATTAAATATAAATTTATAAATGAGCATTTTACTCTCTCTACTTTTTTGCCTTTTAAATTTTATTGTTTTTTGACAATTTTTACTCTCTTTTGTTTCGTAGTATGCGAATTTTATTTTATTTTACACTATATTCGCTATCATATACCGACACTTACAATACGGCTTGTATAATAGAGAAGGTTTTGGTCAAATGCATATTTTACAAACCTTCATTGTATATAGTAACGAAGAAAAATGATTTTTATTTTTATTTTTACTTTCTTTATTATTATTTGTAGATATAAATTTTTTGCTTGTGTATGAGCCATCTTTATTATTTCTTAATCTATGGTTTTACATACTTTGCAATTGATGTTAACCTATAATCTTGATATCGAGTTGTTGGTCGTGTAATACGCACTGCACGCGTTGTTGTCGATGTTGGTATAAACTTAGGTTAAAATGAAAAATCAAATCGAACTGCCAATTTTTTCTACAACTACATTATTAAAATATGATTGATGTTGATGGAAATTTAGATGGCGCTTGTCAATGTTGAGAATTATTGGTGTTAATTGAAAAATCCGAGTAAAAGTGTTTCTTCCGATAGATCATTAGCCTCCAATGACATCTTAAGTATGTCGATCGAAATATTGGCCTGCTTGTTTTTATAATCTAACTTAAATTATTTGTCTGAACGACTAATTACGCTGAACGGACCTTGAATGGGTTATTGCAGCGTCTTGTGATTTGTGAAGGTTTCATTTGTTTAAGATGACTTTTTAGAGCCGTGGCGTAATCCGACTAAGTAATTGAATCCGTTTGAACCTTCTCAAAGAATTCAATTTTCGACCGGGAATGTGAAAGGTGGCTCCATACAAGTTCTACGGAAGAAGTTTCAAAATCCTTAAAAAAAAAACATGTACGAAAACCTAATAGCACTGTTGAAAGATATCCAGTCCTGTCCCGACCGTCATAACACATAATAGCAGCCTTAAGATATCGATGCCAACGCTCGATCATCCCGTTGCATTTCGGATTATAGCTTGTAGTTCTGACCTTGGTAAACCCGAGAAACTTTGATAACTCAGAAAATACATCTGGCTCGAACTGTGAGCCTTAATCAGTGCTCACAGTAGTTGGTATATTTCAAAGCGTGAAACCTAAGAGTAGTTCCATATAACGTTATTAGTAAGAAGTCGTTATTAGTAAGAATATGAAGACAATTGAAAACGATCTGCCGAAATTACTTAGGAATATAAAACCGAGGAGAACCGGTTTTTTGAAATTTGAGTTAGTTCTATTCTTCAACAACTCCCTAAACTCAGTGTCATTTAGTTCCGCGTCGGCTATTTCAAAGTAATTGATAGTCTCTGGAACTGAAAGTTGGGCTATACGCGATAAAGTATCTACTACCATGTTGTCAATTCCAGAAACATGACATATGTGTGTTGTAAATTGACTTATGAAGTCTAAGTATCGAAATTGTCTAGGGCTAGCTTTATCAGTTTTCTTAGTGTAAGCAAAACTTTGAAGTTTGTGATCCGTCTACTCCGAATCCGTCTACACCTGAAAGTTCACCCATCTAAAAAATATTTAAAATGTTTGATACCCAAGTAGGTCACCAGAAACTCTCGAAACGGGATAAATTTCAAAGGTTCCTATATTTCGTTCACTGTTTGTTAATAGTACACTACGTGTAATAGTACACTACGTCGTAGATTTTTAACCGTTTCTGGACGCGGAAAGTTGTTAATAACGTTTACGTGCTCCAATGATGGTTTAATTCTAGAACTATCGCTAGAATGACCTAGGAAAACAACCCGATCTTTGGCAAAATTGCACTTGTCGGTGTTAATTATTAGCTCAGCATCCATTAATCGTTGGAAAATAATTCAAAGGCTTGAAAGGTGTTCAACACCTAAACGCTTTAGGTGTTCTTCATGCGATGGTGAGGCAATGAGAATTTCATCTAAATAAACGAAGCAGAAGTCCAAACCACGCAGTATGAAATGCATGAAACGCTCGAAAGTTTGAGCCACGTGTCTAAGACCAAAAGTCTTGCGTTAAATTTCAAATAATATGAAAGAAGTTGATATTGCGGTTTTAGGAATATCCTGAGGTTAGATACGCCCGGACAAGATACATCGTGGAGAAAACTGTACAACCATTTAATTGGTGTGAAAAATTCTGAATATGAGGTATTAAGTATCTGCCAGGAATAGTAATGTTATACAATCAGCGATGCCTCATTAAAGCATTATTTCGAGCTTGTCTCTGGCGTAAAGTGCAAAAAATTCAGAAAGACAACAGAACAGTGTTACTTTTCCTTAAGCACATGTTTGATGATAATTACATTTCTGTGGACTTGCTCTTTATGGTTCCATGTTCATTTCGGACTCTAAACTGATGGTCTGATATAACTTGACACTTTCAATACTGGTTTCAGTTTGGTTAGTATCATTGTTTCAAAAAGCTTCGATATTGTTGGAAGCATTATTTTATTTGTGTTTAATTTTTTCCAGGCTTTTGTATCTTTGTGATAAGGGATATTTTTCTTTCCGAGGTCGTTGAAGTTAGTTGAAGATGAATGTTATTAGGTTTATGAATTTATCGGGTTCTCTTATCATTTTTTCGTAATAAATAATTGTTCCACACTGTTCCACTTAAACTTGATTGGCTTAAAGGACGAATCATTATCCTTTTGATCAGGTAGTGCAAATGAGAAGAGTCCACTTAAAAACATTTTTTTAAGCTAGACATCCCTCTATAGAAAGCCTCAATGAGATACTTTGTGAGCTACGTAGTATGCAAGATTGTTAAAAAAAAATCTGTCTAATCGTCCTAGCTAGCCATTTAAACATCAACTGCAGTGGTTATCAAATAAAGCAAATTAAAACCAGGACTTTACATTTATGGTGACAACATTTCAACTTTCACTAATCACAAATTGGTGTATTATGCAATTCCGAGTGCGAGGTCATGGAACTCTTATATACACTACAAGTTTTATATGTATTATTTGCAAGTAATTGCGTAAATCAAACAATCTCGATCGTATACGCATAACACCAAAATACGAATGAACAAAAAAAAAATTTAATTAAAATTCGTTTTGAATTCAGCTCATAAATAATTCTTTACAGCTCGCTGTATGCGGTCAATCGAACACAATGATTTTCACTCCATTACAATTATAAATCGAATTTTAATAATAGTTTACGTCGATTAATAATTTAATCGCACTATTAATAAATATATATAAATCGAAAAATTATTGATTGAGTTCAAAATGTTCATGAATTCCAAAAAAAACTATTTTTAGTTTTAATTCGGTGAGGGTTACATATGGTTAAAGTTTACGATGACGAGTATGTAGGAATCCTCATCAAACTATTTTTCATGCCAATAATAGATAATAATGTTTTTAACTTAAGTGTTTTTTTTTCATCAATTAAAATTTATCTTAATATTATCTTAACATATATATATACTTATGTACATACATATATTGAACATTATTAATTGAGACCATTTAACATAAAAAAATTTTAACAGACAAAATATTTTACATTGTCTGGTTAGTAGACCGAACACATTAACAAGTTGTTTTTACTAAGTAAATAAGTACGAGTAAAGAGTGTCAATATTTCTTAATATCATGGTAATATGCAAACCACGGTAATTCAATTACTTAAAAAAAAAATCGCGTAATACCGCACAATTAATTAATACAGTTGAATGGTTTCAAAAGACACGTAATTTTGTAACGAGTTGATTAATTATCATAGCCAGAAGCTATTACACTTAAGTACATAACAAATTTAAAAATAAAAGAAAATCAAACATTTAAATCACCGAATAAGGTGTGTAGGCGTGTTTCTTGTGCTTACAGAATATTTTTTAAGCACAATATATAAAAGCAAGGAGTTTAACGATTTTAATGAAGTTGGCGCATTAAATTCATTATGCGTATGGTACTGCAACAAATGACTCACCAAAAATGACTGCATTATTCCTTATAAATAATAATTAAAAGGCTTCAATCCGATTTCGTTCCCAAGGTAGTAGACAAGGACCTCTGCGGCGTTTAACTGCAGTAGCTTTCATTGCGTATTGGTATTTTAATATTAGAGTAAAAGTATCGGAGACAAAGCATCTCATTTTACATAAATGCGCATATTTTTTATGTGCTCAGATACCACAAAGCAACCCATAAATTTGCACTTATTGCTGAGTTGTAATTTTGCTTTGCGGTTGATCCCATGGTTTTTTCTTTCGGCTGAAAAAAAAATTTTACCTTCTCTATATAGCCATTATGAAGCTCGATTGCAAACTATCACATCAAAAAAAAATTTTTGTGGGAGAAGGCAATAAAATGTATGTTAGTAATGGCAGAATTGATCCGGTTTCCCAGTACCCAATATACAATATTAGCACAAGACAATCTCATTTAAAATCAACTGCTGTGTATTCCGCAATCTGTTATCAGCATCTTCAGTCTACACCCATATTCATCTGAAATCTGCAATGTTTATTTGCAAAAAAACTATTACTGGACGTATTTCTCCAAGCCGTAGATTAGTTAATGGCTTCCCTTTTTGCTAAAAATTATTAAGTGTATAGTTGTTACTTCTAATATAATAAAATCCCATGTGGGCTTTGCAAGTTCCCCCATTGGGCGCCGCCTCGTGTGTCAGATAGATAAAAGCCCGCCAGATATGGCAGGTAGCAGGGAAATCAAAAACTCAGGATGGACCAAAAACTAGCTATGGGAAGGATACCCAAAAATAAACAAACTATAGAGAGTCAGATGTCCTGAGGAGATTAAAACCTTAGAATAATCACGGGTCCAATAAACCCTCCAAAAAAGATAAGGGTTGATATAATTTGACAGCTCCGTCAAAATCAACAAAGACAACTAGGCTCAACTTCGAAGTGCAACGAATCCCTCTTATTATCGACGGAGTAAATAACCCTGATGTAGGTTTTATTGAGCAGCAAAGGGACGATCTGTGGAGGTGTCAGGTCATATTACGAAAATGACAACTGCCATACATAAAAATATCAGCAGGAGTGTCAAGGATGGTCTCCTAGTTCTCGAATAGAACCTCGATGGGATTGTTTTCTGCCAAGATAACTGGAAAAGAAAGTGGACGGAAAACGCAAACAATGAAATAACTAGCATACCTACAGGAAGCAGAAACAAACGGGTCATTTTTACTCCTGCTGAAGCAGACATTTTTAAAAAAAAAGAAGGAAATCGTCGCTCCTACTCAGTTGATGCGAACATGCTTAAAAAGAAAAACGAAGATACAGATTTGCAAATTTGGACTGTAGTATAGTCAAAGAAGCAACCACCTAAAAATAAAAGGCGCAGAAAAAGATAACGAAAAAGATAAAATTGGAGTAACAGTGGGCCAGTTTTATGCACAAGTGCTAAGTGCAATAAGAAAAAAGATTAACCCGAAGGCTTCGAATTCGTAGATTAAGTCCCTACGCCGCACCAGGATATTTTACCCCGAACGAACCAATGAACGCTTTTCGAACGAAAATTGATACATTAGAAGATAAAGCCCGAATGTTCGACTGTGCCGTCGTTATAGCTGGACACTTTAATTCAAAAACGCTGGAGTATAGGGAAAAAGGTCTAGACACAAGAGAACAGTATATTCTGAACATGGCAGCCAGAATAGGTCTGGTGGTGATAAATGAGGGCAATGATTGACATTTAGAAGATCTGGCTACACTGAGACTATTTTCAACATCGTTCTTGTGACCGATGCCATAACGCACTTAGCGATCATCAATGCATTACCTACACTGCCCGGAGGGGATTTATCGGAGGGATTAATGCAGGAAAAGAAACAGTAATAACAATAACCGGAGCTCCTAAAGAAACTCCTAGTGTCAGAATGAGGCTAATAAAACTATAGCTTGTGATACATCGATGCCTAAAAGAAGGGGCCTACAGGGTAGAATATCAGCAGTCTAATGGTGGTCTAATAAAATAGCAAATCTCACAAAGTACTACCTGCATCTGAAACACACTGCTACTAGAGCAAAAAGAAGAGTTCATGGCTGACATGCTGCACGAAGAGTACAGACTGGTAAGAAAGGCACTGAAACTAGTAACAAACAGAAGCAAGCGTATCAAATCGGAGAACTTAAAACGGGACGTTGAGACTGAACCCTTTATTTTAGGACCCAAAATTCGAATGCGCAAACTAAGAACACAGGCACCCTGCCCCTTAATGGAGCCAAGCCAAACATGGCACATTGTGAACTCCCTTTTCCCGGACCACTCAAATAACGGTTGGCCAAATTGTTTCGATAAACCGGAAGAGGTGCCAGCTTTCCCGGTAGAAGAGATCTAACAAGCTGCTGTCTTCCTGCGAAACAAGAAAGAACCAGGTCCTGGCAGAGTACCCCTGAGAGCGTTCATGATGTAGCTTTATCCCAACCTGAGGTACTTTAAACATGTACAACCGTTGTCTTATGAAGGGTGTATTCCCAAAGGCATAGAAAACTCATTGGCTGGTACTCGTAAATAAAAAAAAGACAACCGGAACTCTCCATCGAAAGTCGATCCATACTATTGCCGCTATTGAAGAAGTGTTTAGAGCCTTTTTGGTAGCACAGGAACAAAATCATTATTCACGAAAGCTAGTGTTGCCTGCTATACTGGATGTAAAGAATTCTTTTAATTCAGCGAGATGGACGGATATGTTTACGGCGTTGACCAACGATTTCCACATCCCAGACAACCTTTTGCGGATAACGCATAGCTTTCTTTGCGATCAGAGGCTAATATTTGAGACCACTGAGGACCAATGCAGATCAGTTCAAAGGAGGTGCCGCCCAATAGGCACTCCTAAGACCTTCATGGTGCCGCATATACAGACAATATATCGCCGCAATATACTGCGGCAATAATAAAAGCCTGAACCACAGATGATGTTCAATGCAAGCTAAACCAGAATATGAGACATGGCTAAGTCATCATGGTTTGAGCCTAGCAACAAAAAATAGAATTAGTTTTGCTAACTAGACGACACATTGCGTCCGAATTAGCTGTTCGACGTGGAAAACTAGCAAATACCATCCAACACAACCGACAAATATCTTAGGATGCATCTGGACGCAAAGTTAAATTTTTGAAAATCTATATCAAGTGTTCTTCGGAAAAGACGACAAAAGTTACAGTGACAGTAGAGAAACTGGAAACCGATTCTTACGAAAGTTCCAAAAATTTAGGTGAATTTAATAAATGTATGATAACTGATAATGTTAGTGACAATTCAACTACATGTGTAATAAATTTGATAAGGTGAAATCCTACGGGTTCTAGACACTTCAAAGTCTACGAGCCCAGGAGTTAATCGAGTGAATTACAGAATGATTGCAAATTTGGATTTTGAAGCAAACGTAACTTTTTCTTAAATTCTCAAAAAGGAGGCAGAATGGTACCCACATTCAAAAGAGAGCGAGATCGGTATTTTTGGACCTTGAAAGAGGTAAATCTGTATAAGATTAATGGATTAAACTCAATAGACCTCGTCGCTGAAGAATTTGAAGATAACGAGGAAAGAAATGAGGAAACACATGAAGAAATTTACAGATAATTGTAAGAACCGGTTGAATGTTATTAAAAGGATAAGTAAAACAAAATGGGGAGGACATCTTGGTGTGACTGACATTATGCGAAAGGCACTGGTGACTTCCAAAATTTCATATGAAATGGGCGTGTATAGTGATGGTTCTAAGGTTTAGTTTAACGCGTTAATGAAATTCGAGAATGCGTGTGCTAGAGTGGTTTTGGGAGCAATAATTTCAGCCCCAACACACTATGGTCTGAAATGAATGATTCACCTCTCAATTATAAACAGTCTTCCGAAAAAACCCCAAAAATATAGTAGTTTTGGATGATATAACATTCAACAAAATTCAAAAGGTGGTTCCAGCTGTTCTCCTGGTAAATCTGGTAGAATGTTTAAATTTTTCAATCACGATAAAAGCTTTGAACTATCACTTAAAAAAAGAAAATGATAAGAGTAAATAGTAGCATCTGTATAATGAATGCTGTTGACAATGAATGTAAGAAAAAGGAAAGGACTTTTACTCTCCGACTTCCCGAATAGAATAACTTTGATAAGTAGGAGAGAGGGTGCTCAGGGCAACGAATATGTGAATAAGTTTTTTGAGTATTTATTTATTGCAAAAAGGTGCTTGACCAAGGAGGTGAATGAACATGTGCTTAGAATCTCGGGGGGAAAAGAGAGAGTGAATTTGTTAAAAAAGGGGCAAAAAGTACTTTAAGTGGTTTAGTGCCCCTTTTACAAAACCTTTCTATAAGAAAAACACAGGAGAAACTACAACAATTCGAACAGAGCGAGTGAGATTGAATCATGGAAATTGGAAAGAATGTCTTCATAAACGTCGCAAAATTTATATGCAATTTTATTAGAATCAATATAAATTTGTACTTTGAAGTGGTCATTAATTTGTGTCGAGCTTCCATAAAATTATTTATTATCTCGTAATCTATTTACACGTTTAACAACACTTTGAAGTGGTCATTAGCTATCACAATGTTATTTATTGATAAAATCCATGTTAGCCCCTTGTTAATTGTTATCTGCACTTTGTTATTTAACATAAGTTGAATGTTGGTATTTATTAGCAAACAGAATTCAATGCTGTCTTCAAAATTTTAGATCGGCGCAGTAATTTGAATATATCAGCTTAGAGCAACTTTACTCGATTACACGGGGATTATTCAACCTGTCAATAATCAATCAACCTGATAAGCCGATTAAATCACTACAACAGTTTTTGTAATGTCTTTAAAGGTCTATCCTTTCAAAAGTAGTTATGCCCTCGAAACCTGGGAACCTACCGTTTAACATCGATGTGCTGTTTAACACAACCGGAAAGGACATTTCTCTTTTACTTATAGTGTTTGACTTAAATTGCGCGGATCGTCCAAATTATTAAACGAAATGAAAGTGTTTTAAAAAAAATCATTAAAATCATAAGCTATATTAAACTTTCCAAGCTCTAATTTTCTTAAACGAAATAACACAACGTGACTAATTCCACTATTCACTAATTTAACCTAAAAAAAATATTAAATGCAGTTTATTCTAAATACGATAAATAAACTTAACAATCAATCAATGAATAAATAAATAATCTGACAATTATACTTTTCCCAAACAATTTACTAACCGTAAACATTCAATTACGTATACACTAAACGAGTACATAAAGCACCAAATCGAAACATACCGCGAATATTTTAAAATATAGTTTATTAAAAACTAATTTATCTTAATTTTGACTATATGATCGACCACCTGTTTATTTACATATATGTATAATCGAACAAATATACATATGGTATAATATCATTTACGGTACTAAGAGCTTAGATTTTAACATACGTTCAATGCTAAATTATATAGGTATGCTAATTGATTCATCACCTATACACACTGTGGGAGCACAAAATTGTCAGAAGGTGTTTTGAATGTAATAAAATAATAATATTTGTAATTAATTACTACGTCTTAAATAAATAAATGTTCACATGCGAAGTTAACTGTTTTTGATTTGATGATATCAATCATATATTCGCCAAAAATGATTGACGCGACGAAATGTTAATTGAATTGCCTAACATTAGTTAATGTGACGTATACCTTGCTAATGCCGATATGCTGAAATGGAACAATTCACTATCAGTCCCATTGTCACGAATGGGTAAAAGAGATCGACTATAAAACGCCTTGTTCTCTTTAATCAGGTGTTTGTACGGCACGGTCATGGTTTTATGCCTGAACCACCGTTTGGAATGTCAAAAGAAAGTCGTCGACAACATGAGTTAGCCTGGTAGTCAGGGACCCTGGTACCCGGATAGTACTGGTAAACATCGATTATAATTATTATCTGCGTGTAGTAACATAAACTGTCAAAAGAAGGTTCCAAAATAATATATTGCTTTAACTGCATTAAAGTAACCACCTATATAATATCTCCTCTACCCTATGGCAAAACTATTTCCGTGTGTAAATAAATGTACCCGCATGAAATAAAAGTTAACGATTTATTTACAAAAAAGCTTTTACCTCATAAAGTTATTACTATATGTATATTAAATAGTTTTTTTACAACCGTAAAACTAGTCACGTAATTTTATACTGTAAAAACGCATACCTATATACATTAATCGGATAATTATATTGTTTATATAGTTTTGTATAATTCGATTATAATTAATTGATAACAAAAAAATAAATTTGCCGCAAACGAATAATTAAACGAATACTAGTTTTCAAAAGAAATGAAAAATAACGCATGACATATTGTAAGACGCATGCTTTTACATATAAATTTACTAATAAAACGAATTAATCAAAATACAAAACTAAAGTTATAAAGTTTCAATTAATCGCGAGATCGACTTGTCTGGTACATGATTTTAATAAATCTCAACCATTAATAACTTAGTACGTATACGTGTTTTGATATGTTGTTGTGGTCGTTCAAATATATCATGTTCAATTCTATAAGTGAGGTTATGTGTGCATTGCGTAATTGATATTATCGATATTACTTAATTTACATAAAACTATTTATTGATTATGATATCTAGTTGTGTAAATACCGTGAACTACTGCTGTGTTTGACACAAAATGGCAATACTTTACGTAGGTAACACTATAAAGAAAAATACCACTTTTTCTGACTGATCATGAATTTACAGGTTAAATTCACGTTTTTAACATTTGTCCACCAATTTGAAAAGATTAAAGCATGGACAGAAATAGACATAGTGGTCCGATCGGGGTCAATGATACCTCTAATAATAGGTCTTGTTTTGCAAATAAATTGTACCAAAGTTCATTTAAATCGCTCAAATATTTCTTGGCTTTTGAGACCAAATTGTATCCATTTTTTACTCGCTTTGCATTATAGTTAAACCTTATGGTGTTAAAAACAAACTTGTGTTTGCCGAAAAGTTTTGATATTTTATTTAGACACCATTTCAGTAAAAATCATTTTCTGGCGGTTTGTTCTTTGCTATCACCGTCCGTTTAAAGTGGTCAATGGTATTGGAACTAAAGGAATACAACTCTTACATTCTGAATCCTTTTTCAATCGCTTCTGCCTTAAATGTACGATGAAAGCAACTTTAAGCAGAGGGGCAAAATCTTCCATGTTCAAATTTAGAATTTTGCTATCATTTATTCTGGATTGCAATATATTTTTCCTCTTGGTTTTAACCAAAATGTGTAGAGTTTAGGGACTGTACTGTATCACCATTGTTCTTTACCTCGACTTGTTGCTGTTAAGTTTACTGAAATTTTTTATTGTGTATAAACTATCATATATAGATCTAACTCGCCATCAGCACAATTAAGGTGTAAATAAACTGCTGTTTTGTCTGCAATTAAAATCGGAGATTAATCGGTTTACACATCTTGGAAATTTCTTCAACAAATATCGTGATTTTGTTGAACCAACCCCTTATTCGTAGTTCAGTGATGGACCGACTACATGCCATTAAATTTTGCAATACTTGCTCTTTAATAATGGGATAACTTCTAAAGGACTAATTCATGCTAATTTTGTAGCATAATGTTTTGGTTTCCTTAAAAATGTCACACTATCAAACAGTTGCGATTTCATTAAACGAAACACTATTTTCATCATGCTGACAACCCAATTAGATCTTCCTCTTGGCTTAGATGGTTGGTGATCTACTTTTATCTCAGATCGAGAGAAGTGGATAAATTTATATATATTATATCTCACTTTTCGTTAAAACTGCGAATTGAACCACAGGCGGAAATTGACACATATCTAAAAATCCTCAAAGCACTTAATGCTTAGTCTATCAAAGTTGCGTGAAATACCCAGCAATTGGCGTAGTGATTAAAGCTGTTAGAGATCAGAAATGACGAGAATTGTATATGTATTATTATTGAGAGTGTTGTAACGTGTTTAGTCTATTTAACGGTTATTTCATTTAATTTTCGTGCTAAATAATTGTTTTTTCAATTTTTAATTTGTATTATAGCACTCGGCATGGCTTAATGAGATGACATTTACATTTCTTATAATTATTTTACCTATTTTATCACAGAACAGTTTAACTCGAAAAGGTAATCGGTTTGTTCTATCCCTGCGGAGGTGGGATCGATCTGTGATGATGATGAACACAACTATGTAAAACTTGAAGTGCACGGCAATGAAATGTGCAGATGGTAAATTAAAGCGAGTCTGTAATCATTTGTCCTTAATTTGGCAATGGCGTGAACCTAACAACTTACTGCAAAGGAGCTGTCAAATAGTTTGTAAAATTTAAAAGCCTACAAAATTGTGGGTACGTGTAATAAATTCCAGCATGAAACTCCACCTAATTACTCGATTAATTTTGTTTGGTTTAAAATATCTAGAAATTGAGATTTTTAGCCCTTCATGTATTTTAGTAGTAGTAAGTATATGGAAACATCTGAGTTAGTGAAAAGATTTATGATCTTTACTATATAACCTAAACAACTTTGATGATATAACCTTGAAAAATATTTGCTAATTTCATCAGTTAAAAAAACAATGATTATGATTCAAAGTTCGTATCTTATTCGTATGTATCGAATTATTAAACAACGGCAATTGTTCAGTTAATAGCACAAAAAACACATAAACTTTGCTATTTAAATTTAACTAAATTTTAAAATTAAAACAATCGATAGTTTAATTAATATTTCAACAAGTAAACAATCAATTTCACGCGCTTGCGGGCTATGCAAAAACAAAATTTCAAATTTGACATATTTACATAAATTATAAAAGCTGTATATAAGTTAATAGAAGCTGATGCCATTGCAGTACACTTTAAATATCACCATGCTATTTTTAAAATAAAACTTGATTCATTAAAAATGTGAACCGATGAAAGTGTCTTAAAATTTCAAAACTTTCGTATAAATATATCAACCACGCGATCACCATATTTCAAGTTTTATAAACATTAAGAAAATATTCTTATCTTGTATATATAAACCACTTACAGTTTAGATCACGTATTAGAGTACATACTTAGTTAAATATAAGAACATCATGCTCCAACTAAATCGCATAAATAAATTACGTCATAGTCCAAAAATCTTTTATATGTATAAACATTCATTAGCATAATTTAAAATAAATTATTATTGCGATTCGTCGTCTTCTTCTTAATTTTTTTTTTCTTAAATACAAATATTAAGCGAATGTCATGTCAATTAACCGCAAACATTAAACGTTTTTTCATTGTTTACTTATTTTGTTCAATGTATAAACAGAATGTTTTCTTATGCTTAACCGTCAATTACATATATCTTACAATGTATTGTATTAGATTTAATTAAATTAAATGTAATTTTATAATAAGATCAAGATGTGATCGGGTTTGTATTGAAAAATAAAATGATCAAAGTCGTAAAAGGTTATAAGTTATACTGTCAAAACTTTGTACAACTCTGTCGATTTTGTTTTTGTTGTTTTAATTGCAGCAAAATATAAATTCGCAATATATTATATTATATGACCTTGAATGTGTACCATATAAGTGCTTATATCATTTTTTCGAAAGACACATTCCAGCTATCGGCGAATTTAAATCAAAATCGGTTTAAAATTAATTACTTTACTCTACTTGCAACATCACATCATGACGTGGGCGAGTTTCTTAGGTACCTCTATTTTTTTTAAATTTCTCGCATTTGTTTATTCGATTTTAACATTGTATTCAAGGTTAAAACATTTTCAAGTTCAAGACAGTAGTTTATTATATAAAAAAAATATAAATTACTGCATAATAAATATGAATGCAATTAGCCGGTGTTTAATTACGTAAAAACACATTGAAAAAAGTGCCAAACTAGCCCATCTGGAACAACGTATCTAAGCCCAATTTAAATTTAACGGTTAAATTGCCTAAATTGCCTTTGAATAAGTACTGAATCGGTCCTAAATCATTCAATTTATAATGATTTTTTTTTGACTGCCTAAACACATGCGACGCTGTTTTTTATGAGTTCATGTATGTTTGATTGGATACAACATAAATTTGGAAATATTATATTTTACTACCCTGAATTTACTTAATTAAATTATTAAAAGCTCCCAACATATTTTACAAAATAGTCACCATAGGAAGCGACTACGATCAATGCCATGTTCTACATATCACCATAAAAAAATAATAAGTGCCTCTTATGAAACCCTTATTCCGCATAATTTCGACAAAAATGGAATTCGACTACTTCATCTAAGCCATAATTACCAAGAGTAATTATGCGCAAGGAAACGTGGCTTAGACAAGATAAGAACTTTACTATATCCTGCTGCAATATCCACAGGTGTGATAGAAATAAGGAACCTTGTTTTAATAAAAATCCATTTATTTTTCGTTCACTAAATCTAGCTTGTTAAATCTGTTATTTATCCAAATAAGGCCTCTGGCAGTGATAACTTGCACTAGTAATCAAAACCCACCCAAAAAAAGGCATCATGTACCTAGGTTAACACTAATTAATGCTTGTATTCCCCTCTCTTAATTTCCTTTAGAATTGAAACCTGCTAAAGCTATTCCAATCCATAAGCTTAATAAATCATCATCCGCTGTGTCCAGCCTTAGACCAATCAGCATTCTTCCAGTTCTTTAAAATATTTAAAATATTCTCAATAGCATACTTTGGCACGCTTAGAAAGTTTTAAAATTCTAGCTGATCACCAGTTCGGTTTCCAATCGGGTCATTCTACTCAACGTTCGATTTGGTGAGCATGTTGCCTTGATTTTAAACATGAATAAGTCTATCATAGACTTATCATAATTGATATTTAGAAAACATTTGATTCAGTCTGGCATGATGGACCCAAATATTGATGCAACAAAGCTTTATAAACCATTTTCGCACAGTTCATTCAAAATTAGAACTTAACCAGACTAACAAACTATTACTGTACAAAGTAGACATTAGACCTATATACTTACATATACATGCGCACTTTGGGCTAACGCAGATTATAAAACTGCAACAAATACTGCAAGTAGATATTGGACTCAGTTGAAATTTTCCACACTCATTCACTATTGCGAACGACAGCTAAATAGTCGATCGTAAGAACAAGAAGCTGATTGATCCAATCACATAGCTGTCGATCGATGCGTCACTTAAATACATGCAGACACACCTTCGCGTAAAAACTTTTTGATAGAAATAAGAAAAGCCAAGACTGGAGACCGTGTGGGGATTACCGCAGGTTAAATATGGTCACAAGACCGAACTGTTATCCGATTCCTCACATTTAAAAATTCTCCATGCACCTACAAGGATGCAAGCTATTCTCTAAGATTGACTTAGTCAGAGCTTAGCATTTAATCACAGCCGAACCAGAGGATGTTCTTCAGACTGCACTTAAATTTACTCGAATACCAATTGGACTACGGAATGCCGCACAAACCTATAATCTAGAAACACTAGTTTCAAACTACAGTTTATACATATATACAGCAATTTACCGACATGGAAAATTATTACCACAGGTATATGTCCAAATCGAAAACTTTAGCACCTATCTATACCCACTCCTACAAATTCTCCAGTAGTTTAAATGTACATTTAAGTTCACACAAAAAATGTTAAATTAGATAATTTTGCTATTTTTATGCGCTTATTTCATTCATTAAAACTAGTATACATACTTAGTTACAATATTTTCGTATCATTGCCAGCACCTCTAGCACGATAAAAAACAATCGATAAATGGATTTTCATTCTAGAAGCGTAACAATGTACTACCATTATGCCTTCCTGAGTAGGTAAATTTAGATTCTATATTTAAATAATTTGTAATGTGTTTTCCTTAACACGAAACTCACTTAAAAATTACCTATAGGACTGGTGTACATTATATACGCATAGATATATAGATGAGAACACACCCTTAGTCTGAAATAAATTAAGGGCAATTTTTTAATTAGTTGTTTCGATGAATACCAGTTGTATGTTAGGGATAAACAATACTAGAAATGTCATATTCGTACGGGAAATTTACATTTTCTTGTTATTTACCGTCATATTTGAATTTGCAAATGAGAATTAGACAGCAATTTATCTAGTTATAGCGTAAAACTAATATAACATCAAGTAATGAAAGTTTTAATACAGAATTTTGAGTTCTTATATAAGTAGTTCTGTTCTGAAGAAAATTAAATATGCGTTTAATATTATTCAAATTAAAAAAAATCCAACATTTAATATGAAACGCACGTTTTATTTTCTTCATAACAGAACTACTCAAAATTCTGTATTACAACTTTTATTGTTTGATGTTATATTAGTTTTACGGTATAACTAGATAAATTGCTATTTAATTAATACTCACTTGAAAATACAAATATGACATTTGTATTTGCAAGTGAGTATTAGTCACTTTGTCCCTTACGGTGTCGCATTTTGCGACCAAAACTGTAACCAAAAAATTGCCCTAGTGATTTTTATATGTTACACACACACATGTGTGTAATGTATATATTTACTCGTATATTTAGTTTTTAATAAAAAATTTAAAAAATAAAAAAAATCGAAATCAAATTATAATAAATTACAAAGATTAAAATAAAATAAGAAAAATCATTAAAAGATGCCGTTTAAGGAATCTTGATTATTAATTTATTTATATTTTTCTTAAATTTTTGTCTTTTCCCCATTTTTATAGTTTTTTATTTATTTATTAAATTGAGCCACGTAATAAACCGCCGCATTGCATCAAAAAGTTTTTTTTAAACAACTTTCTTATTTTAACGTGGGATATTGATTATTCATTATATTACATTTATGATTTGGGCCGTTTGGCCAACTCTTGTCAATATTGGAAATATTGTCAATATATCACTGCAGGGAAACTATAGTGACGCTTTTATATTTACTATAATTTATATTATAAATTTAAATCAAAGCCATCTTAATAACATTCACACATGCACATACATCTTAAACTCCTGCCTCAAACATTTTATTGACCACCCAATTATAACAACAACTTCTATATTTAGTTGAAAATAAGGGTCAACATAGTAAATATATAGACTCAAGTTTAAACAAATAAAGTTATAATTGGGTTATTCACCTTAACCAGTAACCTAAAACTTATTAAATCAAATCTACATGTTGTTTTATAAACTACATAATATAAAAACAAATCAATAAAAAAGGGTCACCAATGTCACAGCGTGACTAAGGCTATCGTCGGTTTTCCATTTGTTACATCATCAGAAATTAAATTTTTATTAAAAGTAAAATTTAGGTTATATGCAAATTAGATTGTTTGTTAGAATTTTAGACGCCGCAAAAAAATGATATAGAAATATTCAATTTACTCACTCATTGTCGTTGGTCATGGTCTTATACAAGTAAAACAAAAAAAGTAAAATTTTTATTTTATTTAAGATTTGAGATAGACATGCTTATGAGATGGTCATGCTGTGAATGGCTATTGAAAAACGAGTAGTAACATTGAGCCGTATTCCGTGATCGATGTGTCTAGTTTTAATTTGTATATATATATATATATATATATATATATATATATATATATATATATATATATATATATATATATATATATATATATATATATATATATATTTAATTTGGCCCCTGTGGTTAGGGGGAACTCGCATTTCTCGTTAAGAACATATTAAAACGAGCATATGTTTGACGGCCTTGTCTCAGCCATGAAATAATATCACGTGCAACGAATGCTATAATCAACTCATGAAATGCTAGAGCAGACAAAATATAAAGCAGCCTATGTAAAAATATAAATCCTATTCGTAAACTCGACGTAAACCTAAGCGATCATTTATGCTAACATTACGGAATCATATACACATCCATGTAAGATGTTCGACATTTAAATTGGTCATTTATGTTAATTTCAAAGGAGCTGTTTTGGCTCGTCCAAGAAGTGTGATCAAAATTTTATATTTTGCTACGGCATTTTGTGACCAATCGTGCCCAATTTCCGTAGGTCACGGTAATGAAACGTCGCATTGATAATTTTCTAAAAGCTTCCGAAACCCATTATCAGGTAGACATTTAATAATTTGGCAAGTAATTAGGCTATACCCTGGGTTTTTTTTTATATTCAGTCTATTTGTACTTCTTTGAATTCTTGAATATTTGTTGCGGTCGTTTAATATCCAGCTTATCTTAGCTTGTGAATTGTTATATCTTCGTTGGTAGTGGTTGAAAGGTTTCCTTGAGATGATTCGCAAATAGATCGGCCTTTTCTTTGGCGCTTTTTGTCGAGGCCGCTCATTCGTTTTAAATGGATGCACTTGAAATCAAATGCTTGATGACAGCTGCACCAAATCCCAAATTTGTTCGATCGACCAAGACGATTTCGGTAGTTTTCCCTTGATATAGAAAAAAGTCATATGGGTATCCTGTTCTCCCACATAATAAAAGCATCTTTAGGCCCTAAGGAGAAGACTTGCCTTTTACATATTTCTTAATGCAAATATACCCTTGAACGGTATAATTTGTTCATTGATTGACAAGGAACGCTCCATTGGGGTTTCGTTGCATCTCTTACGAACACTATCGATAATTGGACGTACCTTGTAAAATTTATCCTTACATTGCTTTGGTATTTTACAATTGTCGACTTCTCAACCAATAAAAGCGACCTCTCGTCATAACCTTCGAAATTGTTTGTAGTTCGATATGGCAGTTCTAGTACATGGCAATTTGGGGAAATCCTAATACTCCGATAATTAAGTGTATCCCAAAATGACTCATTTTCTCTTTGGATGTGGCATGCTTAAAGATTGTAGAATCGTTTTGGATGGCGTAAATGTTCTTAAATTGTGACATTTGGTCATACAATTCAAATGGAATGTAACGACTGAATATTTCGAACGGCGTCTCTTTTGAATTTGATGAATAAGTTTCAGTTGAATTAAATTCAAATGGTGATCCATCAAATTGGCGTTTTCTCCATTTTATATCTTTTTTCTGTGTGATTGAATATTTTTCATCAATGAGCTCAATGCTCGACTCAACGTCATAATCATCTTCTTGCACTAAGGCAAGTATCATCATGGTTCATAACAATCTTCTAATTAGTGCTTTATATCAGAATTGTCTGCCATAATTAGCTCGGCTGCCTCTTTGCAAGTAAAAAAATGTTTTGGGAGATATTTTCTGGATGCCATTGTTCTGGAATACAACAAATTTTGCCACAAAGTAATTCACATATTACTGAAAATATACGCAATCAAATGTTGGTAAACTAGATTCTAATTATAGTTTATACTTATATTAACCATAAAAATTGTGGGTTTTGCTAAAACTGATAGTAAAAACATTTAAATTTGTTTCAAACTCAACTTGAATGACGACAAAAAAATTATGCTACCAGTTTACATATAACCTTATTTTAACTAACTATCTTCACGCTATTGTATTTGACAGAAGTAATTAACCCTTTCAGATAGCAGGATAATCAGTTCAAATGAAAAATTTCGAGGTTAAAATTTGAATAAATTAAAAATGAAATTGTGTTTTTCATCCATTAATTTGCGCAAGAGATCCCAGTTTGTTTTTAGAAATCTTGGTGCACTATCTCTTTCGTATTGACACCTAAGTCAATTAGGTTTGGTGTCTATAAGCTTCGTCACTGGACTAGTATCTTGGGTCACGTTACCGACTAGTTATAATGGCATACGGAAAAAAATGTTGTTACTCGTCGTAATTTTAAAATGATTATGGTGGCTGTACAACAACAACGGTCATAATGCGGCTGTGAATTGGAATTAAAAACTGATCATTTCATTGTTTTTACACCGGACAAATGGATATTTATATCAGATTATATGATAACTGGTTCTGATGCGCTTTTATTTTTTTATTTTTTAATCAAGATGTCACTGAAAGAATTGGTGATTGGTTTATATTTTTTTGTTGATTAATGGTTCTCTAAACAATTCCTTAGTGGCTTTAAACGTCTTTGTTTATTACATTTTTCAATCTCGGCTGAATAGGCTTTTTTATGAGTCAACTTACATAGACCTTGTTGTAACAAGTATCGGTTTTGTTGTAGCACCAATTTAAAAGTTTGTCTTTAAGGCCTTTTGTATAGTACTATTATACTTTCCTCTTTAACAACTGTCATGTGTGCTAACGGATGGTACATATACACCATGCTATAATATAATTTTATTGACTTTAATTCCAAAATTCAAGTTAGTTGGGGGTTCCAACTAACAACGACTAAAGGAAAGAAACTCTTAAAGGTAAATAAAGAAAGCAATTGTGAAGCATTATCAACAGGTAAACCCACATGCCGGCCATCGAACCCAATGAAAATACCAGATTTAATCGACTTCTTTGTAACGAGGAATATTTTTAAGCATTATACATTACAGTGCGGAAGGAAGCCACGAAATGAACTCAGATCACACATCTATCATTTTGATATTCAGTGAAGACATCTTACAAAAACAAAACACGACCAATCTTAGTAAAAAACGCACATAGATTGGAACTATTGAATAATTTGTTTAGATAACAAAATAAAACTTATGTCTCCAATGAAAAGGATAGATGAACTAGATGCTAAAGTTAAGCAATTTGTTATAGACATTTATCAATTATAGGCATGGGGAAGATTTTATAATAATCTGATCTATTGCGAAGGAAAAGATCAGCAAGAAATAAATGGCATCAAATCAGAGCTCCCCAATATAAAATAGTATAGTAAACAATTTAACAAAACATGCTATAAAAGCTTGGTATTGGACACCATAAGTGATCCCCTAGCTCAGACAGTACGTACGCCTGAGAATATTGCAGCTGAGACCCATAGTGTAGGACAGAATCTATTAACCCCAACTCGACTCCGATCGCAGCTACTGGCTATTAGTCTCACCAGCCCGAGAACAAAGATCTCAGATTATTCGCCTACAAAGTCCAATTGACCTAGGCGTTGAAAGGAAAAGACCATCCGCTTTGATACCAGTTCACTGCGTGGACCATAGACGAGCTTTTTAATGACGTCGATTTTAATCGACAAATCATTTTTTCGAACGAAGCGCATTTCCATCTCGGGGGCTATGTAACCAAGCAGCATTGCCGGATTTGGGAATCAAAGTTCGGAGCCACACGTAACGGTAGAGAAGCCAACGCTTTTGCCAAGTATTACAGTTTGGTGTGAATTTTGGAATTGCAGCAAAATTGTTCCATTTGTCTTTGAAAACCCTGCTGGAAACACCGTTACCGTCAATGACAACCATTACAGAGGCATGCTAACCAACTTGTTATGGTCTTAAATCGACGCTATGAATGTAGAAGATCTTTGGTTTCAACAAGATGGCGCCACATGTCATACAAGCTTACAAATAATAGATCTCTTGCGAACCAAATTTGGCAACCGAATAGTCAGTCATTTTGGAGAGGTTAGTTGGCCTGCTGAACATCTGGAAAGTATATGAGGAACTCTCGATAACAGTTTTTATCAAGAATCTGACGATTTCAATATGCACTACTGAAATAGACATATTCATGGTTATTGTGTTCTGAAATTATAGATATAATAAATAAGAAGCTAAAATATAAAAAGGCACCAGGTTTTGACTTAATAACAGGAGAAGTGCAAGAAGAACTCTCAAAAAACGCAATTATTTAGTTCGCCAAATCCATACCCAAATTACATAAGATGGCTAAACTCTTCATGTTTTTCACACCTAGAAAACCACCACACGAAACAACATCGTGCACACCAATATCATAATTACCAGTAATTTCAAAAGTATTAGAAAATTACTTCTAAAAAGTGTCTGCCAATAGTTAAAAAGAAAGGCTGTTGCATTTTGAATCACCAATTTGGATTCAGAAATAGGCACTATACTATCGACCAGATACATATAGGATTACTAATTTTATTGAGAAATCACTCGAAAAAAGCAGGTCTGCTCCACAGTATTCCTTGATGGTAAATTTGCTGATGACACCGTTACCATGACAGTAGGCAAAAATGAAGTTATCAAAGCGGGTATTGTCACATAGGTAACCGTGCTTTATATATACCATTCGTCCACTACTAAATTATAAATACTTTACAAGCTGAAGTTGTACAATGCTAATCAGGCCAGTTTTTATATAAGGGGTGCGAGCTATAACTCGACGAACGAAGATATGACAGATTGCTAAAGACAATTAAAAGAAGACTCATCTTCACGATACATATTCTTAAACTTCCCAAAATGATGGTAATTACTGTTTAATGACGAGATGAGGAATTTGATGAAAATTCCTGATTTCGTCATAGAAGTAAAAATAAATCGGCCACCATTTGGAAGAAAATCGTTGATACGATCTATTATTAATAATAATAATTAAATACAAATAAAAATCTCTGCTTCATAAAGTTTGGGGATAGTTACCAAATAAAATTACGAAGAACAATTAGCATACGTAATTTGTTATATATACGTTGCAAACAATATACTTCTTTAAGACAAATCAACAAATAATTCTGACATATGTATCATGTTGCTATAATAATATATGTATGAAATTGAAATCAACTGGAACAAAACTAAAAAAAAAACTTAACATAAAAACTATATATATTTCCAATCTTGTACATACTTATGTCGATTATTTTCATTAAGACAGAAAACCTTGACATACCTTTCAACGCACACAACTTATGAACATAATACTATATCTATACTATATATAATATTTTATAAGACATCGAGTTTTTATATAAGTATAAATCTATAAAATTTTCAAAAGTATCACACAACCGAACTATGTATATAAGACACAATGAATTCATTTAAATAAATTTAATTAGCATAATCTTTAACTATCGTCGACGATTCATATCGTTAACCATATATTAATATATCCTCGTGTGTATCCACTAACATTTAAGAAATTTTATTTATTAAGATACGTCATTATAAAGTCTAATCGGATAGTTATCAAGTTTATCAATTACACTCATATTACTCTGTCGTATCTAAGAAGAAAAATATTTTTTCAACGTATAAGTATTAGAATTTATTAATGAAAGAGAGTCAAGGTGGAAATTATACGAGTAGTTTCAAACTAGTCGTAGGTCGTCCAAATTCAAATGTAGGAGACGAATGCCAGTGTATTAGTGGAAAATAATCTGATACAAAATGATTTAATGTATATAACCTACTTCATTATCTAGAACTAGACTGTGTTCAAACAACGCAAAATTTGTCAAAATTATAAAAACAAAAATCATAGAGTCGCCAAAATTTATATTATTCGAGACATAAATTTAACACTGCAGAATTATTTTAATTTTTAGCCAATTAAATTAAAAAACGAAAATAAAATACAGGCAAGATGACAAGTATGTTTGTGATTCAAAAACCGGTTTATCCGATTAACCGTGCTAGTTTTAATAATCATAAGTCCGATTCAAAAACTAGTTGTATGAATATGAAATCTTAGGAAATTGATAACAACCTTGATCTAAGCATGTCATTCATCTGTTGTAAGGAATGGGTAGTTTGATATGACAAAGGTATCAATACACGTACAATAAGGGGGAAATATTCCAGCACTAATGTATTTTCCCCCTGAAAAGACTAAATGCTAATTAAAGGCATTTTTTGTAGAGTTCTTATTTTTCGAGATATTTCTATTCGAGAGCTTCTATTCGAAAATACAAAATATAACCATTATCCAAAGCTATGTTCCAACGGAAGGTCGAAAGACGAGGTCTATGAGCAACCTCAATCAACAATAGCAAGAACACACAGAAACGAGCCAGAAGAACCAACTGTTAATAGCCGGCAATAGGTTTCCTCACAAATAAATTCTCAGATACACATGAAATGATGAATATCACCGGATGGCAGAAATATCACCCAACGACCAGTATAAAACAAACTGAAGAAGCCTACATCAAGACTGCCTCAGACGTAATTGGCACCAAGAATATAATCGGAAACCTTGGATTAATTATGATGCATGAAAGAAAATTGAAAAACGCCGTCAATTTAAATTTGAAATGTACCATCAAAACACAGTAGAGGTAAAACGCAGGTATCAAGATTCACCTTATTAAGACAGGAAGATAGCGAGGAGTGATTGAAGAGAGTGCACGGAGAACATTTTCAAAGTTGAAATATACTCCGCAGAATGCAAATAATGTCACTGGCAAAATAACCAACATATACCATTTATAATGGATGCTTCTGGTTAAGTTTTATCAACTGATGAAGCACAGATAAAGAGATGAAAAGGACTTTTTGAAGAACATATCATCAACAAAAGATAAAAATCTCTGTTCATCAATTGGCACCAATAACGAAACTAGCAATATCCATCTACCAACGGAACGGGAAGCTAAAGATGTCAAAGAGAACTTAAAGAATAATAAAGCTGCTGGAACAGAGAACATAACCACCGAAATATATTCGTCACTACATATTCAACTGCAACTTGGAATTCTGGCAGAAAGACAGATATCTTTTTTCCCCAAGAAAGGTGGTCTATGTGAATAAATGGCGAGGTACATCCCTCCTCACCACAACAATAAAAACATTAGCAATGATCATTATTGACGAAATCTCATCTGCAATCAATGGAAAATTCCCAAAAAGCTGGAAAGCTGGTTTCAAAACAGGAAGAAGTTGCATTTACCACACCAATCCGAAACAGAACTGAAAAATCGAATGGATCGAATTCTTCACTAAATCTGCTTTTTGTGGATTTCTAACGCGAAGTTCACACGGTAAATATATAGGAACGAAATTTGCCAGACATCTTCACAAAGTGTCCCAAAGTGCATCCCAAAGAAATTAATTGAACTCATACAAGGAATGTTCAAGATGCGGAAAATCGAGTTCAATACAAAGGGAAACAAAATGAAACATACAATATTCGAGGAGTAATGCAACGATGTGTAATCTCGCTAATGCTGTTCCTGATCGTATTGGCTAGGACCATGCGAACACTACATATCATATCTCCAACGGCATTAAATAAAGAGTAACAATAAACTCTGGGTTACAGATGATATATACCTACTCGCACACAAACACTCTGACATGTAGCAATAAGTATAACAAAAGTCAGATCTAGCTAACGAGGTTAGTCTCAATTCTTGTCCCACAAGACGAAGATACGACAATGGCCCTACACTAAGGAAACCTCCTACGATATTACAAAGATGTCATTAGACTGGAACTTGAAGGGAAAATGAAAGTTAAAAGACCAGCAATGACCTAGGAGAGAACTGTGGTAGTATCAATAGAATAAGATGGTTCAGCCTAGTATAGGCGCTCTATGTTCCTAAATAAAGGAAAAAAGGAGATAAAGGAAAAAAATGTTTGTGTTTTCATATAGTATAGAAGACACGTTACTTGTAAGATTGAGTGGTCAAAAAGCGCTGATATAGCGTTCAAATTGAGTTATTTTACAGTTGTTCAATACGATACAACATTTAAATTGAGTTTAAATTCACATCTTATTACATGTTGCGCAAAATAATAATACATCAATGCAACGGCTAGAGGAGTCGATTGGTAACCAGACATTATCAATGCATGATGTTATTTTAAGAATGAAAACGGGGCATATTTTCCGAATTAGGTAGACAATTCGGGAAACGGATGCAATATATATTTTTTTTTAAAGATATATTTATTGATTAAAAAATTTAAAATTCATACAATTAGAATGATATATATATATATATATATATATATATATATATATATATATATATATATATATATATATATATATATATATATATATATTTTGCCAGTATTGAACTTATATTAATAAGCAAATCTCTGAAAAATGTTAATCGCGCAGTTTTTAACTGCTAGTTTAGTGTTTTTAGGTTTTAGGATAGGAAATTGAAGTGTAATAGATTTATTGACTCCTTTTTCTGGAAAGTTTGAGCTATAGGGATGGACAATTTTAAATTGCAAATTAGCATGTGATTGTAATGATCCTTTGAATTTAAATAATATTTTTAAAAAATGATGAATAGTCCGAATTCTAAGGTCAATTACCGAAGGTTAAGACATAAAAAACGATTTATTTTAAGTCTGGCAAAGACCTGGTCAGTCAACTAACTTATATTTCTAAAGATAGCAGCCAAAGTTAAATTAAAATCATTTATAGAACAAAATTAACATTACTTTAATGCATTTATGCATTACTGAGGGCGTTTACTCCACGAAAGGTAAGATCAGCAACAAGATACAAAATCGTCAAAAATAGTTAACCATATTAAATTTGTGGACTGTACTCTTGACGACCTTTATGCAAAAAATGGATTGCTCACTTGTAAAATAAAAGTGAATTTTGGTAAAAATGTTCAGTTGCCACTTAACGATGACAAGAATAATATGCAATTTGTTTTATTTCAACTGATATAAAGGATAGGTTATTTATATGAACGAGCTTCTTCATATTTCAAATCGTTTATTAGTTATCTTTTATATTATGTAACACTAAAAGATTGGCAGGCTTTTCAAAGTCAATAATTTCAAAAAAGTTTGATCAATATTTGCGACTTGTTGTTATATGGTCGAGCATTAATTTGTTACTCACATTTATGTTTGTGACTTTTTTCCGAATTCATTACCAAAACAAAAGTGAATATAATTAAATGTATAATGTATATAGCATACATGCATGTATATATCATAAAAATAAATTGTTTACAAAAAAAAACATAAACATAAAAGTAAAACTCCGATTCAAAATATTCCCACATCACAATTACAAAATAAAAATGTTGCAAATTATACACCGAGAATATATTATATTAGATTATATTAGACGGCTTTATATAAATTTTCACTTTCATACAAAAATTCATTTCTTTGAAAATTTTACTGTAGGTGAGAAAAAAACCTATTCACTGATAGTGCTTGTTTCGATATAATTCGAGTGTTTTATAAAATTTAATCAATACAATACTCTTGGCTGACGTAATGGTCTTATGACATACCATTTGGTCGCAAATAAATACACCACGCAAAAATGGCGGACTTGGCGACAACTAAGCCGGTGACTAAAATTGTATACCATCGATCATAGTCGCAAATTAGTTATTCAGCACTTGTACCGAATATTATCTGCGATTATCAGTAAATTCATTTACTTAAAATAGGGATCGGGAAAAATTGGAAAATTTAACGTGCTGCGACTGTCATTTTTATTAAGCATTCCAATTTTGTAATTAAGTCATGTTGTCTTACTTAACACGCTTAATACTCGAACAAAGGTATGCCATGCAGAGCAGGCCATACATAATGCATATATGAAATATTTATAAGAATAATGCTTGATTTATACGTTGCCTATAACAAAAACAAATTGAAAAATTAAGCAATTGACGATTTTCAACCAAGAATGGCAAAACGAAGAAAAAATGTGAAAACAATTGAATTTAAGTAAAGTGATTCTAACTTTTCGACTTAGCTTAAACCTTCTTGTAATTTTATTAAAACCACTCTCTTTCATCAGAGATAGATCTAATTTGATTTACTTGGATTTGGGATGCCATTTCTACCAAATCTACTTCAACAACATGTTAAGTATTCTACTAAAAAATCTTAAACGGTCTCATTAGCCATACGCTCAAAATCTTTTACTTCTATCTGTCTAGCAAGTTCTATTATGCCACCAATCCATTTTCAGCTGATTCATGCTCGTTTGCTAATTATTCATCTGTTGCTGACAAAGTAATTTCCAGGTCTATTAGTGATATAAGGATATGATTTTGATGCAGTGCTTGATTGAAAATTGCTTGAAAAATGTTTCCTTGAAAAGGTTCTCTAGAACAAAACAAATTGCAAGTTGTAGATTGAGCCCGACAACAATAACCTTGAATCGCTAGAAATTTAAAACGTTGACCAGGTAACAATCAGCATTTACAGTCAACATATTCACCAATAAATAAAAATTATATTTTACATTTTCGTCTTCGATAATTTTATTGCAGTTTCATTTTCTTACGTAGTTTTTTTTTTTTTTTTTTTTGTATTATTTGGTTCATTTCATTCAAAATCAGCCCATATTTATAAATAAATGTATGAGGCCATCAGATACACATAAATACTCATCATACGAGTAAAAAACGAACGCCAAAGTCATTTTTTGTAGGTTTTCAAAATAAGGATTGGCTCGATGAGGGAATCAAGATATTTATGTATGCATATAGAATCTGGTTTCATTCAAATTTAAATCAATAAAAGACTTACCAAATTCATCGTCATCCAGTAAATTGAGATCCTCTAAACTAAACACCATTTCGAACCTGTATATCCCTACGATTTCTTACACTTTGGTTAACTAAAATAATTTTATTTTTTTTTTATATTTCACAATAAAAAAAAACGAACAATTTTATTAGATCATCACCGTAATCACCATTTTATATATTAAATCATTAATTTACAAACAATTATCGATTTAATAACTTTTGTAATCGAAGTAATATAACACAAACACAAGAAATACACCAATATTATTGCTAGAACTATCCGAACACTGTCAAGACACTATCGCCACTTTGATATATGTATAAATTTTTAATTAATTTAAATTTGATTAGGCCGCCGAAAATTTATTATAAATAATTATATTCTGTATAAGTAAATACTCAGTCACTACAAAATTTGTTGAATATTTGTAAAATTTGAAAAATAAACACATTAAAAAATGATTATATATATAAAAAAAATTAAAAATCTACAAACACCTTACGCGTGCTTTTATTATGAAAGTTTAAACATACCTGAATCGGTTTTATTCATTTGTTTTGTTTCGATTTTTTTCCTTCTTTCGGTTTTCTTCTTCAATACTGTTTTTTGTTTTTTTTTATAACGAAATAAAAAAAACTTTATTCTGTCGTCACTATGGTTACCAAATAAATGTAAACAGAGCAAATAAGCAAAAAAAAATCAGAATTCAAAGCATTTAATTGGTTTATTTAAAAACTCACCCACGTGATTTTGTTTTTTTTTTTATTCGATTTGAATAAATTGATTTTTAATTATAGTAATGTAGCGTTGGTTTTATGGCAGCAACATACTATTATTATGGTTCGAAAGTTTTTAAAATCAATAATTCTCATGTTTCTTAAAACTAAATGATTGTTCTGAAAAGAAATATATCAATATTATATATTAGAAAGTAACGAGCTTATTTTGACGGTTTTTAATATTTTTTAGGTGGACATCTATTTTTAAGTAGCGGAAGCTTAGTTATTTAGTTTCATAATTGACGATTGGAATGGATTCCTGGTGGTAAATAGCCATACCAAATAGCATTTTTAAAAATATAACAGCTAGTCTATGTGTTTTCAGTACTAATTGTAATTTTCAAGTGA
The DNA here is from genome assembly GCA_963556175.1 of Tipula confusa. NCBI lineage: Eukaryota > Metazoa > Arthropoda > Insecta > Diptera > Tipulidae > Tipula > Tipula confusa. Next base: position 12,554,660 of record OY744476.1, on the reverse strand, counting down.
AAGTTTTGTATACAATTTTTAATTGGAAATTGAACATTAGAAATATATAACTACTGCCGTTAAAAAAATAAATGTGTAAATTATAAATAAATAATTTTTGTTATGTGATTTTATAACCATATCAGCAAGAAAATCTTAGAACAATGCTACTTATTTTTTCGTGTTACGTTCATGTAGGATTAAAAAATGTAAATAATTTAACGTTTGTTATAACCAATTAATCAATTTTTCATTAAATATATTTTTATATATGATATTTGGGATGGCTAGTGCCCGTGGGTGGCGCTATTTTTCTATTTCCAATCGTCAATGCTTGTACATGTCTCGTAAAGTGTTTGGTTACCAAGTGGGTGAGACCTATTTGAAAATAGATCGAAAAAACGTCACGTGCAGTAATTTTAAGCTAAGCGGAATATATAAATCCTTACAATACCTTTTCATTCAATATAACATTGAATGTTAGGTTGGAAGAAAAAATTACACCAAAATCTGACTTGTATTCGACACTATTACCCTTGTTACCATACAATAAATGCTACTGTTTAATCGGGAAACGGATACAGTAAAATTAAAGCTTTGCATTCGCTCACATTCACCAGCAGTCTGTTTCTTGTCAACTAAAGACAAAATCTAGCAAAATCTCCCTGTAATCTAATGCAGTCGGGTACCATGTTGCTCTTGAAAAATTAATGTTTTAAGATGAAAAGACAAGAGTTTAACCAATGTTCCTATCTTGAAAAATAACCCACCAAAAACTTTCATTTAATACAAAAGTAGGAATGTAAAACTGTATGCTTACCGTTTGCGCAAAAAGTATCTAGTAGAGTCTCATACCGCCATCAGAACCAGCTCCTGTATTAACATACAAGCAGTTCCGACAATCATGAGCAAAGTCATGCCTAATGAAGAGAAAATGACAACTTTATACGTTATTCTTCCTTAATATTACAAAACATATCATGATGTGCATCAGCGATCTCAAGCAAGTCAATCACGCAATTCATCTATTCTATTTTTTAAGAGATACTTAAAAACGAGCACTTCTTCAAACCAATTAAGTGCCAAATTAAGTCACCACTTGACAATACCCCAAACTATATTTTTCGCAACCTAACCTAGAACATTGAACCCTGAACGATTCTAATTTGGAATTAGAGGAACATACATATGAATGGCTGCTGCTACGCTTTTTCAAGCTTAAAAAAATCAAACCTATTGAAACACCAATATACATCTTCTAACAAGTACTAACAAGAATTTGTTTGTACAAAAACAATGCAAAACCTCACTGCTGACATAAGTATATTGTAAATTAAAGCAGTTTCGTTGCTTCGATTAATTTAACGACGGTGTAATGCAAAAATAATAGATTAACAATTAATACCCTATATAACTCTTAAAATCGAGATAAACACACAAATAATCGCAAAAACAATTTAACAACTCGCTGAATATCGGAATATAAAGCAAACGATCGAGTAGGGCACGCAACCATAATTTTAATTGATAACTAAAAAAAATATACATTACCTGCCATCTATCATACAATAGTCAAATACAATTTTGACACAGCCGATAGTTTTTAAATAGTAAACATATTTCAATCAATTTGCATTCAAAAAATTTTAATTAAAACACACGCACGATATTATGTTAACTCGAAGTTTAATAATTAATGTAAGTTAATTTGTATGTAATAAATATTTTATTTTTAATTATTTAACATTAAATGCACACACGCACACAACACAGGCACATAAATTTAACAACCATGTAAATTGGGTGGGCCATAAATTTAAAAACTATTCAACAAAAACAACAACGAAATTAAGGCCTGAATTAATAAAAGTGACAGAGAATGATGGAATCAGAGAAATTTTATTGAATGATCCGAAAACAAGGCAAGTATTCTATAGCTATTTTAGCGCACGGGTAACTAAACTATAAATTTTGAAGATGTGGTTTTCAATGCGATTCCTTTGATTTAGGAATTCAATGTCGATGATGATGATGAACGAATTGTTGTACGGAATTACCGAGGGTAATAAAAATAAAGAGTTGAGATGTATTGTCCTGTCATCGACTGGTACAGTATTTTCAGCAGGGCATAATTTAAAAGAGCTGATTCCGGAGAATGGCACCGATCATCATAAACGAATTTTTGATAAGTGCACCGAGCTTATGATGTCGATTATTAAATCACCGGTACCAGTCATTGCAAAAATTGATGGACTTGCTGCAGCTGCTGGATGTCAATTGATCGCAACATGTGATCTTGTGGTTTGTACCGATACTAGTTCATTTTCTACTCCAGGGTGAGTATCTTAAACTGTGTTATGTGGGAAATTATTAAAACACTTAAATTCCAGAGCAAGTTTTGGAATATTCTGTTCAACTCCTGGAATAGCAGTTGCTCGAGCTGTACCACGTATGCAAGCTTCTCATATGCTACTTACTGGATTACCAATCAATGCGAACGATGCCTTAAAATTTGGTCTCGTCAGCTCTGTCGTTCCAAAAGAAAAACTTAACGACGAAGTAGAAAAACTTTGTCATGCTATCATGTCGAAGAGTCGCGATGTTATTGAGCTCGGCAAAAACTTTTTCTATCAACAAATTGCAATGGATATCACATCAGCGTACAAACATGGTGGCGATGTTATGACGCAAAATTTACGTTTAAATGATGGAATCGAAGGGATTCGCAGCTTTATTGAAAAACGTAAACCAAAATGGAATTCATAAAGAATTATCTATTTTTTTTTTTATAAATTTACGCATTTATTTTTTATAATATAGTTATATTCAATAATATTCCAACTTTGTTATATTGAAATACCTTTTCCGGTGTTTAGATTTCTGTTTTTGGGCGCTTATCCAAGTACGCTTTAATTTGTGGAATGGCAAATACGTTATCGCGTACTTTTTGTAAATTTGGAGCCGTAGCCAAGACATCTTGTTTAGCCATACCGTTCAAGTAGTCCAAGAGCGATACAAAATATAAATCAGCCCACGTAAGTTGACCAAGAGCCAAATGTCCATTATTTTTGGCAGCAATTTCGTCTAGCTTTTTCAAGTAGAATGGGAGCTGTTCTTCTTTTAATACTTTAGCTTTTTGAGCTTTAATCTCTTCATCGTTTTCATAATGAACAGCGCCAATTTCTAAAAAAAAAATCAAAAACCGTTATATATATATTTAGCAAGTAGTTAGTTGTGAGATTTAATTCTTACTTTGACGGAAATCATTAACTGTATCGGCTACAATATCAATTTCCAATGCTTCCAAATCGTTACTTCCGGCAATTTTAAATTGCTTGCCAAGATACCGACTAATCGACATACTTTGATGCGTTGGTTTGCCATCGATTTCCAAAACTGGCATTTGAGCCAATGGCATAGCTATATAATGAATTGAAAATATTTAGAACCCTCCCTATACAGACAAAAATATAAAGCTTTTGTATACTAACTTGGTTTTAATTTTGGCCATTCGTCGCGTTCAACACGAACATCTTCAAAATCGGCTCCACCATATGACAAAAGGAAACGAATCGGTTCACCTAAGGCTGTGATATTGAAGTAATATAATTTGTATGTTGGCATCTTGATATGCAGAATATGTTCTAAAATTTAATTTAAATATGTAAATTCGAATAATTATTATTATATTTTATATAAGTAAGTTTAATTGGATTCCAACAAGAATAAATTGTTAGTTTAATGACCCGTTAAGTGGAATTCCTATACTTTCAATCGCGACGCGATATTTTTATCACCCCATGTGAACAAAATATATTTTTTATGTTTGTTTAATCTTAAGTTCTAACTGAGTAGAACTTTAAAGATACTTGAAACTACGCAATCTATTAGTTATGATAACAAACCATCGTTAATTTATATATATATATATATATATATATATATATATATATATATATATATATATATATATATCTGAAAACCGGCATCAACAACCTTGCAACCGCGTATAAAGTCGAAACACATTGTCAACCCACATCGATAGACATACATAAAACAGAACTAAGAATAATACGGCGTAAATAATACATAATATGAAGGTCAATCGATTAAAGCTGTATATTATGTACTTAAACTGTATAGAAGCATTTTTTCGACCTTAATACAAAACCGGCCTATTTTAATACATTTGTCAATCATATACTGTAATCTATCTACGTTATAATTTTTTGTCTTTTAATGATTCTAATTAGAAAATGTGAAACTTGAAACAGTAGAAATAACAAATGTTGAGTTATTAGAAAATAAAGTGAATAAGAAATATTTTTAATATTAAACAAAACAAAAAATATCTAAACTATAAATAGAATCGAATAATACAAGTTACTTACATATTTAATCACAAAAAATGAATACACTAGGTTTAGTACGGAAAAACTGTTGCCGTCGACGTCAGTGTTTAAATCAAAACTGATGGTAAATGGTAATTTGTGGGAGAAAAACTATATTTTATAACAAAAAAAAAATTGTGAAAGAGAATTTAAAAAAAAAAACCAACACTATTCATTTTAGTATTACTAGTGCTGCGAGCGTTTAATAGCAGAACTAAATTTTTAGAAAATGTTATAATCCGTTGATATGATGGCAATTTATTTGCAATAATGAATAAAGTAACATACGCTTTATAAATATTTTGGCACTAAAAATATTCTATTTTAAATCGACCAACAATAGAGTGGAAAACATATTCGAACATTTTCTTAATATTTAAATGCCACGCCATTCACCTTGGTGAATGTAGATCTTCGTAGTATATCAAATGTTTGCGTTTAGTAAATTTATTTGTGGATATAAAAGCTGGAGGCAATATACAGTTTAATTATGTGGATAAAGTTTTAATAGACTTAATGGAAAAATATTTACTTATTACAACAATCATTGGATAAACAAGTTGATGCCCCTTAAATAATAATAAACCTGTTTTATAGGCCATTGCTGGCCCGTACTGAATCAATAATCTAGCTTCATCGGTTTCAATTCCGAGCTTGATCTTTATATTATTCTAGATAAGTTGTTCTATGCTTTGAGAAGCTCTCGTCACCGAAAGCGTCCTCTGCAAATGCTAATTCGTTGTCTCAAATGACACTTCTCTCAAATGTCATCAGCCATCTGCCATAGTCATCCGGTAGAGTCTAATTCTTCCACCCATACATACATGATAAGAAGTCTAATCAGCAGTGAACGTAAGGTAAACAAAGCTAGTCATCTACAATTTCTTCCACCAGAGGATTAGTGATTAATATTAGTGATTCTCTCTAATATTATGTAAGCCCTTAATTTGTATGCCGAGTAAAGGATAGTTATTCCTCGATTGATTTCCCAAAGTGTACCGCGGTACTTTCCGTTAATCGAGCATAACTTTGCTTTGCCACACTTATCATATAAAGTCGAAAAGGCAGATTTTTCCTTCGAAATATCAAGAGCTCAGAATTAATGCATTCAAACCGATCGGTTTATTTTTAGCACCTCCATAGCCAGAAGGAATCCTATGTCTTCCATCTACAGCATTTGTCACATGATTAATATTAAGTAATTCAGAGAAAAGATCGTATGTACTACGAAGATCTTCAATACATTCGTGTCGAGAGTACGAACCTAAATTCCTAAAAAGTCACTCGATTTTTGCCAGCTCTACGAGAATTATATGGTTGCGATAAGGTAGTTAAGCGAGCTCTGTTTTTTAGTTTTTTTTTTTTTGTTTCTGAACTCTACAATCTGTTCTGGGGCCGAAGCTCTCCCAACTCTTTCGCGGTTAATTTTTAACGTCCTACCTTACGCTGTGCACGAATACAGGTTCGATTTTAAATCCATCTTGCACATTGCATTGCTCCAGCCAGCCTGCACTGACATGGACGATGATTCGGCCCATGGATTCTGCACTCCAACAGGGGAGTCATAGTTTTGTTCATCGTCATCACCGATCGTAATCAGGTCATGAAAAATACCTTTTGCAACCCTCCGCCGTTGGGATTCGAACCCGGTACCACCCATCCCAAGCACCGCAGCTTTAACCACTGCGCCAATTGCTCGGTAAATGTAAGTGCGTCGGCCGGGAAAGATTTATGGTTCTACATATTATATACCTTTGCTATCCAAACAGCTGATAGATCACTATCAGATTTGCTGTATTCAGCAACGAAGTAACTGTGTCAGATTTTAGTACTGATGTGAAATTTTACATAGCTTTAATGAACCATAATTTTAAATAAACTTGAATACGAAAATTGATTCGAAGTAAAAATATCGAGTTATTTTCATAATTTTCCATCAAACGCAGTTAATTAAAATAAATTCACCACCTGTTACTGGATGTCAGGTTTGTGTCTCCGATAAAGCCAGATTAAAATTAAATTTCCCGCAATAAATATGAATTTATGTATTTAACTAATTAAATTAACTATTCTTAAATTAAATTAGATGAATACAATAAATAGTTGAATTAATTTGATTTTTCTTTTTTTATACATTTTTAAACATTTTACAACTGCGGTTACAAATGTCATAACAAAAACAACAATAAATTTTCCGATGTGTCAATTTTTTTTATTTCTTTTTTTTTATAATTTTGCTGTCATTTTTTTCCATTGTGATGTCTGTGTGGAACAAAAAAAAATTTAAGTACGCGATTGAAGACCGAATTTTTATTTGATAAAATTTAAAATTCCAAATAAATTTTATTAAATGTCGATTCTAATTACAAAATAAAGTCGTGCGCGTTAATTGTGTAATAACCAATTCAATTAATTAACATAATATTCTGTGTGTGTGTTTGTAAAATTAGAAAAAAGGAAAAAAAAATTATTTTTGGCTACGAACTTTACGAAAAGAGTTATGGCAGCTGCATCGTGGAAAAGTACGAAAAATTTTGTAAATTTTTTATTTTGTTTTTAATTTGATTTTCTATAAAACGCGAAAAATTGATTAGAATTTTGCAAATAATTAATAAAAAATCGATAAACGAAATTATGAAAAAATTTAAAAAGCTTAAAATTTTTTTTACAATATTCGTTTTAAGGTTAGAATTTGTGAAAGTTCATAATTTTTTTTTCTAATTGGATTGAACGAATTATTAATTTTGTTAATTTACAATAATTATTTTGTAAATTAAATTGACACTACAATCGTAATTAGTAATCAAATAAATTTTCTTTATTTTTGTTTCATTCAAAAAAAATTAAAAACAAAATTTTTAATTCAAATTAATCATCATCATTCATCATTATTACGTTCCATCATCATCATCATCATCATTACAAAATTGGTTTTTCCTTTCATTTTTCCAAAAAAAAATTTTAGTAAAACTAATAATTGAATTTCTTAATTTTACTAAATTCATCACGCAACACCACCAACATTGAACACATACGATAATTTATCTAATACACGGTACAACACATAATATACCGACCACAACCCTTCTAGATTCGTAACTTCCCTATCATTTAGCAATTTTGTATTTAAAAAAAAAAAAAATCAAAATAGAAATTCCTAGATAAAATAAATTTTTATAGATAAAATGGATGATAGATTAAATATTGGAAATGAAATACGCGAATTAAAATTGGGATCATCGTTTTATAATCAAAATAATGCGAGAACATCATCGTTCCATACGTTAAAATGTAAGTAGTGTACCCCCCAAATAAATTATCCTTCATAAATATCCATTATCAACGATTTTTATGTTACATTTTAGATGATTTTAAACCAGCAAGTGTTGACTTAAGCAAAATTGCTACATTAGATGTTAGTTCAAATAATCAAGTAACTGTAACTGTGCCACATTTAGACGGTTCTGGGGTACCAAAAACTGTTTTCAAAGGGAATCAAAGAAATTATACAAAAGAATGTGTTTTAATTATAGATAAGGTGACGGGTGAAATAACATTAGAAAAACTACATCATAATATACAAGTTAAGAAGACTAGGTAAGTTCATATAATTTTAGCTAACTAAATCTATATTAATAAACGTTGCTAATACGAATTATGAGATCGATTGAGAATCGTCCAGAAAAATTCATTGTTATAGATCAGAATCCGTTAATGCACTTTTGGCATCGATGACAATTCTGTCACTGATCGAGTCATGCGTGAATTACAGAGTAGGTCGCCTCAGAAAAAGCTATAACTATAGTTCATTGTCAATGGAAGATTCAGGCTTCGTCGAAATCAAAACCAAAAACATTTCGAATTTCCACTGACTTTGAGCAAAATTGTTGATTTGGTTATGGCTGAGAGTGAGAGAAAACATAAGCCACATATTTTAACATTGAATCAGAAGAAACAAGAATATATTTTGATATCGTGGCAAAATTAAAATGACAACCAAGGCTGATTCGTGTTTGCGAATGTTTGTCGACTTTTTGTATTTTGTGGTAAACATTTGAACGGTTTCCCTCATGCAGAAAATCTAATTGTTTGTCAGTTTTGTTACCATTTTATACTCATGGTAATAACGAGGTCTTGGCAAATTTTAGCATTTACTGTTCATTTTTTCACGTTGGAGGTCGCTGACAACGACTTTCAATATTAGGCATTTTCAGTACCACTTGTATATGCCATAATACATAGTCATATATCATGTCTATAACATAGCACCGGTATTCATTAGTACACTTTAGCCTCAATCATCAATATTATCTGAAATTCTTGAATTTTGTCATTCATCAGCAATATATTCATCGTTAAACTAGTTTATGGCTTTATCATTCGGTCTTCCATTCGGCGCCCAGTCCAAAAATTGTAAGTATATTCTGATGAAGCTATGTCTGGCAACATTTCTTTGTTATAGACTGCAGATGCAATTTGCAAATTACTAATTGGCCAAAATTTCCATGTTAGAATTGTTGGCGTTGGGTAGAGAACGCCTTGTCTTATCCTGATGACAAATTTTGATTTCAAATGATTTTCAAACTAACAAAATCGCCTAATCTATTAGCAGAGAATCCTAATTATGTTCATTTAACTTTATTGCAGGAGTGAATCAGTTAATGCGAATAAAAGCCAGCCAATTATGCCACCACATCTTCCACCTAAGCTAGGTCTTGAAAATAATACGCAACGAACGTCAAGTAAAACTAAAGTATCGACGGGCTTGCGAAAAAATCCAATTTCAGCTGGTTTTGTTCCAAAACATTCACCACTGCAGGGTTCACCATTGCACAAAAGTCCGACGACACATCAACAACAAAATATAGCGCCAGCATGGAATGCCAATAATTTGCAATCAACTTTACCTAGTATCCCAATGATTGGTGTCGATGATGATGATGATCATCCGATGACGAACACAAACGACCATTCAAGCCATTTAAATAATAATAATAATCATCATAATAATAATAACCATAGTAATAATAATAATAATAATAATAATTTACACCATTCGTCTAATTTAATACCAAATAACTTAATATCATCCTCCTCATCATCACTGCCATCAATAATTAAACATCCTCCACCACCACCACAACAACAACTACAACCGCCACAATTGCAACAACAACAACAACAAGAAACACGTACATTGTCTTCGTCTTCGATGCCAATGGATCATGATGATATTGGTGTATTGACATCGTCCGATAGTTCAAGTGATTCTGAATCAAGTAGCGGTTCCGATAGTGACAGTGATAGACCGACACATTCTTCACCAACAAAACCATCTAATGGTCATCATAACCATCATCATCATCATCATGTTGTACCACCACCGGCTGCATTACCAACGCATTTACTATCGGAAGATTTATGTTTATCTGAATCGAATTCGGATTCCGATGATTCGGATTAATCTAAAAAAAAAATACCAACCCTAACAAACAAAAAAAAAAACCAAGTAAATAAGGCCTGCTCAAATTTTTCGCTACTAGTCCATCTCTCCATGAAGCCTTCGAGAGTGGGCCATGGCGAAAAATAAACGCAAACACAACAAAATAAAAATGACAATTGGACTGTACTATGGATGAAGAATACTCTAATTTTAATGAATTTTTTCTTTTCTTTTATTTTATTTTTTAACTAATGGATAGATTATATGGTTCTAATAAAATATAATACATTATTTTATTAATTCAAAACTATCCATAATAATTATAATATATGATTAATATATAAAATAAATAAATAATTATAATTTAATTTGATAAATGAACGTGCATTCAAAAAAAGTAAAAAAAAACAAATGAAAATATATTTGAGATAAATTATGAAAATTGGTTGGTTTTTGAATTTATGCCTAATAAAAAAGCCCATCCAAATTACATAGTAAATTGTGACAGTTTAGATTCCGTATAAAGCAGGTTTGGTCTCTTGAACCGATGTTCAAATGGGTTCGAAGCCCTTTTGCATTTGACGTTTTGATAAACTCAAAATTTCATATAAAAAATTTCTATCCCAATGTCGGCCAAACGAGCATTTATGTTATTAGGCCAATGTGTGCCGAGTGTCAAACAAAATGCATCAAAAATTCGAATTCGACGCATGGAACTGGATAAAAATTTACTAATGGTATTTACGATTTATTTTATATTTAAACAAAAATGTACCTCTTTTTAAATAAACATAACCTTAAATTATTTTAATTTTTTTAAAGTATTTTCGTAAAGATGAATTTGTCTTTGCTCATGATCCCCAAAAGAAATGCAAAGCAGGCGATATAGTTTTAATAAAGGAATTACCACAAAAGATGACAACTCTTATTACGCATTCAGTGGAAGAAATTGTGTATCCATTGGGTGATATAACCGATCCGTTGACCGGGAAAAAATGTGTCGTTGGCAAGTATCGAGACGAAATTGAATCAGCTAGTAAATTATATGGTGGGTCACCTAATGCATTTAAATATGATGAGGCGGCGCCTAGAGGCCGATTAGAAGGTAAACGCGACTTTACAGACAAGGAAACTTTCATTAAATATCACGAGGATGGTAAAGACCAACCGTATTCCATCTAAGCGTTTATAGAACAAAATTAAATATAGCAACTATTTAGTGATTAAATTATAAAAAAAAATCCTTTTATTTACATTTTTGAAAGTCGTTAAAATCGTTAATATTATATTTAACATTACTCTAAGCCTAAGAATTCGCGTTCTAATGCAGCGCCCATCATATTCCAATCACCGTCATCATCTTCATCGATGGGAGGTTCACTACCTTCACTGCCCGAACCTAAATCTAAATCTGATGGCAAATCGCCACCTTGACGGAATTTTGTACTCGGCATCTCATCGTCCGAAGACGAAAAATTTTCATTTTCTTCATTTGTTTGATCATCATCAGTTGTCGTTAACTTAATTTTATTTAATTTTTCGGGGCGCGTAAAAAAATTAATATTGTTCACATTTTCTTCCTCTTCTTCCCGCTTTCGTTTCCGTTTCAATGTTTTATTTATAGGCGGACTTTCAATATCGATCGGTTCATCGTCGTCCGACGAGCTAGACGATTCAAAGAATTCTTCAAACTCTTCGTTCATTTTGGCTATGTCAGCATTGGAAAATTTAAGCAGTGGATTTATGGTGTCCACGAATTTTGGTTCCGGTTCATTTAATTTGCCATTACTAGTACCAGTGCCGCTATATCGATCCGATTTCGAAATTATATTATAATTTGTTGCATGTTCGGGACTATGGCAATGAGGTGGAGGCTGTCTCATTTTACTTGGTTTATTTGGATCAAGTGGGAATAATCGCTCGTCCACATGCTCCCATCGTTCGGCACATGACCATAACCAATCGGGCGTTACTACAAATAATTTACTACGTTTACGTGCCGCATTCACTTTAAATGTGCCCGCTGTTAGCGCAACCAAATGCGTTGTATTGCTTTGCAGCTGTTGTGCAACATTTGCACCCATACATCGTGCTATTTGAAAAGCTTTACTTTGTTCCAATTTAAGATGATTTGGTATTAGACCGGAAAACACAATATTCGCACCAACCAAAATGTTCGATCGAATCTTTGGAATCAAACGTTTCAAATCGGGCAGTTCATTTGTATCCTCGTAGCTCGTATAGAAATCGGTATGTATCCGAATCAAAATATCCTCTAAATACATTAAATAATCGTCCGGATCATCAATATCAATCAGATTATCTTCGTCAATTTTTGAATCATTTTTGTCCTTTTCACCAATTGGATCTATATCCGAATCTTCGTTTTCATCTATCTCCTTTTTTAACTTCTTTTTTTGGTTCGCTTCTTTTTCGAGATCTTTAAAATCCATCCCTTTGCCATCCAATTCATTTTTGGACATGCCCGGTGGTGCATTAATATCTCCAGTATGTTGAAAAAAATGATACGGCTTGACTTGAATTAAATTCGAAGCATTATTCCATACATCTTCTCGGTCATCGATGATACAAACCATGGAGTCACCACATGGGAAAAGAGCCTTTAAATTGTCAGTTTTGTATGTTGCATTGAAACACTCGTCACGCGATAATATTCGATGGGAAAAATATTTTCGATCTTCGTCTAAAAATGTGGCTATGGTGTGCGCATAGTCTCTTGCTCCGAATGTACAAATGTGAAGCTCGTAATATGGTGCCATTTTTTCCAAGAAGCCTAAAGTACCTGGGCGCAGTCGAGTATGATACCATGGTGAATTTGCACCATACAATTGGAAATGATAGACATCGCGCAAATTATTCGGAACATTATCGTTGGTTGTATGAATCAGCGTTTGATCTAAATCTACTAGTAATACAAGTTTTCTATCTTTAAGTAATCGGTCGGTATCAGCTTGACCCAGTTCTAATGCTCGTTGTTGCGTTACCTTTAAATCTGGAACCGAATGTATCATGGGTACAGATGCTTCAGACGTATTTCCCTTTAAATTACAAACACGTTAAATTTAAATTAAACACACCAAAATGATGTTAAATTACCTTTTCATCCTGACGCAAATCAGCTCCACAATCGGCGCACATATCCTTTATAACCGTGATATGACTGCATTCTGCCAACTGTAGTATGTCCGAGCTGTAAATAAATTGAAAAGTTTTTTACCGCTCAAAAATTCGTTGCGCGCAAGTATGTTTTGTTTTATAAAAAACGAACTAACCCTTTAATCACGGTGTCACCCTCTTTTACTAGTCGTTTTTTGACAATTCCACATTTTGTGGCCTTTAAACGTTTTACTTCTGTATCATCACCGCCATTGATTTGATACAGCAACGTTAGTTGGCCCAATGATACTTGGAAACCCTCTTTAACTTTCCATTTTACAATTTTTATATCATAATCAATTGGCGAACACACTGTGATGTTTTGTTTTTCCGTCATTTTTATTTTCGTTCACTACCAGCACACTTTTATAAAATGCAACCACTGTACTGTAATTTAATGTTGTATACAAAGATGGTAGCGATAGCTACCTTAAATATATTGCACAAAACGCACCGATAAAGATGCAATTTATTTACGATAAATTTACTTATTTGTTTATTTATTATAATATATGTATCCATTCAATAATTTATTTGACACTTATTTTGACATAATGTAATGATACAACCGTAGTTTATACGCCTCAATTTTATTGAAATATATATTACTTATCTAACCCTTGCATGACTGCTTCGTATAAGTTTCATATGAATATTATTGTCAATTTTAAATTGAGTTTTTCTTGACGATGAAATGTTTTAATTATATATATTTTTTTAATGTAATATTGCTGTAATAAATTGGTTTGACTTTAACTTTAGCGAAAAATTTTAAATTTTATTAACAATAATAAACTTATCGCAGTGAACACCATACTTTACTATACTTATACTAGCGCCAGCGGACAAAACATGTAACGTAAATCTTCTAAAAATAAAACAATCGTGAAAGATGTGCATCATTTTTTAACAAAACTTTTTATACATATTCAAAAATCTGTAAACAAAAAGTTTATAATACAGCAACTATATAAATTACAAATTGTTCAATTAAAAGTTATAGTAATTCGAATATAAGCTTATTAAAATTATAGTCATACAATATTATAAGTAAATAGATTTTGACAGGACCCTTAGCTAGATAGATAGAAGATAAAACAACAAAATGACTTCGGTAGACGAGCGTTCAATATTTGCTAAGCTGGAGGCGATTAAAGATATTAGGTAATATACCTAAAGATGGAATAATGTCATTTAAATTAATAACTAAAATTCTTGTAATCTAGATCGAAAACCGTCCAATTGGAAAAACTAAAATTACGAATTTTAAAAGAAATCGAAAACACGGATAATGAAGAGAAACGATTGCAAGAGTATCGTCGTGAAATGGAAATGCTTTTGCAGGAGAAAATGAGCCATGTCGAGGAATTGCGTTTAATTCATGCCGACATTAATGGGTTGGAAAATGTTATAAAAGATTCTGAAGATAATCGATCGCGGGCGGCTCAAGTTAGGAATAGGTTACGCGAAGAATATATCCCTTTAAAAGCTGAAATCGATCAAATGCGACACGACTATTTGGGACTAGAACGTCTGCCCGACTTACATGAAGAAGAAGGTAGCACAGTTTCTCCCGAATACGCTAAATTTGAAATGTTTCATAGAAAAGAACCACACTCAAATCAATCGTTATCATTTTCACGACCGACATTGTCCGTTCATCACCCTATTGCGCCAGAAGCAACAGTTACTTCACTACCGCCGTCTGCCCCACCAGGATTTTTACCACCACCACCCGTAGGATCTATGCGACTGTCAAAACCACCAGAGATGGGATCGAATCGTATTCAACAACCGCCATCGATTGGAATGGCTCATCCAACGTTCAGGTCTGATTTTAATGTCAATTTGAGGTGAATTATTCTTGTTTTTATGTTTTTTATGATTTCTTCCATCCTCCTTGATTTTTTGTAACAATAATAGCTTTTAATCGATAAATCAATGTACTTATTTTATTACTACATTTATCATTCCAGACAACAACCACCGCCAATGAAGTCTTGTCTATCTTGTCATCAACAAATTCACCGTAATGCTCCAATTTGTCCGTTGTGCAAGGCTAAGAGTAGGTCACGGAATCCAAAAAAGCCCAAAAAGAAAGACCACATGAATTAATACAAGCATCGAGAAAGGAAGAGAGAGCTCAATTATAAATGAAGTATTTTTTGTCCATGATCTTGATTATTACCCAACATTTTTTACGTCGTTTTTTATTTCGTTTGTTTGTGTGTGTGTTCTTCGTCGGCACTAAGCAAGTACGCTTAGAGCTACATTTTTATTGTTAAGAGCGCTGGCCGTTATCCATTCTATATACTACATAATTATTAATCCCCTCATTTATAGTAAGTAAAGATTAATTTTTGGAAATTATATTATAAAATAAATGTGAATTAAAATTAAAAAGATGCACGTGTTTTTGTTTAAATGGTAAGTTTCACTTACAATCCAACAGATGACACAGCAAAATATGAAGTTTACAATCAGATGTAACCCACAATATCTAGTGCCCTTTAAAATGATACCTTTCTCATCTCGTTTCTACTAAATGACCCCTACCAAATCCAAATATCGGCAGATCCTGAACATCAAGGATATAACTGTGGAACAAAAAAAAACCAACAGCGTCACAAAATCTTCCTAATCAAAGCAAGAAGCGGCCACGCTCCACACTTAACCACTTCTTCGACTCACTGATAATTGACAACAAAAACATCCACAATTCCCAAAAAAGTGAAATTAAAAAGAATCGTCCAAGCCCTTTAACCCAGCCTGGACAAGATAATAACCTCCAGCCACAACGCTCACAGGCACCAAGCAACTAGAGCAGCAATAATACAACGTACAACAACACACACCAACATCCAGTCGACCAAGCCAACCACGCCTCGCTCCCGGGAGAATACCCAACCACAGACGCAACTCCCTCCATAATACACTGAAAACCCAAAAATACAAAATTCATAAATGGTCAGTCATCAAACCTCCCTCTATCTCCCACTGCATCAGCCACCGATCCAACAACAAAACCTTAGGCCTCAGCTCATTTAAAAATTGTACAGAAATCCCTCAGCGCTCACATTAACAGCAAACTGACACAGGACTCCAACTCACCCTTCAACTCAGACACCAACATAGAAAAACTCACAAACCAGCATTCAACCAGCAATGAACTGTTCCTCACCATCAATATCCAACCGAAAACAGCTTCAACAGCAGACATCCCTCCCGCAGTACAGTTAAAGATCGTACGTGTAGTGAGTTAAAGATCGAACCCTCAGACGAACCAACACCAACTGCACGCATCCGTCACACCGCTACAATTACGAAAGGTGGACCCCACCCATCATCTAACAGAAACTCCACAGTTCCGCAAACCAAACGGAAAGCGGCAACGAGTGAACCACGTAGTTGGTTACTACTCCGACACTAACAACTTTGGCGCTTCTCGGATGCCCGTCCGACACTCTAACCCCATGCAAACTTCAAAGCAAGCACAGCTAATAAAGCCCTCCACGCCATTCAAAAGTCGAACTATGTGCATGTAAAAAATCATACTTTTTTCACAAACACACATCGACTATGTATGTGTGCGTTTTTGGAAAAACATAACAATTTTCCTTTATCTTTAAAGCAATAAAGTATCCACATTTACTTTTGTTTAACTACAAAACATTCTAATAAATAATTACTTATTTTAATTATAATTTTAAGTAATTTAGAACTGGAATTAACATTTTTTAAATTGCCTAGTCTAAACACGTTTCGATCACATGTACGTTCTTATCGATAACACAAAAAAAACGTTAACGGTTTTAATGAATTTGAACACAAATCCATCGATAATAACGGTTCATCTTTATTTTACGTAACGGACGACATAATATGATGTAATCGCAGTACTTACGTAGCGTACCAAACTAAGTTCGCTCTTCCATTATGAAAAAAAAGTTTAGTGATTTGAATTATTTGAATTAAAATGTCACATCCATGCTAGAATACTTTTATTTTCATTCATTTCACAATCAAAAGTCATAAATTTAAGACGTAGAATAATCTCAGAATTTAAAAACAAAATACACACAAAAAATTAATAAATTTCTACACTAGTCTTAATTTTAATTAATTTGTGATATATAATTTTAAATACTAATCCAAAAAACAAAAATGAAATTTATTGTAATTACATTATTATTTCTGATATCATTTTCGGGCTGTATTGGATATAATGGTTAGTATTGAGAATTTTTTTTATTTGTTGTGCTATGTGGAAAAAAACTAGTATTTCTGGAAATTTTCTTTGTTCGGGGAAAAATATTAAATTATTGTATCATTATTAATGTTACATAAAACTACAAAAAAAAATCAATATTTAAAAATAAAATATTAACGTGTGCGATTAAAATGAAATGTTTTGCTTTACTGTAAACGTTTTGGTGGTTGCTTGCATCACAAGAAAACGGTATTACAGTAAAAACAACGTGATATAATAAATTGTATTTTTTACCAATAACGAAATTCTAACATGAATTCGATTTTAGCACAATGATATGCATTAGTAAATTATTGTTTTATGTTTCAATATGTAATATACAAATGTGCATTTTATAGATGCAAACGGGGTTAAAACAGTGGATACGCCTGTTGTTAATATATCATCAACTGTTCAGCCGCCGCCATCATTTTCAGCACCAGTGACAGTTACACAAAATGATAAATCTAATCCGTCACCAGTTCCCCAACCTGAAGCAGGTAGTGATTCACCTAATACTACAACATCGACGCCATCACCAGAAACTACTACATCCTCAAGTACTACAGTTCCTGCTGATAACACAACTACATCAACCCCAGCACCGACCACAACACCGGCACCAGCCCCGACACCGGCACCAACACCAGCCCCAAACTCTACGACAACAACACCAAACCCGAGCCCTACTCCAGCACCAAATACCACTTCAACAACAACAACAGTTTTACCACCAACGCCTTCACCGAATAATGTAACCACCACAACTGTTGCACCTTCAGTACCTACAACAAAACGTCCAACACCAATTCCATGTCGACGATTTGATGGACCATCGTTTATTGGTGGCATAGTATTGGCCGTCGGTCTAATGGCAATAAGTGTTGTAGCGTATAAATTTTACAAAGCCCGTACTGATCGAAATTACCACACTTTATGAGTATTTGGCGAATCCTCAATGTGAGAATTAAATGAAGGCCTATAAAAAATATGTTAGATCGAATAAATAAAATTGGATACCTGTTTGAAAAAAAAAAAAAAATTAAAAATTATAATGAAATCTATAAAAGCTCGTGGAAATTAGTAAAATCTCAAAACGTGGTAAGTGCCTTTTATAAATTATTTTTGTTTTTATTATTTTATGATTTTATTGTTTTCTGGGAATTACCCGATTATGAAGAGCATATTGTATATCATTTCTCGAATTTTATCATTATTTTATGTATAACTGTATGTCTAATAATAATAAAGATAATGCTTTTATCGCGTTTATAAATGCAAAAAAATATGTTATAAGCAGTTTTTTGTTAATATGTTGTGATTGAGAAAAAGAAAAAAGTGAGAAATTGAATAAATTATAAAATGGTTGGTTAAAAAAAGTGTAGCGATATCAATTTACACAAAAAGTAAACAAAATATCATTATGGTTTATGTTACAAGTGAATGAACGTAGTTAAAATTATGAAATAAACCAATTTAAATTATGTCAAATAATTAAATCACCTATGTTTAAAACAATAAGTCACTTTAATTTTGGCACTTTTTAAATTTAACTTCATAATTTATGTATTGTTAGTTACTATAAGCGTATGCCATTTTACAATCAAATACACAGCATCCTTGATTATTGTCTCATAATCCACTGCTAATTATGAAATTTATGTTTTAGCGTGCATGTGTTTTTGATATTTTGAGAAATTAAATTTTATTAAAAATATATTTATTAATACATATATATGTAATGTTAAGGATATGTTTTTTTTATTATATTATGTAATACATATACATTAAACTCTATTTGAACCATTAATTATTGTGTAGTGCATATTATGTTTTTAAATGTTTTAATTTTATAATTAAAAATTTATAATAAATTTAAGGAAAAGTATAATTTAACATAAATAAATATTTTAATTACCAAAATTTTTCTGATTTCATTTTTTTATATAGTTTTATATAATAGTTTACCAAATATGAATTTGCATTACAATTATGTTACGAAAGCAAAACATAATTCATTTAAAAATATGTATTTATAACACATACATAATTTAGCTAAGTAAACACAAGAATGACAATAGTTGAGATACAATATTAAACAAACATTAGGGCATAACAGAGACAAAAATTATATAACCCGAGAAACAAACCATTACATTTTTATATATTGAAATATAATTTAGCTAACATTTTATTAAATATTTCTATTTTTTTTAAATTTATCGCGTAATTTCGATTATGATGCGATATATATTTTATTTATTAGATTGATCGTTTCGTCGGCTATATATTTTTCAATCAGACATACCACATGTTGTTTTTGGTAGCATATTAATTTAAAACTTAATCGATTGTTTATCTTGATATTTTATTATCGTTTATTATATAAAAAAAAAATTTATAAATTTCCTCACATATTTTTTTTGCTATGTATGTTCAAATATAAAATCGTATACACAATAATATATTATACAGGGTGTTTTGACTGTAATATATTTTAGGATGCGATAGGCGATGAAATTTTAAGTAAAAAAATCAAAACGATTTTTTAAAATTTGTGAACGTTACGCGGTTACGCAACGTCAAAGATTGATAAACAAACAAATACCGTAGTTTAACTTTTTTATCCTTAAAATTAAAAAAAAAAATTGTTTTATTAAATACACATTTAACCGATAGTTATTTTGACCGAGAAAATTAAAATAAAGGTCGTGACAAAGTAAAAATAACGATAAAAATAAGTTTATTTATCTCAAAAACAAGGTCGTTTACGTATTTATATTTTTGTTATTAACGTATTGTTAATTTTGGCTAAGAAACATTAGAAAGTCGTAATTTCGCAGCTAAAGCGAATTTTGAGATATGTAAGAATTTTATTGGAAGGAACGTTTCTCAAATGAGTATAGGATAATGCATATAGCACGTATTCTACATGGTGTACAGGATACTAAAAGAAACTGTTCCCCTGAAGTTGATTGCATTAAAGCCGAGCTCTTGAAATTTGGAAGGGATACTTTTTGGCACTAACTTTTTGACTATATTCGATTTGTTCAGTTTGGTTGCTTTATGCACTTTCCTGGCGTAGCTTTCCTTTGTACAGCATACAAATTACTGCAATTTGTATGCAAATGCAAAGTAAGACTTTGCCTGAATCGTCCAGTCACTAAAAATTATTCGAAAAGTTAGTTACTCTAAAAATAGTGAAACTAATAATAGAAAAAGAAACCTGATTCACATTAATTTGGTTTCATGGAAAAAACCTCCACTATAGAACATGTTCATCAACAAAATATAACAGCAACAGTACCCCAAAGTAGTGTCCTCGGACATATTCTTTATCTCCTATACCTATAAAAGAGACATGCCAAATGTTGATGCAACAAAAGCAACATTTACTGATGACACTACAATATTAGCATCATCACAAAACATAACAGAGAGCCACAAACAAAATAAATAAAACTAAATCAATTTGTATCAATAATGACCAATTTACAAAAAGTAACGTATGTAATTACGGCTAAACGCTTAGTTATGACCTTGGATGCCAGACTACGGTGGAAGGAACATATAAAAAAGAAGAGGAGAATTAAACATCAAATTTTGGAAAATGGCTTCTAGAGAGACACTTCGAGCTCTCGATCAATTCTGAAACCGGTATGGTTCTATGGCATACAACTCTGGGGATTTGCTGAGAACAAACAACAAAATATTCTAAAATAAAATACTACGATCCATTGAGATCAATTATCATGCAAGAAAACACTTTCAACGCCTGCATAAGCATGCAAATCAGGATATACGTTGTATGATGACCAACATCACAATAACAAGAAGGTTACAAAGTACCAAATCATTAGACCTAACATGACCTAGAAGACAGAGTGTCAGCAGCGTAAGGAACCTACTGAGGAATAATTGTTCCAATAAATGTATAATAATATGCAATGTAAATTGCTAAACTACTCAGTCGCAATAAAATAATAATTTAAAAAAAAACAATTGTTCGAAAATACGTAAATTATTTTAAATATGATAATTTTATTGCAAAATAGCCTGCCCCATAATTTGCTGTGACAATCAACATTAGCATAGAGTAGAAATCGGGTGCATAGAGTAGACATCATGTACCCCATTTAAGAAACAGACAAAACAAATAATCATAGTACATATCTCTATTACTATCCGATGTAATTTGTGGGTCGCGAACAATCATCTTCCCTACCCTGTTAACGATATTATTAACTATATGCAGTTTAATGATTTTAGGTTAAGGCCGTTGAAGGTCAACTGTATTTTATATTTTCGATAGATTTTTGAACCGCTACATTAATTTTCCATTGGTCTGTCTTATCATAACAAATAATTCGTTCGATATCATTTAAATTATTCCCTGGAATCGTAATAGAAAAAGCCAAAAAAATCAATTGGATCACGAACGGGTGTTTTATAGTTTTTTTAGGTTATTGTTTCTCCTTTAATCGCAATCAATCGAATTAGAGTAGTACGTCTTGACAATTTTCTTCATTGATTTTTATTTTAATAAAATTTGCTATTCGTGTTATGTTCATTTAAATAGCAACAGTACGGTAACAAATGCATTTAGTTTTTATGTTATTATGAATTTGCCATAGTTTTGAGGTACGATACATGACATCAAGTAGTTAATGCAAAGAATGTATTTTTAATTTACTTAAAAAGAGCTTTATTCTATCAATATACGAAGGTCGTTTACTCGTATGATAAAGTCGAAGGTCGTTTACTCGTACGATCCTCACGACCAAATCGTCAGTTTTACGCACTTTCCACCCATTCATTAGCATATAAATTTTATCTCCATGACCTCATTACTCATTATTTTATCACAAATAATTAAATGAGATTAAATTTAGCTGTCCAAAATCGAAATATTGATTTTTTAGAAGATATTTGATCGACTTAATGTGATCAGAGCCATATATGCTTATTATACGCCCTTCGTATAAATCCGATACTACTATTTGCCTATAATAGTACCATTATAGTAGATAGAACCTTAAATATCCATAGTTTAAATAACTGTTTTTGTTTGTATGTTAATTACTGTAGTTGCCACTCAATTTGCTTATCAATAATAACGCTAAAAAGATTTATTTGCATGTTTCTGTTTTATTTTTGTTGGCTTATTGCTGATTAGGTCGTTAAATATACATAGGCGTCGTATAGTTTATGAATAGTTAAGAATTTATATACATATTCGACGATATGGGTATTTTTAAATGGACTGGCGTAATTTGGAACTTTTGATTTTATATCAGCATTCAAAAATTAATGTGGAGCGTAATAACATTGCAGAGTGCAATTCGGTCATACACTGCAACTAGTATTTTATAAGGGGTTGATTTTTATAAGATAATGTGATATGCTGATTTAACACTACCCTATTTTTCTGTGGGAATAAAGGTATATTATTACTGTAAGTTTTTTAAATAGAAAATGCACTTGAGTTTTTAAAATTTAGTAGTTTATACTTCTGTATTTGAAGGACTAAAAAGAATACGATTTTTATTTCTTTATAGTGTCTTATTTAGAAAGATTCTAGTCAGAAACCTAAATTTACCGAAAAAACTGTCAAAAATTAGTAAACATATTTTAATACGTGCGAAATTATCACATTTTGCGGTTTTGGCAAAACATTTTTATCAAATTTAATTATCATTTAAAGATTTATATACCCAAATTTAAAGCAAGAGTTATGTTATTTGTCTTTATAGTCGTTTTCACAGCGACAGTATTATCTATACATTTTTATGTTTTCGTTGCAAGAAAAGAAGAGTTATATTCTTCTAGAAAGTCAGAAGAAATTGAGTCGTATAGCCAATGAAGAGCGATCGTTGCTAATAGAAGCAGCACACAGATCGTGACGAAAGCTCACACGTTGCATTTTGTAAAAATGTCCATCAAATTCTTGATGTTGGTAATAAATATAATCAGCCATCTCTCGAAACATATTAATGGGTCTGGGCAAAATTAGATTTTCGGCATTTACAAAAATTAATATGCGGGACAGCTGTTGTTAAACAAACGGTGCTGTGTTTACAGTTTAGTTCATTCAATCTGAAAGTTCATGTACTACGATTTGATTGTGCTATGGCGGATACATCGTTGTTTGCTGATTCAGCGCTTTTCTTTTACTAGGAAAATGTTTTCTCTTTAGTTTTTTAACATTCGCGGATTGCGGACATACTTTGGAGCCGTGGGAAATCATATAGCTTTTTACAAAACCAGCGATTTTACTTCCGACCGGAACTAAAATTTTGGACTTCGGAGATTTTTCGGCCATCGGTATTAACGGTTACTCCTTAATATATCTGTTTATTCACCATAAAGGGCCCGCCATGTATATCCGCACCGATATATCTTTTCCTTTCCCAGTTTTCTAATCATCAACTGAAATCAAAAAACATCAACTGTTAATTAGTTGAATTTAACCGGCTAGACACCTGGCACCGCGAACGGTGTCGCATAAAAAGGATTACGAAAAAAACTGTTGCAGCAAGTTTAATACCGGAGCTATGCAATCGGCTATCCTTTTGGTCCTTTGCTCGTAAATTTGAGGAAAACTTCTTGGATATTGTATAGGAAATCATCAATACCACCTCTGACAGATCGGGACAATATTTTTTTCTACTGCCAAAGAAAAAGCTAATCTCCGCGTCCGAAAATATGCTGCTAACTTTTATTTAGCCGATTCTAATATAACAGCCCCGATTATCTCTCTAGCCAGCTCGACGATGCGCCGCATGATATTCTTACTTAGAGTTATTACTAAAGTCTTTGCAAACATTACCACCAACAATTCGGCCGGTCCGGATGGCCCTTACGGATCTTTAATATGTTGAATTCTAAATTTGCAAGTAAAGAAATCCAAGTGGTGGTGGATACACTTTACAAGACAACAACACTTTGATAATACTGTAACTCGTCGTATAATTAAGTCAACTATTAAGAAATGTTTTTTTTCCAAGAAATGCTACATTAGTAATGGATCTTCTGTAAGCAAGTTCCAGCATTTGTAATAAAGGCAAATGGCATTCAAAGAAAGTGATTGGGTCCTCATGTAAAGTTGGTAATAATATCACAGATGGGTCAGGTGCAAAGTCACTTTTCCTTAGGATAGAAAACGACTCGGCCTTTTATGGTTGTCTAGAACCATACGAAAAAGTAGTTCCGAATGAGCCGGATTAAGGTTCATAAGTTACTAGCCTATAAAGACCTATTACTTTTTAAATTTTTATTTTAAGAATTGATGTTAGCCGTACATCGGAATATCGTCATGCTTACTTGGTATAAGCGACACTTTTTGCATATTGGGAAAAAGCTAATTGAAGTAATTTTTTTGATTTTAGTTGAATCTTAAGTTGAACTTTAGGCATAATAGCTGTCAAAGTGTTCATTCGCGAACACTACTTAGTTGATCTTCTAGGATTTTATATTTTTGTATGATTGCCTTGGTTTTTTGATTAAGATAAGCCACTTACTTCGATAAAAATAGTAGATCTGGTTTTGCGAAACATCAAAGGTGTTTAAAAAAAATAACTTGCAAACTCTAAGGACTTGGTCCAAGTCCTTGATTTAGGAGTTTGCTTTGTAAATTTCCCGCAGAAACTTAATTTGGCATTTAAATCTAGAGACCAAAATGATGCAATACGTTTGAATGTTATTGCAGCGAAATAAAATAAGTTTGTGTTTTTCTTCCTTTGTATAGTTTTTTACCACGTGGCAAAAATCCTTTAATTAGATTGGTCAAAATGTGGAGGTACACCAAAAACAACTTATTAAACATTTAATATTTTAGGAGATAAACTAAACAATGGTTAAGATTGAACAAATAGGCACTATAATTATTAACCAAATTTTGTTCAATTGCATACAAACATTGTGACAGTTACATTAAAACGGATTTGTAAGAAGTGGCGATATTGGCGGTTACACTAAACTAACTACTGAATATCTATGGAACTAAAAGAGATACAACAAAGTGGATGGAACATTTGAAAAGAGCGTATTTGGATAACCCAACAAAATCGATTTTGGAGATACACCAAGTAAGCACTGGCGATATGACGATATGGCTATGTACCAAACCTTTGATTACAATTATGCATACGAAACTATAGTCATTCAACTAACCAGTGGATACCCGGTATTTATAGTCGAATTAACTACGTAAATGTATGATTCGTTGTTTATAAGTTTGTAATTGCATTCGCAATATTATATTTCATAATAAAATTTGATTAGAAATTCTATTGAAATAGTATATTTATTTTTATATTAATCTCCAGTTCCGGGTATTTTATTTTCATTGTTAATTAAACGAAATAGTTTTTGATTACAAAGTTGTAAAATGTAATTATAAAAATAATCAAAATATTTATAAAAATTTGCTATAAATACTTTAAAGTCGTTGCGTCTCTTTTTTATTTAAACCCAAGCGAGCAGTAATCCAGATAGTTTGAACCCTTAAACATGTAGGCAGTGTACGCGTGGTGACAACGAGCTATTTCATATTAATTGGCGACCCACATTCTTACTATTGAACATATACAAACGTCGCTTAGTTTGCATCAACTCGTAATCAAATATGTTATCTGATTATGTTCAATTAATAAACCGAAATACGTATAGGTACGTCACTATCCAGCTGTTCATTTCAATGTTGTTTCAATGTAAACAGTTATATCGAGTGAATGTTTAAATGGCAAATTGAATTACACAATGTCAAATTGTTCCGCTTAAAATTTAAAAGTTAGTTGAATTTTTGTAGATTATCGTAGCACCACAAAGGTAATATACGTCATATGCCGAACCCATTTAGAAGACTTCAAAGAAGAAGACTTCCATAATTTTGGGAGTTTGATTTCGTTTGGTGTTGCCTATATTGGTGATAAAAACAACTATGACCCTCGTTTGAAGTGCAGAATCCATGGGACAAATCTTTTACACCATTACAGGATAGCTGGAAAAATTCAAGGTGCAGTTACCAATATACCAATATTTAACCCGACCACCGCTTAGGTTAATGGACCCGCAGTTAAGAACCGATACGCAGGTGGAACGTGTGCAGTCGCTAAGAAAACCATGCGCGTTTGGCTCTATATCAGCCATGAAAGAGAATCTCTTGGAACTTGTAGCTCCCCAAGAAACTCGATGGCCAAAAATGGAAATCATTTCAGAATATACATTGCTTTACAGTGAAAATGATCACGGCAATATTGGTGTTGGTTTTCTTCTTGGGCTCCAGGTAAAAAAGTCAGTTTTAGATTTCAAAACTGTTAATAATATTATGTGTAAGCACTACGTCAGAATAGTGATTGGTGTCTTTAATGCTAGAACTGACATAGGTCCGAAGTCCCAACACGAACTAGCGACCGAGAATGGGGAACAATAATGATGTACTTTGCTATCGCGCACATTGTCTCATTGTGGCTAGCATATTCTGTCCTCATAAAAATACCCACTTGGAAACATGGACACAACCTCGTATGCCGTCCCGAACTCAAATATATTATGTGTTAATTTCTAAGGTAAGGTCCCGCGTCATCCAAGATGTAAGATGTAAGATCAGTCGGCTGCCAAATTTGTAGGCAGTGATCATCAAATGGTCACTGCACAGCAAAGATGGCAGTTTTCGTACAAGTCAGGGATCACAGGAAAACGAAACTTATGTTTTTAACAGTGAAGGACTGATTAACGAAATGAGAAAGCAAAATATCAGAATCTTTTAAGCAGTAGCATTATGGAAATCAACCATCGGTCTGATGATGTGAACGCTCAATGGGAGGTATTAAACACTTCGGTTGTCGGTGCTGCCCAGGCGACTCTATGTATGGTAAAAATTAAACTCAATGATTGCTATCGAACAACAGAATAAAGCCTATAGTGAAGCGCGCATACGTTTTACAATCGCACGGAAGAACAAAACGGTTCTTGCTAAGAGGACCACTAAGCGAATTTGTAAACAGAAAAAGCGTGAATGGTAGAAAGCTGGAGCCTTAGGAGTACAATAACTCAGCTATGAGCGTAGTTCTAGGATGGAAATCTCCGTGTTAGCATCGATGCAGTGCTTGACACTTGGAAGGATCATTTCTCTGATTTACTCAATGTTCCACAAGTGTCAAATGCTGAGTTTGAAAGTTGTCAAATATAGACTGCAGAGATATTCATAGAGAGTTCATCCTAGAGGAAGTCACGCTGGACATGCAGAGACTAAAAAGAAACCGTTCTCTTGGAGTGAATTGCATTAATTCCGAGCTCTTGATATTCGGAAGGGATACTTTGTGGAACTATCTTTTCGACCTTATTCGATTAGTACGGCAAAGCGAAGTTATGCCTGCTGAAAAGAAAGTGGCCGCGTTGTGTCCTATCCATAAAAAACGAGATCGGTCAAAACACGAAAGCTATCGCGGCATTGCTCTCCTTTGCACAGCATACAAATTACTGCCCTATACATAATATCGGAGAGAATCACTCCTCTGGCACAACCAAGGAGGATTGTGTCCGAATTAGTCAGACACTGATCAATTTTTTTTGCTGAGGATGATTCTTTCTAAATATTACGAGACATCTCGTGACATACATCAGGTGTTCTTGGATTTCCAACAAGCCTATAACTTGATCTATCGGGATAGCTTATGTTTTATGTGTCAGAGAACTGCTGGATTCACTTAAACCATTCTCAGCTTTCATTGCTCTCAAAATCAATGAGGTCAAAACATTATATATGATCTTCGGGTTCCTTGCCACATATTAAAACGCGTCTTGTCAATGGCCACCGTGCTTTGTATGCCTTAAGTTCACTGCTTAAGTCAAAATACCGACAAGCTGAAGTTGTACAAGGTGTTGATCAGACCCGTTGTCATGTATGAGTGTGAGAGTTAAACCCTGGGGGATGAGTATGAGAGATGGTTAATGACATTCAAGAGAAGAATCATGCGCTTGATTTATGGCCCCAAACGCGACGATGACCATACTTGTCGAGTTTTATTCAACCATGAGATCAGGAATTTAAAGAAAATTCGTGATCTCGTTTATGTGAAATAAAAGAACACAGCGAGTACGCCGATCCTAAACGAATGATTCAGCGATCTTTGAGAGGAGCGGTTATCTATAAAATTGCACTTAGCGTTAATTGAGGTATAACTGTATACTGCACTCGTCTCATACTTTGTTTACATATCATTCGTACACAAACAAAACAAAAAATACTTCAAAGCATAATATTGACGCAAAATGTAACTAATTAAATTTTGCCATTAAAAAAAAACTTTAAAATTGCAAACACATTAGCGTGTGTTCAAATTCAAAGTTCTAAAAATAATTGTCGCTCTAAAACGTCTGTCTATCTTCTAAACAACTCTACGGCATTGATTTTCAAATGGTATTTGCACATTAAACTAATACAAGCGTCGTTTGAATTGCACTATAAAAATGCACAACTTAAGCATTTTATATTTTGATTATAAATAGAAATTTAATCCGTTGTTTGGTTTAGTATGTTTTTTTAGCCAGATCATTTTTTTATGTATTAAATAAGCGAAACACACACTCACACAACATAAATATATGTTATCAAAAATATGAAGAATATGCTTATCGACAAAATTATTATTGACTTTGGGATCGTTTATTTATAAATAAATACTTCCAATATTTTGGTTTTATTTGTTTATGACTCATTTGTATTTAAATTTTCCGATCAATTAAAATTGCTACATACTATGATATATGGTGATAACGTATTGATACTTTAGCCATTTGGTGGCATTCAAGGGGAATCAGTAATGTAGCTATAAATTTTGGGGTAGTCATTTTATCCTATATGATCTAAACTAAATGAAGAACAGCCAAGAAAGTTTTAACAGGAGCTTAAGTTGATAATTTAAATCAAATAAAACAACCAATGATAAATGTTTTCTTCAACTAAGCAGGATTTTTTTTAGCATCTAATTGAATTGCAAGAATTCGCAATTGTTGGAGTTTCCAACAATTTACTTATACATACATACCGGCAATTAAGATGAACGTTAATTCGTCAAGCACACACTCACACAATATTTCAGTTATCTATATATAAAGCAAAAAAAAATGGATAGGCTATGTATTTTCATTAAAATCTTACGATTGTTGTTTGGGGCTATTATTATTTACAATCATGCCCTTTACAACTTGATTGTAAAATTGGTCTACCAAACCTTCGTTCGAATTACGTTACGTTGATAAGCAATAGTGCCAATAATATGACTGCTATTGAAGCAAATATGTGGAATAGTCAAAACTTTGAACAATATTGTTAGCAGCCACAGAAAAAATGTTCTGCTTATAGTCCTATTATACTGATCCTACGATTGATCCCATTGGTGACTGGAAGTAACTGCAACTGAATTATAATCAGTAGACATTTGAATGTAAGTTATAATAGGTAATGGTATTTCATTTATCGGCAAGGTCGCTTTACTACCGATCGATTATTTCTATTACTTTATATTTTATTAAAATTTGTAAAAATAAATATCTATTATATCGCAAATGATAATCCGAATTTTTTTTAGTTTAAATTTAATTTTGGGAAGAATATCGTGGCGAATGTTAAAGAACACTGGGGATGAAAATTTCAGGTCTCGTGATTGAAGCAAACCCGGTAATTGCCATCGTGTTTAGAATTATGTCATGTGCGCACAATAACGGATCTAACCAATACTTTGTACAACTTCAGCTTGTCGTCATTTTTAAGGTATTTAAACTTTATTTAAGGACGTACGATAGACAAACACGTTTTTAACACATATGTAAATTATCTTGAACTAAACACTTGTTGAGTCAACGTAATTATTTTAAAAATAGACCAACAATAGTTCTAATACTGATATATGACATAAAAGTAATAAAGTTATAGTATAGAGAAGAATAAACATGATTATACCGGTCGTATAGTGATGGTTAAGCGGTGTTGGCTTAAACAAACCACGGTCCTGAGTTCGATCCTCGCCGCTGATCAATTGTGTGTAAAATCGTTCATTGGGCTGACCACCTATACCGATCACCAATTGTAAAAATATGATCTAAAAGATCTTGTAGAAGACCTCAGTAAAGGTCAAGTTTGGCCTGTAATGCTGTTGATTGGTTCCATCTGTTTTAATCCCGAGTTCGATCTTTTTATTGTTCTAGATAACCGGAAGTAGCCAAGTCATTCATTTCTTTGAGGAACTATCGTCATCGACACTGACCTCGGTGCTACATGGCTACCTCCATACATGAGAACGAGTTTGATCAACACAATGTGAACAACTGCAGCTGGTCGGATTTCCAAGTTATTCATATTTTAGCAGAGAACGTAGGATATGCACAGGTTGCCAGCGACAATGTTTTGTTTTAGACTCATTAATTCTGAGACCAATCGGATCATGTCGGACTGTCAAGACTATACTACAAACGAAAATCGTGCCATCTAATGGAAAGTGGTATGTTTTACACGTATTGATAGTGCATCGATTATGCCGCTAGTTGTCGGTCAAAGTGTCAAAAATATAAACAAAATATTTTGTGAATACCGTATTGGAATTATAATGCTCTCTGTAATATATTAAACAACGAACATCATTCCTGTTGGGAATGGGAGACTACTTAGTATTTTTGCATCTGATTTTTTTCTCGTTTTACCTACAAACTAAAATTTGTGGTGGGGACTTTCTGATGCATATTTCAACAACAAATATTTTGTAATCTGGTGTTGCTACTATAAAAAACATAACTATCTGTGTATGTGTGACTAGTCAAAGTATCCATACGAAATGAAATGAATTTTCAAATACATAAAGTAACATTAGGTTGAGAATACAAATCTAGACCCAAAGTGTTGTCAATATGTGTTGTTGGAAATACTAGAATCGGCCCAATTATCCCAAACAGCAACAAATTAAATAAACAAGAATAAAATCATGGTGGACCATTATTTTCATTCAAACAATCTTGTAGCAATGATTGGTACTTCATACAGTGATCGTGGCGCCTTTTTCGGAAAACATGATCATATCATAGCGGCTATTCCCCATAAAACATTCAAATATTTGTACGAAAGGAATACGTTCGGAATATACGTAAACAATTAAAAAACAACGAGCGAAAGTAAGAGAAGGAAAGGAATAAATGAAAAAAAAATTAAATTGGTCGAGGATCTTTCGGAATATTTGGAAAGAATAAAAAAAAACACTCATACTGTTCATTTCAAACATTTCTTATGTCAAACAGTCGACCTATTCAACTCAACGTAAGCACTCAAGTTACTAAAATATTCAGTACTAAAACTTTAGTATACATCGATTCAACTATAATAATTATCTGGCTTATTGGGTTATATTTCTACCACTTTCATTTTCGATCAATTTAGATAAACATAGTACAAATTGCAAATAACTTATATTACTATAAGGGAAATCGTGAACATTTCCATAGTAAATGCTAACGACAACATGATTTCGTTCAATTTTGTTTCGGATAAAAATTCTAGATGGCATACCAAACGTTTTTAACGAGAACAATAGATGGCACGTCAACCAATTTTTTTATTTTTTATTTTTTCATAAAATTTCATAACAGCTGTCATTAATGGTACTATTGTTGTTATTTCAAAGTGTAGCGTCTCACGTCTGTGAAGTGAATAATAATAATTTGTTTTGTGAATTAAAAGTGTTGTATATTTTGTTTTATAAAAACCTTTCATAAATTATAAAATAACATAAATAAATAAGTTATTTTAAAATAACATAAATATAAAGTGCTTGTTTTATCAAAATGCCGCTGAAGTGTTTTAATTGTTCAGCGAAGATTGGTTTGCATTCGTAAGTAGTAATTGATGCGAAAGATAGCTAAAACATAATTATTCATCACTTTAGATGCTAATTAACACAATATAAATATGTTGTTTGTTTTAAATTTATTAAAATGTAAAGTTTAACCTATAAAAAAGTGATTTTATACCACCAAGCAATTGGACTATTCGAATTAGTAGCTAATTTTAGATAAATTTTGCATATATTTTCGGTTAAAGGTTTTATTTTTACAATTTATATTGCCTCAAGCGTATACTGAATAAAAGAGCTGATTGTACCCTTTAATTTATAGCGCACCATCATCTGAAGATTACAGGAAAATTTGGCGAGATATTGTTCCAAATGTCAAAGCTAATGAATTGGATTATCCTTCATTTAAACTTTGTTCCAAACATTTCGAGGAAAAATATTTAACCACTGGTAATCATCTTACAAGAAATGCGGTACCTTCGAAATTTGTTTTGGACAATGACATGTGGTAAGTTAAACCAACATTTCTTTTTAATGTAATTATGTTAAAGCTTGTAATAATAAAATTGTTATATTTGCGCCTAGGTATACTATTGAATATGATGAGGATGCGACATTAAATGTTCCTACTGAAATAATTAACTATAAAAAGCCAGAATGTAATAAAATTTCATGTAATGATAACACAACAAACTTAGAAAACGAACCACCAAATTACCCTTCAACGTCAGCCATGAATACGCCACCGAATTAGTAGTGTTAATATTAATGTAAAATTAGAATATAGTAAGTTAGTTTTACGATCAATACAAAATATTAGTTTAATCGATTTAATTTTTATAGATAATAGCAATCACTTATACTCTAGATTTAATATTAATGATATAGAAAATCATTTTTACGTGTTAATTAAAACTATCATAAATATATATTATAAAATAAGATTTTTTCATTTTGCAAAACAAGAGAATTTAAAAAAAATTGGTGTAAGAAAAAAATTAACGAAGTTAATTCATTTTAATGAAATGAAATAATTAAAAAAAAATAAAATTTGGTTTTATTTATTTATTATTGTATATAAATATAAGCCCATGTACTCCAATCCCGATTATAAAATTTAAAATTTTTTTTTTAGATTTAAAATTTTTGTTTCGTTAATAATTCGTTGAATATAAAAAACTGTAGATAAAAAAATGTAAACATTTCGTTCAACTACTACTAGTGCCATCTATGATTTTTATACGAACTATAACATGTTGGCACATGAATTCGACGCGATTTCCCTTATAGAAATATAAGTTATTTGTGTGCCAACATGTTATAGTTCGTATAAAAATCATAGATGGCACTAGTAGTAGTTGAACGAAATGTTTACATTTTTTTATCTACAGTTTTTTATATTCAACGAATTATTAACGAAACAAAAATTTTAAATCTAAAAAAAAAATTTTAAATTTTATAATCGGGATTGGAGTACATGGGCTTATATTTATATACAATAATAAATAAATAAAACCAAATTTTATTTTTTTTTAATTATTTCATTTCATTAAAATGAATTAACTTCGTTAATTTTTTTCTTACACCAATTTTTTTTAAATTCTCTTGTTTTGCAAAATGAAAAAATCTTATTTTATAATATATATTTATGATAGTTTTAATTAACACGTAAAAATGATTTTCTATATCATTAATATTAAATCTAGAGTATAAGTGATTGCTATTATCTATAAAAATTAAATCGATTAAACTAATATTTTGTATTGATCGTAAAACTAACTTACTATATTCTAATTTTACATTAATATTAACACTACTAATTCGGTGGCGTATTCATGGCTGACGTTGAAGGGTAATTTGGTGGTTCGTTTTCTAAGTTTGTTGTGTTATCATTACATGAAATTTTATTACATTCTGGCTTTTTATAGTTAATTATTTCAGTAGGAACATTTAATGTCGCATCCTCATCATATTCAATAGTATACCTAGGCGCAAATATAACAATTTTATTATTACAAGCTTTAACATAATTACATTAAAAAGAAATGTTGGTTTAACTTACCACATGTCATTGTCCAAAACAAATTTCGAAGGTACCGCATTTCTTGTAAGATGATTACCAGTGGTTAAATATTTTTCCTCGAAATGTTTGGAACAAAGTTTAAATGAAGGATAATCCAATTCATTAGCTTTGACATTTGGAACAATATCTCGCCAAATTTTCCTGTAATCTTCAGATGATGGTGCGCTATAAATTAAAGGGTACAATCAGCTCTTTTATTCAGTATACGCTTGAGGCAATATAAATTGTAAAAATAAAACCTTTAACCGAAAATATATGCAAAATTTATCTAAAATTAGCTACTAATTCGAATAGTCCAATTGCTTGGTGGTATAAAATCACTTTTTTATAGGTTAAACTTTACATTTTAATAAATTTAAAACAAACAACATATTTATATTGTGTTAATTAGCATCTAAAGTGATGAATAATTATGTTTTAGCTATCTTTCGCATCAATTACTACTTACGAATGCAAACCAATCTTCGCTGAACAATTAAAACACTTCAGCGGCATTTTGATAAAACAAGCACTTTATATTTATGTTATTTTAAAATAACTTATTTATTTATGTTATTTTATAATTTATGAAAGGTTTTTATAAAACAAAATATACAACACTTTTAATTCACAAAACAAATTATTATTATTCACTTCACAGACGTGAGACGCTACACTTTGAAATAACAACAATAGTACCATTAATGACAGCTGTTATGAAATTTTATGAAAAAATAAAAAATAAAAAAATTGGTTGACGTGCCATCTATTGTTCTCGTTAAAAACGTTTGGTATGCCATCTAGAATTTTTATCCGAAACAAAATTGAACGAAATCATGTTGTCGTTAGCATTTACTATGGAAATGTTCACGATTTCCCTTATAGTAATATAAGTTATTTGTTGGCACATGAATTCGACGCGATTTCCCTTATAGAAATATAAGTTATTTGACAAATTGTGTAAAAATAAAAAAAACAGAGTTACGACTTCATTTTGACGAAAGAACGAAATAAAAATTAATTGAATTTTCTTTATTATACATATAATGTATTTATTTATTTTGATTGGAAATTGAATTGAATTTCTAATTAATAAAATTTAACTTTATGACAAGTTTAAATAAAAAAGTTATCAAAATGTTTGTGCTTAATTTAGATAAATTTAAATGAAATATTTTCACGTTTGAAGTTTTTTTTTTTTGATTAAAGACAATTTTCTTTCTTTTATTTTGTTATTAAATTTTCTTTAATTTCTTAAATAATTTTCTAAGAAATTCTTAGTTATTGAATAATATTAATTTACAAAGGTAAATAAAATTTGTGGGTGGATTGATTACTAATAAAAAGAAATGTATTTTCGATCTTAACTCGACGGGAAAATTTATCGATACAAAATAATAATACAAAAACAAGTGATTCGTATTGTTTTATTTTAAAATTATGATAAATTTGGTAGTACATTGATTTAAGTTGCAAACTTGAAAAGAAACTATGTGCGAAAAGTTATTTATTGGCATCCCAAATTTACTGTATAAGCACGATTTTTCCATTTAGCATAAAAAAAATAATGAAATGCATATATTTAGAATGTATTAAATTAAACACATTTATATCTCTTTGTAGATTGATACCGTGTGGGGTTGGGCTTCAGCCCCGCTGCGTTTAGCGGCAAATAGAATGGGGGATGCGATGCTGGGAGAACGTCCACCGTCTCCTGCACGTCTTTCGCATACCTCCGAAAAACATCCAAGAGTAACATTAGCAGAATTAAATGTATTAAGACGGCACCGTGAGTTATGTGATGTGGTACTAAATGTTGGTGGCCGAAAAATTTTTGCGCATAGGTATTATAGATAATATATTGTAATTCGTTTCTTAGCATATGTAACATTTATAATATGGTTTTTAGAGTTATTCTATCAGCATGTAGTCCATACTTCAGGGCCATGTTCACTGGTGAACTCGAAGAATCTCGCCAAACGGAAGTAACCATTCGTGATATTGATGAAAATGCAATGGAACTCCTTATCGATTTTTGCTACACATCACATATTGTAGTAGAAGAGTCAAATGTGCAAACCCTTCTTCCCGCAGCATGTCTTCTTCAATTAGCTGAAATTCAAGATATATGTTGTGAATTTCTAAAACGTCAATTAGATCCAACAAACTGCCTTGGAATCCGGGCATTTGCTGATACACATTCATGTCGCGAATTACTACGAATTGCTGATAAATTCACACAACATAATTTTCAAGAGGTTATGGAAAGTGAGGAATTTTTATTATTACCCGTTGGGCAGCTTGTTGACATTATATGTAGCGATGAATTAAATGTGCGCTCAGAAGAGCAGGTTTTCAATGCTGTTATGTCATGGTTAAAGTACAATGTTGGAGATCGTCGACAACATTTAGCTCAAGTATTACAACATGTTCGCCTTCCATTATTAAGTCCAAAATTTTTAGTTGGTACTGTTGGTTCTGATTTGCTTGTACGCTCCGATGAGGCATGTCGCGATTTAGTTGATGAAGCCAAAAATTATTTATTACTTCCACAAGAACGTCCATTGATGCAAGGTCCTCGTACTAGACCAAGAAAACCAACGCGACGTGGTGAGGTTTTATTTGCTGTGGGTGGCTGGTGTTCAGGCGACGCTATCGCTTCAGTTGAACGGTTTGATCCGCAGACAAATGATTGGAAAATGGTGGCACCTATGAGTAAAAGGCGTTGTGGTGTTGGAGTTGCGGTTTTAAATGATTTATTATATGCTGTTGGAGGGCACGATGGCCAAAGCTATTTGAACAGTATTGAACGATATGATCCACAAACTAATCAATGGTCATGTGATGTTGCGCCTACCACCTCGTGTCGAACAAGCGTTGGTGTAGCAGTTTTAGATGGATTTTTATATGCTGTTGGCGGACAGGATGGAGTTC
The DNA here is from genome assembly GCA_963556175.1 of Tipula confusa. Classification (NCBI taxonomy): domain Eukaryota; kingdom Metazoa; phylum Arthropoda; class Insecta; order Diptera; family Tipulidae; genus Tipula; species Tipula confusa. The sequence goes on along the minus strand of OY744476.1, from coordinate 12,517,585 downwards.
AATGTTTAAATCATGTTGAACGGTACGACCCAAAGGAAAATAAATGGTCAAAAGTAGCACCTATGACTACCAGACGACTAGGTGTAGCAGTTGCTGTATTGGGTGGATATTTATACGCTATTGGCGGATCAGATGGACAGTGCCCATTGAATACAGTTGAGAGATACGACCCAAGGCAAAATAAATGGACAGCTGTTAGTCCCATGTCGACCCGACGAAAACATCTTGGATGTGCAGTTTTTAATAATTTTATTTATGCAGTTGGTGGTCGTGACGATTGCATGGAGTTATCGTCAGCTGAACGATTTAATCCATTAACAAATAGTTGGAGTCCTATTGTTGCTATGACGTCGCGTCGTAGTGGGGTAGGTTTAGCTGTTGTAAACGGTCAATTGTACGCTGTTGGTGGTTTTGATGGTACTGCCTATCTTAAAACAATTGAAGTTTACGATCCCGAAACAAACCAATGGCGGCTGTGTGGATGTATGAACTATCGTAGATTAGGTGGTGGTGTTGGTGTAATGAGAGCACCTCAAACTGAAAATTATATGTGGTAAGTGTATCCACTGTGTCCATCCATTATTACTAATATTCTTAACTATGAAATGTTTTTATACTTTTAGGATCCGCAAAGATTCAGTTGTTTAAGCTTCACTAGTTATTATTTAAGTTTTTCTCTATAATTAATACATATTTAAAACAAAAATTAAACAATTTTCTTATTTTAAATGCAAACAATTTATTTATCTGAGCATAATAATATGTTTTCTGAAAAATTATAATAAGTGACGAAATTAATAGTTAATACATGGAAATTATAATAAATTTATACTAATTTACTCGAATAATTATAAAAATAAAAAATATTGTAATGTTAGATAAAAATAAAATATCCGTTTTATTAAATTCGCCACTCTATCCCTTTACACACATTTCTCGATTTATTTATTTCTTTTTGTATTTCGCTTCGATTGCATCCGACGCCGTCACAAATGTCCTTTGCAGGCGATTTTTACGGTTGTTTCTAAATTCAGCAGCTACATCTTTTGAAAGTTCAGCCACTAGCTGCATCGTTTCGACAGGATAACGACATCCCATAAATTCGATATTAAAAAATGCTTGAGCTAAGCAAATAAGTTCTTCTTCTGTAAATCTTGTTATATGCGCATTGATGAATGATCGTTTTAAATTCCAATGTTCTTCACATTCATAATCTGTTCGATATTTTTCAACATCCCATGTTTCATTTAAAGACATTTGATTTATTTAGTATATTTACACTTTGATTTATAAAATTAAACTAATAATTTGTGATTTTTCTGAAATATTGGCAGGACGACAGCTAAAATTTTGACATTTCTATAACCCAAAAAACATTTAAGTGCTGCACGTTACAATTGACATCGAATTACCCTGTTAACCGAAATTACCCTATTATATTTTTACCGTTTTATTAACCCACGTTTATACGGCGTAGTGTAGAAGCTGAGTTCAAAGTTAAAATTTTCTCAACTCGACATAATGTATACCATTACCATTGCAATATCTTTTAATAAAAATCCAAGATGACTTCTTGTGAGGTCAATTTACAATAAATTTGACGTTTAGAAATCATTTGAAGTTTTGTATTTATACTTAAAGCATTAATTGTTATGTTTAACCATTTTAAAAACAGTAAATGTCAAAATTATTTATACCATCAACTTTGGGAAGAATGGTAGAAAATGATTGTATACCATCTGGTATGACATTAATTGTTTGTGTCTCTACTAGCAACTGTTCGAAAATTAATGGTATAACTCGATTGCAATTGCAGGTGGAGATGGTGTGTAACCTTGGTTAATGCGGAGTCTTTATCATATGCTGTGTTTTGAATGGTTTGAGTTCGGGAGTTCAGAAAGTTTTTCCGATGTTATGAACCAAGCTTTAATCCAACTTTATTTCTACTAAATGAACAAGGCGAGACAGAAAGATCATTTACCTTATATGTGTGAAAGAGATACAAATAAAAAAACACTTTCGATTACAAATATAAAACGAAAGAAGAGAGCAAAATCGGTCTGCAGTTTCTTTATCAACGAATCATTCGAACGAAGACTGAAGTTTCACTTGAAAATCAAATTTCGGTCGTTATAACAATAACAACCTTCCTCGATACCAAAGTAAAGTTTATTGATTAAACTTTAACATTCAAGTGTATCTACATTACTTTTTTTACAAACGTTTTTATTTTTAATCAGGATGCCAATACCAATAAATTTGGATGGTAAAATGTATAATTCAACATGTTTTTTTATACAAATTCTATCTGTTAACTAATTTTATTTATTTAAGACGTGAGCAAGTTGAAACCGAGAATAAAGTTCGGACGAAGTATGCAAAGAAATGGCAACCCATTGAAAATGCGCAATCTTATGAAACATACAACCCAAATAAGTATAATTTAAAATTGAACGAGTTAGGGAAAGGTTTAGAATATGATAATTCTGGAGAATCGTACTTTGTTTCAAAAGACATGTTTGAAAACCTTATCATGAAATGTCGTTGCGGTCGGAAAAAGACTGGCGGTCATTTATTAAAGTGCTTACAATCAATTAAATTTGAACGTGAACTAGATGAGATTACTTTAAATAAACAGTATGTTGATTCTCCTTTACCAAAAACATCATCAGCAATTATTGGTTGGCCGAATATGAAATACAGCCAATGGGATCGTATGACGCGTGCTAAAACAGTAAATGAAAATATAGTAGGACATCGTATAATGGATCATCCATATTCCAATATTTATATAGGATAAGTTTCAAGAGTTCCAAATATCGTAATACATAATAAAAATAATGGCAGTGTATAATTTACTAGTTTATTAAACAATATTATGATTTCATTTGTTTAACTATGAATAGATTTTGCATCCGAAATTTTAATATTAGGATTGAATTCTTCAAGTAGTGCACAAACATATTCCATTGACTTACTTTGTGCTGCATTGTCTATAACTAGTAACTTTAACGATGGAATGCGGTATAAGCAGTTCAAACCGTTAGCAGTTACTTTTGTACCTGATAGATCTAAAATTTCTAGGTTCGTAAATCCCGATCCACTTACTCTGTCCAAACACCAATCATCAAATGTTTCTACATTTACAAACGATAAAAACTTTAGTTTATTCAATCGATAAATATTTGCCACACCTTCATAATATAGTTGCATATTATCACATTTGATTGCTTCCAATATAAATTCTGGATGAAACGTTGAAGGTAATTCATACTCGTCGTTTTCATTTAACTGAATCCAATTATTTTGACCAAAAAACTTCACAGAACCACCTCGATGTACAATAAAATGGGCTGCAGCTAAATCATTTCCTAACGCATTATGTCTCTCAGCGATAAAACTTTGCATATGCTTTTCTAAATTTATCTTTCGTTTTTGATACCATGTCTTTATTCCAGAAGGCGTAAAATCAATGGGTTGCAGTAATGCTGTCACTAATTTTGGATTCGTATCTTTTTCAGGTGCAAATAATTTAAATTTACTGTACCATTCTCCAGGCCGATCAGCCATTGGTGTTCGCCATTGCAATTTAGCTTTATCTTCTTCGATTTGTTTTTTAACAAATTTATCAATTCCATTGGTACAATAGGAACTAGTTATTATTGCTGGAAGAAATTTTAAATTCAGCTCAACATTTTTATATAACCTCAACATTTTTATTTTTTACACAAACTTCAAAGCTTTTTCCAACAAGCACAAACAATATTTGTGGAATCTACCCAAATAACAATATATGTTCCAAATTCTAGTTATAAAATTAAGGTGAATTTAGATATTTTACTTTTTTCCGTTGCGGCTGCTTGTAACGTTCAATTTGGCGAAGGCTAATTTCCAACAATTTACATATGCGACCAATATTGGTCAAAGCTTGGTCACACATTTATACATAACAAATATTTTGACACTTGTCATTTGATTGTGTTTGTAAAGGAAAAAAGAGAAGTAACCATTTTTAATTTCCATATTTATTTAAATTAATAAAATTTGCTTTTAAATTAACTATTAACTGTACAAAAACAAGAAATTCATTTATTATAAACATATAATATAAAAAAAACAATACTACATCCAAAAACAAGAAAAAATCACTAATGGCGAATTTATTTGTTTACACTTTTAAATTTATGTGCATTTATGTGTTGGTATTAGTTAAAATGGAAGAAAAATGTACATTTCCATTTACACATTTCCGTCAAAATTTGTTGACGGTTTTTGGTTTCAAAGAAGACGAAAAGTTTTGAACCGAATTTCCGTCAAAATTAACGTAAAAACGCAAATATCCGTTAAATTTTTTGGCACGAAAGACGACATTTTAAATGTACCAAAATCGGTTTGGCTAATTCAACTGATCTCGCTCCAGACCAGGTAGAACACAAACGTACAATACAGTAAGGCACGGAAAGTGTACGTAAAAAATGAACTAGGCGTAATTTTTACGTACACTTTATTGTATTTAATAATAAAAACTAGAATATATCCGAGTACAGAATGACTATTCACACCTAAAAACATTTCTAGAGTCAGTAAGAAACTAATATTGATTTCGATTGAATTTTTTTGACCCTCAATAACAAATCAGAGTATCAGAATACTCTGATTTTGTAAGTCAATCGAACAGAAAACGGGAGTACCCTTTTTTATGCATGTATTTGTGTTTTCTGTCAAAAATTTGACAACATCGTCTGTTAACATCTGGAACAAATAATCATTAAATAATGATTTTCATTTACCGAGCAATTGGCGCAGTGGTTAAAGCTGCGGTGTTTAGGACGGGAGGTCCGGGTTCGAATCTCAACAGGAGAGGGTTGCAAAAGGGATTTTCATCACCTAATTAGATCGGTAATAACACAACTATGACTCCCAGAATCCATGTCAGTACAGGCTGACATTAGCCTTTTTTACCTAGTATATTATAATAAAATAAATAATCAACATTTTATTTATTGTTGAAACAATAAATAATCAACATTTTAGAAAACTTTCGAATAAATATTGATGTCGACAGGACAAACTATATGCAAATTCGATATAACCTTATCAAAATTTCAAGGGACTGATAAAACATTCCGGGTTCCGAGTTTGAAAAATTTCTTTAGATTACAATTACATATTTCGTTAATTGCTTTAACAATTTTTAATATATGCTCATTTTATATTTCGCTATCCATGAAGATAGGTTATATTCCGTCTGTGTCTCACATTTTGTCACGAAAAAATGTATAAAAGCTATGAAAATCGGTTCAAAAGAGCTTTTTAATCACCACAGTTTTACGAATATACGCACATAGAATAGACATAGTAACGTTTAACACAGAATTTCGAGTTCTTATTCAAGTACTTATGTTCTGAAGAAAACGAAACGTGCGTTTCAAATTAAATGTTGTTTGTTTGATGCGAAATACTATGAAACGCATTTCATATTATTGACGTGGCTTTAACACAATATTGATTTTTCCTGTTAGTAGAACAAATTTTATGATGTACATCAATTTTTTGTGCCGTTGTTTCGCAAATAAAATATCGCATAAATTTGGAAATAAGCCGAACTTAATAATTTTGAAATAATTTTCAGTAGCCACGTTTTGGTTAAGTGGGTTGTATTTAACCCTACACTCATCAATTTATGTTGCAAGGGAAATTCCTATAAATGCTGAAGACGTTATGGTTTATTGGTAATTTATAGTAGATTTCTTGATATTTTACACGCCATTTTGAATAGTGAAAAATAATTTGTCATATTTCATCAGACAAACGTACAAATCCAATAATTTTCATTTTAAAATTATGAATATATATAATCATTAAAAATAATTAATGAAACAGTTGGAAAATATAAATAATTATACAATTGAGTCCAAAGATGAATCAGTTTAATGAATCAGGTGGCGATGACCAAAGCGAGGATGGTCAATGGCGAAGCGCTGAAGATGATATAAGGTTTGTAGTCAATTCACCAATTTTTAATATATAAATTTTATTATGGTTTTATTATAAATATATTTATTTTTAATATTGCGTAGGCAATTCAATCCTCAATAGTGAACTCAAAAAAACTTATAATAAAAATAATTATATTATAAAATATAAAAACGAAACACATCAATGTCTTACACAGGAGATTCCATAAAACGAGATTCTTTGGTGTGAGGCTTTAGATGTCATAAAAGTCGATCATGTAATTCCACCATAATCTGTGTAATCAGTTCGATGATGAATGGAATCGTACATCACTATAACTTTAATATAATTAAATAATTTCGATTTTAATATACATATAAACTGTTATGTTGTATTTATCATAAGTGTGTGTGTAAAAACAAACATCCATGGATTCGATTTTGATCAGACTTAATTTTATAATACACTCAACCTTCTATTTTCAGTCGAAGTGTAAATATCTAGTAAAATATAATTAATAATCGCTGAATTTGCGTTCTACGGATATCCAAGTTAATCATAATCCAATTCAAAGCTAAAAAGACAAGAGGTAGAATCGTAAGTATAAACATCTTTTCTAATCAAGGAGACAAATCAAAAAAACGCATAAAATCTTTAATAAAATGGGTAAGAAACATTTACAAACCTTGAACTTCTTACATTATGTTGTTAATGTTTAATTGAATTATTAATCAAATTATTGATTTTATTTTAGGTTTTTATGTTTTTAAATTATGGTATTTAGTCAAATTTATAATTGCGACTAACGAATTAGATTGTTTCCTTGACAAAGGGGGAAGCTTACATATCTATCTCTTATCTTTTTCAGAAAATGTCTTTGATTTTTTAAGTATTTGGATTTGATGTGATTAATGCATAATGCAAGGATACATTATTGGACTTAGGATAAAAAAAAGATCAATGACAATTTCTTTCTTCTATTTCTTTTCTTTTTAATTACAGCCATGAAGAAGAAGGAGATACAGCAGATTCTTTAGATATAAAACCGCCTCAAGCAAATCGTACTGAAAATCGTTATAAGGAAAAAAAATCATCAAAAGAAAAAAAACATTCCAGGGAGCGTAGACATCGAGAACGTGAACGTAATAATGAACGGGAAAGAGATGATCGACGACATAGACATCGTGAGCGTGACGAACGGTACGATAATATTAGTACTACTAGAAATAAAAATGAAATGATGCGTTATGAACAAGCTTATCGAGAATCAGCTTCTAACTATCGTCAAAATTATAAAGATCGCGGTCATGAAAAAAATCGCGTTCGTGATAAAGATAAAAATCGAGATCGTAGAAAAGAGTCTGTTGAAAAATCAGAAAATGATAAAGTTTTAGAAGAACTTGATTTGCGTAGCCGACTTTTAAGGAATAGAACTAAATATGAATCAGAAAAAAAGCCAGATGATCGTTTATCAGTGGAATACGAAAATAAACGAAGTGATAAAGAATATTTCAAGTATGAATATGAGAATCGTCGAGAAAAAGATACTGACCGAAATGAACATCATTATCATCATGGTGAATATTATCGTGACAGAAAACAGATGGTAGAGTTGATTGATAGTCCTGAAAATTATACTGAAAATGTTACTATTACTCATCATAAAAAAGAAAAGGATCGTCGACCGGTTACAGCTGAGGAAAAGGAACATGCAGCCAGGAGAGCAAAACTAATAGAAGCAGAACGTGAAATGGCTCGTAGAAAAGAATTAGCCAGAGAAGAATTGGAAGCAAGACGAGAAATGCGAAGAGAACGCGAGGAAACTCGTCGAGAATCAACTGCAACGCCTCCTGGGAATATTAAAAAGCGAAAAAACTCAACTGGAGAGGATGACGAGAAGAAAAAGCCTAAAACAAGTGGCGATATAGTAACTGTCTCAGATAATTCTGAAGAAGAAAACGACTCGGAATCAGATTCTTCGAATAGTAGAACTGAAGAAGAAGAGGAAGAGGGTTATGAAGCAAAGGAAATTTCAGAAGGCGAGGAGTTACCAAGTCCATTGTCAATAGGTGAATTATCAAAAACGGAATTAAAACAAAAAACTAGAACACGGTGGAGGTCCAACTCGCGATCAAGATCGAATTCGGAAGATACAAGATCTCGTTCTAGATCAACAAGTAAATCTGAGTCACCTCGTTCAAGGTCAAGATCACGTTCCCATAGCTCTAGACAAAAAAGTAAAAGTAATTCTCCGCGATATCGCCGAAGAAATGATGATATTGATGAAGGAAATCCAGATATTAATGAAAATCGCGAGGGCAGTCATGAAAGGGAAAGGAACAAAAAAGATAATGATTATAAAAATAGTCGGCATGATGCGGAAGCAACGGACCAAGAGGATGAACACACTCCATTAAAATCGCCTGAAATAATTGAACCGAAAGAAGAATTAACGCCATATTTCCCAGCGATACAAGGATGTAGATCAGTTGAAGAATTTCAATGCTTAAATCGAATAGAAGAAGGAACGTATGGTGTGGTATATCGCGCTAAAGATAAACGTACTGAAGAAATCGTTGCACTAAAACGGTTGAAAATGGAAAAGGAAAAAGAAGGATTTCCGATTACATCACTACGCGAAATTAACACTTTATTGAAAGGACAACATCCAAATATTGTAACTGTTCGTGAAATTGTGGTAGGAAGTAACATGGATAAAATATTCATTGTTATGGATTATGTTGAACATGACCTTAAAAGTTTAATGGAAACAATGAAACATAAGAAACAAGTGTTTTTGCCCGGTGAGGTTAAATGTTTAACACAACAACTACTTCGAGCAGTGGCACATCTGCACGATAATTGGATATTACATCGTGACTTAAAAACATCTAACTTACTTTTATCACACAAAGGTATTCTTAAAGTAGGCGACTTTGGTTTAGCACGTGAATATGGATCTCCATTAAAGCCTTACACACTAGTTGTTGTAACATTATGGTATCGAGCACCAGAATTACTATTATGCTGTCAGGAGTATTCAATACCAATTGATATGTGGTCGGTCGGTTGCATATTTGCTGAATTTTTGGCGATGGCTGCATTATTTCCAGGAAAATCAGAAGGAGATCAACTAAATCGAATATTTAAAGATTTAGGAACGCCAAATGAGAGAATATGGCCTGGTTACAATGAACTGCCAGCGGTACAAAAAGTGGCTTTTACTGAATATCCAGTGTCAAATTTAAGAAAAAAATTTGCTCATTTAACCAGCGAGCTAGGCTTATCATTACTCCAAGGACTCTTAACTTATGATCCTAAACAAAGATTATCTGCGGAGCAAGCATTGAAAAGTAACTATTTCAAGGAACTACCGCTACCAATTGATCCAGCAATGTTTCCTACTTGGCCTGCTAAAAGTGAATTGGGATCATGGAAACCAACAGCAAGTCCAAAACCACCATCTGGAGGCAGTGAATTTAAAAATTTGGTAAATAATTATTTTGTGTAACGTTTTTATAATAGTCCTAATGAAATATTTATTTTTAGGGCGCTGATGATGGCGACCAACGTTGGGGTGCAACGTTAATGGATTCTAGACAATTAGCTATGGGACCGGGATTTAGTTTGAAATTTTAATATTTCTTATTTTTACTTTAAATTTAAGTTTATGTTTTTAGTGATCACGATTGGAATTTGTAACTGATACTATATTAAAAAAAATTAAATCATTGTAAATAAAATAATTTTACTATTAAAAAAGTTGTGTAAGAGATATTTATTATACGCGTTGTAAAATTTTGAAAATTTCAGATCGGTATTTCAATCGTTAATCCTATTTTTAATGGTTTGGATATTTGCTACGGATTGGTCTCAACTTTCGACATTTTTGGAAATAAAGGTAGAATTGTGTAATAATAATTTGGATGCAACCATAACTAACAAATAAAATACAAATTTTCGTGAATGAAACCAAGTTAAGAAATTCAAAATCAAAGTAAGTTTCCAAAAAAAAATTCATGTGATGCACGCACGGTCTTTAAGAAATATAATTTTAGTGTTTTACTGCCAAAATGGTTGTTTTATCGCCTACGATTAAACTTAATAATGGAAAAGAAATACCAATTGTGGGATTAGGTACATGGAATGTAAGTATATAATATGTATAGTTATTAGATAACAATTTTTTTGCACAATCATTTCTGCTACTTATTTAGCTACTTGTTTTTATTTTAAATTATAAGGTTATAAATTTTAATTGTGTATTATTCAGACCTGTATGTGCCTGAATAAATTAAACAATACATTTTTATTGATTGCTCCTACACACAAATTCAAATGTAAAACGCTTCCGTTTTACTTCCGATTAGCCAGTGTGGTTTTTTAAAATACACTTCAGTATTAATATTAGTTCCATTTTCGGTTGTTGATGGTTGTCTTCTGATCCAATGCGGAATTTTTTTCTTTTCCATTTTTACTTGCATCGTTGTTTAAAGTAAACTTAATGTCGAGGTAAGTCCTATCAAAATTGATACTACACATTTGTCTTCTTAACTCTTTACAAGGTTTTTGATGTTTTTTGTTCCAACTAAATGGCCCCTTTTCCATTAACTGTTCGATTATTAGTTCTGGTTTATAATCTGGTTAGCCTACCTGGCTTAATTTAATCCACCCAGCCGCCAATCAAACAATTTTGTAAATCTGATTTAAAAAAACATAAAAAATAAATAAAATTTAGTGATAATATAAAAAATTAATTTAATATTTATTTAGTCGCCGCCAGGTCAAGTAACTCAAGCTGTTAAAGATGCAATCGACGCTGGTTATCGTCATATCGATGGGGCCCATGTTTATCAAAATGAACATGAAGTTGGCGAAGGAATCAACGCAAAAATATGCGACGGAGTAATCAAGCGCGAGGATGTATTTGTTGTCAGTAAAATTTGGAATACATACCATCGTGCTGAAATGGTTCGTCCTGCCTTGGAATATACGTTGAAACAATTAAATGTGGATTACTTAGATTTGTATTTAATTCATTGGCCCATGGCCTTTAAAGAAGGTGATGATCTTTTCCCTACCAATGCAGCTGGTGACCTTGCTTGTAGTAGTGCTGATTGGTTAGATACTTGGAAGGAATTAGAAACGGCTGTCGATGATGGCCTATTGAAATCAATTGGAGTATCTAATTTTAATAAAAATCAACTTGAACGTCTTCTTGAAAATTGTTGTATAAAACCAGTAACGAATCAAGTTGAATGCCATCCATACTTACTTCAAAAGAAATTGACCGAGTTTTGCAAAGATAAAGAAATAGTTATAACAGCATATAGTCCACTTGGTTCACCAAACCGTCCAGAGGCGAAACCTCCAGTCTTATTGGACGAGCCCAAACTTAAAACAATTGCAACTAAATATAACAAGGATCCCGCTCAAATACTAATTCGTTATCAAATTCAAAGAGGGCACGTTGTCATTCCGAAGTCGGTCACAAAATCACGTATTATTAGCAATTTCAATGTGTTTGATTTTGAATTAACCGAACCAGATATTGCAGAGATTGAATCATTTGAATGCAATTGTCGGTTAAACGCATTTAGCTCGTAAGTCTGCCATATTTTTAAAATTAATTTTCTACTCTTCTGTTTGTTTTAAATATTTACTATGCAATATATGTTTTTATTTAATAGTTCTGCACATATCGAGTTCTACCCGTTCCATTCTTGTACCGATGAATTTTAAATAAAATTTGCAATCTACTCATTTGGGTATGATAAAATTCGAAATAACATTTTATTAATTTCTGAAAACACTTGGATGGAATTATGAATTGTGAATTTTAAGTATTTATCTTTAAGAATCTCAAGTGTTATGTGAAATGCTCGACAATTCATTAGAATTTTACTGTTACTTATTTTCTACATATGGTATTGTCGCTTTGTGGCTAGCAATTTCTTGATTATAACGACACAATGGTCCAGTCATCTAATAAATAATCAATTGCTATTGAATCTTCTTGAAATAATATGTCTCCTCTCGAATTTCAACATGCATCTCTCAAACTAATAATCTAACACCCCTAAATATAGACAAATTGATCATAGACAAATTGTACAACTTCAACTTGTCGTCATTTGCAAGGTATTTCTGCATTTCGACTTTATTAGCGGTTAAGCTTGAAGAACTAAATTGAGAGGAAAACCAACTCCTATCTACCGTTAGAAAACAGAACCAAAACAAGGAGATACATGTGAAAATATGATAAAAAGTGTCAACTTAAGAATATTGACACAATCCCTTTTTTACTTTGCCTCATGATTTTTTCAACTACAACTTCTTGTATATAAACCAGTGATAAAATTATGGAAAGGTACGTAGCTAAAAGCGCCGAATGAATAATAACACTTGCGGTGGTCGATTGGAAAGCAGCCTATTTTCAATGGTTCGAAGGTTTGCTAATGAAATTTTGTTGACAACGTTTGACATTTGTGAATTTGTATTAAAAGGGTACTTTCTGTGGAAAGAAAACAGAAATTTGCATATATAGCATTGGCAGGCAGTATTTGACCCATAGACGTATAATAGATTTAGACAAGAATCAAGCAAACGTCAAGTGAGGAAATTTTCAAGGGTAAAAGAGAAAGACTATAATAATACCAGGGCCGCAATTAGAAATTTACTATTTGATTATAATGAAGTTGGTTGCTAAATAAAAAATAAATTTAATAATTTTTTTTTGTGATGGTATGGCAATTAGATATTTTAGTAGATATATGTATTTTAATATTAAAAAAAGTTTTAAGGTTTCTTTTTAGGACTATAGTTTACTTGAGTGTACTCATTTCCACACTTCCCAAGAGGAAGAGTACTTAGCGCATTTTTTTTAGTGTGGTATCCCCAGTAGGTCTAATCCACTTAGATTGAAACTAGAAAAATAGGGGAATTTGAGATTTTAGCCTACATGCCATGAAAATGGAGTAATGAGACAAATTTGTTCCTTTTTGATAGCTTTGCAGATTTTTCGTTGCAAAAGAAATTTAACCGAATATCGTAATATTTTTCTATAATGGACTGAGATAATAAATGTAAATGTTCTTGAGAATGGCTATATTGAAATTCTAAATTGTCGGTAAAAATATTTTCATCAAGAAGATTATGATGAACATTATAACATATCTTTTTAAAGAATTTTAAGCTTTCTAGTTCCGAGCAAACTATAACTCTAGTTCCGAGCAAACTATACTATAGCTACTTAAAGGTCCTGGTTGGTCAAGACTTAACATGTTTAACCACAGTTCTTTCGTTTTATTACATTTTGGTAACCTAAAAAGAAAGAAATATTATTTACATTATAGCTACAAATTTACAAAAAAATGAACAGTAGTCATTTCCTTAGACAAAAGCTCAATATATAAACGAAGTGCTAATGAGCTTCATGACCCTGTCCATTCAGGACATAAACACATCATGCATTTTATATGATTTTATATGACAAAACTGTATGTATTATATTTTGAAAATCATAAAATTAGTGGGTAATTTAACGGCGTTTTTCCGAACTAATTATACAATTCGGTCCTGGAATAGTACACTACATTCAAAAGATGGGACTGTAAACAAAAAATGAAAGTGTACAGTATATTACGATTTTAGGGACCACAAAAATTACATTATTATTTTTTAAAATTTTTAATATTTTTGAATTAAAACTTAATTTTGTCTTTCACTAATCACTAGATTATAATCACAACATACATTATATTTAATCTAATTTAGTAATTAACTGACTTATGAAACGAAATTCCTTCTACTTTATTGAGTTTAGAATTCCGACAATTTTTCACCAAACACTTCATTTTTTCAAGTTTTCTTTTAATTTTGATACACGATAGTATAGAGTTTATGATTTTTTAACACAAATTTATTAATTTTAATAAGTTTTAATTAATTTTATCACTGTTTTTTCTAAAAAAAGAACAAATCCAAGCCAAGTTTGTTTTGAATTGGCGAAAAAAAAAATTTTTTTTTTGTTTTTTTTTCAAATTGTTGAATAAGACATACAATTTTTTAGATATCCGTCCCTCTCCAACCGATCACACGTGAAATAGAAGATTTACTATGGAAAAAATATTTGAAACCGGTCTATATCTCTTATACGTCTATGATTTGACCAAACATTGCCAAAATCCAATTCGACTCAAAACTGAAAAAAAAGTTTTGATTTGACTTTAAAAAATATTTACTATAAAGTAATACTGAGTCTTTTATTTTAGGTTTGTATTTTAAGTTTAAACAAAACATTTTACTGTGAAGTCTAATAAATAACCAATAACAAATATATACATAATATAAATATGTTATCAGCTTAAACTGATAATAAAGCATGTGTAATAAAATCTGAAGTGTTATTATTATTCTCTGGCAAATAAATTGTAGATATATAGTTCAAAATAGTTCTAATTTCATAATGGATCGAAAAGTCCCAGCTGTTAATTTAAACAATGGTTCTCAAATGCCATCGTTTGGTATGGGAACCTATTTGGTAAGTTGCTTAAACTATCTTTTAATGAAAATACTTAATATTTATTGCAATTATCAATTTTAGGCGGAAGAAGGTGAATGTGAAGTAGCCGTAAAATATGCTATTGATCTAGGCTATAGACACTTCGATACGGCATATTTCTATCACAATGAAAAGGAAATTGGTGCTGCTGTACGAGCTAAAATCGCCGAAAATCATATAAAACGTTCTGACATTTATATTGTTACCAAACTATGGAATAGTTTTCATTCACCAGAATTAGTTGAACAAGCTTGTCGAATGTCATACGATAATTTAAATTTAGGTCCTATAGATTTGTATTTAATGCATACGCCTATGGGTTACGAATTTCGGGGTTGGGAAAAATCCGATCTTATTCCAAAAACCACGGATGGTGGTATTGCAAGTAGTGATGTAGATTATGTTGCTACGTGGAAAGCGATGGAGCAATTGGTTGAAAAAGGTTTAGTTAAATCTATAGGCGTTTCAAATTTTAATAGCGAACAAATAACTCGTTTGCTATCAGTTGCCACAGTCAAACCCGCTACAAATCAGATCGAGTGTAGTCCAAATATAAATCAACGAGAATTAATCGAATTTTGCAAAGTTCACGATATTATAATAACAGCATACGGTCCCTTAGGTCGACCTCATCGCGCTGGAAGTGATCCTAAGCTACCGCAACCGGCATTAAATAATCCAATCGTCTTAGAAATAGCAGCGAAACATAATAAAACTCCGGCTCAAGTCATACTTCGATATTTGGTAACAATACAAAGAAATTTATAATATACATATTTAGGTAACTATTTATAATATTTATTTTAGCTTGAAATTGGATGCGTCCCTATTCCAAAATCTTCCAATAAAAATCGAATGGCGGAAAATATTGACATTTTTGATTTTAAATTAACTAAAAGTGAAATTAAATTGATGGATGACTTAAATACAGATGCTCGTATGGTCCCATTTCCAGGATGTGAGCTTCATAAATATTATCCTTTTCATATAAAATTTTGATTTTTAATGTAAAGAAACGATAGATTTATCTAGGGAATTATAAAAAAATTGTTAATAGAATTTTTACTACCACTGAATTTATGGTTTTCTTTCAGAGCAATATATATTGCAGACAGTGTTTCAATAAGTTAAAGGCCACGAATTAAGGAATTTTCATAATATGAAAATAAAATACGAAATTAGTGAAAAGATTTGTAGAAAATTAATTGCCATATCATCAGATCAAGGCGGCTGATTGTTCATGTTGACTTAGCCAGTGTGCATATAATATATTGAATAACTAATTCGGGCGAGTAGGTGATTTTATGCAATTGATTTTACTTTATTGTAACGACAAACAATGGCTTAACAAATATTTATAATATTCCAAATACTTCAGTATAACAACATTAATAAACAGCTAGTTTATGCTAAATCATAAAAACGAAGAAACATTGAGAAAGAATCGTCCATGCTAATTGTTCAATAAAAACAATTGTACAGGTCAAATTTATTCCATAATGCTCTCATTTTTAGTTTTGAGTTAAATCACAAACAATCGATAAAATAAACGTTTTCGATTAGTGAAACATGGCTAAATAATTAGTTGATTGCAAAAAAAAAAAACTTTTTTTCACAATAATTAATATTTAACACACCTAAGTAATAAATAAATTTCAATTAGTAAATGCAATTCTACCTTGCATATTATGTATAATTTATAAATTCAATTTGCTAACCAAATTGTCAGTCGATTTCGAACAATCAACCGAATTGGAGAGTTATATTATTGTTATTTGTGGTGAAAAAGTACCTAATATTAAAATGGTTACCTTGGCACCATCAATTATACTTAATAATGGAGAAGCAATTCCAATTGTTGGATTAGGCACATGGGGGGTAAGCTAACTAATTATATATTATAATTTACTTCAATATTTTATATTGAGCATTCCCAAAAAATGACCGCTGTTGATTGGTTGGGTCTAGCGCAACAGATTATTCACTTTGTAAAAAGACAAGTTGTACTTTAGCCCATTTGAAATGGAAAACTTTTTATAAATTTCAGATCATATAAGGTTGTGGGGTCGAAGCAATATGCAACGTATCTTTGCATACATCTAGCATATGTTCAATAAATCTCCAGTCATTTTTTAATTTACAAATTAGTATGGTTTCTTGTATTCACTGATCTGCCATAAACCAGTAGCCTACGATTTATTTCAACGTGATTCTCTTGAATATTTAATAAGGCAGTAAATTTAATGTTGTGCAAAGAAGAGTTATGTCGCGATAGTTCTACAAAGTGTCCATCGTCACAGAAATAGTTTATTTTTAATCGCTGCATGATAGCCAGTCGGAATTCCAGTTGAATTATTCGTAGGAATGGTTTTCTATGCACATCTCCGCAGATTTCTATCCTAGTCTCGAATGATAATAGATCTAGGTCTGAAAGTTCGTTGTACACCGATGGGTTAAACTGCGCCTAATGCACACTTGTATTGCACTATTAGCATACATTATATGCTAAATCTGTTGGTCAACAATCAGACGGCACTTCCCATCAAACCAAACATTTTTGTGTTTAGTTAACTACAACGCCACTTTGGTTTCGAAACAAATCTAATTAAAACTTTTTGTTTTTATATAAGTTCTTGAATCTTGATAAATTTATAATTTTATAAAATTAAAATTTTAAGCGAATAATTTTTTAATTTGTATTTCGTATGAATCGTATTGGTGGCTGGTGCTGCCCGACGGTTGTTTTAATAACTTTCGTCGAGTCGCGACTCGCGGTTTTTACTTTTATTTTTTAGTTGGCTTCGAACGAACATTCAAACAAGACGAATTATATATTGATTTCATTTTTTTGTAAAAATAAAATTTTGCTGTTAAAATGGTTGCTTTATCGCCTACAATTAAACTTAATAATGGAAAGGAAATACCAATTGTTGGTTTAGGCACATGGGGTGTAAGCATATATAGTTATTAATTATTTTAAAATTAATTCTTAATTTAACATAAAAAAATAATGTGATTGCACAATGATACGTGTATATTTATTGCTAATTTATTTGGGTAGTTAGTAAATCTACCGGTAATACATATTATTATGTATTAAAGTTATTAATTTCAATTGTTTATTTTCACATTTCTCTGTTACATAATTTGTATGTCCTATAGTTGATTGTCGGAGGAAATATTAGACACAATATACATATTAATATTAGAAATTATTATATGATAAAATTATCTGTCAAGGTCATCTAATTCTAATCAACTGCTCTACGCCCTGTAACCAACTGGAAACACGTTATAGGAAATATTCATTTAAAATTTATGAAATTATTTAGCGTACTTTAAATTTTAGTTTTGTTTTCAAATAAAATTATTGTACCCTTATGACGGGTGAAAAGTTTGAGTAGTAGATATATTTTAAAAATTATTTTATTTGAATAATAAATAAAACAAATACACAAAGATAAACAAACTGAAGATTTATTTTGTTATAACAATGCAGATTATTTTAACAAATTTATGGTACAGACAAGATAAAAATACAAAATCACAATGACTGGACAATAATTTAATCCGCCCAGCAACTAGTTGTAAATCAGTTTTATAAATCTAATCTAAATGTTATCTCTTTCAAAGAAATATTTATACATTTCTAACTCTTTAATAACCATATATTGTCGTAATTCATTTAATAAAATAATTTTAGTGATGATTGAAAATATTATAAACTAATTTCGTATTTATTTAGTCGCCACCAGGTCAAGTGGCTCAAGCTGTTAAAGATGCAATTGACGCTGGTTATCGTCATATCGATGGGGCTCATGTTTATCAAAATGAAAATGAAGTTGGCGAAGGAATCAACGCAAAAATTAGCGAGGGTGTAATCAAACGAGAAGATGTATTTGTTGTCAGTAAACTTTGGAATACATACCATCGTGCTGATATGGTTCGTCCAGCATTGGAGTATACCTTGAAACAATTAAATTTAGCATACTTAGATTTGTATTTAATTCATTGGCCCATGGCCTACAAAGAAGGTGATGTTCTTTTCCCCAATAATGCAGCTGGTGTACTTGAGTACAGCGACGCTGATTGGCTTGATACCTGGAAGGAATTGGAAAAGGCTGTTGATGATGGCCTATTGAAATCAATTGGAGTATCTAATTTTAATAAACGGCAACTTGAACGTCTTCTTGAAAATTGTCGTATAAAACCAGTGACGAATCAAGTTGAATGTCATCCATACTTAAATCAAAAGAAATTGAGCGATTTTTGCAAAGAAAAAGGAATCGTAATAACCGCATACAGTCCGCTTGGTTCACCAACTCGTCCATGGGTGAAAACTGATGATCCAGTTTTATTGGATGAACCAAAACTAAAAGCAATTGCAACTAAATATAACAAGGATCCTGCACAAATTTTAATTCGTTATCAAATTCAAAGAGGGCACGTTGTCATTCCAAAATCGGTCACAAAATCACGAATTATTACCAATTTCAATGTGTTTGATTTTGAATTAGCCGACTCAGATATTGCAGACATTGAATCATTCGAATGCAATGGTCGATTATGTGCAATGAGCGGGTAAGTGTAGCATATTTTAATAATACATTTTCTACTCTTGTTTATGTAAATATTTTTATATGCAATATGTATATTTATTTTACAGTAATGAACATCTAGACCATTACCCATTCCTTTCTACCGATGAATTTTAAATTACATAAATTACAATTTTCGATTTAAATGTAGGTCTGGTAAAAAACAAACGGTTATGGTTTGACATTTTAACACATCATATTTGCTTATAACTAAACAATATTTTAGAATTCCTGCGTTAATATCTGTTCTTATTTCTTCTTTTACGTATCGTTGTTAATTGATTGTGTTTAGCTGTTTATTATTTGTTATTAAAAATTATATTTATTTGTATAAGATACTAATTACCAGCTTATCAATTTATAAAAACACTTTACGATTTTAATTGTAAATTTCAAGTGTCTATGTTATGTAATGTGCTCGACTTATATTATTATTTTCATAAATGTAGAACTTATATATTTGTACATACTTAGACGTTATAACTGATTGCATCGATTGTCCTTCGTAATTATTTTCTAGGTAGGGTTTTACCTATTTATGATACTTGATAAATAGATCAATGCCGAATTGATAACGATGGGTCTAATTGATTTTTAAAGTAATATATTGTTTTCTAGATCCATATTTAAGTAGTTCTTAAAATCCCTTAACTTTGCTTGTCATTTTATATAATCTTAACATTTATGCCTGCTTAGTAATAACTATACATAAATATTTAATATTTGAATTATTTACTAATCAAACCGTTCATTTAATTTACAGAACCGTCAACCACAAAGATCATCCGTTTGCAAATGATGAATTTTAAGTCAATTTTTTTTTATAATTATATGTTTGTACATAGTACACCAAAAAATGAAATAAAATAAAATTGTCCTAATATTTTTTAGTATTGAAATAAATTTTATTTTTTCAATCTAAGTTAAAAAAATTTATTTGTTAATAATAAATTGGCGATTATCAAATAACGTAAGTATTTAGTAAACATTTCGTGTATGGACCAAGAGATCACTGCGACTAAGAAGTTATCTTTCCCCACAAATTTACAGAATTTATTTCTCTACCGGTAACTACCTAATTAGATATCACCACTATGGCTTGGTACCATAATGGTTTTAGTGTATTTTATAAAAGATATCGTAAAATCCGCCACATGAAACTAGAACAATTATAAAAATTCGGCAAAATGATTTGTGGTTAAATAATTACTCTGTGCGATGGATGGATGTATTCAAGAATCCAAGAATTAAATAAAATATAAAATCAAGTTTTGATTAAAAATACTTTTAGATCTTTGTGTTCATAAAAATTAAATTATAAATTAAAATTATCAAAATTATTCAACGATAAATTGCATATAATTAATTCTAGTATTGAAAGGGTTTTAAAACGCATTACCTGATGTATTATTTAATTTAAGGAACTGGTGAACCGAAATGTCAAGTGTATATGTATTATACTCGTTCAACGAACTATGAAAAGTAACTAAGTTTTCTTGTTTTTCAATAAAATTCGTTACATTTATAAAAACAAGTATTTTATTATGCTCTGAATATTACATTATTTAGAATTGGATAATTATTACCATAAACTTTAGTAAAATATTAATTCCGTATATTGAATTTCTTAACATTTTACCCATTTAAAAATTCTGTAAAAAACAAGAGAATATTTGTTTTTGTTCTTCAGGAATTGAATTTTTCTCCATTGCATGTTTTAATGCATTCCGGCACGATTTTATGTCATATACAGGACGAAACACTTTATCTTCTGGTTTTAAAAGGCCCAATTGAACTAAGAAAAAATTTCGAACACGTGACTCATAATTTTTCTTTTTAGCAAAATCAAACACATCCTTGAATAGGTGATTTGATATATCCAAAGCCTCTTTCGATTGTTCACTGATAGCAGCTAATTTTAATATTGTAAACACAGAATATGTGATGTAACTATCTTCCGGAATTGTCTAAAAAAGAAACAGTTAGAATTTAATCAAATTTGATGTGTAAATTAATTTATTTGATAATTACCGATAGCAATTTTTGAAAACATTCAAGATTCATGTCGGGATTGTTTTTGAAGAATTCTAAAGTCGGATGTGGCATATACATGAATGATTGTATTGTATTAGGTAAATATTGAGTTTTATCGAACGAAATACTTCTATCAAACGGTGAGTCTATCGCATTTGTAGTGACAGAATCGTTTAATACAGTATTATTCATAAAAAGGTTTTGCTGTTCTTCTTCTTCTTCATCATCCTCATATTCTTCGACATCCTCCTCCTCTTCTCCCGCTTCGTCGTCATAGTCATCATCATCTTCTTCATCATCAACTTCATCGTCACCGCCCCTGTTTTCATTATCCTCATCATCATCTGAATCATCGTCGGACAAACTACCAATTACGCTTTCTTTTTGGATTGCTTTGAGTTCTTCTTTTATCTCGCTGATGGCATCAATTCCAAATTTATTTCCATTTAATAAAACCGATTTTAAATTCGTTTTATTTCTTAGGGCATCTCGAATTGATAGTCCACCATCCGGACCTATCTCATTGAATTCCAAATTTAAAACTTCTAATCCTTCGTGAGCTTCGGTTAGTGCAGTTGCTATGGAAATAGCACCTTTGGTTTTAAGTAAACAATCCCCAAAATTAATTTCTTTTAAATTTTCCATGTACGGTAAGGCGGTTGCTAATGCACAACTACCTTTCGGACCAATCGTATTATCGTTTAAATTAAGAATTCTCATATTTTTATTTACTTTAAAGGCCTCTGATAAAGCAGTAATGCCAATATAATAAATTCCGTTTTGAGGTACAGCGAATTCCTCTAGTGATTTTAGAATTTTAAAAACTTCGGCCAATGCAGATGCACCTGGATTTTCTAAACGATTTCGACCGGCAACAAATACTTTTAATGCTAAAGGAGTACCAGCTTTTAAACTTTTGTAATATCCATTTAATAAAGCTTTAGCTAACATTTTCCCACCATCTATGCCTAAACCACAATTGTTTAATTTTAATTCTTGTAACGAATAACACGCTGTACTTTGAATTAGTTCAACTAACCCAATCATTCCATTTGGCCCCAAAGCATTATCACTACAGTCCAAAACAGCTAATCTAGCCCCAGAAAATATCATTCCACTACCCAAAGCATTGAGGGCTAGCGGTATTTCCGTTTTTAATCGACCAGTAAATAAATCTTTAAAAAACGCTTTCTTAAACTCGGGATGAGATTTTAATGATTCGCCAATGGCGACTGCAGCATCTACTCCAAGCGTATTCCCTTCGAGATTTAGATAATGCAAATGTTGTGAAGTTTTAATTGCTTCGACAACTTCCAGAGCTATAATATAAGGTCATAACGTAAATTATTAATAAGAATAAAAAATCATAATTCTGTATGTAAATAATAGCACAAAACTAACCTTGTTCGGCGTTTTCCCATTTTTTTGCTTTTCCTTCGAAACTAACACCAGACGATTCATTTAATTGTTGTAAAGCTACGTCAATTTGAGATAAATTAAATGGTGTAGCCATTTTATATTTTTTTACGAATCAATCTGTTTAATAATTTACTATAGATATATAAAATCGGCGGTATGCAAATGCAATTACTTATATTCTTATAATTTTATTTAACCACTTTGACAGTTGGAAATTAGAATGCGAAAATGTTTGAGGTTACAAAATTCAAACCCAATAAGCCAATATAATTTGCTGCATTCACACCATGAATATTAACGAAAGGGCTTTTAATTGTTGTGATGTACTTGGACAGTTCGAAAAATTAATATTCAATTATTAATAGATTAAGCTATAACGTGACTAATTAATTAACTAGTCTGTGTGCAAAACGAAAGAAAAAACGCGTAAAGTTAAAAATTTAAAATTTTAACTTTTTATTCCAGTTAAAAATTTTTAACTGGTCGCGATGCAGTTAAAAATTTTAATCATATTTTCTTTGACGTTTTGAGCATCATACAACCATAAATAAAAATTAACTAGTCATTTATTTTATTTATTTTTATTTCTACCACAGTTAAAATATTTAACTTTTTAACCGATTCGCACACGGCCTGAGCCACGTTATAGCACGTTTTCACGCGAAGCAACAAATTTTGTACAAGCAATCGACCAAACTAAAATAAAAAAAAAAATAATGTAGTCTGTTAATTTTGATAAATTAAATGCCTAATAAATTGAAAATGTCTTATCTCGCAGTACATTTTCAATTGTTTTAGACGTTTCCATTGATATATTTAAAGAAAAAAAATTAACTGATTGATTGCGGGCTCTTCGAAGTTTTAACTAGCGAAGTTTTTAATGAAGAAAATGTTTTAATTATCTTGCAGTAATTTCGGCTTTACATGTTGATAAATTAATTAATGTTCTGATGGGATATTTTTATATATCTTAAATATTTTGATGATATTTTTAGTCTTGTTATAATGTAAATAAGAAGATCGCACCTAAAAAAAGCATGTTAATGTGAAACTTTAAATAACAAGGTATATAGAATAACATGGTAATATATTTTCATTAATGTGGTAACGTTTTTTCTGCGGATCACGTCATTCAGGAGGTAAATTTATGTGTGTAAAGCCGTTTAAAAATTCAAAAAAACAACTTAATCGGACGAGTTTGAATCAAAATTTTTCAGGTAGATCTTGATATATAGACTTTAAAAAGACTATTTTTAAGTGCTAGCACGCTTACTTTACGAGACATAGCCATTTGAAAACTTGAAAAATAAAATATTTAAATAAAAATAAAAAACTAAACATTGTTTGCTTTTACGTTTTACCTCCTCAGTGACGTCAATTTTAAGAAAGAAAAGGAATGAGACCTGCGCAATATATTACCATGTTACTCTATATACCTTAGTTAAATAAGTAGAATGTCATGGTATTGTTATTTTGTAGCTGATTTTAAGGTCTAGGCTAGTTCAGTCACCTAATTTACATTTGGTCTCATGACACCGGACTCATTCTTCATTCCGTTTCCCTTTACCTAAAAAACGGGTTTCATCAAAACCGATTTTGTTGTAAGCACATTGATTGAGTTGAAAATAGATTAAAAATAAGTCTTTCCAGATTATAAATTAACTCAATATAGGTTATGTGATAATGTCACATAACTTATGCTACAAAAAACTAGCCCCTGACAATCACAACATAAGTTTATTAAATTTGGTTTATTGGGTTGGCCAGGTGTTTTTTGTCAAATAGAGATATTTGCACGTGTGGTGCGAAAGAGATATCAAAATAAATTTATCAAAATACTACTAGTAGAGTAGGTAGATGTTCAAAGTGTACAAGGTGTCGTAAATGTTGTTTGTTTTGTGATCATTGACCAAAGGTATTTAGAAATTCTAGGTTTAAATTAAATATATCTGTTAATCTGTTACATATGGTATGAATACAAATATTTATTGAAATATATAAGATAAGTGAAGTTTTTTTTAAAATTAATTACAATTTAGAAAAAAATTAGATTGCATAAAATTTAAGCAGGTTAATTATTGTTTATTTATTTATCTAATGTACATACAATTCGTTAAGAGAAATTATAATGTAAACAAATACGTCATCACATTTATAATACGGTAAATTTTATCAAAAATAATTGTTGAATTTATATTTTGTGCAGATAGTTTTGTAAAATTGTCATTAAAATTGGTAAGTGCGCGGTATATAATAAAAACTCATAATTAATGATTTAAGTTCCTTTGCTTTAAAATAGGAAGTATTTTTAATTAACCAGCGGAAATTTGATTGTTTTTTTATCAATTAAGTACTTAAATTATTAATTATGTAGTCTCATTTCGTTTGTAATTATTGACATACGAAATATGTTTACACAAACCATAGTTTTTGTTTGAATTTTTGGCAAGTTTCATAACTGCACATTCAGAAAACTTGTAATATGGCTAGAAGTCTTTAAAAAAAGTTTACAATTAATTTTTGATTATTTGTACAAGTTTCGACTAATATTTTTACATATTTTCAGTTCGTATTCCGCAAATCAATAATGGCTCGAACCAAGGAAGATAAAAGGTACGATATATTACCTGTTTTACTTTGTGGTTTATCAGTGCCTCTATCAATGTTCATGTGGTTGGGAAATGTGGCTTTTACAAAAATCTCGTATACTGAAAATTTAAATATAATTTCACCTATGCGTTGGTTATTTTCAATCCTCGTGCCACTACTGTTAATGATTTATGGATTTAAACGTAAAGGTGTTAATAAATCAGGAGCAATACTAGGCTTATTCGTTGCTATGATTTTATCGATTGCGAATCATGCGTTTCTAGCTAGTTTAGCCACATTCTTTTTTTCATCGTCACGAGCAACTAAATTCCGAAGTGAACGCAAAATTAAAATTGAAGACGATTTTAAAGAAGGTGGCCAACGAAATTGGGCACAAGTTCTATGTAACGGAGGTATGGCAACACAATTAGCAATATTATATCTAATTGATTGTGGGAGTGGCGAGACACCGATCAATTTTTATAAAATGTATCGTTCAAGTTGGTTGTCAATTGGCGTATTAGCAGCATTCGCTTGTTGTAACGGTGATACGTGGGCCAGTGAATTAGGTACAGTCATCGGAAATTCAAATCCATTTTTAATTACATCACGAAAATCGGTGCCGAGAGGTACTAATGGTGGTGTTACAATATTTGGCTTACTTGCTAGTCTATTAGGCGGATTAGCAATAGGCGTAACTTATTACTTAACTATCATATATACGGTTGAATCAAATATTTTAGCACAAAGTTCTGCACAATGGCCAATCATTGCATTTGGCGGATTTGCAGGTTTATTTGGATCGATTGTCGATTCAATTCTTGGAGCTACACTACAATATTCAGGTATTAAATTTTGTTTGAAAAATAAAAGCGTAAGTTAGTATTAAAAAAAATTATTTTCAGGTCAAGACGAAAAAGGACATATTGTAGAACGGCCGGGTAAAAATATACGCTATATATGTGGCCGTCAAATTTTAGATAACCATAGTGTGAATCTTATTTCAAGTATTATAACCGGAGTTATTGTACCATGGATTGCGGTCAAATGTTGGCCTTAAATATTATAAGTAATCATAAAATATCTTATGAGAACAGACTTGATTTTCTGGATTTATTATTGTTTTTTGTGGTCGATAAGATAATTTAAATTTATTAGTGTTCAAAAATATAATTTATTTATTTATTTTCAAATTATATCTGGTAGAGAAGAAAACAAGTAGTTACATCTATTTTAAATTAATGTAGTAGTTAGTTTTTTAGAACAAAAAAAAAAATTTTTATATACGAATATACTTACATTGTTCCGATTATTGGACAGATGTTTGGTGGGAATATTTGTAACTTACGCAAATGTATGATTATAATAACTTATATTGATATAAATCTAAATTCACACAGATTAGAAATTAATAACTTTATAAAACCTATTTTTTTTAAAATTAATTATACTTTATTTACTTCATTACTATTTTCATTTTTTACGGATCCAGTGGATTCTATTTGTGCATTCGTTTCATTACAATGGTCATCATTTAAAACTTTGAGACTCCATAATCCATTCGTATTAATATAACCGAGCCGCTGTAAGTGTAATGAAACAGTAGTTTGTGATATTTTCAAATTTTCCGCGATCTCTCGAGTTGTATGTCGTGGATTTTCATTGATGAGCTTTGCTATTTCTTCGTCGTTAACTTCAACGGGCCTGCCTGTATGTTTTTTATCTTCTACATTAATATCACCACTTCGGAATCTTGTAAACCATTTTTGAACTGTCCGTTCGTTAACTATACCATGCCCGTAAGCTTTACATAACTTTTTTGTCGTCTGCGTTGCATTCTTTCCACGGCGAAAATAAAATAACATTAAATGTCGTAAATGTACTTTATTATCAGTCATTTTTAATAGAAATAATATAAAAAAGTTTATATTAAAATTAATTTATATTTGTTTGTAAACATTTAAACGTCAAATTAAAAACACCCTATGTTCCAAAAATTAGAGCAAAATTAATGTCGATTTCGATTCGCCAAAAAAAAGCAATCTGTCGAGTCGGGTAAAATTTGTAATCTCAATTTTTTATACATGCAGTATATTTTTGATACAGCTATTTTGTTGGAATTTTACAACAACAATCATGCATTTAATTCTGTTTGCATTTATTTAAAATCACACGATAGATAAAGTACACGACATCATGTAATGTACATTTTTTTGTTACGAGAAATTAAAGACGGCTTGTAATATAGGAGGTTTTGACATAATGACACTTACAGTTACATACGCATGGTGAGCGTGTTAGTGAAGTCCACTTATAATTTACACCCCGCTACTGTTAGTGAAGTCCACTTTATACTATTTTTGGATGTTGAATTTTTCCGCTTAGTGTTGTTTTTACGATAGTAAATTATGTTTGATGCTGGAAATCCTTAGTTCTTATAGATGTGAGTAATTGCTGATGAACGGGTGGACCCCACGCATTCCGGGTCAGGGTAGTTTTTAATGTTTGACTGCCCTTACGTGTAGCAGTGCCACAAACCGTTTTTATTATTATTATACAATCATGGATATTTAATTTAGTGCCATCTGTATTTGACTTTAACATAAATCAAATGTAAAACAGACATCTATTGTTCTACTTGTGACCTACAACTATTTGTAAATGTTGGTCGACCATATATTAGATCTTTGACTGGGTGGTCCTATAATCCAGCTTCTCGGAAGTTATTTACTCGAGACATTTATTCGAAAGCCTTAAGCTCTTTTGTCAGAGAATCAAAAACATTGCTATCTTATCGAGTCTATAAGCAATATTTGCAGCAATATTATTATTACAACATTATTTTTTAAGAAAAGTTTTGAGTTTCTGTTGATTAGACGATAAAGAATCTTAGTCAATTGGTTTCTGTTTGGATTGAGTTTGTAATGTCTACTTAATGTAAGAGATCGCTATTATGAGTAATTTAGTTATGATCTAGTTTTTTAGGTCTCTGTGCTTGCAGCACAACGATAATTTGACAACGATAAAGCATTTAAAGAACGGTGGCTAGTACGCCGTATATTAGCAAGGCGCATTCAGGTGATATTAGTATGTCTGATCCGAAACCTTGGATCCCCTGCCACTTATATTAATTGTGTATACGTCCACTATTAAAGCAAGGTATGTAATTTTACAAATGCCGAAAATTTCAATTTTTTCAAGGTATTGTGGATCACCTCTGTTGTCTTACATATATATTGCTCCAAACGCGATGAATTTCTTTATAATCACGAGATTACGAATTTAATAAAAAATCCTGATGACGTAATAAAGTAAAAGGGCAGCGACTTGGCTTCTTCTAGTTGTCTAGATCTAAACGAAGAGTTAACATGGGACTAAATCCAATAAAACCGGATTTTTGATAGGGTACGAGCCAGTAATGGTCTGCTAAGAGCGATTATTATTATTGTTCATTTCTATATAGTACCATCATGATCAATTTTTGAAGTTTCTAAATAGATCATGTTTTGATAAGCAACAGCTGATTGATTTGACTTTAAGCGGTTAGGAGATGTTAATGAAGGAAAGTGACGAATCAGAAACAGGTGTAGATGTTTCGGTTGCAACTCATTTGTAATTTCTTTACCGTGACCGTATAATTGACTTTGAGAAGGTCCTCGATTTTATGAGCTACATACGAATTTAATATTAATCTGTTGATATTCGTACATCTAAGATACAAAAACATGTTTTGCTCAAATACAGCTCTTGGGGATCTAAAGTTAATCGGTAATCTATCGCTTTTCGAGCAGTCAATTGTACTAGTGTAATACGCATAGCAAAAATTTCCAAATTGCGGTCAACATTTGATATTGACCTTACTGAAAACTTAGTAGCAATTTTGATTTTGTTCTTGTGTCTGTGTCCTCATAAGATATCTGTCTCGACGATAGTCAAAGTGTGAAGATAAGACAAATTCTTCCGTTTAGAAATTAATTGTTAACCACTTCTTTTCTATACAAATAATGTATGCATGTAGTTATACTTTTTAAGAATCAGAATTCTTAGACTAGTGGAGGTTAAGCTTGTATCACAGAGCATGATTACCCAGAGACACATCTTTCGTACGTCTCTGAGGTATAACAAATAAAATAATGAAATTTTTCGAATTTTATTCAAAGTATCAGCACGAAACGAGGTAACAATATATACAAAATTATATTGATCTCTTTCGCTCATATGATTGTTATTAAAATTTATTTTCATGCAAATATAATTCAGCTCATCTCACTCTTTATTATATCGTAACCATATGTACCATGAAACGAAATATATATTATTGATAAATTTAAATGAACATTGTTGTTGCTTTTGTATAAAAATACTTGCTATATATATAAATATTATATATATGTGTATGTGAGTAAGTCTACATCGATCTTGTATCGATCGAAAAAGGAATATGAAACAAAAAGAGGCGTAAATAAAACACCGACTGGATACAAGGTGTATTAAAATAATCATATGAATTAAAATACAGATAAATAGGTAAAGAAAGTACTACATTTCTAAAATTAACGTGCAACCTGTTGTAATAAATTGTGTGAAAATATTTAGTCTGGATATGTGAGAATGTGTATGTTTGATATTGTTTATTGTCAATTTATTTTTACCAAATAGTTACACAATACCAATACCTAATTACATTACATACATACTTTTTAATATTCATATTTTGGAAGTTTTTTGTTAACATTTTTAAATCCAAAAAATATATGAACATAATAACAAATCTATGTAATTATGATAAATATTTTGATTCTATCGGTTCTAACTTTATTCTATTTGAAGTAAATTTATTTCACTAGGACATTCTATTTAAACAGCGTTCAATTTGTATAAACACACTTCTGAAAATAAGTGTAATCTAAATGAATTTTTTGTTTTTTTTTAAACG
This sequence comes from Tipula confusa, assembly GCA_963556175.1. Taxonomy (NCBI): domain Eukaryota; kingdom Metazoa; phylum Arthropoda; class Insecta; order Diptera; family Tipulidae; genus Tipula; species Tipula confusa. The sequence goes on along the minus strand of OY744476.1, from coordinate 12,487,488 downwards.
ATCTTTTGACACCAGCGAACATCATCTCATGCAATTCCATTAATATTGTTTCACGTATAGTGATGGTTTGGACACACCGCGGTCTTGAGTTCAATTCCCGGACCTAAGTACAACGCCGTGACCAATTGTGTTTAATTCGTTCGTTGTGCTGACCACCTACAACGATCATTAATTGTAAAAATGTGGTCTGATAGGTTTTGAAAAAAGATCTCAGTAAAGGGGTAACTTTGGCCTGTAATGCTATTGTTTTCTTTTTTATTAACAAGACCGATTTTCACTAAGTAAATATTATACATTTTTTCCTATGTGCATAATGTATCATTGTTTGGTACGAATGGTGGAAATTCGGAATTTAGTTTTACCAAACTAAAATTGGTCATTTCATCACAAATGTTATTTATGTGGCTGTTTTGATTAAAAAAACCTTCCGAAAACTTAAAGCTGAACTGGAAACAATTTAAGGACGACTACAATAAAAGTTTGAAACATCAAGCTGCGGAAGAAAAATATGCTTCAAATTCTATTGAAATGTTGCCAAATTTACCAGAATTTGGTAGGTTAATAGCAAATGTTATTGCTTATTATGCTGGCTACTGTGTCTATAAAAAAATTGAGTGCGATCGATGCACAAAAAAGTTATTAAAATCGGATGAACATATTACTGGACACGACATATTTATTAATGAAAAAAACTATAAAAAAGATAAAAATTCCAATTTTGGATCTTTAAAGGGTCCAGCAGACGAAATGTTTGCAGTATCTCAATTTTTAGTGAACAATTTTGAAGGTTTTTTTAATCAAAACAGCCACATAAATAACATTTGTGATGAAATGACCAATTTTAGTTTGGTAAAACTAAATTCCGAATTTCCACCATTCGTACCAAACAATGATACATTATGCACATAGGAAAAAATGTATAATATTTACTTAGTGAAAATCGGTCTTGTTAATAAAAAAGAAAACAATAGCATTACAGGCCAAAGTTACCCCTTTACTGAGATCTTTTTTCAAAACCTATCAGACCACATTTTTACAATTAATGATCGTTGTAGGTGGTCAGCACAACGAACGAATTAAACACAATTGGTCACGGCGTTGTACTTAGGTCCGGGAATTGAACTCAAGACCGCGGTGTGTCCAAACCATCACTATACGTGAAACAATATTAATGGAATTGCATGAGATGATGTTCGCTGGTGTCAAAAGATCGTTTAAAAAAAAACAAAAAATTCATTTAGATTACACTTATTTTCAGAAGTGTGTTTATACAAATTGAACGCTGTTTAAATAGAATGTCCTAGTGAAATAAATTTACTTCAAATAGAATAAAGTTAGAACCGATAGAATCAAAATATTTATCATAATTACATAGATTTGTTATTATGTTCATATATTTTTTGGATTTAAAAATGTTAACAAAAAACTTCCAAAATATGAATATTAAAAAGTATGTATGTAATGTAATTAGGTATTGGTATTGTGTAACTATTTGGTAAAAATAAATTGACAATAAACAATATCAAACATACACATTCTCACATATCCAGACTAAATATTTTCACACAATTTATTACAACAGGTTGCACGTTAATTTTAGAAATGTAGTACTTTCTTTACCTATTTATCTGTATTTTAATTCATATGATTATTTTAATACACCTTGTATCCAGTCGGTGTTTTATTTACGCCTCTTTTTGTTTCATATTCCTTTTTCGATCGATACAAGATCGATGTAGACTTACTCACATACACATATATATAATATTTATATATATAGCAAGTATTTTTATACAAAAGCAACAACAATGTTCATTTAAATTTATCAATAATATATATTTCGTTTCATGGTACATATGGTTACGATATAATAAAGAGTGAGATGAGCTGAATTATATTTGCATGAAAATAAATTTTAATAACAATCATATGAGCGAAAGAGATCAATATAATTTTGTATATATTGTTACCTCGTTTCGTGCTGATACTTTGAATAAAATTCGAAAAATTTCATTATTTTATTTGTTATACCTCAGAGACGTACGAAAGATGTGTCTCTGGGTAATCATACTCTGTGCTTGTATCTAAAAAAATTGATTTTTCTCTATAATCTATAAATATGTACATACCGATATTGGATCAGTGCCAATGTAGATAATTCAATTTAGTACTAAATAATATACATATTATATTACCATCCACTTAAATATATAATTTGATCTTCTAACCTTCAAAAATGATTCTTGTTTATACATTTATTATGCCATTCATAAAAAAAAGATAATATTTATATTAGCCAAATCTCTGCTCTTATATACATACTTTCAACAATTCATGTGCGCTTTGTTTATGTGTTTACCCGTCTTTCTATTAATTTGTGAATATGATATCGAGATAAGCCGCCCCCTAAGACTAAGTTGAGATAACACAATCGGGTATCGATTTTAAATGAGTCTAGCATACTTTTAATCAATTTAACGAAGATTTTGAATAAAAATCGTTGCCATATCTAAAGATTAGTGAAACACTGATATAAACACATACTCACGTACTTATATGCACAACTTTACAAGTGCTTTAGTATATAAGTATTTTGTTTACTAATTTTATATAAAATTTCTTTACATAACATATTCGTACATTAAATTTAGTTTGAATCGCACAAAGCAACAAGTGTTTAGTTGTGTATAGAACCTCAAGATAATTTACCGTGAGCGATAGTAGACAATTCTTTCTAAATCAAAATGCCTATGCCAATTCTATACTATACATCGTTAAGCCCACCAGCTAGAGGTGTTTTATTAACAGCAAAAGAAATTGGATTGGAATTAGAATTGATTGATGTTAATTTATTTAAAGGAGAACATTTAGATCCAAAATTTCTTAAAGTACAATAAAATAACTAAATATTATTGAATTACGTAATTTATCATTATTTTTAATTATTTAAATCCTCAACATACTGTACCAACTTTAGATGATAATGGAATTATACTTTGGGACAGTCATGCTATTAATGCATATCTTGTTGATAAATATGCTAAAACTGATTCACTCTATCCAAAAGATTTAGTAACTCGTGCCCGTATAAATCAACTTCTCATATTTGATGCCGCTAACATTTTCGAACGTTTGAGAACAATATTCCAACCAATTTTATATTTTGATGGTGTTGACATTCCTCAAGAACGTATCGATTTTGTAATTGATGCGTATGATTCGTTGGAAGCAATATTTACTGATAACAAATATTTAGTTGGAAATCAACTTACAATTGGAGACTTGTCTACTATTGCAACAGTTGCATCAATTCGTGGAGTTATACCAATCGATGAAGTTAAATTTCCAAAATTAACTAAATGGATCGAACTGATGGAACAACTCCCATACTATGAGGAAATAAATCAGAAAGGTGTGGATATATTGATGAAAATATTTAACCAACGATTAGAGGAAAATAAGCAACTTAAATCGAAGTAAATAATTTTTAGTTTTTTTAATTTAAAACAATTTTTCCAATTGTTTTATAATGATAAAATACTTAAAAAATAAAATAAAAATTTTTAATTTCATTTTCCAATGACAAAAAACTTTTTCTTGTAAAATAAACAGATGAAACCCGAGATCCAAACCCAAAAACTGTTATAAAAAAGATGATCTTGTGGGGAATGGAAATCGAACAATTCTTAATGATTACCATAAGTCGTATTTTATTTTATTTTTTACAACAACAATCCCATATATCGAATTCTTTTTTGGAATTGGTTGAAATCTTTCTCTATTGATGGTATTGAAATTCCAATTCTTCTTTTTAGTTAGTATCTCGAATACCAGGTGCGCAACATACATCTCATATTTTAATTTCTATAAGTTGGTCATTGTCGTTATTTTATTAATTTTAGATTCATTTTGAGTTACCGATATTTTGTTAAATCTTGAATGTGATTATTTAATCAGTATTTTAGTGCTTAAATTATTTTGTATTGGAAAGTGAAATCATTTAGATAATTGAAATGGATCAAGATGAATTTTTAATAGTAAAGACCATTGTCTTCTTGAGAAACTGTAATTATCAAATTTGTATTTAACAAATTTTGATTGTACGTTATTAAACCTAAGCCGAAATTGACGATTTAAATAATACTCAATATGGTTTTCTTATAACATTCTTTATCTTTTCACCGTTGCTTGAAATTATAATTAATTAAAATATTAATAAAAAATAATATATTGGTAAAAATTTAAAATTTTTGATGATTACCAAAAGAAACTATTTGAAAAATCAAATGTAAAAATACACAACGTACCAACCTTTAAAAATAATATCCAATTCCAAAAAAAAAATTAAAACCTATTTAAAAATTAAAACCTTATTATCATCCACTTAAATATATAATTTGATCTTCTAACCTTCAAAAATGATTCTTGTTTATACATTTATTATGCCATTCATAAAAAAAAGATAATATATTAGCCAAATCACTGCTCTTATATACATAATTTCAACAATTCATGTACGCTTTGTTTATGTGTTTGCCCGTCTTTGTATTAATTTGTGAACATGAAATCGAAATAAGCCGCCCCCCAAGAAGTTGAGATAACACAATCGTGTATCGATTTTAAATGAGTCTAGCATACTTTTAATCAATTTAACAACGATTTTGAATAAATATCGTTCCCATATCTAAAGAACAGTAGAATACTCATATAAACATATCATACACACGTACATATATGTACAACTTTACAAGTGCTTTAGCATATAAGTATTTTGTTTACTAATTTTATATAACATTTCGTTACGTAACATATTCGTACATAATTTGAATCGCACAAAGCAACAAGTGTTTAGTTGTGTATTGAACCTCAAGATAATTTACCGTGAACGATAGTAGAAAATTCTATTCTAAATTAAAATGTCTAAGCCAATTCTATACTATACATTGTTAAGCCCTCCAGCTAGAGGTGTTTTATTAACAGCAAAAGAAATTGGATTGGATTTAGAATTGATTGATGTTAATTTACTTAAAGGAGAACATTTAGATCCAAAATTTCTTAAAGTACAATAAAATAATTAAATATTATTGAATTACGTAATTTATCATTATTTTTATAATTTTTGTTTAGTTAAATCCTCAACATACTGTACCAACTTTAGATGATAATGGAATTATACTTTGGGACAGTCATGCTATTAATGCATATCTTGTTGATAAATATGCTAAAACTGATTCACTCTATCCAAAAGATTTGGTAACTCGTGCCCGTGTAAATCAACGTCTCATATTTGATGCCGCTAACATTTTCGAGCGTTTGAGAACAATATTCAAACCAATTTTATATTTTGATAGTGTTGAAATTCCTCAAGAACGTATCGATTTTGTACTTGATGCGTATGATTCGTTGGAAGCAATATTTACTGATAACAAATATTTAGTTGGAAATCAACTTACAATTGGAGACTTGTCTACTATTGCAACAATTTCATCAGTTCGTGGAGTTATACCAATCGATGAAGTTAAATTTCCAAAATTAACTAAATGGATCGAACTGATGGAACAACTCCCATACTATGAGGAAATAAATCAGAAAGGTGTGGATATATTGATGAAAATATTTAACCAACGATTGGAGGAAAATAAGCAACTCAAATCGAAGTAAATAATTTTTAGTTTTTTTAATTTAAAACAATTTTTCCAATTGTTTCATATTGATAAAATAATAAAATAAAATTTTTAATTTCATTTTCCAAAATTTGTTTTCTTTTTAATTTTATTTACATTTGTCTTATTTGTTTCGTTTTATAAATATACTATTTAATTAAAATATTATAAATTATTTAAAAAAATTGAACATAAAAATAAATTAGAAAAAATTTAGTCGCATTTGTCCGATGTGATTAATGGGAATCGAACAATTCTTAATTGATTACCATAGTCACATACAACGGAATCACCCGAAACTAAGAGAATTTTTGGGCATATATGTAAATTTGAATCGTCTAATTCGGCTTCACCAGCTGTTTCACCAGTTCGTACATCTAAAACTACTAAGGCTCCTGAAACGAGACAATTGTTATTCAACGTATACCAATTCAATAAATGGATAATTTTATTACCTGGTTTTGCTCTTACTAACAATGATGATGTTAACATCAACAAGCTTGAATATGTATGCGCAACCGAAATTGTATTCATCAAATTGAGTTGAAATCGTTCCCAAACACATAATTTTCCATCAGAACCTAATGAAACTATATAACTAGGGGAACATACAACTGATATTATGGGTCCATTGTGAGCCTCGATTTTATAAATTCCGGCACCTGCTATTAAGTCCCATATATATAATAACCCATCTTCAGATCCTGAACCACCTGTACCACGTTGCCAATTATCAATGAATAAACATGTAATGGGCCCAAAATGACCATGCAATGTATACATAAGACTAGAGTTTTCTAATTTAAAAACTTTTAATGTATGATCTTGACTGCCTGTTAATATGATACCATCAGAAACTTCTAGACATGTTATTGGTTGTTGATGACCTTCGTGTTGGTATTCTAAAAAGCATTTTAACTCTTCGGCTGTCGATGCTGTATTCGGCGATGTTGGTTGATAAAATGAACTCAGACTTCCGGTCGAACCGGCTCGAACATGGGCTGAAATAAAATTTATTTAGAAAAACGTTGAATATAACTCAAGATTTTGAATAAATCGCTTACTTCGTCGGTAAACCGATGAAAAATTATAATCGATTGGGATTCCACGATTATAGGTACCTAATCGTAAAATTTCTACACGCCCACTTAAACGTGCTGCTATAACCTTATCTCCCGACAATTTAACATGTGTAACACCATCATTATGATGCGATTCATTTTTATAGACACATTTGAATTTTTGTGTTGTGCCCTCCCAAAATTCTAAACGCCCATCGGCACATCCAATTACCAGTAAATTATCTAAATAATCAAGACACCATATTGGTGTTGGATTTTTAAATTTAAAATCATACGACATATTATTTGCTCGAACAATATCAGCCATTAGTTCACCGTTTGTTGCATCCCATATTTTAATTCGTCCTTCCAGACATGCACTGGCGACAAGGGAATTATCGATTGCAACACAATCGATCGTATGATGATGTCCTTTAATTTTAAGTGTAACACAAGTTAACACTTGTTGTGTCTTCGGCATATCTTCTTCTTTTGTATTCCAACTGGCCCGCCATTCGGCATAGTTTCGTGAACATATACAACGATATAAAACTACCATAAGATATGCTAGGAAAAATACGCTTATACAACATAATATAGCGGTTAAGAAAATTTCCATCGGACTAGTTGGATATAATGGCGTATTTCCTTGCTCATTTAATGTTGGCTCTTCGTAATCCAAATCATTGAAATCGATAGGATCTAATGCAGCCGCAAATGCTTTCCATTGAAAATTTTGTGTAACTTTTTCCATTGGATTTCGCAATTTAATCGCTATCTCGGGTGGTATTATATGTGATAATTTGATACTTGGCAATATTGTTACGTATTTTCCATCCATTGAGATGTTGTATTGTTTTAATATCGATGACCAATGAAAATTTGATAGCTGAAATACTGACTCGTAGTCTGAATATTTTAATTTGTTGATGTATTCTGTAAAGTTTTTTAAATTTTCATTCGACATTTCCGATAAATTTTTGTCCAAGTAAAATTTAAAATCATTTTCATTATGATTGTCTAACGAAGCCGATTCATTATTATTGAACAAACTATTATAGCTATTATTAATTATCCTATCAGTTATTTGTATATTTGGTACTGATTCATTTGTTTTATTATTTGTCAAATTTTTACCAATATAAAGCAAATGTTCAATTAAACCTGAATTATATATGATATTTATTATCCATACGAGCATCCAGAGCATAAAAGCACGCTGGAAAAATCGTGTACGCGCCCAAAAATTAAATAACCGTACACGTTTTGGTATTTTTCTATTCGATTCTAATGAACCTTGTACACCCGTTACATTACAGCCACTTGCTACAATATCTGTTGATGATTTGGTTTGGTAATAATCTAGTGCTGTTAGTCTTGGATGTGAACGTGATCTATTAATTGTTGTTGTCGTTGTAACCGTATTTGACGTTGTTGATTTTATATGATTTTTTGTACGAACAATCCCATTGGAATGGCCACCACCACCAATCGGAATTGATGATTTTGGTAAATGTTTTAGTTCCTCAACACTAAATTGACTTTTTTTGATGTCGAGTGCCAAAATGGTTGAGAAAAATATCATTTGTAAAAAAAAATCGGAGATCAAGCCAACAATTGCAAAAACACAAAATTCTTGTATTACAGGAACAAAAGTTGATAGGCCAATTGTTAGTATAGTTATTTCAGTCATTAAATTTTTTGTTATTGACCAACCCTCACGACTTAATCCTTTTGCTAATCTAATTTTTAAATCTAATGTTTCATCAATTGAAACCACACTTTTTGTTATCACAAGTACATTTTCTAATCCTACAATTATAACTAAATATGGATATATACCTTTTGATTGCATGCTTATTGTTAAACCGAAAAAAAAGCATAAACCTAATGACATAGCTAGACTACCTAAAACAGTTATAACAGATGATATAGCTAGAAATAAACGCGATTTGATTACATCAATTTTACGCAATGAAAAGTATACATAAATAAATAAACTAACAAACGCACTGAATAATGGTAAAAATTCCATTAAATTAAATTCACCCGGATAGTAAATATACATGACTGAAGCGCGTTGAATTTTATCATTATAATTTTGATTTTTATCGTCCGTTTGCTGATGTAACGAATATTTTTTAGTTAATTTCTTTTTTAACGATGTTAAATATTGTTTATCGTTTTCGCGGAAAAATATCGTTACAGCATATTGAATGATACGCGATCGCAAACGAATTGGATACCGTTTTAAGCCACTATCGCGTATTTTCATTCCAAGCAACATTTCTGCAGTCGAAACTTTTGATTTTTGTAAATTCTGTAAATAATATTTTTTTAATTAATTTTTACAACTTATTCCAAATTTTAATTTACCTGATGACGAAAAATTGAATTCAATAGATTTGTGTCCTTATTAAAATTTTGTACATTTTGTTGCCAAAAATTTGCAGGCGATAGTACTAAACAATTATATTCTGGAAATAAATTTTCTTTCGAACTTTTAACATTCTCAATGTGTAAACATATATTGCCCAATGATATTTTTTGGTAGTCATCGTTATCACAACATTCATGATTTCTGATTAATTCGATTAAATTAAATATTTCATATAATGGACCACGAAACGCATCTGTTAATAAAAGTTCGCTATCGTTCCATGGTGCCACCGTTGAACGTAAAATTATTTGTTGCACATAAATATATGGATCAGAACGAGCCCACGGAAATGGTGGTTCAAATGTAAAATTACTCAATGTGAATATAGTGTTTAGGTTCATTTTATCATTTTCATTACTGTTTGTGCTAGCTTCTTTCCCAACATTATTATTATTATTATTCTTATTATTATTTTCTGTATACGGTAATATTATCTTGGTGGGTATTGTTCCAGGTAAAGGTATATTCACTAGTGGATAACTGAAATTAATAAATTAATTGTGATTATTTCAAACAATCACAAAATTTCGTAATTGTACTGTACTCGAAATAAATGGATGGATGTTGGATACATTTAATATTCTAATAACAGACAACTTACCAGCACAACAGAACTACCACAATTGCTATACTAGTAGCACATGTTGGATAGCTGGACAAAAACAATCCATGTTTATAATAGGCTTGAGCAACTCTTTCTGGCAAAGTTGTTTTTTGGTCTTTATTCTTTTTTTTATTCGAATTAATATTACTTGTATGTTGATGATGCAATGAATTAGGCAATGAATTTCCAACTCCTGATGACGATGTGTTAAGCATTTTATTTTAAAATTTTGCCTTAGTGTAAAAGGGTATCGAAAAAGTAAAATTTCTTATTTTCAAATTTTTTATAAATTTATATAAAATTTTGTACTTTGGTAGTAATATAAAGTATATTATAATAAAAAATCATTATATTTGTATTAAATCAATATTATTTAATATAATTATGGTGCTTTGCATCATTTCAAAGTCTTTATGAAAATAAATGTTTAATTGTGGTATAAATATAAGATTGAATCTAAAAAGAAAAGAAAATTTGTTTATTAATTTTTTATTTTAATTAAAGAAATTCGTGAAAATGGATGGCGTAATAAAACTAGGATTTACTTGGAAAGGTAACATTTAACAATCATTCATACAAAGCATACATTCAACAATCATTCATACATTTTAGAAATAAATTATTTAATATGTTTAAGAGGATATCTACGTCTTTATTAGAAAATTATTATGAAACACTACTAGGAAATGCCATAGTTTTCTTAAGGCGGTCAAGTCTTAATCAAGCATTTGAATATGTGATATCCAAGTGCTACTTGATACAAATCAGAGAAGATCAGTTACAGTATTCGGATTTTTCAACGGTAGTGAAGCATAATGGGATGTAGCATCGACCCAAATGGTAAGAGCTTATAGATAAGTCTTCAATTGTACAAAATTATTTGTACAATTGAAGTAAGGCCTACAAAAAAAGTAAAATGCAAATTAACCTACATTTCAATTTTTAAAAGAATCCAAATATTTAAATAATTGTTTAAACAGGAAATAAATCAAATATTGGAAAACACAATGGGTATAACCATTGCTATAATATGACATGATAGGATCTGATAGTTCTAAAATAGTTTTAAATTCAATATTAACACTTTCGCTGCCACAGATGCTCTGGTGTATCAAGCATATTTTCCATATAGTAAGCCGCTGTGGTACCTACACATCAACTATAAGGTTTTTTTTAAAGAGAATTTGATATAATATAATTTCAAGAATACCAAAACATAAAACTAGAAAAGAAATGCATGATGACCCGGCGCACCACGGCGTATAACGAAAGAATTTCTTTTGTCTAACATAACAGTAGTAGTACTGTGGTTGGATTTGTGGCCTGATTGGTATTTGCTGCAGGTACTTCTGAATATGCATTTGAATATTTGTTTCTAAGACTTTAATTAGGAATCGCTACATTTGGCCGAAAATTCAAAGACAGAAATGTTAGATTCCCGCATACTAGAAAGGTTAAGGCCCAGAAAAAATTATTTCGAAAACAAAAACCCGAAAAATTATATTTTATAATTAAAAGTTTCAAAGAAATTTATCCACCGAAAAAACTGAGATGTAGAGTTTTTTGGATTTCTCCCTTCGGCGATCTTAGATCGAACCCACTTAGGTCTGTGCGAGAATATTACCAAAGATGACCAAATCTTTTACCAATTCGCATAACCTGACCAATTTATGCAAGCTCACATTGATGATATTCGGGAGCATGTTCCTTTGGCCTTTGTAAATCATTTCTGGTTTCAACAAGATGGAGTATCGCCACATTTCTCCCTCGGCGGTAGAGTAATGCTAAATAGATGCTATTTAGCATTTAGATGGTAAATGTAATGCTAAACATATGGATACGTCGCAATGGATCCGTGGCCTGGCCTCCAAGATCCCCTGACCGAATAACACCTCGGTTTTTTTGTTTAAGGAACTATAAAAGATATCATTTATGCTACGTTGGTTACTACTCACGATGACCTTATTGCTAAAATAGAAAGTGTTGTAAACAATTCATGTCCAAAAATGTTTATAGTGCAGCGGATAAAAGAAAGCGTGCTAATATTTGTTTAGAAACAGGAGGAAATCATTTTGAACATTTCTTGTAAAATTAGAAAAAAAAATTTAATTAATTTCATTAAAATAAATTAAAGTAAATTCCCCACAGCAAACATACGACATAGTTGAAGCCCTGAGTATTAGCTTTAAAACAAGATCTCGTAGATAAATGGCCACCCTAAAAACAGGAATACCCTGTATGGGAAAAACAGTTCCTAATTAAAGATTAGGTCCTCTTAAATTAATACTCATCGGTAGTTTCACGAGACTATAGCTATATCTATAATGAAATGGGACGTTCGCCTTTAGGGTAAGAATCCGACATTCTTGCAAAATTATGATTTGTCACTTGTAAAGATATTTGAGACTTCTTGTTCTTTATTTTTAACACACTACACTAATTACTTACAGTAAAAATGCAGAACAAATCCAGAAATGTAAATTTATAAAGTAGGGCGCGCTAGTTTAAAAAATAGAGATATTTGGATTTGGTTCTGCATTTTAAATTTTCGAGATATGGAGCTTCTAGAAATTTTTATTTATTTTAATTTTTCGAGATTCTAAATTTCTGCATTTTTTTCTAGATAAAGTAGCCAACCCTCAATTTTTTATAGTAGTCATAATCGAAGTAGTCATAATACAGTTTTCATAATCGAAGCTAATTCCCACAAATTGGAAAATACTGATTTCGTTAAACACTGTAGAATACTGAATGTAATAAATAATTTTATTGGTTTAAAATTAACCATGTCATATTCCAACGAATCCAATTTACCAGAACGAATCGCAATAAAAACCATATACCTAAGTTCATTGACATCATTAAGTTCATTAATGCAAAATAGAATAAAACGGAACAAAGTTTACTAACCGTAGTTAAAATAAGCACATAAGTTAACGACCAATTCAGATAAGGTACATGAAATCCCCATTTCTTTAACATTGTTCCATGTCCTATTCGAATTATGCAGTTTTGATCTTCTATGTTCTTTATAGAGTAATTTTAACCACAGGGCAGTGGGACAATTTTTTATAAATTATCTAAATTGTATACAAATGTAAAATATTATAATTTAATTTTTTTAAGTCACCATTTACCATAGCAATATTACCAGCAACAAAATCCTGATAAACAACTCAAACCTGCAAAAATGAGAACTGCAATGGTGAATAAAGAATTCTGTGTCATTTATGTTCATAGAAAATAAAACTTGGCCAGGACTGAATCCGAGATATTTAGGAAGTAACAGAAAGAAAATAAGATACTGTCTTATAAAAACTGCCTGTGAAAGTAAAGAGAGGTAATTGAAAATCAAATTGGAAGCAATTTAACCAAATTTACTTAGCTATTGGTATTTAAATAGTGGTTGTTCCACTGAAACACTATCGCTGGGAATTAGAATTACCTTACTAAACCTCTACTGGTCTAGACGACGTGAAGATAAAATTGAAAACTATCTAACAAGTATTTTGAGACAACACATAAAGCTCGTTTGGACGAATTTTAAATTCACAATCACACTGTCCAAACTATAGGAATTCGATTTAACTTTGCAAGTAGCGGAATATAAATTATCGAGAGGGATATATGGAAAAATCCTAATTTTAAGAGTAAAAACTACTCATGTCATTGGATTAGCGAGACAATAAAGAATACTATTACGAACCCTTTTATATTTCAGATGGGCCCGATTATTAGGATATGTTTTCCTTGAACTAAATTTACTGAAAACGGCAAAAATTTATTCCTTTGATAGAAAAAACTAAAAGATAGACGACCCTTTGGAAAAAGTATTACGTAAAGAAGCACCGATAGCGGTTGCAAACAAAAAGAATATCGGGGACTGAGCATCACCGCCTTGCTAGCTGGTTCTCAACTTTGACATAGCATTGTGACTGCTAGCATCTCCGCTGTCTACGTTTGACAACTTTCAAATACAACAAAAGACAATTTTTGATCGTTTGGTAAATCAGAAAAATGTTTCTTCTAAGTGTCGAGCGCATCGATGTTTACACGGAGCTTACCAAAAATTAGCTTAGCGGTTTTCCTATCAAGGATCCGCTTTGTGCTTTCATGCGATTGTAAAATGTAGTCGCGCTTCATTATAGGGTATATTTTGTTGCTCGACAGCAGGATGACACTTCTCATCAAACCAATTTTTTGGGTTTAATTTTTACATTGGGGGCGTGCGCAATCGCGTAATTTATCTTGCTTTCACCATTGTCGGTCGCTAATCGTATCGTTAACCTTATCAGTGAAGTATTTATTTTAAGGATGCGGGTATTCAGCCCAGCGATCCAATCTTTGTTTAGTCATCTCCAACGACAAGCCAAAGTTGATGTGATCGGTTTCTAAGGATAACATGCTCGTTTAGAACTATTTTACGAGGCATGGGAGTGCCACACAAAAAACATGGGCTATACCGGTCGTATACTTGCTTTAATTTTGTTTCTTTAGAGTCCAGTATAGGAAGTTTACAGTCTATACCCTTAGATAGTTAACATAAAAATGGCTTAAGCCAAATTTGCATGTCGGTTTTCTCTGAGAGACCGTTTTGATGTTTTTGAAAAAACATTCAAAATTTTTAGATTTACAGAATTACACTCAATTGCTTCTGCACCCAAAAAATCTTAGGTGCGTTCTTCGTCATAACCGATAGCGTTATTGCGTATCAACTTGTCTACAGTGCACTTATGAATTTTGTAAAATTGTTTTACAGATGTTAAATGATTTAGTACTTTATGTTAAGCTCCTACTGAAGTTTTAGTTCATGGCTTTCGATACAATAATATCTTCGTTTTATTCCAATCTCCAACTCTATTAGAAAATACTGAGTATCGTATTAAGTTACAGAATAGACAAACCCATTTCATTTCAATGCTATGAGGCTATATATTTTGCTTTCTCTAACAGAAAACTTAAACGTGGACTAATAGGATAAAGCTAATTAGCTAGAAAAAACATAACATTGTTATCAGGCCGCTGTTAACTATGTTGTAACATTTCTGTTTATCTAGCAATTTAACTTCTCATAAAATGTATTAAAAAACGAAACTTTCCCAAGATTTTTTTTGGATTGTATTTTGATGTTTCATCATCAAATTCGTAGAAGTTTTTGTTAAGAAGAAATAACCGGAAAAGTATATTTAACATCAATATGAATGTAAATATTGTGTTTAAATTACATTTATGTTTATTTGTCCAGCATACAATTTTAACTTGTAAAATTTTAAGGGAATTGACATTGAAAATTAAATCAAACACAGAAGATGAGCTTACTTAACCTATAAATATTCACATAAATATCGATTTATAATTAGTTTTTATTGTTGTATTATATATGATGCAATTGTAAAACTTGCAATTAAAAAAAAAAACAACAAACACACACACAAACACACACGATAAATGCATACACATGTTATTACCTATTTAATTTCATTTAAATTATTTTATATTGATGAGTTTTAAAATGGATTAAACACATATTAATTAAATTAATAAAATCATTATTTAAAATCACAATAATCATTGCATTGTAATATATTGTAATTATTTTAGAAATGTTTTTTGTTTTGAGTTAAATTCATCACTTTACACCACAAGAAAAATTTTGCATTACTCAAATCAAAAATAGAATGCGACATAGAAGATGTCTAAAACCACGGAAGTCGTCTTGTATTTACAAAACATATTACAGTGGTAGATATAAAATTAATGTGGCAAGTAGAATGAATGACATAAGTCAGCCGCATTCAAACATCCTTACGTGACGTTCTCATAACATACTCGTAAGTAATATAAATTTATTTAATTTTTAATTGATACCCACTTTTAGCAGATTGAAAAACTGATACTGATGATTTCTGATATTCGTGTCTTCTATATGATTAGCGATTTATTGCAAAAGTAAGATTAGATTAACAACACACATAGTCTAAAAGACATGAAAGGGCCCGAAAAATGTAAAAATTTCTATCTCTTAAATCCATCTTACCAATGAGGCATGCAAAATAAACTTATTTCTATTGCCATTCACCAGATGAATCATTACCATATGTCAACGATAGATTAAAATTTGGCATGATCGAATTATACTGAGTTGTATGGCAAATTAAAATGAACTTTTAAAATATTTACATTTTAAATTAAAAAGAAGCTTAATAGATTTGAGCACTTTGGCGAAATGTAATAAGCATATTTTAGATTTTAATACAATTCAGACAAAAAAAAAACATAAATGAAAAATAGGAAAATAATTTTTTGACATTTAACAAATACATATAGTTGTTTATACTCAAAATGATTGTTTGTCTCTGTCTGGTTTTACAAGATTTGTAGCACTAATTAAGTTGCAAAACTATAGTTAGTATCAATACCACACATTTCACCACACATTTTAATACAAAACAACAATCTATCCTTGACATATGGTGCTGCCGCCAAAAACAGCGGCAAACACTTGAACAATAAGCATGCCTCCATTTGATATATAACCACTCAAAATTAAAAAATATGGTCATGTGATATAAATAAATTAAAACACAATCAAATCATTGAAATATTATAATGTGATCAAAAAAATATTACTTTTCCAATTTACGCGTTAAAATATTATATTAATTATTTGATTGAATCTAAATTTTTAGAATAATATGATTTCAAGTAGGCATCTTAAGGATTGTTAAGTTGGTAAACAAGCTGAACGTCACGGTACCATGTCTCCTATTTTGAATGCGTCATGTCAATTTACACATAAATTCCACTTGTGTTGCTACCATTAAATTAGAATTCACAATCACCAAATTCATTGGTAAAAGTTCAGTGGAAGTGGTGAATATAAAATCCACGTTAGTTAGTGACATCCGGCTGTCGACTCACCCTCTTTTTGAAGCCGACTACTGAAGAGTGTAGTTATAATTTTTTAGTTTTTAATAAATAAATCTTTCTCCATCTTCCAATATGAGAATATATAAAGATATTGTAACAGGTAAATTAAAAAATAATCATATTTTAATTTTAAATGGACAACATATTGTTGTTTAATTATTTATAATTTTTTATTTAAATTGATTTTGAAAATTTGATGCCGTGTAATTTAAGCTGTGTGTTGAAATGATAAACCATTTTTCGCATAGGAACAGATTAAGAAAAGTGAAATAATCTCCGTGGAGTTGGCATATTATAATACCAGATAACGTTTGTTTGATAAACATATCTGGCGCAAAATATGCTAAATTAAATAGTTTAATTCAAAAATATGAAATAAAGAAATTATTCTTATTTTATATAGATAAAGCTGACATTTGACACTAAAGAAATTATAAAAATTTTTGATGTTATTAAATATGGTTACTAAAATAGTACTTCTATTATTTCTACAGGTGACGAGATGTTCTCCGACTCCTATAAAATTAAATTAGTGGATGACGTACTTTATGAAGTGTACGGTCAATTAATCAGTCGTAAATTAGATGTCAAATTAGACGGAGCTAATCCATCAGCAGAGGAAGCCGATGAAGGAGCTGATGATGCCGTAGAATCCGGAGTGGATGTAGTTGTTAATCATCGACTTTCAGAAACTGGATTTTCTGACAAAAAATCCTATACCACTTACCTAAAGGACTACATGAAAAAGTAAGTTCAATAAATTTTTTAGTGAGTCATGTCTAGACATACTATTAAAATATGTGGGACACTGCGCAATGATACTATAAAATATTGCTGATGTCTAAATAATTTATCCATATGGTTTAATAGTAATTTAACATATACTCTTAATTGTATGCATTCAATTTTTTGTTCATTGTTCATTTTAATGGGACAATAATTTGATTGAGTGCTAAAATAAGTATGATCTTAAAACCATGATTAGGTTTTAATCATAATGTTTTCATGACCTGAAGATCATTACAATTGACAAAACATTTACCAATTTTTTATTCTAAATTTTTATGTATTTGTACTAACTACGTATTATTATGATTTATTTGTAGAGTCGTGACCAATCTAGAGGAAAATTCACCTGCACAAGTCGACATATTCAAAACAAATATGAATAAAGTAATGAAAGAAATTTTGGGTCGTTTTAAAGATCTTCAATTCTTCACTGGAGAATCTATGGATTGCGATGGCATGATTGCCTTACTGGAATACCGGGAAATCGAGGGTAATTCGGTTCCAGTACTAATGTTCTTTAAACATGGACTTGAAGAGGAGAAATTTTAGAGTAAAATATATTTTCATATTTTAAATAGCATTATCGAAATTTTTCAAATCACAACCAAAATAACTACTACAAACAATTCCAGATATTCGATATTTATTTTGAGTTGATATTTAATTTATATATATTTATTAGATGAAATATGTTGTGATTTTTTAATTGACAACAACAATTTTTATACTATTGATTTATTATGTTTCTTTTTTTGTACGCTAAAAAAAATTATTAAAAAAAACTATTACAAGTATATAATTATAAAAATTAAGATGATATAGCTATAATTAATATGTAAATACTCCTCAATGTTAAAAAATTACATCCATCTATTATATTTTTTTTTCTTGGAAGTTGGAGAACATTTATTTTATATAATTTATATTTATTTTCTGTTTTTTGCAACAAAATAAATTTTTAATTTCAATCAAAAGAAATAAAAATACATTTATTCATTAAAAAAAATGTCAGATCTATTTAAAATTGTTTTTCATAACTTATATAACACTTTAGAATCTTAGGATTGGCATTTCTTACTCATACCGTCTAACAAGAGTAATTCATTTTTAATAAGAAATGATTCATAAATGATACATTTTATGGAGTTGATTCATCAATGAATTTAATTAAACGTCACACTGATTTGCAAGCAATTTCAATATCCCGATGTATTCATAAATCATAGAACTAAAATGATTATTCCATTTACACCACACCAATGTTTTCCTTTTAAGGATAATCAATTTCAATGCATTCTTATGTGGTGGAAGATGATTGTAGCAAGTGTATAGTTTTTAAACCTACTGTATAAGAAATTTATCATCAGCTATTATGATGTAAACAGCTGTTGGTTTGGTGTGCTATTTATTTATCGATGAATATAACATATGGACAGACTTTATCGTTAATACATTTTATTAATAAAACAAAAATTAAATAACGGTATCAAGTTTTTCTACTGTGCAGTATGGATAAACCGACATTTGCCAGAAAAATTTCAAATGTTTTTGCATCGATATGATTTCTCTACGTTGGGTCTAGAGACATCTATATAACGTTAGTAGAAGCTGCAAAAATTTTGTATAGCACCTATAACCAAAAAGAGCAACTTATAATTCAAATTTCGATTGGTAGGAGTTCGGTTTACTCGATTTTTGGTATATAACCGGCGGTATCAACTCAGGCCCTTCCATTTGTTCAAAAAGGGTTGCCAAACAACCAAAAAAAGGAAGAAATAAAAGGTAAGTTAAATGTTGATAAATTCTGTGTGCCTCAGACTTTTCAAACTAAACTTTTCGATATATTAGCCGTGTTTTTTAATTCGCTCCCGATATATGCTATGCGGATCAGTTAATTTTGTACACCTACATTTCAATTTGATGCGCTATTTATTGGTAATTTCAATTTATTTAACACCAAACTATAATTTTTAATTTAAATGCTCAGTGAAATTTGTCTACAAAGAATTTACCTGATATAGGAATTTATCCTTTGATAGGTCCGTTCTACTAATGACGCTTAAATGGAAACAAGGGGAAGGAACAACCAATCTGCCGATGTCGCTGTTGCAAGAAGTTATTGACAAGGCAACCCTTATCTCAAAAAAAAAAATACTTGCAATTCAACACACAAGCCATTATAGGATTCGAAAGTCTATAAAAATTTTACCACACATCGGTGCAGAAAGACCACTGAAAACCAACAACCCGCAGAATGTGTTATTGTGCGGCACATAAACAAACTAGAGCCAGTAAGACAACAATTCATTAATAATACTAATGCCCCTATTATGGTTCTCACCTCACCTCACCATACTACAAAAATGTGAGGTGAAGTGATCACATCAATATTTTGGTATTATCGTTCTCGCGGTGAGGTGAGGTGAGGTGAACAAAGTGTCAAATCTGTTCACCTACAATATCTTGGTGATTGGTTTAAAAATAAAATAAATTGAAGGCAAAAGCGGGTAAATTTTTTTATTTATATTTATTTATGTATATATATATATATATATATATATATATATATATATATATATATATATATATATATATATATATATATATATATATATATATATATATATATATGAATATATATATATATATATATATATATATATATATATATATATATATATATATATATATATATATATATATATATATATATATATATATGAATATATATATATATATATATATATATATATATATATATATATATATATATATATATATATATATATATATATATATATATATATATATTATATATATATATATATATATATATATATATATATATATATATATATATATATATTATATATATTTATATATATATATATATATATATATATATATATATATATATATATATATATATATATATATGTATATATATATATATATATATATATATATATATATATATTTGATTTAATTTTTATCACCGAAAAACTATTTGTAAACAAACAAATTCTCAACATGAAATGTCAAACATTTAAAAATTTACTTGTTCCAACATAAAAAAAAAAATTACTCACAGCGCCGCATACAACTGCTCACCAAAAATTAGGTGAGAATCATAATACCAAATTATGAGTTAGGTGAATCTTTTAGGTGAGGTGAGGTGAGGTGAACTGTACGGTGAGGTGAGAACCATAATAGGGGTATAAATTTATCACTTTAGGACTAGGAAAGAAAGTAAGCGGGATTATCTACGTTGTACTTGGGCTTTATTAGGTTCCGCCGTAATCAAATATAGATCATCGTTGATGCGGAAGACATCATGCAAGGACATCAGAAGCAACCCACAAAACCAAAACGAGTGTGCCGTTGGATGTAGCGCGTTTTGCTCGAGATATAATTAATTTAAAGAAATTCCTCTCTGCTTGCACATCTTCACAGAAGGATCTTCCACTACTTTGCTCTGTGTCCGTCTAAACACTTTATTACCAAGGTTTATTGCTTTCATGTGGCTTGTTAGGTTTTCGTTGAAAAAAAGGTTCGAAGGCGTGAAACAAATAAGATTTAAGCATAAAATAATTAAAGATGTCTTTCTACTTTAGTAAACACAGTTTATTCGGAAATCCACAGTTCATTTCCGGTTCTTCAACCATTTTAGATGTTGATCTTCATGTTCTTAGCATTAATATACAAAATATGTAGTGTAAATAAATTTTTTTAAATGGTACGAGAGTATATATTGTATACAAATAGAAACCAAAAATTAAAAAAAATCAACTAAATTTACAAACTACTCTGCTTCCAAATTATGTTGTTCAACAGTCTGTTGGCCAACGACGTAGTGTCGCTCCTGTAGATGAATTGTCTGGTTCCGCCTCCTCATATATTACATCGATATTATTTCGGGGCGTTAATTTAGTATTGGGCTGAGAATTTTTTCGATTGGGCTGATTTTTAGTATTTTTTTGTGCGGTCGTCTGTTGTTGATTTGGCTGCTGGTCATTTAATAATTGATGTTCTCGCAAACGTTCCGTTAAATTACGTAAATCATTTTCTTGTTGATCGCAACGATTTTTTAATTCTTCAATTTCACGGACATCTTCGTTGCGTGGATCACGTCTTTCGTAACGCATTCGCATTTCCTCAAATCTAAAGAGAATTAAAAAAAAAACAAAATTAAAATATTTTCAAAAAGTAACCACTAATTTTCAGATCGGACGACTTACAAATTTGTCAGGCAGCGACATTTACGATGTAACGTTTCAATTTCTTTATTATTTTGATGATCACGTTGTTCTAATATTGATCGTTCCATTTTATGAGCTGATTTTAGTTCATCGACTATTCGTTGCTGTGAAAGTTCTTGTTCTCTAAAGAAATTATCAAAAAATCATTTGGTTTGTGTTGATTTTTAGATTTTTTGGACGTTGAAATTATTTTTATTACAATTTTGTTAAAATCAGAAAAAAAAAAATTAAATATTAAATGCACTTTATAGATATAGAAATATAGAATACAACAAATACGAGTAAGATGAGAAAGAAATTTGGCTCAGCCAATAGTTGAAGAAATTTTAGAAGGTCGAAAATATTAGTTATTTTGAAAATGATCGTTGTTAGACTTGCAACATTTTTGCAGGGTACATTACAAATATGATTTATTTAGTAGAGACATCGCCATTACTACTACTACTACTATTAACGTTACTACTACTACTACTACTACTACTACTAATGGTTGGATAAACATGAATAACAATTAAAATCAACAAAAAACATATAAATGAGATTAGATATGATTTTGTTAGACAAAATATGTTAGATGATAATGATAAGCACGCCCTTTTGATTATATCACTATAATGTGTTGTGGTGTGATGTAACTTTCTACTATTATCATCCATCTTAATATCTCTACGAGAGTTTGGAGTTTAATTTAGAAACCATATTTGTTTTTTGTTTTGAAAAGAAAATGAAAATTGAATGATCATAACAAAAACAAAAAAAAAAAAAAAAATTTATGAATGAAAATTTATACAACACACACCATTTGTCCAGGAGATAAGAAAAAAATAAGGTGTTATCAATTATTAAGCGTGATACCAAGAGAGCAAGATTCCAAAACAACCTTGCGTTCTGGCTTTCGCCACCTTTTCATAATTTTTTTTTTGTGTTGTATACATTTTTAAAATTTTCAAAAGCAAAAAAGTTATTTCATACTTTAACTTATTTTCCAAATCGGATAGTTTGTGCTTATATTTTTGTTCCATCGTTCGAAGGGCCTCATCCTTCTCTTTTTGCAATTGCTGGCGTTGAGTTTCTAAAAATGGAGGTATGCCTCTAAATAACTACACTACAAACAATTTTTTATAAATATACACAGAAAATACTTACGCAGAATTCCTTTATGCTTTTCGGTTAGTTCAGTCGTCGTATTAGTTATCTCAACCGCAAATTCATCTTTAACATGTTGTAACCGTTCACGGAACTCATCTTCTAAATGTTGTTTTTCATTTTCATGTTGCTCTCGTAATTCATTCAATAGTGTTTCACGTTTTTCCATTTCACGATCAAGTGCTGTATTGTGTTCATGTTCGGCCCGTTCCAAAAACATTCGTGCTTGTACGAGTTGAGCATCAGCCTGTGAATGGGAATTTTCCAATTCAGTGTGTTTATTTTGTAATGCTTTTGTTAGTGATGCAATTTCAGTTTTTCGTTGCTCATCAATTTCATCGTATTTCGATTTCATTTCCGCCAGCTGTTTAAGTCCTTCGGTTCGAGCTTCTTCAACAGCTTGTAAACGTTCTTCGCCATGTAATTGATTTAACTCGTTCGTCAATCGTGACATTTCTTCAAGTAATTTTTGTTCCCATTGGCATGCAATTTGCATTGTTTCCGTTTCAATTTTTTGCGTTGTAAAACGTTGATTATCATAGATTGCCATTTCGCATTGCCACTTCATTGTTTTCATATTTTCAATTTCGGTTTCAGCACGTTCCGTGGCGTCTTGTAATTTTGTATTTAAATTCTCAATTTGTTTTGTCAACGAATCGATTGATTCGCATTGATCTCTCGATATACGTCTTAGCTGTTGAGCTTCGATTTCAAACGATTTTAAATGCTCAACTTGATTACTTTTATCGTTAGCATCTAATTCAATTTCTTTGGCTCGATTTAATGTTTCCAATTTTTCTTTTTCAGCCAATTCAACTTTATCTTTGCATATTTTTTGCATGTTACGCAATTGCCATTCACAATCTTCCATTAAATGCTCTTCTCGCTCCGAATTAACGCTGCGAAGTTGTTCAAATTCTTTTTTCCATTTTGCTTCGGATTCAGATTTATCGTGCAGTGCCGAATCAATCGCTTGTGCGATTAGTTTTTGTTCTTGTTCATGCTGTTCGGTGAGATCACTTATTTCCTTTTGCGATTTTTCTAACTCAGATTTAGCTTCGGCCAATTGAATTTGTAATAGGCTGCAAAATTTTTTTATTTCATCTAATCGCTGTTCTGTTTCATCATATTTGGTTTGCAGTTCGTCTAAATATAAACAAAATTTTAGAACTTCATACGACTTAAATTATCGATGTATGATGCTTACCATATTTAGTACTCCATTCTTCTTCAAGCTCGGTACATCGGCCACGCGATGCCGCTAATTCCTCTTCATGTTGTTTTAATCGTTTTCGAACACATTCTCCTTCTGTGTACGCAGAAATTAGTTCAGCCTGTAATCCTAAAATGATACATAAAAAAAATGAATCAACAAGTTAAACTGCACGCCAGCTTAAATTTTATAGGGCCATCGGTTATTACTTTTACTTTTTGCATTCCCCATAATTTTAGTTCGAATTCATTGCCATCAAATAAAAATTTTTATATGAAATTTTGTTTAGGATTCCAAAACTAATTTACGATTGCTTGGAATTTTAATATCTATACTACTTCATAAAAAAAAAAAAATAACTACATTCCTGGCTACTTCGATTCTTAATATATATATCAGCGATAACCATTGTTTTTACCTGCTCCTCATTTAAAGTGTTTTTGAAACTGTTTTAATTGTACAGTATGATCTATGTAGAGAAGTTTTTGAGGCGATATTTGAAGCTATGGTTGAGATTGTGTTTTAATTTTTTTGCAAATGTGTAATTCTTAATTTATTCCAAGGATTCGAAAAAACAGGATACAGATAAATGTGTATTTATAACAGTTACTTTGTAAAGGTTGTAACCCCTTAAATTAAACGTAACTGAATGGTTGGTATGACAGTAAACCAATTTTTAAAATTGATTAACGAGGCAAAGAGTTTATATTATTACTTTACGGCATTTCATCACTAAGTTGGGGCTGAATTGAACTGTTTAGATATAGTTGACCGTTAGAAGTGTTTTCTAGTTCTTGGTAGATCTCTTCACGAGTCAGCGAAGATTTAACCATATATTCTGCTTTTAAATTCCATCTAAATGTTTGCTTTGCATTGCAAGCATAACTTAAAAATAAAAACGTAAATATGAGAGCTCATTGAGTGATGACAAAAAGTTAGGTGATTAAAAATGCGCAAATTACAACTCAATAAGACCATAGGGATAATATGACAACGAATAAACTGATCAGGATGTAGACACCCATGATAAATGTGAATAGTGCGGAAATAAAAAAACATATTCATGGCAAAGCCGAGGAGATAGAAAAGTGTCGGGGGACTATTTGAGAGAGCAGTGATCGATGTGGCAGAACCATTTCCGACTACTGGAACCATATAAAAAACCAACAACGGTAGCTGATGGCATTAATATCCGAATTTGATATGAAGCTGCAAATAATAGACGATTTAAAGAAGAGCAATTTTGGCACAACCCGCATCCACAAAGTGCACAAAGTGGACTAAAAAAATCTCCTCAAATAATTTCTACTTGTCTGTCATCGTAGGAACGGCAAGCGTATTATAGTCAGAAAGCTATCGCACTATATAAAGTAGATTTCTTGAACATTTTTTACAATAAGTTCTGTAAAGTGTTCTAAATATCATACTGAAAAGTAGCAATGGCCAAATCTGCTAAGACATAACGGTTGTAATACAATCCTCGCTATATATGCGATTTTAACCGATTTGATCATTTGCATAAAATCATATTTCATCACTCGTGCACGATTCTGTAATTTTGTCATTTGGGTTAAGTTTAATTATCGTGTTTATAATACGCATGCAATAATTTACAAAAATTTGGCACATTGCCACCCAAAATTTTTATTTTATTTATCTATACTTGACCACTTGCATTAAAACTGAACGCGTTTCGTATACGTTTAATGTCCAAATTGTGTATTATAATATTTGATCGTCCAGATGAAAACTGGTACGATTTACGTCAATAAAATAAAAAATTTAACTGTCCGTTAGACAGACGTATTACAATAATGAAAAAATTAAGTTTTTATTCATTTGTGCCTATATCATTAATTTGCGTTACTTACTTTCAACGTTCCATGTTTTGATTGAATGCTCCTTTTCCAACAGATCAATTTTTATTTCTAAATTTTCAAGTTTTTCTTGGGCTGCAATTTTTTCATTTTCCACTTTTTCCAATTTTTCATTAAAACGTGATTCTTGATTTACTAAGTCTCGCCTGTAAGATTAAAAAAAAAAAAAAAAGTTAGAAAACATTTTTAAATTAATGATGATTCAAATAATATAGAAAAATGTCTTATTAGACAAACTTTTCTTAGACTACACACACACACACAAATACATACACACAAACATCGACGATTGTCATGAGCAGATGCGAATAAATTGTTTGTTAAATTTTCATTTTCGTTATTCGCATAATACACGAAATGATAAAGTTGCTCTTTTCTATTCGAAATATTTTTAATTTTCTAATTTTATTTTCAGATAGAGTAAATTTCTATTCACAGTAATTTAATCGACCTTCAAAAAGAAAAACAAATTTTCATAAGAAAATAGTTTCGGTTGCAGACTTTTAAATGTTTGTTTTTGTCTGAAACTACGCGAGGAGTGTAACTTTGTTGATATGTAATATTATTATCAAGATTAAGAAAAGTGAAAACATGATACAGACATTTTGCTAAGCAGGTGTAGTAATACTAATAAAATGGTGAATAGCATTGAACTATTTTCATTTTAATAGACTCTACAATATGCTTCAAAGCCGAGGTTGATGAAATATTTTAGAAAAATAATAGTCGAACAAGTGGCGTTCAACTGTCGAAGAAGTCAAAAGCCATCAAGAATCCGATAACTTAGGTATCGAACCGATATACGACAATATACAGGA
This sequence comes from Tipula confusa, assembly GCA_963556175.1. Taxonomy (NCBI): domain Eukaryota; kingdom Metazoa; phylum Arthropoda; class Insecta; order Diptera; family Tipulidae; genus Tipula; species Tipula confusa. Next base: position 12,460,688 of record OY744476.1, on the reverse strand, counting down.
AAGGGGTATCCCTTCATTATTTCCTCGTATTAGTAAATAAGGCCACCGCTATCGTATGGCCAAGAAAATAATTGTATTTTAATTGTTCCAATGGTTTCAGACGGTTGGGTAGTTTAATCTTTTAAGACGGTTTGGTAGTTTATTTTATAAATCAAGCGTTAAAAATTATGTAACCAACATGTTGCTTGACCGATAAGTTAAAACCTTATATAAAATGAAAATTTTACATCCAACACTTGTAGATGGTCCAATCATTCCTTTAAGTCTTGTTCCTTTAAATCATTCCTTTAAAATGTGAGAAACATCGGTTTCTAAAAGCTCTAATTCTACTTAACCGCGCGTACGAAAAAACCACGATTATCGCTGCTTAAATTTACAATTAACCGGCAAATTGATTGCAAAGGATCGCGGCGACCGCACACACTAATTAAGTCAAACAGATATTGCGGGTTCTTATATTTTTTTGTACTACCACAGTATTAGCGGAATCATAGATTTGCAGATCGTCGGCAAACAAGTGAAATTTGATGGAACAGGAATCCACAATATCATTAATGAACATAAACAATAGTATTGAACCAAATATGGACCCTTATGGCACTCACAGTAAAATTGGGACTGTAATTTATAGTGGTTAACTGAGTCAAAAGCTTTAGCAAATTCGAGCAGGACTTTAATGAAATTTGGCCTTCGGAAATCGCGTTATCAACAACCTTAGAGTCGTAGTGGTGCTATTTTTTTCATTAATAGAGGGCGACTAACTCATCAACTTCGAGAAATATCTCCAGACTGTGTCATTTCTAATAATATGAATTTCCGCTTTCGTATTGACTTGTAAAGTGCCTTTACAAGTTCGGAATTAAATCCTAACAATTTGAATCTGAACTTTTACCCAAATTAATCACTGAAATATTGTCATGTGATCAACGCGACTCACTGTATTTACCTCAACCCAATGAAGTTTCCTTTAACAGTTTCAACTTACATTGTTTGAGTTGAATAGAGGATATGCAGATATCTTCCAATATCATTTTAGTGAATCTTTTATAATGGAGACTGGCGTAGATGATGAAAATAGAAATCATGAAATCATGAAAATAGAAATTCGAGTTGAATCTAATATCAATTTTAAAAGTGTTAAGCCTTAAGGCAAATTGAAATTTTTAAAGAAAAATTTCTCGGTTCGTTTTCGGCTTTTTCATCTAGAGTTTTTCGAAATATTGTTGCAACAACTATCAAAATTCATTGAAAAAATTCATCTCTTTAAAAGTGAACACCAGTCACCAGTAAGATGGTACTACTCATCAAACCAATCATTTTGGTTTTGATTTCTGCCCTAGAGTTACCTGGATGCCATCATTAACGAAACTTTGCAATGCTTTCGATAACTGCGTTAGCATCGACAGAACGATGATTTATTTCCGCCTAATGCTATTATTTACGGTATGCTCATGTTTCTCATAGTTTGTACCAACGTAATAGCAGATAACCTTTCCACAATTCAACAATGAATTCGATGAAACAGTAAAATTTAATTGAATGTTGAATGTAAGAAAAGTGCAAGACTTTAAAATTTTCTAAGAAATTTTGGACATCATATATCTGATTTTTTATATATATGACAGTTTTGTGAATTGTAATAATGAGGGTGGGTGCTTTCGAAGTAAATGAACACATTTTTTTTATTGACCTAAAACGTCATCCATCACACCGCGTCGTGATAGGTAAGTTTCTCAGCCATCGCTATATGACTTTATATATGGTGACCCGAAGTGCATTTAATGCAATCACATAGATAAAAACCTTTGGATTTCTCGTTGCTTGTTACTAATAATTTTGGTTATGTAAGAGCAGCCTGTTGATAAGTCTTCTATTTACCAAAGGACGTAAATTAGCTTGGCTATATACATACTAATAAGATCGATAAAACATATTTTATAAATATTCCTCCTCATCTTGCAGTAAATGTGTCTTTGACCAACTGACCGTTTCTATAACAGACCGTCTCTATAAAAAATAATACAAGGTCGATTTGGTTTTTTAATCTTCTTAAAAGAATATTACAAAATGGTTGGTATGATTCCCGCTTCAATTTTGTTTTTGAGTTATATGACAAAATAAAGTCAAAATTAGGTTACGGAAAATTCTTGAATGACATTGCTCAGGGACAATAAAACTAATAAAAATTGAAAAATTATCGAAATTATTAACCAGGATCAAGCGCTCCGATTGATCGCTAAATAAGCGCTTTTTGAGCACTCAATTATGCAAATTAATACTAATACGTATTTAAAAACCGAGTAACAGGTTTGGTACTTATAAATACGTCTGTTTCAAGTTTTTGTATGTTTCGTCATACAAAAATCGTCGTTCACTTAGTTTTAGTACAATTAAGTAAACTGATGGAATACAGAAAAAAATGGAAACCTTTAATACCAATGAACTAAAATATTAATTGTTTTGCCGTCGAACAACGTAAAAATGTCAAAAACTTGAAAACCTCGCAGCTCTTGGCTAAGGGAACACAAATTATTTTGACTAATTCCAGAACGTTTCCCATTACGACTTTTTGCAAATGAATGGAACACGTCACATACACTTTATACTTTAAATTTGAATAGCAGTACTTTTGTTTTGACGTTTCTATTTTTGTACCGCTGTATATTTTATTCGATGTTCGTTAATTTTTTTTGCGAAACATTTTTTTTTGATTTATTGAACGAACGAAATAATTAAAGTTAGCATTTGTGACCTTTCGTTCGTTCATTTGTTCTGTAAACCAATCATATCGTCTAAAAATTGCGATTTCTCATGCTGTGTTTATTCTCATTGCTAGAGGTTGCTCAACTTTATATTTTATATGAAAGAGACAACAATATTTTATCTTTGTATTGTATAAAATATGCGCGTATTATTTTAACTTCAATAAGATCAATGAAAAAAAAAAACAATTTTTAAGTTATTTATCCACTGTGATGACGGATGACGGCTTGGATTTCGTTTTTAAACTAAAGACGCAGTATTTGTCTATCTTACGTGATAATATCGATATAATTATATTGCTTAGACTAACAACTTTTAAACAAAAGAATATTTTCCATTCTGTTATACGCGGTTCACCGCAGGAACAGATATTTTAAGGATTAAACAAAAATTATACCTCCACCACCATTGGCATTAGTATCACCAAGGGTGGTGCAGGTATAATTTTTTTTTGTGGCTAAGCTGCCATCTGCATTTTTACCTATTGCTGATTGTGACTTGGAGTTGGTTATGGTTAAGGCTAAAAATTATTCTTCATTTTCAACGGTCGTTTGCATTGCGTATATTTCCGGACATCCTAACATGAGGTGCAGTCGTTGCTCTTGTCCCAGAAGATTATTTAATAATATTGGGAGGCATTAATTTAGCAAACTATGTGGATTGGGAGACCTACTACAATTTAAGGATTGCAATTTAAAGTAATTGAATATAAAGTCAGTTGTGGATAATTTTATATCCGATATTTTGTCACTGGGCTTAAAACAATGTTCAAAATTATAAAGGAATTTGCATACTCTTTGTTTTATCTAAACTTTTTGAAAAAAATGGTAATGAATAATTTGATCTTCCACACTAAGCAATTATGTCGAGCAGATCAACTATATCACTTTTTTATTGTTACTGTTTCAAATTATGTTACAAGTGCACTGTTAGTTGGTAGTAATGTTCAGGTAGTGTTTACAGATTTTAGTAAATTCTTTGATAAGATTGACCATGGTTTACTGTTCCGCAAAGTAGGTTTCCTGGATTGTAATTTCCAACCAATAGAGTGGATCAAATTCTATTTAGAATTCCGAATTTAGCTCGTCAAGATATAGGTAATTATTACAAATTCGATTTAGGAGCTAGTTTTAGAATTTTATATTCTAAGAATTCGGTAAAGAATTGAGTTACAGAACAGAACATAAAACTATATTAAAGAAGCGCCAAGTCAACAAAAAGATCGCGGTGTACGATAAAACTAAAGTTATTTGCATCGGGTAATTCTATAATTGACGTGCATATATTTTATAATTCCCACAGTAACCTTAATTTTTTCTTTCAATTGTGACATTAATATGATAATTTTTTTTCTTTAAATTTCGTTGCCTAGTAACTATATTTTTCCAATAGCATCTAGGTGGCACGTAAATCACAAAATATCTAAAGTTTATCAAACATATTTACTATGTATTTATTTGGAGTAAAAGTTGGGTTAAAGTAATGGGACGACTAACGCCATTTATCATTAGTGACATATACAATTATAACAAAGCTGCGGAATAGCAATGGAATGCTATTTTAAATGCGGCATAAATGACAAACTGAACAGATTCAACTAAATTATTCTGGAAAGCTGTCAAATTGGTACTCGTTAAACAACCCGGAAAGAATCCATGCTTGCGTTCAATCATACAATGTTTCGAATGGAAGTACATTACATCCTTGGCCATTGATTCGAATAGTTTGGGAATGCAAGATAAAATTGGAGGTATAACTACGGGATACATAAATGTGTCACGTTTATCACCATAGAAAATAAAATGCCAAGATTATGAGATTTTCATCCTCAAAATTCGAAGAATTATTTTAGATGCCGCTGTTATGAGTAAAGTCCTACTTGGACATATTTTCCCTGTTCCGAAAAGAAGATTATCGGATTTTGGACATAGAACATCATAGTACTAATCACGGTGATAATTAAAACTTTAAACAGATTGACCAACCTATCCAAGGTGGACACATCTTACATATGATGTTTCAAATTGCTCGCTCCAAGTTTTTCGAAGAAATTAAAATAATTTAAAAACTTACAATTTTATTTTAAAAATCTATATTTTTTAAATAAAAGTTTTGTCTTGATGCCATCAACGATTTAAATGTAAACATCCAAGTGAAAACTATATCCGATCGGGACAAATAAGACCTAAAGTTAAATTGAATTTAGCCGCCTTTTAGCAGTAAACTAAAATTAATTAGTGGGTCGCATATTGCCCCACAGTCTCAAGAGTTTAATTGCTCAAATTTTAAAATTATGAATGAGTTGGTAAATAAATAAAAAGGAATTTTTACATTGGCCGCATGAATTCGCAACATTAAAATCTAAACGAAGGAATAAATCAAAGAACAATCGATGAATCTGCCTTAAAATCTTAAAAATCAATATACGATTATGCAACGAACAAACTGAACGAGTGGTCTGAACGCATTTTATATCAAGTAAAATATTAACAGTATTTCTTAAGTGTTACAAGACGTGTAATGTAACTTTACGATATATAATTATTTATGTAATAGTTTCGAGGTGCTAATGTATTTTTGAACATAAAAATTTCCTCCACCGTTTCTTTATTTACAAAATTAATAATTTATTTATTTATTTATTTTTAATTTATTTATAAAACAAAACATATACATTATTAAACAATTTGCGTCAGAAGAGAGGAAAAAAAAAGATGAATAATTTTCATCTTAAATTTGAAATGATTCATTTGGTATTTTAATGAAAATGAGCATGTAATATATACAAACATTTAATTATTGTATTGATTGATATTTTCCAATATTCGATTCCAATCCAACGCATTTTCAAGTTCATTATTACACATATAGTTGAAGTGCTGCATTCGGTATATTTTTAGACTTGGTACATAATATGTTATAATCTATATGCTAAATTTTATATATATAAAAGAAAATCACATTTTCGACGGTTTTCCAATTCCGGCATTGTTTTGAAAGGGTATTTCATATTGTCTTGTACAACATTTGAAATTATCAAAGAGTTTTTGGTTTGCTTAGATCTAAAATAAAATTTACGAATTGTAAACTAGAATCGTATATGTGTGTAATCTATTTATGACTTAAATTACTTTAACGGTTGCATTGACCTAACGTAAAGACAAATTTTCACATTTTCAGTAAAGATTATAGTTTAAAACTATGATCATATATTCTTCATCGCAATTATATTTTGCCAATTTACGTTTAAGTGTAGGATGGTACCGACAATAAAGTTAAAATAATTATGTCCAGTGAAAAAATAAATAAAAAATTTTGAATGCCCACGATAAATTTTCTTTTGTGTCACATCATTTTCGCGCCATTTCGTTTTTTTTTTAACTTTTTTTTTTATTTTACTTTGATTACATGAAAATTTTAACGTAAAAATTACTTTTCTTTATTCTTTAGTTTGTTTTAGTGGAGGCGGCCACAATTGTGAATAGGATAAACTGAAAATAAATTTTCTAAATATTTTCTCGTGCCAAAGTTAAATTATAAATTCGTTAATAAATATTTATAGGTAATTTAAAGAGTCTGTTTTCCGGCCACACAAATTTTTCGATACCTATTACCAAATATCTGATACTCATGAAATCTTGTTAAATATTTGTTAATCACATTGATCTATAGACTCTATACTGATATACTGTATAGTAGTGGCATTAACTGTAATTAAATTTAAGGTTTGAGCAAAAAGAATTTTTGGCAATATATCAAGATGAGAAAAAAACCTTGATCGGTTAAAGTGAATTTTCATAAAAATATATAATATTATGTTGCCGAACCAAACGAGCAACCGTTGGGTGAATGTACACACAGGGTGGGCCAACAAAGACAACATGAGTATACTATTATGATATCATTAACATTACCCACCTTGTGTTTAAGACAGTTTTTATACTTTGGTATTTCATCAGGTAAACAATCAGATAATTTGTTTATAGATTAGAGATAAAATATAAAAAACCATTCAGATTCAGCGTCTGTTATTCTTTAAAATTATCTAGAAAAAAATGTATGTGTTAAACTTACGGTATAATATCATCCTCTATAATACTACAATCCTCTTCACTTGTACTTATTTCCTCAACAATAATTAAACTATTTTGATCGTCAAGATCATTAACATCTTTCTCGAGATCTTCTTCGGACGATGAAGCTTCAAATTCAACATGATAATCATTTTTACATTTATCAACGTTATCCTGTTCTTCCTCCTTTTCATCATCATTGATTTTAATTTTGTGATCCACATCAAAATCATCGTTACCATCATCGTCGTCCTCTTCATCACTGTTATTATTATTAATATTATGATACTCGTCATCATCATCATCATCATCATTATCATCATTATCATCATCGTCATGAAGATTAACACTATCATCATCATCATGATCATTGACCGGCGGAATACTTGTTGATTCAACTAAATCGGGTAAAAATGTTACACGTTTCTTAATTTTTTCGTGATGATCAAATTTATTTTTAATTATAGATTTTGGTATTTCACTACACTTATCGCTATCACTGTTAACATTATTAAATGCATTATTATCAATTTCATCCTTATTATTAATATTATTACTATTAGTAACTTTGTGCTTTTTGATTTCATTCAATTCTTTTCGTAGATCGAATAAAATTCGATTTTCGATCATGGTGCTGCCATTTTCACTATTATTGTCACTCGATGATATATTATCATCGGACTCACTATTACTATTATTATTATTATGATTAACAATTAGATTATCATTATTATTACAAATTAAATCTAGGTTAGGAATATTTTCACATTCATTGATTTGAATATCGATCAATTGATTTAAATCGGGCAACACGGGTTTATCATTTATTAGCACAATATTGTGGTCATCGGCGGCCTCATAAAAAATATCACTTTGATCTTCAAGAATATTACTATTATTATTATTATTATCACTATTATTATTAATATTATTATTATTATTGATAGGTTCTGGTTGTGTTGGAGTTTTGCTATTTGGTTGGCCCATTTTAAATTTATTAATAATTAAACTTGCAACAAAATCCGCATCATTGTTATGATCGATCGATGGTGTTATCGATACTTCATTAACTACTTGAGGCGATGATGATACCACATCTGCGCTAATTGTGCCTGGTGTTGTTATTATTATGGATGGTGATGATGGCAATGAACATGTTGTTTTAACAAAATTTATATTATTACTAATATTATTTAATTCATTTTCGACAAAATTATTTTTATTTTCATCGTTTTTATTATTTAAAAATAAATTCGAGGAGGAGAAATGTTCGTTTTGTTTTTCATCATTGTGATCACGACCAACGTCATTTCTATTGTGTTGAGAATCATCATGATCATGTGGTGTATGATCGATATGATCGTTGATTCGTATTTTTGTGATCGTATCATTACTACTATTATTTTCACTATTATTGTTAACACTTATATTGTTGTGATCGATGATATTTAATATTGCGGCTGGTTGATCATTTTGATTACTATTATGATTATTATTATTATTATTACTATTTTGATGGTTATTATTATTTTTATGATTATTTTTATTTTTATTGCGACTACGATTTCTACCTTTGGCCATAATTTCGGTGAATATTGATGTTTTTTTGACTGCAGGTATTTCTACAGTATTTTTTGTAGCACCACCGCCGATTTTATTTTTTTCATTAAAATTTGTAAATGTACGATCACCATTCGTGTCATTCTGGTACTGATTTACATTTTCGTGAAAACTTAATTTTCTTCCATTACCGTTTAAATTAGATAATTGTTGTTCGGTGTTTTTACCACTAGTGACATCTTGATCTAATAATTTTTGATTATGTAATAATTTTTCACCGTTAGATGGTGTCCGTGATTTAGATCGTTTAAAAAAACTAAACATTTTTATTTTCTCTTGTTTATATGTTTGTATGTATATGTATGTGTAATGTTTACTTTCGGAAAATTACGTTTTCTTTAGATTTTATTTTTATTTTTTATATCATTTCCCCGCTTGAGACGAAACTCTATAGTCGTGTGTGTCTCTAAATATAAGATATAGTAAAAAAAAATTAAATTGGACGTTGATCTTTTATTCGTGATAAGAGAATATTTGTTTTTATTTCCACTTTAAATTATAACCAGGCATTTCCACTTTGAAAAATTTTTTTTTTGTGAATATGAATGAAAATTGTTATTTAGGTTGAATTTTATTGTGATTGTGTCATTTCATGTTGATGAATTATTATAGCAGACAAACAAAAACGATACAAAATGATACAGTAGTGCGCTATTTGAATTACGATCAAACCAAATCGAATGCGTATTATTGATCGATTCGATTTAGTTTGGATACGATCCAATGCATGTGCGAAAATTTGTTTATAGATTTTTTGGTTGTTGGTATATTTAGTACAGGAAGCCGCATGTTTATAGATAATAGAATATTTGAATATTTATAGTCTTATGAATAATTTTTTTGTCCGAATTCAACTACAACATATACTACGGAATATGTCTATCGGACAATGGCTTTTTGTTTGTAATTTAATTTCTCTGTTCGATGCTTCCGTATAATTTTGATCCTTGAAATGTTGGTCGAACTATCGACCTTTAGCGATTCTCTCACCACTTTCTTTTAAATACTGTGCTCAGTACAGTTTTCAAATTTGATAAGGTTTTTTCAAAATTAAAAGAAACAGAGAGAGCTTAATTTTAATCCTCAAGCGGTCATATAGTTATGTTATTCTCTTGGTTATTGCACAAACAATTCTTTGGGCAGTAAAATCAATCATATCTTCGTTGACCTTAAGATCCTCAAAAATAATACTGGGTTCTCTTATTAAGTATAGAATATCTGACAAATAAGCAAGTCAATTAGGGTCAATATAGGAAAATATTAACAAAATAATCTATACTTGTCATCTTTTGGTGAAATGTTATAACGGTTTCCAATAGTTATAAAATAAGAAATAAAATATTCTACTAAAACCACCCATAAATTACTCAAAGTTGTAAAATCCCTATTAATTTTCTTCACTTTGCTTTACGAAATACCGATAAACGTGGAATCACGGCTTTAGATCTGAAAATGCCGAGCCTAGGAACAAGACGCTAGATCCGACTGCAAGGACGGATGAATTTTATGAGTAATTTAAAAATTTCACTTCATATTTTAGATCGCTATAACACATTTCAAATTTTGTGAAAGCCCGCACTAAATTTACACAGACAAAAATTCTAATAGGTTATTCATATGGACCATATTCATATGGACCATATCTGAAATGAGCTAAATAGGATATTATTATCCAAAAATAATCAGGCAAGCTTTTAGCTGCAATAATAATAAAACGGGTTTTACAGGCCATTGCAAGCCGAACCGGACCCCCATGGAAGGATAAATTAATGCCTATCTGGCATCAAACAAATCGAGAGTTTTCAACGTATAGTAACGGAGTACAAATGCTTGGCGATGGCGAGAAATATTTTAAGCCTCACGTGTTGAGTCTAAAGAGGAAATATCGCTCTATTGTTACCTCTATTGATAAAACTGTTTGATACCTCGATGATATTCTGATAGCTGGTGCAGATGAAAAAAACTGCCAAATTATTAGTGAGTGTGGAAGAGGATCGGGTCCTAGTAAGATGCGACTGTTAACAATGCTCCTGTTTACTTCAAAATGCCACTCCACGACATAACAAAAAAAAGTCAGTTTTACATAGACCACAGAAGGTGGAACACCCAAGCAGAGAGCTATATCTCATGCGTGATGCAGTTTTATGGGGTGAGCGACATTTTTAACCAAGTAAGTGAGGAAGGCGACCGACCGTTGATATTCGCTTCTCGATAGCTGAAAAAACTTCTTGCATCTTTATAAGGAGACAATAGCAATAATTTTCGGGCGGAGGAAGTTCCATAAGTTTTTGTTTGCTCGCTCTTTTGACCTAGTAACAGATCATCATTTAGTGTCGCTGTTTGATAAAAAAAGGCGTTCCAATTATTGATACTAACAGACTTCAGCGATGGGCCATTATATTGTCTGGATACTATCATACAATTAAGTATCGGAAAAGACAAGATCTTGTGGTACTTAGCGGAGATGTGTATATCAAATCAGTCGTTGCGTTTAAATCACTTTAGTAAATAGAACAATAGCCATCTTTTATCATGCCATAACAGCCCTACTTATCAGCAGTATCCACATCTTATATGCATTAAAAAAATCCAAGATCAACTTCTTGCACCAACAACTAATTGAAAGCGATTTAACCATACCAACTTTATCTACTGTGCTTATTCCTCATGTCGTCAATCACCAAACGAGTTTACAAAAAAAAAAAAATTATAAAACGCCACTTGTATGGGATAGCGTTACAGAAATGTTCAGAATCTACAGTTACCGGGTGAATTTTTTTAACTTCAAATACGTTAAATCAGCCACATTTCATCATAAGGAAAAAATACAGTTGACAAATGATTCGAACAACTGACTTCAACGTCCGGTTAAAATTTAACATTTTCCCAACCAACATATTTTTGAACAGCCATGTTATGTAAAGAAGAGGAGGAATCAGTCTTTTATAGAGCGTCTATTTTTTCTTCATCGTTTATCGTCACGCCGGTATAGTACTAACATATATGTTGTCTCTGTAACCACACAGTGGAAGTGTTACGACGCAAAAATACTAATTTTAAGCTAATTCGATGCTTTTAGCAAAATTATATAGAATTCAATTAATTTAAGCAATTCTGCTTGTTTCGTTTTATTTATAATAAAACCCGATTATGATCAACTGAAGTACTTTTCGAATTGCTGATAAAAAATTTAATAAAATATAAAGATAAATCAACTATATACTCATAATATACACATTCCAAGAACTCACATCAATCCAAGTTAATAAAATAAAATAAAATAAAAAAAACAAATTATAAACTGATTTCCCGAGTGTATCATACGTACGTACTTCACTCTTATGATTTATTTGGAACAGTTGTGCCCATGTCTCAAATCGATGTAATAAAATTATTTTTCATTACTATTTGATTTCCTGTTTACTAACAATAATATTTCTTCCAACTTTCTATTTTCGCTTTAAACTTTAGGTTACAGGGTGTCCCTTACTGAAGGACGTTCATTTTAAATTTGCTAAAGCTTTTCGAAATGCTATCGCAGCGAAATAGTTCTTGTTATTTATATATGATGTATGTTCTGAAACAGGACCAAATCTATTCCATGTTTCCTTTTCACGCTCTACTGTACACTGTTACTTTAGTCAAAACGAGGACAAACTAAACAATTTTAGCCGATTGGGTTTTCATTTCTAAAGGCAATGGAAGAATGGTGACTGGTGGGTTTACTTTAACCCTCACGTCAGGCATTTCAAATTCAAATTAATCATATGTGGATTTGAACAAGGGGTGGCCTCAGGATGGAGATCTTATCAGTCAGCTTCCAAAACTGTATTAATAAAATAAAAAAACAAAATTCAAAGTACAACTGTATGCACCAAAACAAAACCAACAACAATGTCTATACAAGCCGTGCTGAAAGTTTAATTAGCAGACGCATTAAAACAAAATGTACATTTCTAAATGTGTATAGAAGCAAAGCCTTCTATAGTTAAAAAGTCGAATTTATCCAATGCATTTGCTGTACAGAATCGAAAACCTTTTATTTATTTTTGATAGAAGGTTTTGGTTTTTCAAATTTGTATGCTTAAAAATGATTTGTGGAAATATATAAATATTTTTTTGCAGTATTAATCCTGCTACTCCGTACAAAATACAGTTCAAAACCGTACAAATCTATTGACAGGGTGCAGTAATCTTTGATCCAATAACGTTTTTTGCATAAGACAATTTCTACTATTCAAAAGTACGTGAACCAGCAAAATTCACTTGATCTCGCTCAAGATCAAGACAAATGTCAATTTAAAGCAAATATTTGATCTTTTGCATTTGTCTTGGTCTGGACTGGGTAGTTAACATTAACAGGGCTGTACACTTTGAATATAGCAGTTTCCTAAATAATAACGTTCGATTTTCATTTTTGCGAAAAAGTTGCTTTTTATTTCCTCAGATGCAAACCTGATTTCTCGATTTGTAGTATTTTGGAGGCAAGAATGTCATATATAAAACATCAAAACTTAAAACCCCCTTTCACTTTTTGTGTTATGACATCTCTTTTGTTCTAAATAATGCCAATAGATGTCACTATTTTCAAATGTAGTATAGTGTTTTTCTCACTAGATGCCACTAACATCATTTATTTTTTCGTAAAACACAGAATTTTAGGAGAAAAGAAATGGAGAATAAAAACAGTATGTATGCATAATTAGTTTTGTTCCACAAGAGGCATAAAATGGAATATAATATCCTTGTAGCCTTAAAGTTTAAATCTGTATACGTTTACTTTACTTAAGTCGGTCCATAGTATCGAAGTCTAAAACATATAATATTAGTACCTATTACACTAAAGTCAATAGGTTGTGATTAAAGCAGTGCCTTGAACTTCTATATCTCGAATAACGCAAAATTTAGGTAAATTTGCATGAAAATATTCCTTCAGTGATTACCTGGCTTAAGGCAAAAATTAATTTCACATCTTAACTACTTTGAATGCAGCAGATGTATAAGTCTAAACGTTAAAATTAAGACACTAGCCTGAAAAACACATTCAACAGAAATATTCTGCCACTGGGGAATGATCATATCGTACCTCTCGTGCCATCGCTCATACTTAATCTTTGGCAGATCGCCGATACCAATAATAAATAAATATAGGCTTTAAAAAATCCACATAGTCTATCATTTTGACCGCCTACAGACGTTTTCACACAAAAAACATTTGGACGTGTTGACGTCACAGGCCACCCCGATTTATTTTCTTGATATAAATTAAATAGTATTATGACATATAAAAAACTCTTAAAGTTTTATAATTTTATTAAATATATTTTTTAGGTAAAAAAAACCAGACAAATCCGGGACTGTGGCAAACCAATCTCTTTTACGTCCCACGCCGCTATAGGAGTTTGAACCCGGTACCTTCCAATTTAAGTGTCATAGCTTTAATCAAAGTCAATTTTGGCATTTATACAAAATGGGACACCCCCATACATACAGCTATAAAAAAATATAATAAAAATAAAATAAAATAAACGATTCACTCAAAACACCTGTTTGAAGGCCAGGGAAAATGTAAAAATTATTTTGTGAAAAATTAAAATTTAAATAAACGGAAAGTAATTAGTTTTGCTTGTAATTAAAATTTATTCATAAATAAACAACATCAACAACAAATAAATAATAATTTCAGTCAAAGTTTGTATATTATGAATTTTAATTAAATTAAATATTTCTGTAAATTAAATGGAATGACGAACGTTTGGACAAAAGCGATCACATCCAGATATTATATTTAGCGTCAAAGCAAAAATGAGACATTATATTGTATAATGAAGGTTCTGCCAACAAAATATTTGTTCGACGATATTAGTATTCAATTTTATCTTGACCAATACTCGTACAGCTTTCTTATGGGAAATATGTGTAGGAGTAATAGATTTTGTATTAGCGACGCGACGCTCCTCACAACTTTTACGATATATATGCGATACGTACGCTATACATTACGTAAACCATGTGATTTAATAAAATATTAACTCAACAGAAAACGATATAATTTATGTCTGTTGATCTATTTGGATAATTTAAAATTTTTATAAAAAAGTTAATCGTTTATTTGTTCAAGTCAATTTATAATCTGTGTATAAATTGAAGTGAAACACAAAAATTAAGAAGATGTTCAAAAAGTCAACTAATATATTAATCGGTATTTATATACACACCATTGGTGGCTCAAACCATATCATAATAATCAGGCTCCTTAGATTTTAGGATCTTGGAGCACTCAGTATATGCACACACCTTTACGTCCTAGAACCTATTTCATACATAACACTCGATTCTATTAACTGTCAATAGTCGTCTCATCTGCATAAAATGTACTCTGGTTGACTTTTGCAATGTATTTCTAGATTTTATTACTGGACGTAGGGAGCTTTTTTACAAAGTTCTAGAAAGAAAATCAACTTTTGTAATGTTCTAAATAATTGATCATATTAGTTTGACTCCGAGATTTCATTAAAAACATTGTTAAGGTCGGAGCAAACATCTTAACTTCCGCATTTACAAGGTGCATAGAAACAGTGAGCATCAAACCACGTTTCAACAAAAGAGTTAATCTGAACTCTGTAAAAGACACTAGGCCTTCGAAAAGGTAACCATTTTGCCTGATGAAGATAATTTTAACATTTTGAATTGGTTATTTTCGAAAAACTGGGTTAAATTAATAATAATAGCAGTAACATTAATAATAATAGTTAACATTAACATAATAGCAGTATTTTATCTTTTTTTTATGTCTGAACCCTACAATTTTTTCTGGGGCCGAAGCTCTCCCAACTCTTTCGCGGTTCATTTTAAACGGCCTGCCTTACGCCATCACAAGCCAAATCGAGGACGCACGAATGCATGTTCTATTTTAAATCCATCTGCACATTGCATTGCTACAGCCAGCCTGTTTTGACATAGACGAAGGTTCGCGCCATGGATTCTGTACTCCGACAGAGGGTCATAGTTGTGTTCTGTATTTTATCTTGTAGCGATGATATAGTGGGTAGTGGCCTTGTTTCATATATTAGGAATCATATTGAATCATTTAATGAGTGTTGAATACTACTAGTATATAATAATGGTTACTATATTTATTTCAGTTTATTCAAGTGATACTTCCTCAGCTTGCAACTATTAAAACAGTGGAAAAAATTGGAATTAATAATTAGAGGCAGTGATTCAAGTTCATAATTTATCTGATAGACATAAATTATAAACGTTTTGATTGGTTGAAGGTCCGCCATATTATTTTATCGTACGACAAAACTCAAAAATTGAACATTGCTCGTTTTGCATAAGATAACGTTTTAAACTTGGCCAGCTGTGTGAGAGCAAAGCTTACAAAAAAAAAATTCTAAAATCAAAAATTTATTAAAATGACATAAAAATATCCTGATGATAAAAGTCTATACATGTATCGCTTACTGTGAATTTCGTTTTTATCGTATAAGACAAAAAATATTAACCAATCAAAGCTATTAATTTATGATTTATGTGTATCAGACAAATTTTGTACATGAATCATCGCCTTAAAGCTTAATCTCAACAAAAAATACAAGAAATAAATTTGAAATGGCAGGAATCACAATATAACACTAAATTTGTTTGTTCCACAGAAAAGCCAACTTGATTGAAATATGTAGAATGAAATATGAAAAAAATTTGAGCTAATTTTGTCATGTTTTGAGCAAAATCTTGAAGAGAGTTGATTCTTTTATGTTCTTAGAAATGACATTTGATGTTCATATGTCTTGACATAAATAAATTGTCATTTTTGTCTACTTAGGGCTTATTTGTTTTCAAATAAGTTCATATCTATATAAAAATAACGGAAAACTTCCAAGATTAATTATGTAAAACATTATTTTAAACCAAAAATTGTATCACATTTAAAGAATTAATTGATTATCATTGTAATATTTACATTCATTTTTACTATTATTGTTTTGTTTATTTATAAAGAGAAATAAAAAATTGAGACATGAGCGTACTTTATAGCACATTTTAAATATTATTAAAGAGATGGCGCTGTACGAAATTTTTAAAAATAACTGTTTTATATAACATAGTTAAGTGGTTTTATTGTTATAGAGTTAACGTATATTTATTTACAACATTAAAACAAAATTAGCTGAAAACCCAGGTCCTGACGTTGATCCAGAGTTTTTTCCCATTTGTAACCATATATATGTTACATGTGTCTTTTAGATTCCGCATCTTTATCAATTATCCATACATATATGGATAATGACAAATGTATAAATGAAATTGATCGATATTCCATTCCATCGTAAATGATCAACTGATTTTTTTATGTTAACCACCAGAAAACACCAGAATGACATTCAAACTGATAATCGATGGGTTGTTTAATATGTTCACCACGGCTCTTGTAGCTCCATAAAATTAATTGAATACACCTTCAAATATGTCAATAAAGTCAGAGACATGGTTGTTTTGGCAGGTCAAAGTGTTAAAGAAAGAGAATCAATTCATGAAGAAGATTCATCCGTCAGTCATTTGGCCATACACTATTAAACTGGACATCGTGTATAATTCACTGAACAAAATGAGAACCCTGGGAACCCTACAAAAGAGATACATCAATTGCAGAATATCAAGGATTTTTCTATGAATGAATGTAATAAGCAAGCACATAGGTGAATAGCTAAAAGTGTTAAACTGTTCATCCCAGTGGATTGATTCTGGTTTTCCTTAAGTCGACTTTATGAGTGTGAATATTATGCGAGCATTTTAAATTCTTAACATTTTAATTCCTTCTATTAGTTGGTCGACTGCGAATACAGTTACAAATATTTTATGTCGTAGGGGCGAGTGCATGAAATTAATATGCTAGCGTAATATTTAAAGTCATAAAGTCACCTTTAGGAATAGGAATTGGCTTCCTATACATACAAATTATTTTTATTACAGGTTTTTCTATGTTTTCGCAAGGTTGATTCTAGTATACTTTAGGAATAAATGTACTTGATTTTTATGTATCGTACAAAGTAATTCTATAGAGAACTATTTGATCATTTTAAATTTTAATACTTCAAATAATTAAAACAAAGTACTAACTAAAAAGTCTACTGATTTGAAGCGGAAGACATTAGCATCTTCCACAATTGCGATTAGGTTAAACACTTATGGCGATTGGTTTAATGTTGGGCTTAAAAGATTATTTGGAGCTGAGAACGCAAGTGTTAAACTGTAATTTAGGACAATAAATACAACTACAATACATACACACTTAGACCTGAATTCACTTCTTATATGCCGTGCAACGGAGAGCTAAGTTTCGTTTTCGCATTTTGAGTGATCTTCTTTCTTAATGATATGGCATAAAGCGGCCTTTTTTTATTTTTCATGCATCACTTTGATTTGTCAAACTTAGTGGCTTACATGGCTGATATAGTGCCATCATAGGGCCTGGTTTTCTAAGTGACTACAAGTTCTATGTGCCAATCCTAAACCACGTATTCGTAGACGTGAGTGGGGTCTGGTTAAATATTGGTGGTATCCAGATCTTCTTTGTTGATTTTTTAACAGTAGTTTTTTAAGGCTGATTACTAGTCCAGCAATACAACCTTCGCTTAGCTGTTTCCTACGACAAGCAAAGAACCCTGTGGTGGTATAGGAGCAAAAAATTAACATTACAACAGCATATAATTATTTTTACATTGACAACAAACTTTGGCATTTAGGTCAAAATATTTATTTTTTTTGGTTAAAAAAATGACATTTTAAATAACATATTTTTGGTCAGTACAGTGTTACAAAAATTGAAAATTGTAGCTATTTCAGTGTAGCTCTCAAAATACGTGATAATATCAAAGATCACCATGCTATTGTTATTGGTGCTTTGCGTTCTCTATACTAAAATGGCTGACATTGAACTCGAAATAAAAGGTTAAACCTTAAACAATTACTCGGTTACGTTCTATGTGCCAGTTCTCAATAAAATGGAGCTTTATAAGGATGAACATGAGTGGATTAGGAGATGTCTAAGATCCTGATGGAATCGTAATAACTCTTTATTATTATTTATTGTTAAACAGAGTTTAAAGTATTTTTTGACACCGTCATACAATATTTAGTTTTTTAGCTGACAACTATAGTTAATGATGTTAATTTTTTAGCCCAAAAATACAGATCCATTAAATTTATAAATATACTATTCACTGACGTCTATTTATAAATGGACATTTATATATTTTTTAAAATTGGAAACCAAGTTTTATCTTAAACAGTCACAAATAATTTTATTCCAAAATTTTCCATTGCAAAAATCACTTGAGTATTAATATAAATATTTAAGCGTTACTGGCGCCATAACATGCGCAAAACCGAAATTCAGATTTAAACAATTTTTAAAATTATTGATTTATGTACTACTTAGTATCATATATGTATTCTAAATACTCGTATATACTCAAAATATAATTTAGAGTTTCTGGTTCAGTAGTCAGTCAATCATCGTACATATGTCGACATTAGGTTGTCATAATTTATTTGTTCTTCGTGTTTTTATACTTTTTTTTTTAAAGTGGGTTACCGAATTTTGAATCGTCGAGTGATTATCATTTACCTCTCTGTATGTTTGTATATAATGAATGAATATTACACATATGCCAAAATTATAAGTTTGACTCTGATATGATGATTGCATATATGATATATATGTATATAAAAAATAAAAAAAATATTTTGCTTCGCATTGTTGCGAGTATAATACAATTTAAATTTACAAAATATATTCAACAAAAAAATCGTATATAATATGTATCATGCCGAGAATAAAGAAGACATGCAAATTTCACATAAGTTTTTTGCAAAGAAAATTTAACATTTTCATATTTTGTTTGTGCCTTAATAAAGCACATATATATTTACGACATAAACAATTAGGGGCATTGTTCTATAAGGCTTTCAGCCATTAAATTGAAAGAAACCTTAATAAATTCAATTGTTAATGTAATGAAATGACACCAATCGACGATTAACATAAAAATGTTGTAAATTTATGTTATCAAACATAAAAAACAAAAACAAATATTCTTTTATCACTATAAAAAAAAAAAAAAATATTACGAAGACTATGGTGCGGTATTTTCAAGGTTTTACTATTCACAAAACACATGTTTTATTACTTAAAAACAAAAAAATAATAAAATTTTCCACCTTTAAAAATTTTCACTTGATCATATGTAACTAAACTTAAGTAAACACAAAATTTAAATAAAAACAAAAAAATGTTCTTATGTACTTTAGTATTACACAAATATTTGAATTTAAATGATCGCCGCCGACTCGATCAAGTACAATTTTAAAACTGATTTTCATTTATTTTAAAATTTAAATGTCAAAACTATAGAGTATTTTTTTTTTTTGTAGAATTTCACACTGGAAACATTTTTTAAATGATTAAATGATCTAAAAATCGTGATTACAACAATAAAATAATAATAAATTACACGTATAATAAAAAAAAAAAGAAAATGATAATAATGATCATGTGATGGTGTGTGATGACGAGATTTTATGGTAAACGAGAAAAACTAAATACTGATCGTTGAAAAATAAAATATCGTAACGCTCATTTCACTCGCATTGTTAATATTATGCATCTCATTATGAACTGGGAATTGGGATTATGGCGATCTGTTTCTTTTATCGATCGTTTACAGGATTTATTAACTGTGCAAGTGTTCAGCGGATTTTATATAAGTAGATTATCTCGCACGATTTTGTCATATGGTTAATAATTTTACAAGATCGTATAAAAAATGTCGGTGGGTCATTTCTAAATGAAATTATATCGAAATATTAAAGAAAAATGATATTTTAAGAAAATAAAAATTAAGAAAAAAAAATTCTTTGACGTCTTTCTTATATTTAATTTTTGTGTTTATGTATATCGTTGATAGGGTTGCCAGTTTTTTTAAAAATTGTAATAACCGAATTTCGATAATTTAACCAGCTGTTTAATTAGATGGGACGTATTTTAGGTCGGGGTATATTCTTCGTATGATTATATTGATATTGAGTCCTGGACCTATTTGGCATGTTCTATTATCAAGGATATCCTTTGGTCGTACCGAAATCCAGCCAGAGTCGTTTAACATTTTGACTGTTGACGTTTTTATCGTTCTCGTTAAATTTATAGTTTTATAAATTTAAAAAACGAATAATTTTATATTGTGATAAAAGTATAAAAAATAGTAACGGAATTCTCACATAACAATATGTCTTATTAACATGCTCTACTACATATGCAGTACAAGAATATTCTTCACTGATAAATTGCTTATCTGAGCCAAGTACGTTGAGAATAAATGAATTACAAGGATTAAACCATTTATTAGCTGGTTCTCGTTTGAGAAAATCTTTTGGTCTTGGATACCAGCCCACAGTGCGTTCAAGTAAAATTCGTCTGACTGTATACCATGTTCTCGGAAGGTGTGATCGATATCGGTGTAATCGTCCTCTTGGGAGATCGAAACAGCTGGTACCTCCAAGAAAAACGGTTCATTTACTTGGTTGTTATATTGCTTATATAGCGGCGTTTGAATCAAAAAAGTTTTGAAACCTTCATTTATTCATAAGGCCTACCTTGTGAATCTTTTACATGCACGTTTATGCAATAATCCTCATCAAGATCACGTGGCAATCGATGGACCATCATATTAACAGATAACGTTACATTAATAACTTGCCCAAGAGTCCCGTACTACTCATTACCATGTCAAAATCTTCTTGTCGGCATATGAATGGAAGTCGTAGCAAGATTAACTGCTCTGTCACTAAATTGAGTTTGGGTAGATTGGCACGTCGTTTCGGATACACAAAACCATTAAATTTTGCAAATATTGGAATTTTAAAATTTTTTCAGCGATGCGTAACAATTATTACAAACCATAACTTCGGAACAGTTGAACTTCGGAACAAATTAAAAAATATGGACTTAAGGTAATGCAAGTGAAAATCTCAAAACTTAATGTCTAGCAATTTTTGTTTAGACAAAGAACAAAACTTTTTAATCTTACGTTAACTATATAATTTGATTTGATCTTCAGTTCGTTATCTTAGCACCAATTCAAACCAATTAAACACGTGTGATTTAAACTGAAATTTTGGTTTTAATGCTGTTGAGTAAGACTGTGTGCTTCCGGCCGATTTGTTTGGTTAAATGTTTGTCTTTTCTAAATTAATGTATAGTTCTGCTAATTATTCATAGATGGTACTAGTGAAAAATATTTAGTCTGTGCCTACTTTTCAAATTTCTAAATTTATGGCATTTCCGTTTTCCGAAAGTAAATTATAATTGAAAAGCAAACTCACAGTCTAAACCAAAATAAATTCAACCTTCTACTATTCAACCATAGATGGCAATTGAAAATTTACTTTCGCAGGTTACTTCGTTGACTTATTCAGCTGTGATGTACATATCCTGAAAAAAACTGAAAATTTGTCTTTGATTGAATTTAATTTTTAAGCCGACGATATGTCTTTTTCCAAAAATACTACTACGCCACAGCACCATGATTGAGTTTTCCGAAATGTTATTGTTTTTATAATTTTATTATTATTTTCCGGTTTAGTGGCGAAAAGAGTGGCCGCCTACAATTTTTCATGTGGTGATCGAGCTATTAGATATTGAGATGTCGGATAGTAGAATAAAAAAAAATTTTCATTTTGTGAAAAATGTTTGAGAGCATGAAAAAGCTAAGATGTGATTAATTTTCGATGCGATCAATAAATTTTATTTTGTTTTTGTATTATGCATGTATGTATACTTGTAAATATATTTTTATAGGCCTTCTGTCTTAATTAAGTTAAGTCAATATTAGAAAATAAAAGAAAATTGTTTATACAATTTTTTGTTATTTATTTTAAAATTTTCAATTTTCATGCCAATTTCAATTTTCCGTTTTTTTTTGGTATATTTTTGAATGTTTACACATATAGCCCAGTACTCAGTTCAAATTGAAATGAAATTTTAACGCGGTCTCCAAAAATCTATTTAATTTCGTGTGAAATAGAATCGAAATTATTTTGGAGAGTTTTTATTTATTTTGACATTTAACTATGGAGACATATTATTTTGAGTTTGTTTTTGTAATAAGCTATCTATAATTAAATGTTTTTTTGTGTATTCTGCATAGTTTTTGTATTATTGATAGTTTTTTTGTGTTGTTATTTAAGTTTTAATAAAATTAAAAGTAAATTTAAATTTTAAATATGTCTAGTACCAGTAGTTCGTCGAGTGAAGATTATAATATTATTGCAACTACCGGGGTTTTGCTCAGGGCATTAATAGAGCGAAAAAAGCGTCTTCGTCGTGAGCGTCGCTTTTATATAAACCCATACATATTGGAGCGACAAACTAAAGGACGATTTTTGGTTGATGTAAATTTAAGAGTTATAAATAATTAAATTAGGTTGTTAGTTAATTATTTGTGTGAATTATTTTTTAGTTCGATGATATGAAATCAAATATGGCAATTTTTAAAGAAAACTTCCATATGACTCCAATTCAATTTGAAGAACTCTTTTTAACATTGGAGCGGTCATTAAAACCAAAGATAAACACAAGGCCTAAAGATGGGATCAGTCCGAAAGAAAAGCTAGTGATCGTTTTAGAGTAAGTATTATCTGTCACGTACTATTAATTTTTTATTTACTAAACATTTAAATTATAGATATTTAGCAAGTGGCTCTATGCAGCGACATATGGCATCCATTTACCGCATCAGTAAACAACACATGGGTGTTATAATAGACGAAGTGTGCAACGCGATTTGCAATAATTTGGCTTTAGAAGACTTAAGTCGAGAAAGCTTTATTGAAATCGCCAACGAATATAATATAAAATGGAATTTCCCGAACTGCGTTGGTGCTATCGATGGCAAACATGTTGCTATTAGATGTCCGAAAAATGCTGGAAGTTTGTTCTACAATTATAAAGTGAGTATGAAACATTATCAGTTATATCGCAGAGCTCATTATTTTTGAGTTTATATTTTTTGCTAGGGATTCCATAGTATTGTGTTAATGGCTGCAGTTGACGCAAACTACCAGTTTATTTATTTTGACATTGGCGCATACGGCAGCGAAGGTGATTCTGGAGTATTTACAAGCAGTAAATTTGGACAGGGAACGCTGCAAAATACGCTGCCGTTTCCCGAAAACCTTCCAGTCGGTAACACAACTTTACCTTTTTTTTTTGTTGCTGACGATGCTTTCCCATTAAACCCCAGAATAATGAAGCCATATGCTCCAAAAAAACCCGCTAAGCTGACCGATGAAGAAAGAATCTTTAACTATAGGCTCAGTAGAGCTAGGAGATGTGTCGAGAATGCTTTTGGAGTATTGTGCTCTAAATGGCTGTGTTTAGGCAGAACAATGTTTTGTGGGCCAGACAGAGCACAAAAAATTGTGAGTAGTTGCTGTTTATTGCACAACTACTTATTAAATAAAAGTAGTTCAACGTATTGCCCATCAAATCTTGTCGACCGATATTGTGACGATGGTACGTTGATCGAAGGTGTTTGGAGGCAGAATATTCCGGAAGGATCGATGTACTCCAACGATTTAGCAACACATCCTGGTCGACAAAATAATTATGCGAAACATATCCGGGATTGCATAAAAAATTATGTAAACTCACCGGCTGGCATTTTAGAATGGCAAAGGCGGGCTGTGTTTTTAGAAAAATAAAACAAAATTATTTTAACTAGTTGTCTTTTAATTTATTTTTTTCTAATTCCGCCAATTTTTCGCCAATCAGTTGAGTTATTTTTACGCCTAGCATTTCAACGTCATAATTCAGTATTAATTGACACATCCGATCACAATTGGCCCATAAACTATAATATTTTAGTTCCGGTTCCTTCGGTGTTTGCGCCTTTTCCATTTTTTGTCTGTTTCGCTCATCTTTGTTCTTTATCATCTGTTCTAATGAACATGATAATGAAGAAATAAACGAAAGATCCTCGTTTTTTTTATTTTTGGTATTATTTGTCTGAAAATGAATTGTTTATTATAATAATATAACATAATTTAACTTATTTTAAATGAAAATACGAACATAAAAATAATTTGAGGATTCGCTGTTTTCCTCACTTGGACCTACTTCGGGTGCAGCTTGATTTAGGTCATTGCTGGTGCTAGCAATGCTGCTACTGCTCGATCCGGAAAATGTCCTGTAAATTATAAAATAAATAAATCACATTTGTACTTAGAATCTAAGAGTATATTTCAGGTATTATGAAATAAGTTTAAATGCATGAAAATATTTACCTTCTTTTACTTTGTGATGACAATGGGCTTAAAAAACCCATGACATCGGACAGCTCCCAGTCCTCATCTATGCTTTGCTGCATGGCGTTGTCATCTAAATCCGCTTGACTCCCGGACTTTGATTTATTGCGAGATCGATAACGTAAACTATCTCGCATAGATTTCCAAATCGTTTTGCAATCGTCTACTGTTATAGAAAATACGTAAACCACATTAGAATTATATATTCACGTATGTAAATTGTATATTAATATTCTGGTTATTCATAAATCTAGTTATTTATGATGATGTTTACATATTTAATTTACATACCCGGTTTTTCCATATGGTTGGCCACTTCTTTCCATTGCGCGGAAATGGCATGCGAATTCCTATGCAACTTGGAATCTAATCTCCATATCCCTTCCTTTGTTTGGACTACCCTAGCTAATTTCCTTTTTTCAGCGTTGGAAAATACAATTTTTTCCAATCGCTTTTTTTTACTAAGATTGGTTGGTACACTAAGTTTAACCGGCTGGTTATTTTCGTTGGCGCCAACCTCTAAATATTCGCTGGCGTAGTTGAATGGTAAAATCTCTTCGAATTCTTCGTTCTCCATTTAATAGTTTATTTATGACTGGTATTTTATTATGCACAGTGAAAAATAAATTAATAAACGAATCGCAACAAAACAATTACAGATCACAAATGGTAATTATTGTAATTTACAACACGAAATACTTGTTTCCTACAAAATGGCACGGCGTCAATTTTTAGAATTTTTAATAATTTTAATGAACAAAACACAGAAAGAAACACTTGAATAATGCACGGCGTCTATTACAAAACAAACCAAATATTTTTTTCTTCAAAATCAGATCTGTCAAAATTTCGCACGAAAATAATGGGTCGATACATTAATTTCACGCGAAAAAAGATTGGAGAGTTTATGCCCGCCATCTATGGAACATGCCATGTACTTGAATAAATTTTGATTTTTCGCTCGTGATCTGAGTACTCAAAAACGAAATTTCACGTGAAATTTTTCGTTTTTGATTTCGCTTTGTTAAAATCGTATGAAGATTTCACTTGAAATCGATCTGAGTACTAGGCTTATGAACAAAACAAGATTACATTATTATTATTATTTATGACTGTTGTAGAAAATGGAATTTTCCAAACGAATAAACATTGTTTTGTTTTATAAAATGGGGCACTTGATTTGCTCATCATATATTCCAGCCAAATATTTGTACACGAATTCACATAATAATTGGGTAAATATGTATAGATATAAAATATTAGGATACCATAAATTGTAACCATAACACATAAAATAAAAAAACGTAAACTTTGTCTCTGCGTTATATTGTTTTCACTTTTTGGTGGCCTTGAATGCATTTAATGAATTTTTCATGAGTGCGTCTGTAAAGGTTTAATTGTATTTATATATACATATATCTAATATATGTCTCCTTTAGAGGATTTGTACCGGAATAACGACGATTGTCTGGTCAATGCTTTAAAACAGACGGATGTTTACAGACCTAATGTTACTCAAATGAAATTTTCATGATGTGGGTCACAATTTTAATTAATGGCTTAAGCACTTTAATAAGTTTTGTTATGGTTGTGGTCGAAGTGTAATTTTTATTGATCAAGTAATTGAAAATTGTTTAGTTATCGCACTCAATTGTCTAATTTTTACGGTTGCTTCTATCACGGTCAAGGGGTAAGGCTGTGATTTAATTCAAAGAGACTAGTCGAACCAGCTATAGCAAAGTTCTTTAAATATATCTGGAGCAGTTAGGGCTGCGAATAGCGACAAACAACGATCACTCGGTTACAGTTAGGCGCAGATCCAATAAAAACGAAACCCGGTCATTGGAGAATTTCCAAACTTCCAAATCTCTCCCAAAATTAACAAATTATCCGGAATAATTAACGGAATCCAATTTAATTTTCAGACAGGTCTCCTTTGTTTTTAATAGCCTCCTCCAGTATTTCGCATATGATCCTCTCTAATATTTTACCAGTCGCATCCAGCAAGCAGATTAGGCGCAATGATGATGCATTTTTTGGCCTTCGTTCTTTTCGGTAGAAGTACCAACCGTTGAACTTACCACTATCACCCACAATCAACAAAGGGTTATAACTGCTTGCGTTACTATTTAGAAGACCCAGAAAGACTTTAAATTCTTATATGGTTGCACTGGGGCATAACAGCTATGTATATCAACAGATTCAGCACCTATGATTTAGCAGCTATGTATATCAACAGATTTAGCACCTATCATATTCTTGTAAAGGTAACAGCAGCTCGGTTTGAGGAATCTGCTGCCCAAGTCTTTCTTTTAAACTTGCTGTAATGTTCGCAAATAATAACTTACTGCGTCCAAATCACGGATTTTTTTGTGTAGCAGGTTTTGCACAGCTTCACAGTGATTAAGATTTAGTTGAATCAACCTCATCTTCTCCGATTAATTTGCAGCGCCTTCTGATATAACGGGTACTTCAAACTACCACCCTCTTTTCCGGACTAGTGACAATCCGGAGTTTAGTGACAATATTCGAGGAATTTGAAACATTTTAAAGGCTCGTTTTTGGCAAAGTCGACAGCTGTTAAATTAGAATGGCTACTTCGATAAACACATTATCAAGACCTACCTAAATTATTCCTCCAAAATTA
The DNA here is from genome assembly GCA_963556175.1 of Tipula confusa. Taxonomy (NCBI): domain Eukaryota; kingdom Metazoa; phylum Arthropoda; class Insecta; order Diptera; family Tipulidae; genus Tipula; species Tipula confusa. The sequence goes on along the minus strand of OY744476.1, from coordinate 12,433,214 downwards.
CTAACACCACCTCTATGATGAGCTCATACTTGGAAATATGATATGGTGACTTGGAAGTCAGATGTGCCTGCGTCTTTTTCGCAAAAAGACTGTGTCTTTTGTTACGATTTAAGATGAGTCAACTTTAGCACAAGTGTTTCAAGGAACCGGTTGCTGCTTTGATATTAAGATCAGTCCTGTCATTAAATGTTTTCTTGACTTCTATTTTAATGACATTTTAAGAATGTTATAAGAATGTAAGAGTGGCAAATTACGAAATATTCGAAGCGATCATTTAAATTTGTGTACGTTTTAAAATAAACGACAACATTAGCGTTCATAGGCCATATAGGGTATTTATCATTTGAACAAACGTTGGCGTAGCGGAAGAAATATTAAATGTGTCCGGGTCATATGTGGCAGCGAATGTGTTAAATTCAATGATCGATTTAAAGATAAAATTGAATTTCAATCAATTGGCAAAATAAATCATTTGTATTGTATCTAAATCTTTATACAGATAGATACATAAAAAATTATCGTAACGATCTGGGAAGCCAATGTGCCGCAAATAACGATTTACACACAGCCACACACACACGCACATATGCATACGCACATGTCTAGTGATTTTTTTTGTACTTTAGGAAAATATAATAGCGGAAAAGCCGTGGGTGAACATAATTTTTTTTTTCTAGTTTTATGGCAAGTGATTGCTTAATTCGATAATTTGAAGTTGAGTCGTATACATTCTGACTTTTATTATCTTTACTTTTATTTTTATGTCATTTTTTTTTTATCGTAGAAACTCTGTGTTGAATATTTATTTTGGATTGAAACGACCGTTTTATGTTATCATATTATATATATATATATATATATATATATATATATATATATATATATATATATATATATATACTCGATTATACGACATAACCTTTCCAATTTATATCTTTCGGTCACGGTGTACCTGATCAGTAATAAGAATTTTTTTGAAATCAACCTTTCACATTAGATTCCCTAGAGTACTTCCCATTCTTTCATATTCTAATGCAAATTGTTATTGTAACACTTTACTAACTGGGTTCAACTGAAATCATTATATCAATTGATTAGGATCCAATAAGCGTAACTTGTTACAGTCGACCTCCTATTTGAAGTGTCAAATCTGGTTACATGCTGCGTCTAACTCTTCTTCGGTTAATGAACGCTCTTGTTGTAGAGTTCGAATTTCAACATCATTGTTAAACGATTCCTCTCTTGCATGTTCTAATTTCATAACTCAATTTATTATTTTGTCGCCCTAAGCTTATACTCAATTTTTAAGCCTAATGTTTTTATGTTTAATCCATTGGGCGGCAAATCCGGTGTGTAGCCATTTTAATTAGAAAATTTCGTTTTTCTCGTTCGATAACAATATCCATTTGGGATCCTTCCATTTGAAACTAAAGCATTGAACATTTTTTAATCTTTATCATCTTTCATAATCTTTGGACAGCTGTTGACTACGCTCTTTGGCAATATTATTCGTTATCTCGACATATCTTACCATTTTCTTCAATACAGGGGTCGGCACTCGAAGTGTTACCAACTTCACGCTGCTGTAGTAACCAAACAGCGCATGACAGCGCATCCATTTGTCATATTGTTTACAAGCCTACGGAAGCATATTGTTTAATGTCGGAGTTAAAAAAAGTTATCGATATGGAATTCAAACGCAACCGTGTTATTGCTTTGTATTTGGATGGAAAATCGCAACCTACTATTGTTAATGAGCTACGACATTTACATGTGAACAAAATGTTTGTGTATCCTTTATTTCGGCGGTCCAGACATTTGATTGCTTAGAGTAGAGTTATCGCCATATCCAATAACATATTTAACACACAAAGTGTATTACCTCGATCTATACCATTGCAATATACTAACAAAAGTTTTAAATAACAAATCAAACTATTCAACCTGTGCTTGGCAAACTGTCAACTTCTAATTAAATAACGTAGTTCTAGTATTTTCCAAATATAAATTTTAGAAAAATTTCGTTTGTTTCGAAAAAAAAGAAAAACGATAAAAAAAATTCTATTTATTTGCAGTTAGGTATGTATTTCATCTTAAATTATCAACTAATCAATCTTATCGATTGTCCAATATATGTATTTGTAATTGCATATAAGAGAACGATTGAATTTATTATGAATTGTCGAAAAACGAACTCCGATAAATTGTCATGGATCTCTATTTAGATAAGTATAATATAGAGATGGAAAAATGGAAAGAAAATGTTTTTTATTTTGGTTTTCTCTTTTACGTCACATTTGAGTTATTAATTGGCCAAATCAATAAACGAAAACTTTAGTTCTAAACATATTTATACAAGTAAAGGGTTTTCCATTTTAAATGTTCGATTGTTCATATAATGGGTTAAAATAAGATTTTTCTGGATTTTGGGAATTTTCAATTTGTTGTATGAATTCCACAGTTTAAAATGCCTCCATCACGTATTTTCTGAAATTTGGAAATTCTCGGTTTTTGGTATAAAATGTCGGTCGACAAATGACGTCACAGTAAAATAAAAATTATAAAAAGTGACATTTGGCTTGGAAAAATAATTATTATGTCAAGATTGCGTTTCGATCTAAATTATTAATTTGGTCTCAAATTATTCCTTAAATATTTATTTTATATACATATATAAATACATATTTATGTAAATAAATATAAATATAATTAAATTAATGCATATTAATATTTAAAAATTCATTTAATTTTACATCAGCTATACATACACAGAAAAAAACAAAATCCAAGCTAAAAACACATCGAAGTGAGGTTATGTTATACCCGACAAAAAAAAATCGTTTCATTTTGATGCGTTCGGAAACCGAAAAAAATTATACCATTTAAACTTTTCGACAAAAATAAGTTCGTAAAACGACAAAAATTATACCATTTTAGATTTTGTTGACCGAATTTTATTTTTTCGGCCGACGTAACATTAAAATGCATTATTATGAATGAAATAATAATAATATTGAAAAAATTTTTAACTAATAAAATAGGGTTTGGTAAATCTAAACTAGTTTTTAATAATTTTGATAATGTACATAGAATAATTTAGTCTGAAATTGAATTTGTAGTTTTGCTCTGTCGGTCGTGCAAGTGTGCATGTGGCAATGCCTTTAATGGGCTTTACCATCACGAATTTGTTGGATTTTGGAAACTTCACACTAATTACTTTAATATTTATAACCTGTGATTGCAAATTTGCCACATTGATCGTTTAATTGAAATTAATTTAAATTGAATAATAAAAAGTTTAATTTTCGGTTGGAATGAACTTTAACTGTCAGTTTGGAAAACTGACAAGTTTGCAGCACTATTTACAGATGTCCTTGTTCTAGAGAAAGTAACGATTTTGATTTAAGTAATAATCCGAATATTCAATTTCATTTTACTTCCGAGGACGTTCTACAGGCTATGTTGAATGTAAATGTGAATAAAAGTTATGGCCCGAACAAAATTCACCTCCTCTTGTTAACATAGATTGCTTTGTGTCTTGCTTGTGTAATCGCTGACGTACCACTTTAATTTGATTTTAACGAGTGGAGAATTAACATCACGCATTTTTAAAATGTTGAGAATTTTTAATATATGGCATAAATTACACAGTTTTGGTGGACCAATTTCCATGTATGTTCTGGAATTTGAAAATTTAAGATTTGTGACATAACTTTTTTGGGCTAACCATCATGTTTTTTCTTAATTTTTCGATTTGTGGCATAAATGGGCTAACCATCACGCAATTCGAAGGACTAACCATTTGCAACTAATCTGGTAGAATTTACAAGCATATCGGTGAAACCTGTTGAAAAATCAGTTTCCAAAGGCCTTTGACTCTATTGTTACGATTTTTCTAGAGTTAAATCTAGCGACATCTATGAAGTAGCATGAGTATTAGCAAAAATTGAGGAAATATAATTAAAAAAAAAAGCATCGCGAAAATGTAAAATGAACTAATAGGAAAATAGAATATTCGAGATATATGTAATTTTGGTGCATAAGCGGCCGGCGTACAGTCGTGAGTTGAGTAGAGTTTTAATTTAAACGCGAAAGAATGAAGATTAGTGTAATAGCCCCACCAGCGGCAAGCGGCTAATCTAGTGAAATAACAAAGTGCTAGAAGATACTTTATTGAGATTATAATAAAAAATTATTTATTTTTTAAGCACCTTGTAATGTAAGTCAAACCAGCATCTACAATTTTTAAGATCTTTATAAATCTTTTGAATATTAGTACGACTATGTAGCACCATACATACACTATTCCTATTTCATCAGCAAAGCAAATTGATAGCCCTTTTAACTTTAGTTCGAAAAATGGGTTAATATAGATCAAGAATAAGATAGGTCCTAAGACTGATTCGTCCCTATCAAAAAGGTAGGGCCAAAACCATTAAAAAAAAACGACAGAAACAAATTTGACTTTTTGAAAAAAAAAATCAAATTTTGACAAGAAGCTAAGTAATCTATTCTTAATTTATTTTAAATATTTTGGATATAACTGGAAGCACAGAAATTGGACGATATGTTGATGAGACATGTTGATGAAAAACGTTCTGGCATATTCAAGATTTGTGGCACAACTCTGTTTAAATTGGCTTACCATCACGTTTTTACTTAATTTTGGGAATTTTCGTTTTCTGGAATAAAACTCACAGTTTTAATGAGCTAACCATCATTTATATTCTGTATTTTGGAGATTTCCGATTTGTGATTGTGGCTTGTAGATTTGAGGCCAATAAATCTGAAACTTAAGAACATGGATGGAAATAAACGAAAACTAGACTGTCCCTTCGAATTATAGAAAGACTTGGCTCCTTCAGGTGGTTGAGAAAAATGTATATTATCAAAGTAACAATTATCAAAGTAACATTTTGATCCATAGCCATTTGTTTTAATGTTATGAACCACCCTGTATGTATACATAAATTTAACTTTATTGCAAGTATAATTTATATTCGTATTTATGTATTTTATGGTAATTTGATTAATTATGTACATCTACTCAAAATAAATTAGTTTTTGAGTGAAAATAGTTTTTTATGATGTACAGTTTGATTGGGGATTCATTTTAATTTATCAAACTGATAATAATGATTAATGTTTCTCTCTAGGAAGAGGATATCAAAGAAGTCATGTTCAATATAAATGCAGAATCTTAATCCGTCAAATTTACGGTGTACTTACGAACGGTAATTTTCAACATTTTCAATAGCCGTAACATTATTACAAGTTCAAGGAAAATTTGTATTGCGCTTGAAACCTTACCTAATGAATTATAATTGCAATATATAAGTACATACATTGTATATATGGACATATCAATAAAATCTCTCTATGATTAATTACCAATGGGGATCACAAAGCTAAACGAATTTAATTGTATCGCATTTTGAACACATGACCTGGGTCGAATGATTTTTTAATATTTATATACAATGTCATAGCAAAAAATTATTAATGGCCATTTATTTGATGTCGTGTCGAGATGTGTTTTTTTTATGAAAATTATTTTTCATTTAGTTCAACAATGGAATTTAAATATGTTATACATAATATACTTTGCGGTACAGTTGCTTAACAAGCTATATACACTATGTATCTGCTGAGACAGAAAGTTGGCGAAGTAAGTGCTTCAACAAATTGTAAGATTATTCCAATCTATAATACCTATACATGAAAAGGTAACGTACTTCGCTTTTTTAATTACGTATGCTTTAGGGATCAAGTAGGCAAGCATTTGAACAAAAACATTTGTGAAATAAAACAATAAAAATAAAAGAACTCGAAACATTTGCCGGCGTTTTATAGTTTTGTCATCATTAAAATTTTACTTGTGGATTTTCTTTAAAATTAATATTTACTATTTGAAATAATTTTGTTTATTATTAGTCAGTTTTTGTCAGTAATTGTTTTTTTACTCTTTCGCCAACTTTTCCAGCTACATACAAATAACTACAACAACAAGAGCCCAACAGGTAATTTGTGCTAATTAAATTAATTTATGTAGTGTAATCATGTCAATTCAATGTTTTCTATATTAAAGGTAAGTAAGTAATGTATACAACATTTATCAGAATTACAGGCTAAAGTTGGCCCTTTACCGAGATGTTTTACAAGATCTTTCAGGCCTCATTACTTACAATTAGTAACCAATGTAGTAAGTAAGTGAAGTACATTTATTTAAAATGCCTTCTATGAGGGTACAAATAATAGTGATGGATGAAGAAGCAAAATGAGGATGCGTCGAGACGGCTAACCATGAACACTTGGTATTTTCGATGACATATTCGAACCTTAAATATTTCATTGGCTGCAGAGCTGTAACGCTTTAGAATACAGGGCAGGTTTATCATAGAACATGAATTTGCAGCTAGATAATAAAGAACTGAGGAAGTTTGCCCAATTGTTCATATTGAACCCCATGACGAGTAAATGAAATAAGTATGGTCACCATCTGAAATAAATATACTAATACATTGTAGAACAAAAACTAAACGAATGGGTATTTTGGAGTTTTGAACCCTAATTTGGATCCAATGACATACCCCATCCCGTATCGTTGTGAAAAAAGTAGATGTAATGTGAACATTCTTTTCAAACCGGCATTAAGTACTTCAAGAGCCAATCATCCATTTGCAAATTCGAGGTCACGGATTACTCAAATGCAGTACTATGTCTACCAATTTGCAATACCCATTCTGAATTCAGAAATGATTCATTTTTTTGACAGCTACTCCAAAATGCAAGCAAATAGATTAAGATTTAATAAATAGAATCAATTAAAATTATGGGTTGACCACTTTCAGTGATTTCGGTAATATTGCCATCTTCCAAGGTAGCTCTATAGAAATATGCAACAAAATTGCCAAGAACCTTGGAACCATGGAAAACCTGAACCTGAATTTCTTCACAAGTGGAAGGATGTGACCGCCCAGACTTGATATGGAAATCATCACGAAAATTTAAGCTGAACTCAACAATGGTATTCTTAAAAGATGTTTAGTCCAGCTGGAGCCGTCATGTGTATGTTATTGAGTTCATCAAATCCTAAAATTGAATGGCATTGAGGCTATGGATAAATTTGTAAGGGCACATATTCCAGATGAAGACACACAACTGTGACTTTATGCGTTGGTAACAAAGCATATTATTCACGCCACTGTGAGAAATCCAACAAGTATTGTCTTCAGGGTAAAGTTGCCATTTTCTCTTACTAAAATATAATTGATACATTAATGTTGCGAAGTTTGAGTAAATGCTGCTCAATTAAAAGGAATGACTCTGGCTGTTTGGTTCAACGGGAATGCACAAAACCCAAATACATGTCAATATTTGTACAGTGAGATACTAGAAAACTTTGTTTTTGAACAGGGGTTCGTGGAGGTCTATAATACGCAAGATGGACAGGATGTATTCTGTGAATATAATATGATAGATACCGAGCAATGGATAGATACCGTGTCAATGCCAAGAGTTCTTTGAGACATATTTTTACAAAAATAATCTTTTCTTTACCAGCCGATCCTAATAAGTTTTAAATCATTAACTGAAATTGGACTAATACCAACTGCAAGTTTGCCATCCACGATATCAAATACAAGATCAACACCCCAAGGAAAGATTCAGCATTTGGAGGAAAGATCATGGTTCTCAGAGAAAAGATTTTACACAAAATCTTCCTGTATTATCATATAGTGAAAACATCAATAAAATTTAGTGATCAGTGAATAAAATTTAAATTGGTTAACAAAGCCCATTGGTTGACGACATTAATTGTAAAGTGCTTATAATATCCTTGATATAGATAAATGAGGTCCTATATACCATTGAGTTCCTCCACAGCCAAACTCTTTCTAATAAGCGTTTGCAATTACAATTAATAAATCTCAAGGTCACTATAATTGAGAATCGCAAACTTTTGTCTTTACCAAAAACGTGATTTTGAAATAAATATTTTCCCTTGGGTCTTAATTAACAATAATTATTAGCCCCTATATACGGCCCCTATAGTCGGACAGCACTTTTTGTTTAACATGACCCTTTCGAGGTCAATCATCGATGAAGTCAGCATGATTGGGATGGAAATGTTAGAAATAACGGAAAATTATGATGGATAATTTTGGTGGATTGCACATACTTTTTTTGGTGATTTGTGGCAGTTACCACTCTCATTTGGAAGCAAAAAATACAGTGGATCGATGGTAAGCAGATATGGAAAGGGAATTGTTTTTTATAAATTAGCCGAAGTTATGCGGCATAATTTTCATCATTATTATCATGGGAATAACATAAGAGTTGCAACTGATTGAGCTGAGTTTCTGTACAGAGACGGAAGCGGAAGACCGCTGTTCTAATGGAATTCGATTATCTAATGATAACCATTCAGTCGATGCGTATAATTATAGAATCTTGAGTTCATCTGATGATGACAAAATACTCGGGTGTGGAGCTGATCGCGAAAAAATGGGGTCCTAGAAAGAAGCTTCATAAACTCTGCATCAATTCCTCTCAAGCGAAACAAATCGATTCCTGCTAAAAGAAACCATTTTCCACTAAAACCGCAGCCTGGTGGTTGACAATTCAATAATTGCAAGGTGACATTTGATGAAATTGTTTACTAATACAGTAAGACACTGTCAGATTATATTCGAAAAAATTAGTAGAACGAATGTGCCAAATGATAATCGTTTCTCTCAATTACCAGTCTCCGGGCACATGTGCGGGACCTCTGTGGTAATGTAATACAGAAATCACATGCATTGATGTTATCAGAAATGGGCTTCGTAACGAGGAAAATATCAATCGTATAACATAGTACACACGAGCATTAAGCACGATAGGGGGCGTTGGCATATATTAAAATTTGGCGATTCAGCACGTTAGTCAAACTAAATCTGCTTTTGGGGACATATGCGCCGCAAGATATACTTTGCCTAACGGTAAACAAATTGTTTATATTTCAGTCAATCAGAAGCACGGAGCATGGAGCAAGATGCAAGACACAAGAATCGGTCACCTTTTCGTTTTGATTTGCTTTACATAATTTAAATCTTGATTCACTTTTGAGTTTATTGAACTCGGAAATACTGCTACGGTTCATTAATAAAATTGTAATATAATATTGACAGTTTAAAGTGGAATCATATAAAATGTTTGGCAAGTCGTATTTATGATCGCATGTTAAGATCAAAAACCACTTGTGTATGTTGTCAGATAGATTTAATAAAATTTCAAACTAATTCGTACCGATGAACGTTTTGCTTTGTCTCATTTTTCTTATCCTTTCATAATCTTAAAGAGTATGTTCATGGATAATGTAAATTACACTCAAAGTAACTTTTAAACCATTTGTTGTGAAATGACGTTTAAATTTCTGGCACTGAACCCGGTTATTCTTACTCATGTGCGAGTATAGTTAGTATAATAGAAAATGTACAGACAATTTTTTCGTTAAGTTTGTCAATTGATCAACCGTTTAGTAAATGCGCGTGCGCGACATGAACAAGTGCCAATTTTTTGTCACTGCGGTGTATTGTTTACTATTTAGCGAAATGTAAAATTGTATACGCAACACATTCATTATATGTGTAGTTTAATTATAATTAACACAGAGGTATTTTTCTCATTGTGAGTCAATTGTAAAGTGTCGCGAACTAAAATCTAAATAAATCAAAGTAAAATAAACTAACAGTGGCGTAGTTTTATAATTTCGTTTGAAATTACAATATAAAAAGGCTTACCAATAGGTAAAAAAATTGTTAAGTGCAGAGTTTCCGATTGTTTTTAAGGTTGTTGATGTACTCGGTGAACACAGCACCTTTGGAACTGAACTAGTCGAACTTTCCGATTCGGTTTCCGCAATACCACTATCATCCTCGGTATCCGTTAAATCGTCATCATCTTCGTTCAAAAGCGTTTTATCATTGCTGATGTATTCGTTGTATTTCATATCACTTGAATTCTTAATAAATTCCATAGTTTTAACTATTTTTCATTACACTGTGCACTCAAACTACTTTTAATCTACTTTGTTTTTAACACTTTTCAAGAACTTATCAATTTTGCGTTGTATAAAGAAAAAATATCAAATTTTTTCACAATTTGCGCACCAAAAAAAAAAAAAAAAACTTTAACCACCTGATTAACTATATCCCAATGTATTTAACTTAATTTAAATATTTTAATTTATAAAACTATTTTGTGTGTATACCAAATAGCGCATTCAAACTTTATAGATTTTACGTGTGCATCATTCAGTTTTGTGCAACACAACAAAAAGAATCTCAAGCTAATTTTGTACGAATTTTTATTTTTGTTTTTAACATGTTGGCTGGCTGAGCACAATTTCAATATTATCTAGAAGAAAAGCCTTATATGACACCGGCAATCGCGAGCTGAACACAAATATGACCCCGTGTTGGCAGACAGATAATTAAAGCGAACCTCAGTTCAAAACCTTGGCCATCAACACGTTAATATCCACAACTATTTCAACCAATTGCATTCCTATGCGATTACAAGTGGATATATTGATAAAATTTTGCAAAGACGAAGATAGAACATTTAATTTCGCAATAGGAATTTATTATGCTGCCAATTTATGTTTGTTTCTTATATACACAATCGTACCTTCAACTCTACGTTTGTATACAATTGTAAATGTTCACCTTTAACAAAATAAAAACTGTTAAACAATAAAATGCCATGGTTGCGTTAGAATAAACCAAGCAATGGTATTGGTAGTATAAAACAAGAAATAGTTGCTCGATTGTAACGACTGATGCCTTAATCAAAAGCTCTCGATATAAGCATAAATACAGCTGCAAAAGCATCGTCCATTTTCATAAATCATTTTCGAACATAAAAATCAGGCAAGGGGTTAGCCCACAAAATTATCAAAATACATAAATTATGCAATAAAACACGTAATAGTGGTCCGATTTTGGTGAGGGATACTTTAATCAAAAGCTCTCGATAAAAGCATAAATACTGCTGCAAAAGAATCGTTCATTTTCATAAATCATTTTCTACCATAAAAATCAGGCAAGGGGTTAGCCCACAAAATTATCAAAATACATAAATTACGCAATAAAAGACGTAATAGAGGTCCGAATTTGGTGAGGGATACTTTAATCAAAAGCTCTCGATATAAGCATAAATACTGTTGCAAAATAATCGTCCATTTTCATAAATTATTTTCGAACATGAAAATCAGGCAAGGGGTTAGCCAACAAAATTATCATAATACATAAATTATGCAATAAAACACGTAATAGTGGTCCGATTTTGGTGAGGGATACTTTGATCAAAAGCTCTCGACATAAGCATAAATACTGCTGCAAAATAATCGTCCATTTTCATAAATCATTTTCAAACATGAAAATCAGGCAAGGGGTTAGCCAACAAAATTATCAAAATACATAAATTATGCAATGAAACACGTAATAGTGGTCCGATTTTGGTGAAGGATACTTTAATAAAAAGCTCTCGATATAAGCATAAATACTGCTGCAAAAGAATCGTTCATTTTCATAAATTATTTTCGAACATAAAAATCAGGCAAGGGGTTAGCCCACAAAATTATCAAAATACATAATTAAAAAATATATTTAAAAGCTAAGTGATTACACTGGTGGGTATAAATATTGTAGCCATGGGTAAATCTAATTTTTGTTGCTCAAATTGACATTTTACAGTTAGTTAAATTTTTATCACAATTTCATAGCTTCAAGGCCTGGATTAAATTTAAACCCAAGAGTAGTAGACAAGCGATGCATTATCATTAATTGTTCCTCAGTTTAGTTTATTGAATAGACTATATTTGGCAGGTTCTACTACATTTTGCCACTTTAGTATAGTTTAACAAAAATTAAATGTTGAAAATCTGTTGCTCAACACAATGTCATTCAAGGAAGCCTCAAACAAACTCGTTAGACATTTGATTGGCATGCTTATATGACAAAATAGTAGCTCAATATGATTATAGAGCTATTGCGTTTAATACGACTCTTGCAGCCATGTTAAATCTATTTGCAATAATTTTTAATGTGATAGTTACGTGAAATGATAAGCCATAGCGAATTACAACCACTTAAATTATAAGTATGTGCTTATCTAACAGATAAATTTTAATGTCTTAATAAAATACGCAAATTAGTTTAATTAGAAAGTTAAATTATTACTTTTCATTTATTTCAATATACTCGTTACAGTAAAACTAGGTAGTTCCGGGAATGCACTACGGAAATTGTTAACTTCACAACAATATGAGTATCCTTTAACCAAGTTAGTAGGTTGCCATGTTAACCATGATACTTGCGAACAAATATTTGTGCATCGAACATCGGCCGCTGCTTCGGCTGCAGTTTGATAGGGATTATTCAATCCAATAAATGCAATACCGGCTTGTGTCGAACGATTATACAAAACTTTCCAGAACATTCGTGGTACCGGCATAACGCGTGATGTACTCAAATATAAATTGGTTTTTGCACCACTTGCATTTGGTAGTGTTGCCAAACCCCACGTACCTGTGTACACCTCTAAATCTTGTTGAATACGGGCGGCGAAATTTTTTACATCATTTTCAAGCGAATTCCAATTTGCACCGTTAAATGTTTGCCATTGTGGGGCAGCATTTGCATAGAAGAACGTGGCCAATTGTTGTGAACCATATAAGAAATCACTTTTTGCCACCAAATGACCTTTCGACAAGAAATAATCATTGACCAAATTAATGTATTGTTCGGCAAGTGATTGTGACCCAAGTAACGATGTAAATGTAATACGTTGCGTTGCCCGCTTATACAGGTTGGTGGGATCAAGTCCTGAGAAAAATTTCCCTTTATTCCAATCTGGACGATCGACTCCGGTTTGGAAACCAGCAGCGTCTTTTGTTAGAATGAGTTTGGTGTAGATTGTGTTGTGTTGTGCTAAATCGTGGCATGCCTCGTATACTTCAGCAAAACCGGTCGATACTGCAAATCCTACTTTAATAAGAGTTTTGCCATTATAACAGGTTCCAGATGAACGATCCTCTTCGACCGGGTCTTGTTTGCACACCAATTGGTTGAATGAGTACGATGTACCACTAACCGAAAATGTTGATCCACTCACACACGATGCGGTTATTTCGCGTACACCAGATCCATGTGTCACAAAATAATTTGATGATCCTGGACATGCCAACAATACGTTTTGATTGGCGTTAAACGATAATGTACCGGAGGCATCTGAGGCACGGAAAAATGATGTTGATCCTGGATTAAGTAGTAGTGGTCCTGGTCGGCCAATGCTTGTTTTAACGCTTAAGGTGCAGGCAGCACGTGTTGAAAAATCACCATCATCATAATCAAGTAGTTTCACAATGGTTGAATTTGGTAGAACAAGTGAATTTGCCACTGTGGCAAAAACAACAACAAAAATTAATGATAAACCTCTCATTTTACCGACAGATTTATGGAAATTAATTTAATTTTAACTTAAACTGATCTACTCTATACACAACTGGCAAATAAAATTAATATTTTTGGACTATTTATAGGCAAAAATTTGCTACTGAAACCACGATAAGATAAGTGTAGTAAGTAGGTTCGACGTCAAGTGGTACCTATAAACGCTTTTATAAAATCAATCGTATTCACGTGAACTTTAAACGTTTTGCGAATGTTAATTGTGTATGTTGATTGGTCGGTTGTGAATACCTACATGTTTTCCGAAAAAACTTGTAGCTCTTAAGCATAATTTTGCTAATAATTTTGAATTTTGAATTTTGAAATTTTGAAATTTTGAAATTTTGATGTTGAACACGTCACGATATTTCCTCGTCTACAGTCAAAAATTTGTGTTGCATGCTTTTCCCATAAAACTCATTTGCATTAATTAATTTGGTTAACTTCGATTAAAATTATTGAACTTTGTTATCGACAAAGTGAGATTCTAAATTTAAAGTTAATTGCTGTAATATATCATGCCTGAATGTTAATTGATTAAGTAGCACGAATTATCAGAGCGATAACATTTCAATCGAATAAAGTGGCATTCGCATGTTTTCAATTTAGTTCGACAATGATTGGTTAATTTCGGGGGTGTTCAGATGTTTTATCACTCGCCATATACTTATTTGTAGAATATTTTCAAGTGGTTTCTTTATTTACACAAAGATCTTGACATATTTTTTGTTGTATTACAGTAAATTCCAGATATTGATTCGTTATCTTTTACAATTTCTTATATAAATTACGGAAACACCGCTGAAAGTAACTTAATACGGTTCAAGTAGTTCGTTAGTGATCTTCTTAAAACAATACGATGCACAAAACATTAATAATCGTTTCGTTTTGTATCGCATACGCGGTTGGTTGTACGATTAATGTGAACGGTGGATTGGGTGAACCTCAACCGCTACTTGTGTGGCCCGGTACAAGTAATTTCGTTGAACCACAAGGTACCAATGGAATTGTTACGTTAAATGCTGGACAAAGTATTGAAACATTCTGTACATCGTTTACCACTACGACATGTCAATCGAATGGCCAATTTTTAATCAATGGCGCCGTTAGACCATTTAACGAAATTGTTTGCAGCTCATATTCGGCGCATTCAGTTCGTCGAACTGGACGCACGTGTTTCGGTGGAGCCACAGTGTTTGAGGTAGGATTTGTTGCTGGATCTCGATTTTTAAGTTTGTTTGAAGCATGTCACGATGAAAACCGGGAGTCCACACTTTATGTTAAATTCAATCAAAATAAATCAAATGTTGGCTATCAAAAGAATTTTGCACGACCAAATTTTATTACCGGTGGCATGTTTGGTGGTAAAAATGTCGATAATTTATACATTAAAGTAAATCAAATTGAAGTGTTTACAAAAATTTTGGGATCATCTGTACTAGCAAATAATTTAGTTCAAACATCTGGCGATGGATATTTGGCGCGAGGACATTTAGCCGCCAAGGTCGATTACATATTTGGTTCGCAACAAAGGGGCACATTCTATTTCGTAAACGCAGCACCACAATGGCAAAAATTCAACGCAGTCAATTGGGAATCGGCTGAGGATGGCTTAAGACATTTTGTTGCTAATCGCGGTACATCAGTAGAAATTTATACCGGTACATGGGGCGTTATGACATCACCCGATGCGAATGGAGTTCAACGTGAATTATATTTATATTTAGACGGTAGTACCGGTAAAATTCCAGTTCCAAAAATTTTCTATAAAATCGCAATAGAACCATCGACCCGACTAGGCATTGCATTGGTCGGTGTCAATAATCCGTACGCCACCCTAGCCGAAATTAATGCATCTTATAGATTATGCGACGATATTAGTTCGAGAATTACATGGTTGAGCTGGGACAGACAAAATATTGCAAAGGGCTATTCATATGCTTGTGAAGTAAATCAACTTGCTGCTAAACTCGGCCATTTACCTGCTCTTTCAGTTTCTGGTGTCCTAGTGTAATATAGTTAAACACAAATTCAATAAACATTTGGGCGATTGTAAATTTTATTTATTTGATAAAAAATCTGTTATCTACTTTAAATTTTTACTAAATTAAGCGAACATGGCTTTCTTATCACTAAATTAGTAGATTGAATATTTCATACAATTGATCGTTGTCTTCGAAATGATTCACCGCTCTTATAAATTCATCAACACGGCATGCATATATGTAGCCCCACTGTACACCGCGTATATGTTCTCCAAGCCAATCAAATCCGCCGGATACATCGTCGCACAGAATATAACCGTCTTGAATTTCGTCCAAAGTAGCGTATACATTGTTAACACCAATAAAAACAATACCAGAGTTTGTGCTCGGTTCGATTATGATTTTGTAGAAAAACTTTGGCACTGGAATTTGATTTCCATCACTTAAATAAATTTCGTGCTCGATACCGTACTCGTCACGAAGTGTTAGTACACCATAAGTACCCGTAAATATTTCTGTGTCAATATTCCGATTGGCCACAAATCGTTTAATTGTACGTTCAACCACAGCCCAATTACCACCGTTAAACATTTGCCATTGCGGTGCAACATTTAAAAAATAAAATGTTGCATGTTGCTCAGTGCCATAAACAAAGTCAGACATGGCGGCTAAATGTCCTCGGGCAAAAAAAAAGTCATTATTTTCGTGTATGTATTGATTGGCTTGATTTTGACTTTGTAATATACGCGAAATTGTAATTCGCTGTTCTCGCCGCGTAAACGCTCGATCCAAATTTAAATGCAGATGAAATGCGCCTTGAAAAAAACGTGGTCTTGGAAAATTTCGTTGAAATTCCAGATTATGCGGTTTTTGTTCGTAGTGCACGTAGTACGTTTCAATTTTCTCTTCGTTGTGACACACACGCATTAAACGAATAAAATTATCATCGTACATCTCATATCCTATTTCAATTTCGGTGCCCATATGCGCCGCGGTACCACATGTGTTTCCGGTGCGGCGTGCCACATGTTCCGGTAAAGTGGCACACGAATAATTTGCAACATCAAATTCAGTATCACTTCCGATTATTTCAAAATATGTATCGTACAAACATTCACTCAACACTCGTTCGTTTGTACTACAATAGAATTCTATTTCATCGTTCGTATTCAATCGTAAAATTCGACGATCACTTAATTTTGGATACAAAATTTCACGACGATTTGCATTCAACAGAAGTGGTTGCAAAACTGTTAAATCACTTTGTAAATTAATACGACACTCATTGCACTTTACCGATTGTGGTTTTAACACTAGTACACTAAATAAACACTTTAACACTTTAAATAACAACATTTTAGTGACTGATTACGATAAACATTACTGTTCGATAGCAGTCACCAAAATGGTTTGACATAAGAAAATAATTAGACTAAAATCCGACTATGCAAAGTTAATCGAAGAACAATATTAAATTTCGCCTAAATGTTGGCTTCTACTGATCTTTTTACGATACAGTACAACCACATGTTATGTGAACTTTAATTTGATTACTACATGTGTAAGTAGGTAATGAATTTTATTGTACAGCAAAAAATCGATACACTCTCAGTAATGGAATTTTCGCTTAATAATTTGTTATGAAAATTATCATAAATCATTTTTTACATGATACATCATCGTTCAAGTAGGTACATGAACGGATGAAAAACATAAATAAAACAAAAAATGCCAACGAAACTCTTATCGTCTATGTATGTACGTACGTGTATGTATATGCTAAATTTAGTTAATCGTTAATGAATGAAAAACGTTGTTGGTCCACATGACACCATAAAATGAACAAAAGGGAATTTAAAAAAAAAAACTGTTATAATTTATGCATCAACACGTAGCCACCATTTTGTTGCTGTAACCAACAGAATTATATATATTTTTTTATTGTGTTATTAATTTTTTAAAGGATTTTTTGAGAATTTTCATTTTTAATTTAACTAATTTTTCCACAAAAAAAAAAAAAAAACGGTGAAAACATCTTGTTTTTTGTTTGTTTTGTTTTTCCTAATCATCATTAATGTTTGTAACATTGTATTGTGCTAAATTACTATGACGTTGCCCATTTTATGTACGGTTACGGGTTATATTTTATGGAATGAAATCATGATAAAGGGTGAGGTATATTTTATGTCAAACGGATATTAGTCCTTGATATTATTAAAGAATTGGTTTCTTTCTGTGCTTTTAGTGTAGCTTAGATTCTAGTGGACATATTTACTTCAAGAATCGCACAGAATATAATTTTTGGATAGGTCCTATAAGTAGGTGATGTAGCAGATTTCGATTCAGACAACAATTATTGCGTCAACATCACGTCAGTTCAACTGCTGAAGCCCCAACAAATAACCTTGTATGCGGTAAGTGGCGGAGTGCATAAAGAACGAATTACTTCTGATTGCCCCCAATTCTGTCTGAGTGACACTTATAAAAGTAAGACTACCTGAAAAAAAATCATGTTGCTTGTTGTCATGGACTCAAAAAACTTAGGCAGGACTGACAAAATCACAATACTACGGGAGTTTGTCACATCGCTTCTTTTACCTGGCTTGAAAATAGATTTCCCTAAGATTTTCTTAAATAATATGGGTGGAAGGCCGTTATTTCCAGCACACTAATTAATGTCAAGCTGATATAAACTATCTTGAACCTCCTCCATATCGCAGTTAGATAAGTTAACTTACTATATTATCAAATTTGAATACGCCTGATTTGATATCCAATGCATTCAAAACGCGGAAGTTGTAGAACTACTGTTGGCAGTTCATTCAGTTAATGTTAAAAGCTAGTATTGTCGAATCTAGACATTCAACATGATAATATTTCTTGCAGGGGTCAAAACAGCCGAGAGTGTTTGCACGCTTAGTATTATTGCATTCACCGCAGATTTTCGACATGATGTGCAAGGTTGTAATGAACCGTAACACAGTATCAATTTTTTGCTGATGACAAGTTGAGTTTTTGCGTGGTGTGTTTCAGAGATAGTTCTTGCGTGGATATCAACGCATCCTAATTGATAAAAAACAATCGATGTCTAACGGGACAATGGAGATCTAAAAAAGGTTACCTTGAAACCTTATAATCCAGCCTATTTATCAACACGGAGCACACCGCCAGTGGAACTTGTTAGAAATACCCAATTGCTGATCTATATTTGTTTTGATTCGGAAATAATTCATAACACAGATCTTTATGATGAAGTGGACTAATTGAAAACCATAAATACTCTTACTCAATAGACCATACCTTGTCTTCTTATTCTTCTCATGATCACAATTAAAAAAAAAAAGCAGTTTTAGTACCTACATGAGAAATTTTGGTTTTTCGGTTTGTGGCAGCGGACAATAATAACCGGAAACATGTTTGACGTGTGGCTGGAGTGAATATTTGATCATTGTCAGTTCCAAATGTCAGACTGAACCCTTGGGCAACAAGTCTAGCTTCTTCATATCGTTTGACCTTCTTATACACATCAATTTTCAAGTTGAAGACCTACTTTGAACCACTTTGAACTAACGAAACCGCCTATAGTCACTTATCTTTTGCCTTTCAATCAATTTTTTGTCTTCTTTCGTCCGGAACTTTAACGAAATATTTTAAACTGTTTCAAATTCGTATATAGAAGATTCGGTTTTTCAAGAAGATACATGTACACATTTTTGTGTGCAGTTTTCCAGCACATCTTTAATTATGGCTGGGTTTATGTAGACTTATTCTACAGTTAAATGTTTTTTGCTGAAACAAAATTTGTTGGAAGGAATAAGCTCATTCCGTTCTATGGCTAATTTGAAGATTTCATTAATATTTGCAAGATGATTCCAAAATAGTGATTAGTGTAGGCGCTTTCTCTTTAGATTTAACTATAGTTGTTAACTATAGTTAACTTTGTGCTGTCTTTCAACCATGCGTGAAACTTATATTTTGAGTGATTATTTATTATTTACAATGAGTGGTAAAATGTTTACTCCCGAACATGGTTTTTGATTGGGAAATTTGTATGTATGAAGATTCTGTTTTATGATTCATTTTATGGAATCGATTTTGTAGCCGGAGGTCTCTCAATTTCTTCACAATTAACGTTTGGTTCAATTATCTATCAGCAACTTGCTTTGCTCCACCAATATACCATACTAAAATGACGTAAATGTTTTTTGTGTCCCTCACCTATATTAGGATTTAAACCGTACATCTATGATATCTGTGTGATATAATCGCCAAATATTTTGCCACTGAATTGTACAGAGATGTTAGAAGATATATATATATATATATATATATATATATATATATATATATATATATATATATATATATATATATATATATATATATATATATATATATATATATCATAAAGCCTTTTAATCAGTTATAATAATTTTTCGACGAAAATTCGGTTAGTAGGAAAATAACCTCAAAGAGGCTTAAATTAACTTTAAATAATGAAAATAAATTTTGGTGTAATTTTCCGTTTTCCCTTTGCTTTGTACAGCTTTATAATGATTTTATTTAAATGTGGTGGCAAAAATATTTTAATACGAGTACTGTACATAAAGAAAGATTAGCGGAGGATAGAAATTTTAGGAAATTTACATTTAACTAACTTTTCTCTTTAAAATGTTTAAAATGTGTATACATTTTTTTGTTTATCTAAATTTGTATATTTAATGTACGATAGGACATCGTTATTAATAAAATAAACTTTAAAGCTGCGACACGCGTAATGATAAAAATCTGCGATCTATCAAACTCAGTTATATGGCAACTGATTGTAATTTAAAAAATCTGTAAAAAATTTTCGGTTTTGTTCTGATTTTAAATGGCTGTAGCTCCATTGATTCTAAAATTTAAACAATTATGGTTTTTGAAGTTTTGAGCTATGTTTGGAAAAATACGTCCAATGAACTCTGCTTTTAATTTGGTCAGCTGGTAGAACTTAGTGGGCCAATGGATCCGGTCGAGACGTCAACTGCGATTTTCCCATTACCAATGTCCAACAATTGCTTTGAAAACATATCTGCAGTTCGATCTTGTTGCAAAAACACTCTCATGTTAGTAGTCAATCGGAGAGTCTTCACATACCCCCACAAATTTGATGATTTCAAGCACGCGTTAAGTTCGTCAGCTGCAGCTGAACGTGGAATAACAGAAAGATGTAGAATCTTTGCCATTGCGCAGTTTTTGGCGATGTTGCAAGTAATTAGTGCCGAATTAATTTGCATGTTCATTGGCAATTTCAGGGCAGAATTTGCAGTTAGTTCTTTTTCTAACAAAATCGCCGTTATTTCAGATGAAGCCAACCAGTGCAACTTCATATTGCAATCGAATCGCGTTGTTTGCATTTGTCACACCAAAAACAGACATTTGTTCACATATTTGCATATGTACTTGGTCGACTTAACAGAGTTACAGTATTCCACATTGATGTGAGCCTCAAAAGCTTTGAACAATTTTAGCGAATATGGTATAATACTACGATTATCTACATCAATATCTTGCTCTTTGACTTTCACGACTGTAGAATCCAACAACGAATTTGGCCATACATATTATGCTTTATGAAATGTATTCTCCAGATCGGCGCTGTATTTGTTTCAAACGAATATATGACAGTAGTTTAGTCTCAATTTTTCCAAACATGTCAACCGCGAACTGATGGACAGACGGCGACACTACAAAATGTGATTATCTTCACCGTCATCGATAAAGTAATCGACTTCATTGCAAGCAACTGTTGTATTTTTGGATGTTGGCAAAAAATGGGTAAAATCACATCCTGTTCCACAAACCAATGAGCATAATGGCTCTGGTGACGGGAATAATTATGACGGGACTGATTATCGCGTACTGGTCGTCAGTGTGGTTCCCATGTGAAGAAGATCGTGCACATGTGACTTAGTGCGAAGGCCTATGCTAGCTTAAGGCATTGTAATGGACACTGTACAATAACACGGAATTGTTTTCACAATTACTTATAACTATTTTTACAAAATTCCCACCAAATTTTCCAATTTTCACTAACTTAATAAGTTAGATTCCACAAATAAGTATTTGTTTGGAAATCACCCTGTACTGTACTGAAATGTGAAACATATTATTAACAGTTTTGCACAATACAATGTTTAACTATTTTACACTGTTAAAAAGTTTATTTGCATTTAGGTAGTAAATTTAATAGATATGTATGACATGTTCCACAGTTTAAGATAAAATGTGGAACGTAACAATTCTTCTCATATTTTTAATGAATATATATAACGGTAAACAAAATTAATCTCAGGTGTAGCTTGAGTTAAAAAATGTGGAACATATGTTCAGATTGTGTATATAACAAATATTTTTATCTACTGTGGAACTTATCGTTTTACATTCTTTTCGAAGTTAAATAAATGTATGTTTCTATCAAATATTTAGTTGGAAGAGAATGAGTATCCATGGTCGACATTCTCTGCAAGAACCTACGTACATATCAGTAAAATGTTGTAACGACAGTTAAAACTTTACGAATAAAATTTATGAAAAAATTCATTTTGATTGTGCCCACATTTTGTTTTGGTTTTAATTAAGTTGAACAAGTTTGTTTTTTTTTGTCTTACACCAAATTATATATCGAAGAAGAACAGAAACACAGCACTGAACACAATATGAAAATAAATTATTTTTCGATTTAAAAAAATTTTCTGAAAATTAAAAACAAAAAACTTTTTTTTTTATTTTATTTTATTTTAATATCGGACATTACACAGACAGTTATTTTTTTTTTATACCAAAAAAGTTTTTTCTCCCTTAAGTTAAGCTTTTCATTCAAAAATTATTTCTATTATTTTAAAGTTCAAAGATTGGTTTATTAAAAATGGCGTAATTTGTGTTTTAACTATTTTGCTATATAAAAAATAAAGGATTTTTGCTTAAGAAAACTATGAAGAAATAAAAACGAATAGATCAATTATGAATTCTTTTAGATAAATTTGAGGTTTGAGAGGAATGTCAGAAAATATAGAAGAAACAAAAAAAAAAGTTTTCAAGTTATAGTTTTTTTCGAAGGAGTTTGAAATATTTTATGAAGTGTCTTAATTTTTGAAATAAATTGAATTTAAGTTTAACTCATAGTTGAGACGAACATGAAAATATATCATTCTGGGAAATATGAATTTCAATCTAATTTCGAACCATTAGCGGTTCATTGATATACAATATTGAATTTTTTGGTTTTCAAAGGAATTTTTCTTTTGTAAATTTTGTTTTGGTTTACGTGCTTTGTATATTAAGCAAGAGCTTTGAATTGTAAATTTACATACATTTTTTATTTTTTTATTTTTTGCTTATGAAATTGTAATTTTATTCAAAAAGTTGTTTATTGGAAAATTAAATGTACGAACATATATGGTTTAGTTTTAAAATTTATAATGTATATGTGACGTACAAAGTTGTATACAAAATAAACAGAATTTTTCCGAGGATCGTCACGTTGGCAATAGGTATCATTCAACTTTTGTTTAGTGGAAATTAGCTTTGGTATCGATAAATCAAAATCTATGATCAAGACAGTCATAGTATAAATACACATAGTGCTACTATGGTATGTTAGCCTATTGAGTGCTAGATGTCGCTACTGGTATCGTTTTTAAAATAATCAAAATATTTGAATATATAATTGCCTAAATGTCATATATTTATTCTAAATTTTGACGATATTCTATCGACCCGACATCTGGATCATCAATGTTCAGTGACACTATACAAATTTCTCTGCACGCAGCTATGTTATTAGCGCACCAGCTTCCTTCTGATAATGGAAATAATTTTTTTGTTATTTCCTCATCAAAACTGTAAAATAGAAAACAGAGAAAATTTAAATTAAAATTTTTTTTTTTAAATAAAAAATGATTAAAGTTTTCAAAAACTTATTCCATTAAAATTTTCCAGTTATTGTTGGATTTATTAAAATTATTATGTCATTACTATTTTTTGTCGTTGTTATGTGTTGTGACATAGATTGTAAATATTTGAAAATGCGGCAGTAATACCAATATGATAAAACTAAATTATTATTATAGAACCAAAATGATTTGTGGCCATTAATCATTATTGAGTTTATGTTATTAATGATTATATTGGGAGATGTTTTATGATTAAAACCGGTAGTTTACAAAGTAGGGAGATATAATGCCAGGTTTCACTTTCAACAACATATTGGCTTCAACTTCAAAAAATTGCTCTCTAAAACCTTAAACGGTATCTACTCGGGAACTTCGTTTTTATTATTTTCATTGGCAATAATGACATTTTCCATTCGCATTAAACTACCCTTTATCGCGATCATATCTTTTTAAGAGCTAATAAATCCACCATTTCACTTTCACTGTTTAGCTCCTCTATACTTTTCCTTAAACCTTTTAGGCAAATTCACTTATGAATTTAAAATAAAATCCATTCAAAAGCATCGCTGGAATGTACGTGATATTTCACGATTAGATCATCAACGAGATATTGCATCAGCGCACTTCATTCTTGGTCTTTTATTTTCAGTATATTTTGCATTATTATTACAATAATTTGGGTGATCTGATGGGATCTCTACTGGAGCACGACATAATAATAGTGATTGGTGACTTTAAAGTAGAGCTGGTAAAAAACAAAATTGATCATGATCTAATTTATAAAGGAAGATTTGGAATCGTCCAAGATGTCAGATGTCATCTTTCTGTCGATCAACAGAATATAGCTTGAAGAGAAGCGTGAATACGTTTCACAATCACACAGAACAACAAAGCGATCCTTTTGAATGATGGAAGGCTGAAGTGGCTCGTCGACTGGAAAGCTGTGATCGGTTAATGATGGATTACACTTTTGAGATTATCATTCACTATCATCTCCGAAATTTGTGGTTACTTACTTTTGAGCCACACTATATATATGATAAATACACAAGAAGAAACTTGTAGCTTTGCACGAATAAAAATAAAATAATGCCACAAAATTATATATTTCATCTTCGCCCAACATTTAAGTACAATAGAAGGAATAATCAATTTCTTGCTTTTTATATGTAAGATATTTAAAAATTGATTTCTTTTGTTTGTTTTGTGTCCAAGAAAACAATGTGTCTTCACCGTATTTTATTTATATGAAATGTCCTTTTTATTTACATTATCACCACAACCTGCTTTCATTTTTACATTATCATCTATGGCGTTCTGCTCTTCTATATATACGTATACATATTATATTGTATGTTTTATGGAAAACAATAAAAAAATTCAATTATTAGGGTGGACATTTTCTTTTCTACTGTTTTATATATAGAAAAACTCAATTTCCTCTATTATTCATATTGTATACGTTTATTTTGGTCAAATTTGATATATTGTCAGCTTTGTTTGGGTTTGCCATTCAGCATCATCATATTACATTCAATATTTTCAATTAAATGGTCGACTACAAAATTTTATATGTATTTCGATATATACTTATATACATAATATAGTTAAAGTCAACGTTAATTTATCATTAAAATAACAGCAAGAACATCAAAATAATGTACTCGCACCATTATTAATTTTGTTTCTCATTAAATTTTACGCGTGACACAAAACAAGAAAACAACATAAAAAAAAAAAAAAAAAAAAACGAAACGAAATGTTACTAGATGACATAAATAATAAAAATTTATGTTGGTACATTACATTTCCGCCCCACCAAATCCATCCGAATGTGTTACTCCTACTTAGTTACTTACTATACTCTACTACGACGACTATCAGTAGAATTTTTCCGTTTTATTTTATTTCGGTTTTTTTTTTTTTTTGGTGAAAAACTGGAAAATAAATTTAAAATAATAATCCCATCTGTGTTTGACTTTATGTATATAGTAATTTTCTCTTGTTCGTTTGTTTTTAATTTTCTTTTTATTTTAATATTTTTTTTATTAAAATTTTGTACTGTACTATAATACTATATAGTACACATAACATTATATATAGTTTTTAATATATTTTATCAACTTTTTTTATCAAACATTACAGAACTGATTAGAATATTGTCTATATTAAAAAAAGCGTAACTGAGTTGGGATACTTATCGTAGTACATAGTATGCAAAATATAAATTCATTAAGATTTTTGGACCTGAACACCGCACGAATCATCAAAGCAGCATAATATTCAATATTAAATATGTGCTTAAAATAGTTAATTAAAAAAAGATTTTATTTAAATTAATATATATGTTTTTAAGATTTGCATTTAATTAATGTATGACAAATAGAAATACTACAGACATTTTTATTCTATAGACAAAATATGCCAAGCAAAAATAATTCAATGTATTTTTAATCCTATTTTGACGAGACGAAAATTGTGAATTGATAAATGTCAAAATCAGCTGGCATAATACATAATATAAAGACATACAGTACAATCATCATAAGAAAAAAAAAACACTTTGATGTTCCAGATGTCAGGTCGATAGAAATCGTCAAAATTAATAAATATATGACATTTAGGCGATTATGTCAACGTGCTAGATGTCGCATAATGTAAGTTATACTACATACCAATATACCACCAATATACCCACACAGCTAAATACTAAACACGTGCTCTACATTCTCAATTTTACCCTCACATTCAGGACTTTATAGACAACCATCGTACTTGAACTTATATAGATAATTACCAATGCAACCATGCCCAGTTAGGAACTGACTAAGGTAGAAATCCACCTCTGTCGATTACTGATCGACATTTGTCGATTTATTTACTGGAGGTATAAGTCGCAATGTCTTTTCGGTGAAATGCCACCCCATTGCACCTGCCACTCGTTCACAATTTCCGCACGGATAATTTTACGATTTTCCTTTTACTCCCCATCCCCACGGCAAAAATACGTATAGTTAGATGCTCTTTAGATGCTCTTTTGCAATATGACCTTCTTATCCGCACTTTCTACACAGCTTATAGACCTATATCTTTAAAACTCCTACATTGTTGAGCTTGGTGACCATATTCGAGGCGTTTCAAACATTTTAAAGGCTCGATTATTTCTCGAATTCTTTGGATATGTCATTCTCTGCTATTTGGCTTGAAAGGTCATATCCCCTGCCATTTGTGTCCCTTAAAATGAAGCTTGTAGCTTTTTTTATAGAGGTAATACCTTTTGTTTCTCCCACAAATGAACAAGAGGCTGAAGTATTTTGTTCTGTGTAGTCACTATACCATTGTCTCTTATTTGTAATAACGAGCTTTCCAACTCTGGCAAAATATCTTCCTTGCAAAAGTGCATTCGATTTCATTTATGACTTTGTGGTGTTACTTTTTTGCCATTCTGGTTTATCTTCTACTGCTTCTTTCTTCAGTTCTCTTTCTGATTCTAAGGCTTGCTCTATAGATTGTCAGAGTAGCGCATTTGTTGTAATGCGTTTCTTCTTGCCCAACTGATTACCAGTCACTAAACGTTTAGATTCGTCTCGGGTTGTCTCAGTTTTTGTGAATTCACTAGTAGAATCAACCGAACCATCCTTTTCATTTCATTATCCTTTTCATTTCACCATGCACATTGTTTCTATCCTTCACATATTCGAACAGGTTGTTTATCTGTTTTTTTAACTGCAGATAATTGAAACACTCGGACATTCGAACTCAATTCATTTGCCTCTTTTAGATCAGATTCCTGGTCCTCTTTTAGATCAGAAAGCGAAACTGCTCCAGATATATGTGTTTCTGTAGGCGATCTCGTAAGCCTCTTACTTTTCTTGAATTTTCTTGAATTTAAGGAACTTGCAACAATTTTTGTTTTGGCATATTGCGATTATTTGATTTCAATGACTTAGAAGCTCGTTTGCTCATCCTCTAAAGCTGCCATTACTGGTACTGAATCCGTTGCGTTTCTTTATTCTGAAGTTTTTATTGTGGGATACCTTCCCCAGTATTTTATACCTTCTACCAGGTTTTGTTTCAACCGGTTCAAACATGAGGAACCAACGCTGTTTGAAGTTGCATCTCCTGACGAGGGGTCTGATCAACACCTTGTACAACTTCAGCTAGTCAACAACGCAATTCCATTTTGCTGTCGTTTCATATCGCCTCAACTCATTGACACAATGTAAGTACATAAGTTTTATCATAGTTTTGATGTCAAAATCCGTGAAACATACTGTATGTAAACGATGTACAGTTGTCACTTACATAATGGTGCCAGGCAGACCTTTCATCATAAAAATCCCATGCAAAGACCGAATAGTCGAATGAGCAGTGATCTCATTCAACTTGATGACATAATAACGTAAAAATGCATCCACACAAATCGACTACACATTTAAGGTTCGGTTACAGTTGACCAATTTTTTGTAGCCTCTTGGGGGATTCAACGTTGTTTCCTGGCAACCTGGCAATGTTTGATCATTTTCTCGGGATCTTGGCCGATTCGTGACTATTTACAATCTGCTTGAACTGATGATGGTATTTGATAACATCAAGCCATCCCTCTTTCACGAAGATACTTATTATCGACAATAACTGATCCTATCGATTATCTAGCCGGTTTAGAGAAAATTACTATTTGACAGGTTGATTCTCAATTTTGGTTCAATAAATTGTTGAAAAATCCCCTCTAAATTCTTTATATGCACATCTTCACTGGTCCCCGTTACTACGATGTCATCCAGATATCTGACTACATGCGTAATTCAGTAGGTAAGTGGGTCTATGAACTTTAGAAATATAGCCGGCGCGTTGGCCACTCCAAATGGTAATAGCTGATAATAAGCTTTAAACATCAATTTTAAACTTCACCCAGTCGGCTTTGGTCTTAAATGGGTTCGTAAGTTCCGCATATGCAAATATGGAATTCAGGTTCATGTAAAGCATTTAATTGAACATTATAGAGCTAACGAGATATTCAGCGTCAAGGTTATTTCCTTTTTACATTCAATTCGAGCATAACATGAGGTATTTTTTCGTGGTACCAACATTTATTAATGTTGCGCTTATAGTTTAAGCTAAAATCTATGTTTTGGCCAAGAAGTGCGGAATATTTTAATAAAAGTTGCGGGGCCTCCAGATCTATCGTATATTGCATTTAGTTTAAACATGCTACATTCGCAGTGGCCTAAAACCGATGCAATTGATGTATTTCGGATAGAGAAATTAAGTGGAGCTTGTTCTTCGAAGTTTACGCAGCGGTAACCAGTTTTTACAGTAACGGTGTTTTAGTAAGTTTCGAGGCCCAATTGATTTGATTCCCGATTGACGCATCTAGCCATGCATAAATATAAGCATCAATTTTGTAATAAAATTAATTCAGAGTAAAAAAAAAGGTATGCCGAAACCCGGGATTGAACCGGGGACATTTAGATCTTCAGTCTAACGCTCTCCCAACTGAGCTATTTCGGCTATGTATATATCGTGTTTATTTTTTTTCTTATATCACCAAAACTAGTCATAGTAGGAAATGCTTATCTCTGATAATATTTAGTCATTTGTAAGTGTACTTGTGTGACAACCGCATTATCAGATAATCGTATTTTATTTGACATTAAATATTAAATATTTAACAAAATAATATTAGTATCGTTCCATTACGTCATACCATAATGTTAAAATAAAAAATTATGTTGTTGTTGTGTTTATAACAATATACCATTTTATAAAATTACATGTCGTGACATCTTTCGGACGAAAATATAAGATTATGTAAATCGAAAATTATGTAAAGAGAACATTTAGGGGTTAGTTGTTAAATATAGCAAGCATTAAGGAAATTTATTTTTTCTTATCTGACTATACATTTGTTTGTCATTTGTATTAAAAAGCTTAAAATAGATGCGACCATTTTTATAATCTCGAGTAACAGTGAATAATAATTCTATGAAGCTTTATTGTTAATTCCGACTAATAGAAAATTTCGGCAGCTATGAAATTCTCATCAATTATTATTAAGAATGTCTCGATGAACATATAGTTTGAGGATTTTTTGTAATTTCCGGTCAATCTGTATCATTCTCTTGGTTCCGTACCACCAACAGTTCTACATTTCCAACATACTGCAGAAACGTTTAAGCTAAATCTGGAACTAAATTGATGAGTTCAAATTGTCAATACTAATGGCCAAAATAAATGTTTAGGTTATATCAAAATTCACAACAAAAAACAAAATCGATCGATCATTAAACAACTTGTGATCGTTAAGTGCTTGAATCGTAAAATTAGAACCAAACATTTTCCGAAAAAGCACAAATTATTCATTGCCAATGCCCTAAATAATTCAATAAAGCCCCAAACAATATAATCATGAGCATTCTAGTACCTAGTACTGTACCATATAATGTACTGAAAGATGTACTTTCGCAACACAATAAAATGTTGGCAATAAAAAAAATGTAACATATTCATCATCATTCAAGAAGAAAACATATATATGTATGTATATACATACAGAACATATACACAATAATTTTCTCTGCCTGTTTTACTACAATATATATACGGCAAATAATCCACATTATATACGTAACCAGAACCCTTCTACACATCGGGTCGGGGTAAATAAAATGATAAAATTTGAAAAGTCTTATAAGAATGATAACATAAATATTATTTTATCTTCATATAGTCGTATTTTCTTTTATTTATTTTTTATTTCAATTTTCCACTTTTTTGCGTACACAACAGCGTATACATGGAGCGAGTGACCAAAAAGTTTCGAGATCGGTTTCATATATGTTATGTACAAGTATTTTAATTAAATTATTAAATTTATTTGTGAAATATTTGACTTCATCAAAAACTTCCAAAACCCAGACAATACATGATGGTTAGCCCATTAAAACTGTAAAATTTCTGTCGCTATTGAAAATTTCCAAAATCCAAAAAATACACGATGGTTAGCCCATTAAATCTGTGAACTTCTGTCACTATTGAACATTTCCAAAATCCAGAAAATACACGATGGCCCATTAAAACTGTCAAATTTCAGTCTAATTTTCTGATTGTTAGTAAGGCTAACAATCAGGTTATGTTTGCTAACTAAATTTTTAATATCAAAGAAAATTTTATTTAAAGAATTAAAGAAAACATGGTGATACCATTTAAACGGCTGTTCAAGGTTCTAATATTGATTTTTCAAGTACATTGCAATATCGCATCAATATTATCATGTATTTAGCTTTTTTGTGCCATTAAATCCTTTTTAAGCATTAAATCAATCTAATATTTGAACAGTTTCGGAACTTGTAAGTCACTCGGTACGTTCGTATGTATTTATAGCATAAAATACGAAGAAACAATAATAATAATACATACATAAATACATAAAAACAGCAAAATTTTCCATTGTTTTCCATGATTTCACCATAAAAACGGTGCAAGAGACGTACGAAAGGTAATTTTTTATTTTTTTTTTTTGCTTGGCACAAGTTGGAAATGTTTCCGCCGTTAAATAATCGGAATTTTCGTTTTTCATTTTTGGAAACGATAAAATGGTTTTATACTTTTTTTTGGATTATTTTATTTATAGTTTTTTATTGATATATACACTCACGACAAGGCAAAGGGTTATATGTTCATTATACACACACACACACAACATACAAACATATATATGTTTTTATGATAATGTTGCTCAATTTATTATTTATATGTTAAAATGTTAACACAAAATTTCTTGCGACTGGCACACCTGACAACCTGAAGTGTATTTGTTTGTTTGTTATCTGTTTTGGAGCTGTAGCCAGGTTTCACATCTATTTGTGTCTATCATCTATTTGCGAAAATAAAATAGGATTTAATTCGGTCTCCCCGTCACTTTCGATAAAATTTATTGGCGGAAAGCAAAAATATTAAACGAAGTAGACAATTATATTTTGGAAACTATCGTAATGGAAGTAATGGTGAAATAAATAAACAGCTACGTGATGATAGGTTCCCACACAAAAATATACATCAATCAATATATATAAATAGACACGGATAAAGAATCAAATAGACCAAATAGTCGCCAGTGAAAAGTTCCTCACATCATTACAATAAATCAACTACGGTTTAGAACGAATTAGAAGAGTTTGTTACTATTCGTAACAGTTTGGTGTCAGAAGTGGGATTTTGTGACTCATATAAATAAGGAAAGCCAACATTAACAAAATATATTAGAAGACGTCGACGGCGATATGGAAGATGCCCAATTTCTCATTCCACAAACATCAGCATCGGGTGATTACAATGCCAAACATACCGTTTGGGAATTAAGACCAACAAAACCAAAAGGAAAACAACTTTTCGAAGCTATGCAGCACAAATCCCTAGATTATGTATCTTTCAGTTATATTACTAACTGGCCTACTAATAAAACAAAGTTCCTGACTTAATTGACTTCTGTGTAACCAAAGGCATTGCACGTACTTATATGCTAATATAATCTTTGGTTATGTTCTTTAATTGGACTATTCACCGGAAGTAGTAAACTTAAGTGCTAATGTCCTTAAGTCAGCAATTCTAAAACGTCAAACAAACAAGGGAACCAATTGGAATCAAAATATAGAGGATATAGTTGAACATAACTGCAAAAAGGATATCCTTCTTATAGTACACCCGCAAAAATTGATGCACCTGGAGAATATCTAACACATTAACTAGAATTACCAGCTAAAAAGCCATATACTCGCTATAAAACCTTCTGAAAAAATTAATGAACTCTCACATAATATCCAGGAGATAATTCAGGAAAAGCTGAGAATTCGGAGGCAATGGCAAGAAACTAAACCAGAATAAACCAGAAACTAAATCAGGACACTAAGATCTGAATTGAAGGAAGATGAAAATCATATAATCCAAAGCCATTTAAGTGAACTCGAGCCATAAATCGGAAATATCCAAAATCCAGAAAATACGTGATCCAAAAATCCAAAAAATACATTATAAGGCCATCAAAAGTGTGACATTTACGCCACAAATCGACAATTAACATTGGCTGACGATACTGCCATCTTTGTGTCAAATAAAAAACCACAAACAGTGTCATGGGAACTGTAAATTTATTTGAGCTCACCGGGGATTGGCTAAGGACATGGCGAATAAAAGTAAACACAAAAAAACCAAGTCACGTCACATTCAAGCTGAACAAATGCACCGGTACGATGAGACTTGTACCTGTGTACACTAATTGTACCTTTGTTCAGAAAAAGCTGTAACTGGCTTGTCATAGCGGTTATTTTGGGGGAAAATCCTATTTGAATATAAAAATTGGATTAAAGGAAAACTAAGCAGTCATGCAAAATCAAAATAAGAATGATGCTGCGGTGCACGAAATAGGATAAGTGTCTTGGCTTAATAGATAAAAATCGAAAGAGATCAGTTTTGGTATTCAAATGGAATTTCTCCCCCTAATATTTGCGGGTACAATTATTATACATGCAGGTACAATTGAGAAAATGGCTGGGTCTACCTGAGAGTGCCAATATTTATTAATGACTTGAAGGTAAATATTAAACATTTCCTAAAAATCCAAACCGATCGCATTTCATGGCACAGTACTGTAAATGGTTGTTGATATAAATACAGTGGAAATTGAAATGGAAAATTCTAAATAAATATAGAAAATTTTCCATCAACAATATTGAAAAATAAAATAAAAAATGGCAAAATATGTGTACGAGTATGGTTCTATTGTTATTTTGTTCATTCTTTTAATTGTTAATGATAGTCTGCTAGCGATATGTTCTAATGGTTTCTGCTTACAAAACATTAGTTCTACTATTATCATGCGGCAATATGTTGTACAGAATTTATATAGTAAATAATTAACTTCATAAATAATTTTTACAGAATTTTTTTTTCGGTGTAAATATGCGAGACAGCGTTATGAGAATTCACAAAAAAATAACAGAGAAAAAAGGATGGTGTGGTCTTAAATTAAGATGACGCCCGTCTTCGCCCCACAGTATTTTTTGTTGTTGTTTTTGTTTGTGTGTGTTTCATTTTTTTACAACTTAATAAAATTTTAATGAAAATTGAATAATAAAAGCTTCAATGAACAAAACAAAATATAATATTTTGTGGATTTTTCATTATCTTCATGTCATTCTCTATAATGCAAAATTAAAAAAAGTTCAACTAAAGCTTTAGCACCACACCAACAAGAAATATCCAAAAAAGCTATTTCTTACTTGTGTCTGTGAATCTTTATTTTGTATTTTCATTTTTCATTATTTCGAATTTTCCTATATATATATATATATATATATATATATATATATATATATATATATATATATATATATATATATATATATATATATATATATATATATATATATATATATATATATATATATAATCTACTTTGGAATTTGATGACAGTATTAGATGAAAAATATGAAACCGAAAATAAAGTAACATTTTATTGGATTATTACGGTTTTGTAATTATTTTAATTTAATTAGAAAAGCTTTTTTATTATATGCTTTCAAGTTATACAATAATAAATAAAAAATAAATTAAAAAACTTAGTCCATTAGACTTATCTATATACATAGATGTATTTATGGATTTGTAACACGATTATGGATTTCATTACAAATTTTATCTCTATATAGTCCAGTGAAGTGAAATCAACTACCAAAATACATAAACATCGACCAACATTTTATTGATTCAATGAAATTAACCTATAAGCTCTAGCAGATATCATAAAACTCAAATATTCATATAGCTCGTCTATTTCGAACCACAAATGATGTATTTGAATCAAATTTATTCTGTTTTTCCTTTTGGTTACTTCCTAATCAATCAACAAGTTGGAAATTCCATTTTTTTACCATATTATACTTTGTATATGTAAATCATCATATACCATATGATTGAAAGTTTACAAAATTAAAAAAAAAATAATAATAATAAATAAACCGCACTTAACCTAAAAAAAAAACATGAAGGAGTTTTATCATGTGTTTATGACATTTATACATGCATGCATTCTAATTGGCTCCTGTGATTGGGGGATACTTATTTTTCGAAATAGGATTCCGCATAAAATAGGATTTTACCACAGTATGCTATTTTTGGAATGGGAAGAGACTAACCGCTTGTACCAAAATATAAAAATATGCAATATCCAACCCACAAAGACACAAGATAAAGAAGTTTTGGCACGTCCAAAATTCATTCTTTTAAAAAACCAGGTAGATTTATTATTTTATTTCAGCAATGAAAGAGGGTCGGTTGGAACTGGCTTAGCTCAAATGTTCTCGATGAAAAAAAGTGGTTATGAAGTGTTCCGAGGTTATAAATGGCTTTATAGTAGAGAACGATAATATTGATATTGAGTCAACGGTTATTTCATTTAATTTTCGTGTTAAATAATTTTTTTGACTCTGTAATTCATAAATAATTTAGAATTTTGCATGTAGTTGTGATACATTCTAAGAGTGTTGGTGGGTTATTTTAATGTCATTTTTCTGCACTTTCATGTGATAACTAAATTCAATTTATTAGAGCTTACGGCTTGAAGATATTAATGACTTACAATTTTAATATATTTGATTTATAGGAAATTTTTAGATGTCCACTTACATTGAACAGTATCATTCTGGAAGTTAGTGAAACTGCGATATTTTTGCGATAAGAAAAGACCTGGTGATAAAGCATTAAAATCATTTGGATCAATATACATTGCAGTTGAAGGTCTAGAATTAAGGCACGCTTAAATTTTGTAAGTTAAAGTGTAATCATATTATATTTAGAGACCGCAACAATAGCGATATCATCAGCAAAGCCAACAATCTTCACATTCTCGGGAACTTAAAGTGTAAAAAATCATCAAACAAAATGTTCCAAAGCGTTGGACCCAGTACAGAGCCCAGAGGGACCCCGCAAGTAACTCTACAATCCTTTCACCCTATATCCGTGTGCTACTGCAAAATACGGTAAAATAGTCTGAAATCATTCTTTTAATGTGCCTTATACATTCCTTGTATTAAGAGCGTTAATGCCCATTATATTCCATTTCGCAGTATTAAACCCATTTTTGACATGCAGTGTCAAAATAATGGCGTAATATTTTTACGGCCTCCTTTATATCTGCTACCACTTATAGCTTCTTCAGGTAGACCATTAATCAGATAAATAGCATCAATGGTTGATCGTGCCTTGCAGAAACCATATTGGTTAGTTGCATGACCTCCAGATCTTTCAATCGCTTCCTCTAACCGGTCACACAGCAATCTTTCGAGAAGTGAGATAAAGCGTATCTAACAGACAAATCGAATGGAACTATGATAGGTATTTTAATTGTGCTTTGCCTTTTGGGAGATGTTGTATCAGTCTAAGTTTCTTAGTCATTCCCTTGTATTGCTGTTTTAAAGGCAATATTAGGTATGTAGTCCGGCCCTGGTAGTTTTTTGCTTGGGATTCTTTTAAAGGCGGATATTAATAGCTCATTTATAAGTTGTTGGTTCCAAAAAAAATAGTGCGGACTGTCGTCGATTGGCTGGGAACAAAGTATATACTATGCAGTCCATTACGATAGGGCATATTTGTTTGCTCCTCTCGATAGCTTAAACTTGGGCATTACCATTTTGTAAGCCCGGCCACAAGGGTCATTCTTGACCTCATCAAAGGTTAACTTCCAACATTGTCATTTGCTTTACTTAATGGCCACTTTCAAAGCACTTCCTGCCTTTCTGTGTATTTCTTGAAGCGTGAAATATGAGGTAGTAGTTCTTCTTCATCAGAAGCCTTTGTCTTTCATCCCACGTTTTGGAGGTTGCTCCTAGGGTATGTTTGACGAAAATTACACAGAATAGCCTGGAGATCGCTGATACTTGTTGAAATCGCAGACTCTCCAAATGATTCCTCTTCTATAGAGAGATTGACTAACAAACGTTAGATGTATGACAGAACCATTAATGCCTCTGCTGAAGGTAAATGTTTTACCAGTGTTGCACAGGACGATATCCAGAACTGAGAAGGCATCCAGTAAAGGTTGATTTCTTCTTTTTATTTGAGTACCTCAAAACTACTACTCGAAAGTCCACGCATTAAAATCTCCGGAAATTACTGTGAGACTATGATCTCTAGCATCCAACACTAAACAGTCCAAGAAGTGGATGAATCGCTTGATTGACTCATATCAATGGGGAAACATAGCAACTGCAGATATGTATTCTATTAATTTTTGCTCTAGCATATCTAATGAAAATCTGCGCGCCTCCCTGATAGCAAAACTTCTGCCCAGATTGTAGCATAGAAGAGGTTTTGTGCAGGTTCACAATGATTTAGATTTAATTGGAGTATCTTCATTATTTACGGTTAATGCTTATCGCCTTTTGTCGTACTGGGCACTTACTCCCGCCGGTAATGAGGTTTCCGTCACTTTTTCCATCTCTCTTACAGCATAATGCACATTGTGGTTCATTTATAAAGTTATTTGCCTAGTGGCCAGGTTTGCAACATTTGAAACAAAGATTTGGAAGGTCAGTCTGCCTCATCCATGAGTTCATTCTGTGACCAGGTTTCCAGTATTTATAGCATCTCACTGGACTTATTATTTCACGGATACTGCATCTAATTTAGCCTATACCGATTCTTCCAACCTCAGCTATTTTTAGAGCTACGACTGTTGGTACCTTAACAACCGCGATTTGTGTATCTCTGAGAGCAGGTCTTAGACAGCATACAATATCCTTTTCAAGGGTATTTGCTTCTTCAACTATCTTAGCTATTGCACTAAAGGCTTCGTTTTTAGTTGTGACCTCATCTATACCCAATATCTTAAAGGTACTCTCTGTTGAAGACCCATACCACAGAAAAAATTAATATAGATATATTATTTTTTCTGTGCCCATACACAAACACAAAAAAGAATTGAACAAACTGTTAATTTTAAAATATGTTAAATTAATTATTTTAAAACTTAAACTATTATGTATTAAACTTTTTATCTGAATTAATTAATTTGAAATGTACACAATATAACAATATTTCGTATCTATTTTTTACGTGCGTACGTCACAATATAGTTAGCAATGAAATTAGAATAATATTTATAACTTTACTGACATCTATTATCTAGTAGTTGAAACAAATTTGTAATCCTCTTTGCTCAATGTAAATGGGTGTTTAAATGCATTTAATTTACGGGCTCTTCGATTCATCTGAATTTACTGAAATGATATTGAGTTACTATTTTGAAATTAAGTTATAGTGGTATGTTATTTGCCAACACTAACACTGCCATATATCGAATTCCATTTTGGACCAATTCCAAATAATTTGTTGGTACTGAAATTCAATTACATTTTTTTTAGTTTCAGTGTTCGTTCCTAGACGTCACATATGAATCTTTAAATATATATTGAACAGTTATATTTTACTAACACTATTTTGACAATTGGTTTGTAGCCAGTCAAAGGCAAAACTGTAACTGTGATCGGTGTTGAAAGGAACAAATAAAGTTACGACCAATGACGAACATAGCAATTAAAATAAAAAAACGATCGATTATCTCTAGAAAAATGTATTTTTATGTCACCTGGTATATGGTTTATGGTCACCTGGCATATGTTTTAACACTCAATATACCGATAGGAATTTTTACAACCCGAATTCTTAAACCTTTAAAAATTTGTTTTTCTCTATGTTCTTTATGTATAAGATCACTAATATATGTTGCGTGTTCCTTGGTACATTTGGTAACATTTTTTTGTTTTAAAGTTAATATTAAAAACCACATAATATTTAAGGAAAGAAAAGTTTTATTTATTTCCTTTTTTACTACATCATCAGCATACTCGTACACACATAATTCGAGCATATTCGAATTATTTCGAATACCCTAGATAGATGTAATAAACATTATATCGATACTCAGATTTCTTTAATTCTTTGTACGATGTGAACTCTAACACTATATATATGAAGTTGATACTGTTACGAAACTTAGGATTCTTCTGCAAATGTCAAAAGAACAATTAATTTTATGGACTAATTATAACGTTTATATCCATTTTATCTTTAAGTTTCCATCAGTCAAAGTAAATTTGTGTTATTTAAGTATCTGTAAACATTACACCATATACTACCGGAAAATAGAACCATCCCTTCTAATCTTAATATTACAACAAAATCTTATTTTGCTCGTAGTATTATTAAGATTCAGTGAAAATGGATAGTAAAACAACAAAAGCAATAAATAATTTTCGGGGTTTTAAGATGTAATAAAATGGTAAATTTAATTAGATTTTTCTTTTTGTTGTTGTTTTTGTATATATACACATTTATATATAGGTACTTGGAATAGCAAATTTTATTATACATATTAGAGCGTGTTAAATAACAAATTGTCGAATTAATGGAGTCAACGAAATTCATTTGATACAGTGATGAAAAAAAAAGTTTACGACAACGACGTCATCATATTATTCATTACAGGTAACCATCGAATTTCGTCATAGATATGGATAGTTATTGAGTTCCATTCAACCATCCAGTTTTTTAAATTATCTCTTCGTCACTGTCAAAAATGCACATTTTTTACAATAATCCACATATTTTTAATTAGTTCAGTGATGAACCTCCAGAAGCACCTGCTAAATAACCGATTTTAGCTCAAAATATTTAACATTCGCGTCATAATATAAGAAAGTGCAATGAACTCCACCAGACATAATTCGCATCAAACCCACAAATAATTAATCTTTATCTACAACGATTAGGCTGTAGGTCCTAAACGGCATAATTATCAAGCTACCCATTTATTATATTTCCTATAAAATTTGGTTTACCCGCACATAAGTTGTAAACCATAATTTAGGCCACCCACTGTGTATACGCCTCGTATTAAGTTAATAATCTAAATTACACACACACATACACAGAGATTAATAATAAAAGTCTGTTTTTAGCTAAATTTAATTAAATTTAATAAATAAATTAAGTTCCGTGAACATTTTTAAATGAAGACATATCGTACTCGTTTTTTTAAAGATGTGAAAATGGGAAGCCGTAGACTATTAATTAAATACGGAGCGAATAAAAAGAAAAACAAAAGATTTTCTTTTTCGTTGACGTTATTCTTCAAAACATACATATATGTATTTACATACATAAGTGTGTGTATAACAAAATACAATATGTGTGTATAACCGTCTATTGATATGTTTTTTTTGTTAATTGTATAAAAATTAGTTTCGATGACGTAATACTAAAATGTCAAAAGTCCTACTTAATTACTGTCACACACAATTGTTTATCGCACAGAAAATTATTTTGGAAAGAAGATCAAAATACCATACCAAAAATTTATCGAAGGCGCTATTAATAGTTACCCTTCTAGGTACTGCGGAATAATTCAAGGAGAGAAAATACGCAATAGTGGTTTGATTGTGGTGAGTGGTACCTTAATCAAAAGCTCTTGACAGCAAACACAAATATTGGGACAAAGTATTTATGCACAAATCATCAGCCAACAAGACGGCTCAATCTCTTATTGTATAGTTTTCTTTTATTTGAACTCGATTTTTCTTTTACAATTTGGGTACATTGTTTTCCTTACATATGCGACCAGAATACCGCCCGTCTTATCATTTTGTTCAACATTGTATTGCCCCTGTAGAAGATAGTTCCGCAAAACTGAGTGAAAATGCTTCGGTAGGAGCTAATTAATTTTGTAGATCAGTCTATCATGCCAAACTTTGGCATGCAGGACAATATTGGTGTTCTTCGAAAGTATATGCTTGGTCGCATTTAAATTCTCTCTAAGGTCCCATGTTGGTTTCGGAACCCAAATTAATGGTCTGATATAATTTGCCTTTAAGAGACAGGTAAGAGAAAACTTGTTTTTCCTTTTTTCCAGCTTTATGAATCATTATAAATCAAAGATATATCCCATTTTTGTGAAATATGGCTTATTCACATGATCGCGATGAAGATGAATGGCAACTCCCTTATAATTTTTCCTAGTGTCTTTAATGAGCGTATGTACATTTTGGTAGTATTCTTAACTTACTTCCAATTAAATTATTTTTACATCTGGTCAGGTAGCACGAAATTATTTAATTCTTCGTGTGGTGAAGAATTCACCAGTTGGGAGTTCATCAGTTTCCAGTTGGGAGTCTTATCAGCGGCTTTGCTTTCGTTTGTTGGCCTTTTTACGTATTTTGTTGCTTTCCATAAAAAAATAATCTGTCCTCTTGACGTGAGTTCACTTAAATCACTCTGGACGCTTAGGGTTTCTTTAGCCTGCAATACAAATCTTAGGGTCTTAATAGCCCGATCTAGTTACTTACCGTTGCCTCGAAATTATTCGCTTTTCATGTATTACCTAGTGGATATTACGTGAGAGTTCATTAATTTTTTTCGGAAGTGTTTATAGCGAGTGTAGCCTTTTAGCTGATAATTCCATTAAATGTGTTAGATTTTTTGCTGCTGCATCAGTATTTGCTAATATATTTCTCGCTGAGGGTGATTACAATGCCAATGGGTAGGTTTGGCATTGTAATCACCCTCAGCGAGAAATTTATTGCCCAGCTGGCTAAAATAATCCACGATCTTTAGTTTTTTAATCGCATGTTTTGGCGGGCAGTACTGCTGCAATACTAAGTCTTCTATGTAGAAAATATTTTAAGCCAAATATAGAATTTTTCCCATTGATTTTCTTACTGCCTGATTCTAATCCTAGATGGCATAATGGCTGACGTGTTTTCTCTCGATTTCTTATATTTGAGGTAGAAGTTGATCGAATTGTTAAATCGATACTCTGTAGGCATCAACATTGAGCGGTTGCAGTTGTCCTTTTTTATATCTTCTTTTTATATCCCTGAAATATACAAGTTACTCTCCGTTATCGCTTCTATTTTTTGTTCGAGAGCTCCAAAA
This sequence comes from Tipula confusa, assembly GCA_963556175.1. NCBI lineage: Eukaryota > Metazoa > Arthropoda > Insecta > Diptera > Tipulidae > Tipula > Tipula confusa. The sequence goes on along the minus strand of OY744476.1, from coordinate 12,391,814 downwards.
AAAAAATTACGTGCACAATCACACACACTATAAGTTCCACCCATCAGATATTTCCCATTAATTTGTTTCATTTTGTTATTTCAAATTCCGTTTAGTTGACTTGGTATGGTTTAAGTATATGAATTGCTGAACAGCTTTTGTTAAACAAATGGTACTGTGTCTACATTTTAGTGCATTCAGTCGGAAGGTTAATGGAAACATTATCATTTGCTGACCTAAAGCTGTTCTTGCATTCTTTAGTTTAAGTTTCTGTATTCCTGTGTCTTGAGGAAAAATGTTCTCCATTCTGTTTTGCTACATTCATGGAAGGCGGACTAATTTTACAGTCGTGGAACCCCATACAGCTTCCACAAAATCAGCAGTTTTACTTCTCATCGAACTAAAGTTTGGACTCCGGTTATTTGTCGGCCACCTGTATAAAGGTTTACCCCTTAATCCATCGGTTTATTTACCAAAGAGGACTGACAGTCAGTGTAAATCTGCAACGATATAATTTTTTCCATTTGTAGGCCAAAGTACGAATAATGATTTTAGCTTTATATGGATTGAAATTCGTGTCTCGAAATACCCTCTCTTCTTATGAGTTATTTATCGAGTCCCAAATATTCCAAACAGCGCAGTTTATTTTGGGTTTGATATTGTGTCAGGTTCTATTGAGTACATCCTTCAGAAATCACTAAATGTTTAAATCATTATGGCCGGTGATCTCAATGTCCACAATGGCAAGTAGCTTCCATATTCTAAGTCCGTTAAATCGGCTGGTGACGCGGCTGAAATGCTTGCAGTTTAAAATCCACTAAAACAGGTTGTAGATTACCCTACGAGATTACCAGATCGAGTCAGTGATTCAGATCATTTACTGGATCTGTTTTTAAGATCGCATACGGATGAATACAATTTATTTGTCAGTTCCTCTTTAGGAAATTCTAACGATTGGCTTATTATTTTGGAATTTTCAACGTCCGGATCGTACAAAGTAAATGTTCCTACTAAATGTTGGTTATGGTACTATAAAAATGCAGACTGAGTAGGAATCAACAAGTGCTGTCAAGAGTTTCACAGCCATTCTGGTTTCGACGGTCATTCTCACAGGAATGGAACGGTTTAATTCTCACGTTTAAAATAAATTGATTTGACACTAAAATCAAACGAACTACCCTAAAACTGACAAATGTCACCGAATTACACGAAAATCTAATTAATATACATTCAAAAAAAAAAATAAGGATATTTGTGGAAAGACCAAGCTTCTCAAACTGGATGTTGTGAGGGCACCCCCATATAAATGAAAACAAAACATTGACTTATTTTAAAATCGCAGTATTTAGAAAATGTTGCCCCCTCTAACTCATAAATAAAAATAAGTTTAAAATTATTTATTGATGACGTCATCGATGATTGATTTCAACCATTAGTTAAATATTTATTTTTTTGTCGGATATATATGGTTAAGAATTTAACCACTTAAACGATGCGAGAATTAAAAACCAAATATCGACCTATGTAACCTAAAGAAGGAAATACATTTTTTATTACGAGAATTAATATTGCAGATCCAGTCAATTTCCAAAAAAAAAGAAGAAAATTCTAATACGTTTGAAAACAATCAATCGAACAAATCGATATATGTTATAACTGATTGAATGGAATTAATGGTTCATAACATTTTTTTGTTCGTAATTTTATGATGTCACAATTCCTTTTCGAAAATATCGAAAACTTCCCGCATTATATATGTATTGAAAAGAAATTCGATAGAATACACAAGACCGACATAGATAAGAAGGATAAATGGTATGTGAACTAGTAATTGAAAATATGTATAATACGAACACAATGAATGGACCAGGAAAATATAAAAAAAAAGGAAAATGAACAGGAAGTTGCAGGAAAAAATTAATCAGGTAATTACGTTGTGCGATAACATTTATGAGTCAATATTGGGATTTTCTTGCATCACGTGCAGAAAACCAACATATAAATAAATTGTGCTTATACACGTAAGGTGAGGAATTTAAGACGGCGAAGAAAATATGTTACAGTATAAAGTGTGACCTTAATTTTGGAAGATGCAATTTATGACAATTTAAAATAAGAATTAGCCAACGATTGGCCTCCTTCTTAATTTGCCAACAATTTTTAGTCCGCAATTCAATATCTTTCACTGACGATGTATCGATTTTAATGTATTTACGTTATCCCACAAAATACTGTGATGAATGGAATACTAGATAATCCGGATAATCTTCATTCGGAATTTTTTTTAAAATGATATGTAACATAAATGGAAAGCTTATGAGCATACGAGTATTATACCAGAAGTTTAGAGAATACACGAGACAGCACAGATAAGTGATTATTAGTTTACCTTATCTAGCAGACACAAGAGTAGAACTAAGGGCAAAACGAAATGAAAGCAAATCAAAGAATTATATATTTAAACTGCAACTGAAGCACTCAGAAGCAGAGCATTATTTCGTTATTTGAAAAATTCAGAAATAGGATTGATATACTGTTATTACGACTATATATATTGGCACTGTATAATTTTGATGTAATTATTGGAACTGTCATCAATCGTGGCATTTTTTCCTCTTTTTATTTATTTATTTTATTGATTGATTAGAGTATACAGCCAAGAATTAACCAGGAAGTTCAGGAATGCCGGGCACCATCGTCCGGTTTGCAGTGTAGTTATATAGAGAAAGGTTATATTAAGTATGCTTTGAGCATGAATTTAGGCCGAATAACTAAAACACGTACCTGGTTCAGGAGCTTGCCAACTCTTCAGGCATGCCTGAACAAAACAAGAAAGAAAAAAAAGTACTTCAGAGGAACCTTCAAAGTAGTAAGACAGCGGATACTCTGCTAGATCAACTAAGATCAAAAATCGATTAGCTAATTATCAGTGAACGATATCGCAATAGAGCGGAACCTGAATGGTTTCTCAATATACTTAATACAACCAAAATTTGGATTTCTCACCCAGATCTATATTTCGCAGATCGGTTCTTTCGCTATTGCACGAAACTTTAAAGCAGAAGTATTGAAGTGTGGCATGAATATTACGGTCACAAGAGCCTGGTTTATCCTTGATATGGCAGGTAGGGTAGACTTTTAGATGGCCGGGCTATAGGTATAAACAATACTCGATATCACTGTGGTGTCTGACTATACCGGTAGAGACCACGCTGGCTGAATGATGAAATGAAACCTGTCGAAACTAAGTGAATAAACTTTCTTGGCAACTAGCCAGAAAAATGATTTATACAAGAAACCAAATCTCCGATAAAATTACGAGTAGCACAATCAGATTAATAAATCAAGCATGTGACGCTGCTGTACTATAAAAGGACGCATAAGAGGAAAAACGCGTACGGGTTTGCCTAATGTGATAGCGAACCTCAGGAAGCGATGCCTACACCTTAAACGTTTAGTCATTAGGGCAGCAAAGATAGACAGAAATGCGGAGGAACAGGATCATAGGAGAAATACTATAAGCGATAAAAATAGGAGAAATCCCATAAATTATATGGACATAGACCTCTGTGGTCTGTTCAATTCGATCAATTGGTAGATGAACAGATAGAAGCAACCTAATTTGCTACAAATGTCAAGGAAGAGGACACGTAAAAGCGAGGACACGTATTAACTGATCCAGGGTGTTAGAAGGAGTACAGACATGAGGAATCAAGACAAGGATCCTTTTTTGCTTGTATGCTTAGTATTTATGAAGAATTATTTTACCATTTTCTAAGCCTAAAATCAACTAATTGATAAATATAAAAGCTTCAATAAAGGCTGAAATAGGCAACTCGCTGACAACCTCTATGTGCCAAAGCATACCAATGGCGATATATTCCTTGTATGACTTATTTTAAGGTCCTTTAAAACTATTACCGAGATGAGCTCGTAGTCTATTCCTGTGTTAGTAAATGAACGTTTTGGCGTGACTCGTGTTTGCTTCTTCTGTATTGAAGGTTGCTTAAAACTAAGGATCTATTAGCACACGAATAGAATCATTGCAAGTACCAGACAATGTTTTTACATTCCGGTAGATTAAGTTATCATTAACAAAAACTACATTTATCTAGTTTAATAAGCTACATTTGCGGCCTTCTTGGTTGAGGTTGTAGTTTTGCCTCCTTTTTTACTTGTAGAAAGGCTAAAAAACTTTTATGGTTTGAACTACCATTGAGTTCTTTTAAGACGTCTTCTTTTAAGCAGTGACTTTCCCTATCTATCTTTATTGTTGATTCCATCTGGATTGATTCCATGGTTTTTAATTCCATGCAATATTCAAAGACCATTATAGATTCTGATGATAAATTAAATAGTTCTAAAATCGTGTTTATGTACGTATTTGTGACAAGTCATAAAATATTTAAAGCTTGAGTGGTTCTCCTTCAATTACCGATAGTAGATAGTAAATCTTTTCTTCACTAGTTTGATCATCAGTACAATCGATACTTTGGAAGCTCGTCCATTGTTTGAAACCCTCATTGAAATGTGGTATTTCAATTTTAGGGAGTTTTCAGCGCTCTTAACTTAAGTTTTGCTCCACTCAAAAAATTTGATATTGGGAGATCCTATTTTCTATGAATGCGGTTCAATCAAAGAATTGAATTGAATCCAAATCAAGCAAGAATTCTCATTCAAGGAATCGAATGCAAGTAAATTTTCAAAAAAAAAATTTACATTTCAAGCTTTTAGGTTCTTCGAAGAAACAACTACAAGAATTCAGAATTGACATTACAATACCAATAGTTTATGAATAAATTAGAAATGTTTGGACATATAAACGAGGTCGATTGGGAAGTAAAGAAGCTCAACATTTACCTCTATGAATGAAAATATAATAGGACATGGATAGAAACAGGTCTTTTAAGCCACAATTTCCACAGTAGTCAGTCCTTTCGCACAGTTGATAGGTAAACAAATTATTCCGCATAATTTGCTATTGTAAATAAAAAGTATTATACCATCAGAAGAGAGCTCAAGGAAGCCATTGATGGAATATGCAGAATAATTCAACGTCAAGATTTCCAAGAGGAAACTAGTTCATTCACAATTACGAACCCGTATCAACAAAAAGTAATATCCTGTCACTTAATTTTTTCATTGACGAACAAGAGATACTTAAATTGCGGGGTCATTTAACTAAAAGCAACCTAGATTTTGATGCCAAATATCCTAAAAACAATATCCGCAGATTAAAACATACTGCGAAAAAAACATATCTTCAGTTTAGTTAGTATAAAATCCTGATTAAGACTTTCGGAACCACTGGTTCACCAAATACTTAAATATCCTTCAAAGACGAGGAAAATGGAGGTGATCAAAAAAATATAACATTTCACCTACCAGGTTGAAATATAACATTTCACCTTCGACGTATTGTAGAGCTTTATCTTGGTAACGACAAGTTTTCTATTATTTTATATTTTTTCTATTAATGACACTGCGCAAGAAAAGAAGATAAGCCACAGAAGAAAGTTTGATGAGCTTATACCATTTTTCCTGCTATGCCTTGTAAAAATGGCAAATCTGACCATAGGGACAGCAACAAATAACGTTCCATACCATTTAACTACATTTTCTCATGATCCTGGGATTTACACCTTGGATCTGGGTGAGGACAGTGAACCATCTCTGTAAAAATAGCACTAATCAGAATATGTGCTCGGCCATCAACAGCCAACTTCAACATATCCTATCAAATATCGAGCTGCAAAATGAGATACTTCATCATGTCCAAGTGCAGTACTCGACAGCCGTATGCAGAAATGCCAAGGTAATTAAACGGTATTTACTACAAAAACCTAATCAAAACCAACCTTCTATCTAATGGACACCACCTTCAATTTAATTAAAAATTTGCTCCAGGCTCTTCTTCGTTTGCGTTTTCCATTATTTCTTCGTGATTGTTTGTAAATGCGAGATCCACGATTCGGTTAGTAGTTTATTTTCTATTCATAATCTGCACTTGAGTGTATATTTTAGCCTTGGTGTTTTCATCATCTCCTGCTTTTTTTTGTCTGGCTCCTAGTACCCTAGTATGGTTTTTATTGTTTCCTCAAACGCTCAGTATACTTGATTGTAAAATTGTTGTGCGACGTATGGATGATCCTCTGGTAGTGCTTATATTAAGGCAGTAACAACAGAAGAAATTTTATCAAACAGTAACTGCAAATTTGTGTGTCGTACCTTACAATTAGTTTTAGTTTTTCTGCTAGCTCCGATCTTTTAATGTTGGTTATGATTTGTTTATCAATCAAAGGTCAATAAACTTTTTATGTCCCTGAAATAACCTCGAAAAAACGTCCATTAGATCTTTCATAAATTATAGTTATTTTGCACTTAAGAGCAAACATGCTTTGTCTTATCAACTGTCGATTGTTTATGTTCTATCATATTATTTTGGAAATACGTGTCGACCGACTAGCCCACTGCACTCGGTCTAAAAATAATCACACCAAATGTAATAATCAACCCACAAACGATTTAAAAAAAAAAAAGTCTAATTCCTTTTTATATTCATAATCAACTAAATTATTTTATTATAGCTCTCTACAACCTAACGATCATAAAAGGACTAAAAATAAAAAAAAAATTAAGACGCAAAATATGTTTTTGGTATTATATATTATGCTCGTACTTGATTGGAGACATAATAGATGATTTTCTTTTTTTGCTACAACGAAAAAAAAAAAAAAAAAAAAATTATCATCTTAACAACAATAAAGATTTTAATTTGCAATCATAATAACAGATTAGTTAGGCATATTTTTATTTGGCTCGTCTAGAAAATATCATCTTAGTGATTGATACAGTTGTATTCGGCAACATAAGGATAGAGTGTAAAGTTTATTTTGTCGAAAATAGTCCATCTACTACTCTTCATCGTTTTTGGGTTGGTTTCGATAAGCCAAACGACTATACTACATACTAAAATTCTAATTACAGATTTATGGCGAATTAAAAAGGATAATGATATTTTTATGATACCCTTTTCCTGGATCTAAATTTCGTTTATTTTTTTAAGTGTAACTTTTTGGTTGCCCAATGGTTGGGGGGCTATCACGTGACTTGTACGCCAAGGAACTTCACAGCTTCGTGTATCCTTAATTCATTCTTGCCCTGGCAATTTCAGATGATACCCGAAGATGACTTATGGCGCGAGTTTCTTACATTTTGAATTTCATTTAGCATGTTGAGCCAGCAATGGCCTTCATAAAACCCGATTATTGTATTGTATAACTTTAAGGAATAAAATACTCGTATTACGGAGAACATTCTCTTGTCAGATGGTAAAAAAAAAATAATTTAATGGAAAATATGTTTTATGGATTTAGTTGGAACTTCGAACAGCAAAATGTTTGCTGTCTCTACATATGTACATATATAGTTATACGGACACACATCGTACGCTGGTCTCACATCTTATTGTTTGACGTAATCATATTCGATTTTATTATGTATCGATATGGATTAATTCAATCAATTTATTGTACAAATTTAATTTTTGATATTTGATTAGGAATTTCTCAAGATTTATTTTATCGCAGTACATAAGAAAATCAAACAAAATATAAAAACAAAAAAAAAAAAAAAAAAAAAAAAAACGAAAAGAAAACCCTAAAGGAATATAACGAGAAAAATGAAAATCTAATGAAATATTTACACGATACAACACTATTGTTTTAGTACTGTATATTAACGGCTAAATTTGATTATTTATTCAGAATGTTTTCTTTTATTTCGTTATTATTGTTGTTGTTATGAATCAGTTTATGTTGTCGTTTAGAGGTTTGAGTTTTTTTCGAAATTGAAAAGATCTCTTAATTTATTGTTCAACGTGTTTTTCGTTGCAGAACTTATTCGATTGTTTAAAAGTAAAAACAAAAGTTCTGTTGAAAATTCGAATTCGAGTTACTAATGGTCAAAATTTTATCAGGTTCCTGCTAGCATATATACCCAGAAACGAGGCTGTATATATCGGTGATCTTTTTAACCGGGAACTATGAAAGATTTTACGGCTTGAACTATATAGTAATATGATACATTTTTTCGATTCATAATAGATGGCGCTGTAATTGATAAAATTCAATTTTTTCCAATTCTTGTACTGAATTCCCCTAAGTGCTTTAAGTAAAAGGCTTCGACTCAAATGAAATTATTAATCGGTATTTGAAATAATTTTGCACGACTGAGAATCATGTCCGCTTAAATTTTGACACAACTATTCCTAATTCGCTCGGATATAGCTCTACAAAAAGAAATCTGTCAAAATAAGATCGTGTGATTTGATAATCACTGGCAGGCCATTTTATTGGACCAGCTCTACAAATCCAGCGACTGTTGAAATTATGATCAGGCACTTCATGTGCCAATACCGAATAGCTTCTCTGATCAAATTCTATCAAATATTGGAAAGTGATGTAAATATTGGAAAGTGATGTTTGGTGGTCTTGATGTTAAGAAACGAAACGACAATATCATTTATTTTCTTCAGGCTATTTTCGCCGGGACTTAATTTTAAGAAAATGCTGAATGACACCTTTGAAGACTCTTGTCATCTTCTTCTTACGCCAGATATAATTCTTTATTTTATTCAGGTAAATTTGCTCGATGTGGTTAAGGGGCAATCCCTCGTAAAATACTTCTAAACCAGCATGCTATACTTAAAATTCCACCACAGCATCCTTGGCTTATCGTAGGAAGCGACTAAACAAAGGTTGTGTCACTGGGCTGACTCTTCGCATCATTAAAAACATTCATAGTTAAAAAAATCATTAAAAAGAAATATGGATACCGCTAAAATTTAACCCGACCCTGCTTATGTTAACAGACTCGCAGTTTAGGACCGATACGTAGAACATGAAGTCGCAAAAAAAACCGGCGTGTTTGAAGGCATTGTATTAGCCATGAAAGAATATCGCTTGGAACTCGTTGTTCTCCAAGAAAACTCGATGGCAAAAAAGTGGAGGCCATGTGTCCCAAAACTTTGCATTGCTTTACAGTCTAGATGACCTTACCAATCTTGGTGTTGGGTTTCTTCTTCACTCCCTCGTAAGATCACCCAAAGTCAAATTGACCACGAGTAAATTTCAAAGGGAAAGATCGGGTCATCCGAATTATCAAATCTTATCGGCCGTGTTCCAAATTTGTTGACAGTGATCATCAATTGGTAACTGCTAAGCTAAGTTGGCAGTTTTCTTATACAAGTCGGGAATCACAGGAAAACGTAACTTACGTTTCAACTATGTGAAGTTCTGATAAAAAAAGATGAAAAAGCACAATTTCAGAACCTTGGTAGCGGTAGCATTATGGAAACCAACCCCGTTCGGATGATATGAACGGTCTATGGAAGGTATTGACAATTTTCAATAGCGACCTCAGAGAGGAGAACCACCATTTGGCCGGCGCATTGGTCGCTGTCGGCGACGATGGTTTCTTGGGTGGAGAACGATCTTTCTTCTTGGGGTTGTCTAGAACAATATGAAGAACAAGCTCGGACTCGAATCTGATGATAAATCGGATTCTGGAATATATAATAAGTTTTTAATATTATAATGCTCTCTTTACTTCCCACAAAAGATGGCTAATGATGACCAACGAAAAGCAATTCCATAAGCCAAATTCCTTGGTAATTGCATAATGCAAGTATTCTAAGATCTAAAACGAATATGCCGACAGACTGACGTCTAACAATATTTTATTTTGCGATGTCTATATCAGCTACGAGGTCTTTTGGAACATTGAACATAAGACATGTTGCACAGTTCCCTCCAAATTGAACTTTTTAAAAAAGGAAGCAACCGAAAAATAAAATTATTTCACTACTGGTTGCATTCGACAAACTTCACTGGCGACATGATTCATATATATTTATGCTATTTTTTGTATGAGACCACGAACATCGTTTATAATTCTAAAAATATCCAAACTTGAGTATTTCATACCTGTTGGTGTACAATACATAATTGTAAAAAAACAATTGAACTGTCAGCACTTGCATTTATTTTCTTAAAACTTTCAATACTATAAAACTTACACTAACCTCTTTTCTCGGATCGCAATAAAAAACAAAAAAATGTCCATTCAACAGTTTGGTGAGTCACAAGTAAAATTTGTCAAGTGCTTTTAATAGTTATGATAATGTGCATAAGCATATATCATGTCGTCGAAAAAAATGCAGCATCTAAACAGAGACATGGTATAGAGAAAGAGATATAGATACAAAGAAATTCGCATTGAATTCTTCTCAAAATTGGTGATGGTAAGCAGTTCGACGTGAGTTAATTAAAATTATTTGAATTATTATTTTATGGTTTTTCAGTAGCGGAGCACTAGGTTTGCCTCTAGATAATATCATAGTTTATAACCAAATAGAAAATGCACAATACAGTAAAACTATCATGGTTTTGTTTAGTTTTATTACATCGATCGGAGAAAACAGAGCAGCCAGGGAAATAATTTATCTGATTATAATCTGAAAAGTCATTTTTCTTACTTATTTTAAAAGAAAAAATTACTAATTTACGATCACTAGTTTCTACTAGCTCCACCATTTTAATCTGTCAAAATATCATTTTTAAATAAAAAACTGAATTCGGTAGTCGAAAATTTCGATTTTGATATTTAACACCGATAATAGAAGTTAAGAAAAAATAATTGTCTTAAAGTACGCCAATGTTTAAAATACTATCATAGATTAAATTAATCGGAATTGACAGTTTACATATTGACACTTCAAAATAAATTTTATAACATTATTTATGCATATACGCAGGCATACGACCTGTTAACTTTTCAACGTGTAAAACTCGATTAATACCCATAAAAGATGTCAACAAAAAAAAAATGACAACCAACATAACTGATAGACCTGCCGTAACTGATTGAACCCAACTAATTGCCCTAAACTCTGAACAACGTTATATCGCTATTAGATGTGTAACATACATAAAAAGATCGATATTCATGAACTCAAAGATGTATTTAAGCGAATCTGTTGAGAAAAAACAAAATAAAGTTGCCAAATACACAGAACGCCTTCAATATGTCAAAACTTTTGTTTTACTCCGAAACTAAACTGCAAATAAATTGAAAATAGTCCGATAAAATATTTTCTTTTTATTTTGATTGATTTAATTTTTTTTATTTTTATTTTCGAATGATTTTCTTTCAAGTTTTCTTCGTACTGTTTTTCTTTATAACTGATTGATGGATAATTTTTATAATTTTTTTTTGTTGTTACAGAAATTCAATTGGAATTTGATTGATTTTATGATTAATGAAAGTAACAACATAACAAAATGGTCATTGTATTTATAGTTCTGTCAAAATTTTTAAAGAAATATTAAACATCTTGGGTATTTGAGATGAAAGTGTATATATGTATATATATATATATATATAGAGAACTAAATATTGCCCCTATTCTGTCTGTCTAAACTAAATATTTAGAAATCAACTTAAAGTTATATCACCAATTAGTCCTAGTGGAAATTGATTACATCATTTTGTTTATCTTCCTAGAGGGCCAGATTGAATCTTAGTATGGCAAAACTTTTTAATGGAACATTCGTAAATAACGATAATTCTTACCTGTACCCCAAAAATGTTCGTTTACTGCCGTTTAAAGAAAAGTTTATTGCAGTGAAAATGCTTTTCACATCAGAGTATGCTTTATTTATTTCAGCACGCCATTGAACTCTATGCTGCTCTTTTACTGTTGAATAATACGGTTGAATAAAATAAAAAATGGGCTTTTATGTTAGTGGTACCTTTAATTTAATTACACTGTTGCTTTTACCTTCCAGCAAAAGGTAGGACTATATTTTTTTTGGTCCAAACGTCCCCATTTTAGATATTTTGAATACCTTTTCCTAGGTTAGTAAAACATTTGATAAATTTGACAAAAGATACAACCTACGCCAATTCGAATCAAGCGGTTCAAAATAATTCGGTAAAAGGAAACCCAGTGAAAGTCAAGAAACCAGTCATTGAACCAAATTTCCTATGTTCTATAATACATTTTTACTCAGGGCCACTGTCTTTTGTCTAAAGAGCCCTTTAAATTTGGTACACACTGTCATATATCCTCTTTATTATTTTGAATGGCCATTCCTAACTCTGCTGCAATTTTGGAGATCGACCTTTGCTTCTTTTTGGATAGCATAATCAAACCAAACCTCTCTCCTCAAATCCATTACTAATTTGACTGCAAGTCATAGTCTTCATTCGATCGCTGGCCTTCACTATAATGTCCCTTACACGTGGTTGTTTATTATCTTTCATCTTAGGTTGATGGTGTAATGCTTTTTGGCGATTGGTTCTGCTTCGGGTGGTTTAATATTGCAGGGCAATCGAAGTTCTCTGCAAAATACAACAATTGCTGGTAAATTTCTTGTCATGCAATGGTCTGCTCTACGATACACCATCAACAGGTTTCTGTTTAATTCTTTCCGTAGACTAACGTGGGTGAGTTCCGACTATGTGTAAGTGCAATGGTGTAGCCCTTGTTTTCTTAATATTAAGGATTTGACACAGCTCTTGGAGCTCAAATTTTCGTCCTTGATCGGAATGTAATTTTCAAATTTGTCTGCAACTGTTCTAGCTTCATGATTTTTGATCGGATATGCTTCTATCTATTTACTACAATAATCTGTACACACGAGTAAGTATTGGTTACCTTCTTGGGAAGCTCGAACATGACCAGCAATATCTATTGCTATCCGTTTGAATAGTGCTCCAACGTTGTATTGTTTTATGTTTCCTCTAGTTTTTGTTTGGGGTCCTTTGATGGTAGCACAAATCTGACACTTCTTATCAACAGTTTACTCAATAGACCAACCTTTTAACTTTGTCTATGTGTCTATGTAGACGCCAGATCCCGCTGTCCAATCATAAATAAATCAAATAATTAAAATTTTATCAACAAGTAACTATAATTGCAAGCAGCAAAATTTGATTTTCATGGAAATTTATATAAAAAAATATTTTCAAGTGAAAATATTTTAAATTAATTTTCTGTTCTAACAAAAATTTCGACAAAAAATCCTAATTACTTCGTATATTATATTTACTATGAACCTAAAAAAAATTAATTAAGTGGTTAGCTGTAGAGCACGCGGTTATACATTTTCTCGGTAAAATTTAATTAGTTAGTAAACATGAAAAGTTTGGTTGTAATATCGATTCAATTTAAAAAAAATTGGTTTCAAAATGGTATAATTAAAGAAAAGTTAATTGCAGCAGTGCTCACTTATTGAATCTCTGAATTAAAACAATAATAAAGCAATACTATGTAATTCCACCGCAGTGGTTGGAGTACGCTTGCATTTTTATAAGATAAATATACAAATGAGCATGATATCCGTAATAATTGTTGGTGCTGCATCCATTTATCTGTAATCTGCAATGTATCTATGAAAAAATGGACTAATTTCTCCAACTGTAGGACAAATTTGAATTAGTTTACGTTTGAAAATTATAAATTAATTAATTTATCCCATTGGTGTTAATTCTTATATAATAATATAATAATATAATAATATAATAATATAATAATATAATAATATAATAATATAATAATATAATAATATAATAATATAATAATATAATAATATAATAATATAATAATATAATAATATAATAATATAATAATATAATAATATAATAATATAATAATATAATAATATAATAATATAATAATATAATAATATAATAATATAATAATATAATAATATAATAATATAATAATATAATAATATAATAATATAATAATATAATAATATAATAATATAATAATATAATAATATAATAATATAATAATATAATAATATAATAATATAATAATATAATAATATAATAATATAATAATATAATAATATAATAATATAATAATATAATAATATAATAATATAATAATATAATAATATAATAATATAATAATATAATAATATAATAATATAATAATATAATAATATAATAATATAATAATATAATAATATAATAATATAATAATATAATAATATAATAATATAATAATATAATAATATAATAATATAATAATATAATAATATAATAATATAATAATATAATAATATAATAATATAATAATATAATAATATAATAATATAATAATATAATAATATAATAATATAATAATATAATAATATAATAATATAATAATATAATAATATAATAATATAATAATATAATAATATAATAATATAATAATATAATAATATAATAATATAATAATATAATAATATAATAATATAATAATATAATAATATAATAATATAATAATATAATAATATAATAATATAATAATATAATAATATAATAATATAATAATATAATAATATAATAATATAATAATATAATAATATAATAATATAATAATATAATAATATAATAATATAATAATATAATAATATAATAATATAATAATATAATAATATAATAATATAATAATATAATAATATAATAATATAATAATATAATAATATAATAATATAATAATATAATAATATAATAATATAATAATATAATAATATAATAATATAATAATATAATAATATAATAATATAATAATATAATAATATAATAATATAATAATATAATAATATAATAATATAATAATATAATAATATAATAATATAATAATATAATAATATAATAATATAATAATATAATAATATAATAATATAATAATATAATAATATAATAATATAATAATATAATAATATAATAATATAATAATATAATAATATAATAATATAATAATATAATAATATAATAATATAATAATATAATAATATAATAATATAATAATATAATAATATAATAATATAATAATATAATAATATAATAATATAATAATATAATAATATAATAATATAATAATATAATAATATAATAATATAATAATATAATAATATAATAATATAATAATATAATAATATAATAATATAATAATATAATAATATAATAATATAATAATATAATAATATAATAATATAATAATATAATAATATAATAATATAATAATATAATAATATAATAATATAATAATATAATAATATAATAATATAATAATATAATAATATAATAATATAATAATATAATAATATAATAATATAATAATATAATAATATAATAATATAATAATATAATAATATAATAATATAATAATATAATAATATAATAATATAATAATATAATAATATAATAATATAATAATATAATAATATAATAATATAATAATATAATAATATAATAATATAATAATATAATAATATAATAATATAATAATATAATAATATAATAATATAATAATATAATAATATAATAATATAATAATATAATAATATAATAATATAATAATATAATAATATAATAATATAATAATATAATAATATAATAATATAATAATATAATAATATAATAATATAATAATATAATAATATAATAATATAATAATATAATAATATAATAATATAATAATATAATAATATAATAATATAATAATATAATAATATAATAATATAATAATATAATAATATAATAATATAATAATATAATAATATAATAATATAATAATATAATAATATAATAATATAATAATATAATAATATAATAATATAATAATATAATAATATAATAATATAATAATATAATAATATAATAATATAATAATATAATAATATAATAATATAATAATATAATAATATAATAATATAATAATATAATAATATAATAATATAATAATATAATAATATAATAATATAATAATATAATAATATAATAATATAATAATATAATAATATAATAATATAATAATATAATAATATAATAATATAATAATATAATAATATAATAATATAATAATATAATAATATAATAATATAATAATATAATAATATAATAATATAATAATATAATAATATAATAATATAATAATATAATAATATAATAATATAATAATATAATAATATAATAATATAATAATATAATAATATAATAATATAATAATATAATAATATAATAATATAATAATATAATAATATAATAATATAATAATATAATAATATAATAATATAATAATATAATAATATAATAATATAATAATATAATAATATAATAATATAATAATATAATAATATAATAATATAATAATATAATAATATAATAATATAATAATATAATAATATAATAATATAATAATATAATAATATAATAATATAATAATATAATAATATAATAATATAATAATATAATAATATAATAATATAATAATATAATAATATAATAATATAATAATATAATAATATAATAATATAATAATATAATAATATAATAATATAATAATATAATAATATAATAATATAATAATATAATAATATAATAATATAATAATATAATAATATAATAATATAATAATATAATAATATAATAATATAATAATATAATAATATAATAATATAATAATATAATAATATAATAATATAATAATATAATAATATAATAATATAATAATATAATAATATAATAATATAATAATATAATAATATAATAATATAATAATATAATAATATAATAATATAATAATATAATAATATAATAATATAATAATATAATAATATAATAATATAATAATATAATAATATAATAATATAATAATATAATAATATAATAATATAATAATATAATAATATAATAATATAATAATATAATAATATAATAATATAATAATATAATAATATAATAATATAATAATATAATAATATAATAATATAATAATATAATAATATAATAATATAATAATATAATAATATAATAATATAATAATATAATAATATAATAATATAATAATATAATAATATAATAATATAATAATATAATAATATAATAATATAATAATATAATAATATAATAATATAATAATATAATAATATAATAATATAATAATATAATAATATAATAATATAATAATATAATAATATAATAATATAATAATATAATAATATAATAATATAATAATATAATAATATAATAATATAATAATATAATAATATAATAATATAATAATATAATAATATAATAATATAATAATATAATAATATAATAATATAATAATATAATAATATAATAATATAATAATATAATAATATAATAATATAATAATATAATAATATAATAATATAATAATATAATAATATAATAATATAATAATATAATAATATAATAATATAATAATATAATAATATAATAATATAATAATATTAATCGTGTTTGAATTACAGGCGGTGGAAGTTCTTGC
Source organism: Tipula confusa (assembly GCA_963556175.1). Classification (NCBI taxonomy): domain Eukaryota; kingdom Metazoa; phylum Arthropoda; class Insecta; order Diptera; family Tipulidae; genus Tipula; species Tipula confusa. The sequence continues at coordinate 12,374,476 of OY744476.1, read as the reverse complement.
ATGGTACCGAGGAATATAAATATTCCAAGTGGTCCGAAAACTAGCTATATGAGAAGAAATACAGAACTTTAAATCAACTAAGGATAGCCATTTAGGAGTTGATTTTACAGACCCTACGTCGTCATTATAAAGCGACGAAAATGCCTATCCTCACCGACCAGTGAGGATAGGCATTTGGCCTTGAGCACTGATGCTGAGATCATCGATGGGATTGTTTTCCGCCAGTGTAACTGGAAAAGAAAGCCAACGGGAAACGCAAAGGATAAAATAACTGGCTAACCTACAGAGGGTGGAAACAAACAGGACGCCTCTAGTTCTGCTGAGCACGAAATTACCAAAAAATAGAAAGAAAATGTGGCTCCTAGCTTAGTTAAAGCAGAACTGGTTAAAAAAATGAAGTGAAAGATTCGAAAACATAGAATGCAGTTCAACATAGAATGCAGTTCAAAGAAGCGACCACCTAAAAATAAGATACGAATAATTCGACTATGCCCTCATAGCTAAAGTGCTAGAGTGGAAAATGAGTTCTACAGACAGCAGGGAACATTATATTCTGGATATGGCGACCAGAATAGGACTTGTGATGATGAATGAGCGTGGTGTATCGACATTTAGAAGACCTGAGTACAATGAGACTATTCCCGACATCACTCTTGTGACCGATCTGATATCACACGAAATTACGGGATGTCGGGTAATTGAAGATTACACGGTTAGCGACCTTCACCTACATTGTTCGGGATTGCGTCACTTCGGCAGACGGCTGATTATAATCGTCTATAGACGGTTGTTAACTAATAAAATCGTGATAGTATTTAATCCGGAGGCAGAAACCGAAGAAATATACAATTGTCAAGTTTATAAAATAATCAAAGAAAGATGGCGTTTGCATGACGCTTATGCATTTTTTCTTTAAGTGCCTATATTTCAAAACGCAAACAAGGAAATTACTAGGATTTTTACATCTATTAAACAAAGGAGATAAACCATTCGTAACTGGTCATCTAGACCATATTTGTCCCTATCCAACTTCAATTAGAGGAAGCAAGTATGGCGGCGTCTATTAATGCGTTTGAGTGTTCTTATTTTATATAATTTAAGGGTGCGATATTATAAAACACCGATATGAGAATTAAAGATGTTACCACTTCCGAAATGTAAAGTAAAAAAACTAAAAATGTTTAACTGTTTTATTTGAGGTTTCAATGATTTACGTTGCACAACAAAAAAAAAATAAAGAAAAAGTTTTCCACCTCCGTGACACGCTCTGAGAATATTATGCTTGCGCTGAATAGTTTTATCCTAAAAATACGCACGAAAATCGACATTTTTTTATATTTATGATCATCTTTTGTCCTCGGGAAAATAACGAAGATTAACTTTTTCCATAAATTTATTTTGATACATACATAAATGTGTGTGCACCTTCAATATTATGCTGTGTAGGTACGAACATTTTTTTTTACTGTTAAAAAAGCTTATCGACAAAATATAACATAAAACATATAAATAGGTGAGAAGATGTGTTTTCGAAAGTTTTGTGTACATATTTTAAAATTCGAGGAAAACATAAAAACGACACAAGATGAAAATATCTCTAGTAAATTATAACTTGTAACTTTTTTTGTTCCTCTATTTCGTAAAAAAAAATTTATTTGGCGGTTAAATAAAATAAAAAATAAATAAAAGTTAAAAACGTTAAATAAAAAGCCGATATATTCCGAAATCTAATTTTTGATTATGCGCAATGCGAATTACACACAAGAAAAACTATACACCGTAACCGAGACACCGAGAGTGAGCGAAAGACTGTGAGCGTACTATTTAATTTTATATCAACTTGGGGAAATTCAATTTAAATCATCTCAAATCTCATTCATTGTTGTTTGTGTGCACATCTTATTTTCTCACGCGTGATTTTTTATTTTCTCAAATTTCCATTTTATATTTTCTCGTCTTACGAAAACAAAAAAAAAAAAAACAAAAAACGAAATAACGGCTTAAAAAATTCCATCATTACACACGAAAATAACAACTCAGATTTTTTTGTATTCACATTCAGTTGAAATTTGTTATTTGATTCATTAAGTACGCATCCGCCATCTTGGTTCGAAATACAATTTTTGATTTTTTTTCTGTTGTTTTTGTTGTTTTAGTTTTTGGTTAGCATTAAAATAAAATTAAAAACGGTTTAATTTAAGTGATTTTGTCTAAAAGTGTGTGTTTACAGTAAAAAAAAAATTACAAAAATAATTGTTATCGTGTTTAAAGCCCATAAAAAAAGGATTTGTTCAAATTTCATCACAACAATGTCAAAACGAAAGAAAAAAATTTTGTTCTTTTCTCGGTTTTCATGTTCATATTGTTGTTGTTATTGTTGTTTGTGAAAATCTAAAATTATAAAAAATAAAACTTTGTGAAGTGAATTGTGAAAAAAAGAAAAATTTGTGAGCTTTCTTTAATTTTAATTTGTTCTAAAAAAATATATTAAAAAAAAAGGAAAAAAAAATTTAGTGAAACTTTTGATTTGTGATTTTCTATGTTGCTGTCTTTTTTTTATGTTTGTTTTTTGTTGGTAATACACCAGGAATTTCATGTCATCCCAGTTAAACGAAAGCTTTGAAAGGAATTTTCAAATGAAAAAAGTTAGTAAAACATTTTTTTTTGCTTGTTGTATTATTATTTTACCCGGAACATAGAAATAATTTAAATAGCTTTCAGCTATTTTTTAAAACTTTTTAGGTTAACTTATGGCTTAAAGCTACAGTACTGGGATTTTTTCGTTTTATTTTATTGTAAAAATATAAAAATTGCCTTTCATCTTGAACATCTTATGTATTAGATGCGTCGTACAATATTTTTGATGTTTTAGTCGAGTTGATCGAGTCATAATTTATTTACTTATGTCTAATCATAATCAATGGTTATATTGTTTAGCTTAAAGGGTAATTAACAATCGTTTGTAGTCAATTGAATTTGACAGGTTACAATCACGTTCGCTTGTGATAAGTCACAATATGAAATAGGCAGCCATCAAATGTGTAAATTTATTAAAATAATTATGTTCAATAAATTATCCGATAAGAATGTAAAGATAACAAAATATGTTTTGATAATTTATAATCCAAATGTAATGGATATATCGCGCAAAAATTTATCTAGTCTGGATATATCTAGATTTGTTATGATGTGTTTGCATACAAAATCGAAACTATCGATTTTATTTGATAATTTTATGATCCACAAAATCCAGTCGTGAATCGTGATGTGACTTTATTCTTTGCTACTAATGAGCCCGCCGCAGGCGATGCTGGTTTAACATTCGAAAGGGTTTGGTTGTTATCATCACAACATTTATTTTATTAGAGTCAAGTTATTACTGTATATGTTATATTTTAGTTTTTATGTATACTAAATTAAATTACCGTTAAACGATCAACACTATCATTTAATTTTTTTAATTTGACTATCTTGGAAAATTTGAAAAATACGATCTATCAACACAAGAACAAAACTGTTCCTATTATACAGCTAGGTAAAAATTGTTTAGTTTATTACTCAAAGTTTTGGTTTCTAAAACTTTTAAACTTAAATATAAGTACACATACTATTGTATAAAATTGTATAGTAAGTTTAAAATAAAAATAAATACATTATTAATTTAGAAATATCTAGGCTTGAGTAAAAAATAAAAAAAGAACAAATGTTGCAATAGTTCAATAAGAATCATTTCACAGCCTCGTGAACAAATTTTCGTGCAAAAAAGATGCCTGCGGCAGAGAAGGCTCTCTCTGCTGTAACGCTGGTTGGCGGAATCGTTGAGAGCGATTTATAAACTAAATCTAAATAAAGACCACGAATTCCTTCGTCACCGAAAATTCTTGTTTTTTGACACTATCATGTTGTGTTACTAACGTGTCTGTTATATTAAACATCCTGTTCCATTTAACTGCTTTTCAATTGCTCTATATCCATTATCTCGCTAAAGTTTTCAGTTGTTACAACTGGACATTCTCCTTCAACTTCGTCAATGTTTTGTAATCATTAGAATTACCTTTCAAAACTTCAATTCTCTGCATTCTGTATTTAAATCGTTTATGCATGTACAGCAGCAGATTTTATAGATGAGTACGTCTTTCATTAATTCGACTAAATAAAGCAACTCTTATTTCTAGTGAAAATGGTGTATCCACTTCAGGCATTTAGTCAAAAGACAATTAAAAGTGGCATCAGCGTTCAGAAAAGAAGAATCCCGCCGAAAAAGTAAAGACGTAATGTAGGACGTGAAATTAATCGCAAAACAGTTAGGCCCAAAACAGTTTGCATAGCTTAAAATATAAAAAAAGGAAACCTCAAAATTTTCATCGAGATCGCAACTATCATTATCGTTAGTTTCTATCTCTTCAAACGCAAATTCTTTTTCATCATTCATCTCGAGATCGACTGGATCGACTTTGGCTAGAGCACACTTGAAACTCCACACTGAATTCCATGTGCGAAACGAGTAAATTATGTAACAAAAGATTAATAATCTTTTTAGCAGGTGGAGTTCCATTTATTCGCACCAATCCCAGATTCTAGATGTCTATGAATTGTCAAGCTTAAACAATTACCTGCAGCTTTTTGATTCCATAAATCTTTTTAATATTTTCACGAATTTTGTACTATCCTTTAAATGGTTTGAATTGCCTTAAGCAACGTAGGAATATTTTCAAATCCTTTTGATATGAAAAGCATTCGAAAATATTCTGATGTACAAAATATTGCAAACGGTAAACCATCGTTTGTTGTTATATGCGATATAGTAGCAGGAAAAAATTCATCCCGAACCTTTGAAGAAGAGTCGATATTGTTGTGTTATTTGAATCCTTTAAAGAATCGCTATCGCCTTCGATGTTTTTGGAAATTTTGGTCTGCTGTATAATTCGTACTGTGTAATACACTCGTTGATCCACCAGCACATTTAATGCATATTTTACGCATATTTTACATTTTGGTTGTGTGTTCTCTTCTTTCTCTGAAAACTCCAAACAGACTGACGGCGTAAGTAGGACGTTAAAAAAAATTAACTGCGAAAGAGTTGGGAGGGCTTCGGCCCCAGAACAGATAGCAGAGTTTAGAAACACACTTGCAAATGTGTTTGAATAAAAGGTTTAAAAATCATAAGGAAATTCTATCCAATCCGATGGGATTCGACGTAACAGAACAGAAAGCTGTGGTAACTGTATCTAGATCTTTGTCCTGAAATGGATTAAAATCTATCAATACGATTTAATTTTCTTTGCAAAAAATTATGCTATTCATAAAAAAAACCGCCGGTCATCTAAAACTATTCACGAATGTCTTCTTCTTTAAATAATGGCTTGACTTTTGACTAAATTGTGAAAAACCCGCTTATAGATATGTCGAGATTTCTTCATACAAACCCTTCTGGACGCTTTTTTTCCTTGTCTTAGATTTTCGAGCAAAACAAATCTAAAAGCTGGTTTTTATTGCAGTAAATGCTTTACACAAAATTTTTTTTTTCTGCTCTTTTGTCGCAGTTAAAATAGTTGGATGACCTATAGGTGCATTCAAAGCAACGCCTCTTAGCTTATACATCAATGCCGTTCTTGGGATTTTGTATATTATCATCCCATACGTCATTTCCTCAAGTGCCATATTAAGTTCATCCCGACTATATTGAAGTCGCACTAATTTGTGAAATTCTTACTGAAAAATATAATATCCATTATAAACATTGGTAAAGTTTAAATAATTTACTTAATAAGACGACTATTTTAATTATTTACAAATCTAATTATTTGTGTCAGAAATACTAACGTCTGTCTCAGTATTATAGTCACTTACCTTATTGGTTAATATTATTTTTATTGCGTTCTTATAATCAGTCAGCGGCAAATGTCAACTTCGACAGTCCAAGATTGATATGCTCCTTTGAATTTTAGTATTTGAATTGATTCTAACTCTTCGATTCTCATTGCGCTTGACAGATACTAGCGGTGGTAGTTTGTTTGTTTGTTTATTTCTATGCAATCTGTTTTTGGGGCCGAAGCTCACCCAACTCTTTCGCGGTTAATTAACGTCCTACTTTACGCCATTACTAGCCAAATCGAGGACGCGCGAATACAGGTTCGCGTTTCAAATATCCATCTGCACATTGCATTGCTCCAGCCAGCCTAGCGGTGGTATGCGTGCGGTGTTAATTTTGATAGATTTATCGAAAATAACTCTTGTTGACCAATAATATTGCGACGGTATGATTGGTTTGTAATGGATAAAGCCGTATGTATTCTTGCAATTGAAATGCTTGTAATAGACATAAGTATTATTAATAACCTTCTTCTCGACTACATTTTACTTATTGTCTTCTTTTTTTGCCGCAACAGAGGTGTATGGAGATGTATGCATTTGAGATGTATGGATTTCATTTCAAATCTATGACAACATGTTTGTAATAACGGCCGTATAAATTTATAGTTGTCCCTCAAAACTGTCCACTTTGCTTTTTGTTGGTTTTGTCTGATGAAGGACGTAAATTTAGTGAATTACCGATGAAGAAGTAAAGAAGTGGCTTGGATTTAGACCTTTTGTTTCCTCAAAAACTTATATCTTTGGGATCATCGTTGTTAACTTGAAATTTCGGGAGTATAATTTATATTCAATTTTTATCATTTATTTAATACAAATTAAAAAGGAGGTAGGAATAGCCCCCATGTTCAAAACTAACCGTATCGGAACCTCCGTAAAATTGATGGTTACACCTAAATGTAATTATAATTAAAAATTGACGTTGCCACAACCGGAGTAATCTTTTTCTTCATTGGGTCGGTTTTGTTTTGTGTTGAAGGCTCTGACCAATTCAAGAGAGTTTTGAATAGTGTTGGATAGTTTGTATCATTCGAATTCGAACATTCAAGAAGAGGCCTCGTTGGTGCTATGATGGTATTCTTGGTCGCCTCTTTTTTTTTGGTTCGTCTACGATTGAAACTGTACCATCTTCTAGACATTCAGATTAATAACGTTACTTTCTTTAAACCAAAAACTTTCATCAACAAAATTTTTATGTCCATTAGGTAACTTTGAAATGGGATTTTTATTCCTTTTCGTTTTGAACCACAGTTGAAGTAGGCTTTTAAGCTGAAGGTCACCGCTTTGAAGGTCAAAGTACACGTTAAGCTTTCTAAAATATTTAGGAAAGCTCCTGAAATTTTAATTTTCTTAGTAGGCGTAGTGCATACAGGTTTTACTATACTACTACTATCTCGCGCAGCTTGCTTTAATAATTTTCTTTAATTAATTCCATCAACAGTGAATGGAAAAAGTCCTGTTGTTCTAAAGGCACCCCTAATTAATGCCGGCTTTGTACTTTTTTCAAGCAAGTTGTCAAAAGAAGGGCGCAAAATTTGCGTTTCAAAATAAGGCTATCAAAATTGTATTATTTTATTCACAGAACTGAAAGAGCGGTAGCATAATATGTGAAATGTGACCGTCAACATATATATGCATTTACAGGCATTTTCTTTTCTGTAATCCATGGGTAGAAAATATTTGTTATGTATTCATAAAATGTTTGGCCTGTCAATCTGTCATCGACCCACTGTCTGATACCTCAATACCCCAATCAATGGTCTTATTTTGCAAATTAAAATAACTGGTCCGGGTTTCCCATATACTCTCATTGTAATTAAACCTGTAATGCAATCTTTCTTGTCGTTCGAAATTCTCGAATACTTTTTTTTGCCCCTCTCTTCGCTAATACCGTATTTTCCTTAGTTGCAAGAAAAAAAGCTGATGTTTCGTCACAATTAATTATTCGTGAATGATCATTTATCACGTCAAGGAAATTGTTCTCTTCTATAAACATGAACCAATTCCGAATATTGCCTTCTATTAATAAAGGCCTAGCAGCAGTTAAATTTTGTGACACTCGTAGGGCTAACTTTGTTAGTCTTTTTAAGAAACCGAACAACCATTTTCGGCCAAGTCTGTAACCTGTAAACGGATTTAACCGATTTAACGAATTTATAAGATCTATAACGGAATCTTGTAAATGGCTTTTTGTGATAGGAAAGCCAAACCTTGTGAACTTTTGGATCCAGTTCCCTATAGTAATGCCTCTTCTTCAGCACTTAAAACAGTAATAGGTCTCGGCTAAACTCTTTGGTCGTACTTACATCTCAGTTTATTACGTAGCGTAGTTCGTGGTACATTATACTTCACGCTTGTAGGCTAAACACTTTGCCCCTTCTTTACTTCCTCGCCATCCTTTGTCATAGCATCAATGTTACATTGTCAATTTTTACCCCAACCGGCCATATTATGTTCTGTTTGAAAAGGATCGTTAACAGTTGTCTCTGCAAAGCCACCTAGCTTTTTCAGGCTTATCATAAAAAAAACCATTCGGAAAAGATATTATCAACTTTGTTCATAAAAGAAAGTTTAGCAAATAACCTCCTCCGGTTCAATAAAATTATTTTTCCCTAGAGCGTTTGGTAATGTATCAAAAATAGTTTTATTTCCTTAAAACTAATCGGTTGCCAATAAAAACTATATACATGGCGAATAAACCGTCAACTTTTTTAATTGTAGTGCCCAAACAAATCGTTAAGCTAAAATTGGAGGGTCCTTCTGTAGCTAATCTTTAAATAACACCATCTATGTTTGAGCTCGTTCAACCAATTATAAACTCTGTGATTTATGACGTTTATCACATTAAGCCATGATTTTGAATTGACTTATCTAACTGACTAAGTCATTTATCCTTTTTATAGTCTGTTATTTGAATTAACAGTGTATCAGCAAAGTTCGGTCAAAAAAAAAAAAAACGTTTAACTAGCATGTTGTCTAAAATAAAAATAGTCCTGAAAATTATTCGCATGAGTATATGTATATGGCAAAATTATATCTGAGCACATAATATAAATAAAAAAAGCATTAAGGATAATAGATAATAACCTTTTTGAGTACTTCCATTACCCTCGTTCCTTGTTTTAGTCTTCCGCCAAAAAAATAAAAATCATGAACCTCAATATACATATTAAAAAATAAGAAATATCCGAATAAAAAAAAATAATGTATCCTTGAATAATTCATTAAGGACTATACGAGTATGTATAATAATATAACCAACGAGTAAAGAATTATTAAATTTGTAAAGGACACGAGATAATAATAAGTTTTTGTATTTTAAAAAATCGGAAGGATATTGTTGTTGATTGTTTGATCTTTTATTCACTAGTATATGTATATGCGTATCGAAAAAGGATGTTTTAAAAATATAATAAAATGTATTAAATACCAACAAAACAATAAAAAAGGAAAGGAACAGGATACCAGCCTTAATTGACATATACTATTTCCTTGATGTAACGAGTATTGATCTTAAACCATAGACTTTAATTATACCACGGCATTCTAAGCCCTAGAAATAATTGGCGCGTCGCTAAAATATTGGAAAATCCTTCTAATTAGGGCAGATTTTTTTTTTATATTTAATTTTTTGTTTGAAATGGGTTGATATATACTTTAATACTTAAAGTAATTTAGAAAGATTTTTTTTCCGCTTCGAAACTCTTTGGGGTATTTGATTTTATTTTTTTTTAAATATAAAATTGGTAATCTGCATTTTGGTCCCCAAAAAAGAAAGTTGGATTTTTTTTTGTTTAATCCTATCACTGATTTGGAAATTGTACGCAAATCAAAATAAGGGTTTCAACCCAAGTAGATATGTGTTTAGGAAGTTGATTTTTTGCGTAGTTTCTAAAATCCTTAAAATGACTATCCAATTTTTTTTAACCGAAATTTAATTATAGATTTAAAATTTAATTTTAATTTTATACCACACTTTGAAAATTATTTTATATTCCGCGAATATACCCGACGGTGTATCGTACAAAGTAACAAAATTCGAATGTTTCTTCTTCGGTCTAATTATGAATATTTGGTTTGGTTGACTATATTTTACTTCCTGTACCTGTTAACTCCTAGAAATTCACGATATACAGAATTTTGATTTTGCTAATTTCTGCAAACTATCTTCCACTCTTTAAGTTGATCAAATATTATATAATTTATTTTACCCCACTGATTCTGAATTATTCGTAAAATAACGATTTCAAAAAAATAACGATGTTCACAATAACTTTGCTGAACTATACAAGAAATTTTGCAGAGTTGTTATTATTTTTCTCGTTTTTCACATATCACCAATGTAACATTGTTAGATTTCACGTGAATTTCATGATTTATATTTTTCCATTAGTTGCAAAGCAATACATCGTTAAGAAAATTCAAGTAAACTGTTTCTTTGCAAATTATTTTTCGAAAAAAGTTTATGGCACAAATTTCTGATGAAAAAATGTTGCTTAATGTAAAATTAATGAGAAAAAAACACCTTAAATAAATATTCGTTCCAGATATACTATTTGTATCCAGGAATTGCAACACAATGTTATAACTCTTAAACTCGTCATTTGACGTCTGCAGTTGGTTTGATGGGAATTTTTCATGAGTTTATGCCGAGATTGCAAAAATCATTAATGTAATATTTTTTGTATTTTCAAAATAGAATAGAATTCTGCATTTTTGCGATGACTTTCTACTCGTGGTTGAAAAATGAATTAAGCATACTTTTTTGCGGAAGATTCTTGGTACTAGATATAGCTGCCAGTTCTGAATTAAGTTGTTGGTATTGTATAATTCTGACAATTATATTGTGTCCTTCGGCAAGTTTGTCAACGTCCAAATCTCCACATGTTCATTCATGAGTAGACTTTTAATAGATTTTTAAGTTTTAGAGAGAGACAAAAAGATAACGCTACTGTAAAGCAGCCTAACTTATCTCTGAAAATATGTTCAAGATAGTGAGTTTTCACATATTTGGTCTTTATTTGTGAAATGGAATTCTTTATATTTACTTTTTCCCAATTACAAAACCGTTGAAGAATATCATTTAACTCTGCCATTATGTCTTTATTTCTGGAAGCAATATTACAAAATCGATTTGAGTTGGATTCCAAGCTGGAAATATCAGAAACATCAAACCATATTTTTTTCTGTTATAAAACTGAAGTATAATGCTCGTACAATAAATAATTGGTGTGATTCAGAAACTTTACACAAGCAGTCTTTAAAAATGCATAACCATCCCACTTGAGGCCATCAATTTTTCACTTTATTGAACACTTGTCTTAAATTTAGTCAAAAAGAACCTGTTTTGCAAGGAAATCTATTTCCTTAAATATATTTATGAATCTTTCTTAGTGCAAAAATAATTGCCAATTCCTCCCGATGAAGTTGCTAGTAATTTTTCTCCGAATTTGAGAGACTGCTTGATATGAACGTTACTGGTCGTTCTTCCTCAATTACCAATATCGTAATATGGTCTGCGGAAATTATGTAAAGAACTTCAAAACTTGTGACTATCGACAGTGCTACTTTTGCTTTAAAAAGATGTATTTTGAATCAAGAGAATTGTCGCAAATCTTAAACTTATAGCTGTTACGTCACTGGAATCGCCACTAAATCGATACCCCGTGGGAAAATCAACCAAACATGTACAATTTTATTTTCATTATTTAGTACAACATGCGCTAATGTTTCAACTGCCCTGTTTAGTAACCCATCAGCAACATCAATATTCGCGGTTAATCTTCAAAGGTAGGTATCAATTTATTGCCTTCATAGGTTCTGAAAAGCGGCACGGTTTTATTGGTGATTTGTGCCACCAATTTATCAGCAATTGAAGTCGATGTATTCTCGGTTAAGTTTATTCGTATTATATGCATTTACAGAATTTCAGGATAGATTACTATTTCTGTATCATTTAAGTTACCTCCGTTACCAATCTTTGTAAATATGTATGCGATTTTTTTGCTCTATTATCTCGATTAGCTCGTAAAATCCAAAAATTGTCATTGTCTCCTTAGTCCTCCCTCCCATTTGGTCTAAACTTTCAGCCTCGATCATAAACTCCCGTACACATTTTTCATTTTCATTGATAGAGTCATTTGGAGGCATATTTTGGCGATTTTAAATGCCCTATGAGCGGTTTTACCTCTAAGCATTTGTTTATTCGTCAGTTACCGCGAATCTGTTGAAAATTTCCAAAATCAATCTAATTGTAAACGTATTGTCGCTGGGCCAGTCAAACAGTCAAAGTGGGAGAGAATTTTTGATATGAATGAAATGTTGCAAAAGCTCCCTATTTCGTTGGTTGTTCTCATAAGAGCTAGAAATACTGGAAGCTGTAAAGAAAGATTCCTCTTTTCCGCAATCAGTTTCTTCCAGCCGAAATGAAATTAGCAATGTGACCATTTTTCGTTTATAAGCTGCTAAATATTTTGCCATATTATAATTTATGCATCTTATAATTTGTGAAATTTTGCGTATCGTAATTTTTCCTTTAATATTAGCGTTGTATCTGGAAACGAACTTCGCGAGAATGACTTTTTCAAGTTCCTTTGGCCTTTTTCCATATTTGTCAAACCAATCATCCTTAAATCGAACCATCTTCAAGTGTTTCAATTTTGTTCATAGTTTTCTTTTCGGTTAAAGCCCTTACGATTCGCGCTCACTCATTTCCATATTAAAAGCTTTGTTAAAACATTTGTAGAAGTCTAAATTTTCTTAGTTTAATATTTTACCAGAAACGGTGGCATCCATCGTTTCCTTACCCAACAATATATCGATCCGTTAGAGCGTCATCGATTGAATAGTATTTTACCAAGGCGTTTGTTTCCGGTTCGGTAATATGCCTGACCTATTTTTCCTCTAAAAAATCACCAAACTTGCATGTATATTTTCCCTATCTGTTGTACAATACGATTAAATTTCAACCGTTCTGCTCACTTGTTATACGTGGACTAAAATATTTAATCAACGCTGTTGATATTTCGCTGAAGCTTTTAGAGATTGGATCCTCTGGGATAATTTTATATGAAGTTGTTCCCAATAACGTTATAAACAGCGGCGTTTTATCCTCTTCTTTAGTTTGGTATCTTTTTTTCCAACTATTTTACAAGGTGACTTCAGTGTCTTCGTTTGTTCATTGCTTCAGCAGTTTTTTGCATTTTTAATGATTCATGTTTGTGAAGAAACTGCAGAACGATTTTGCTTTCGTTTTATATTTGTAATCGAAATTGTTTTTATTTGTATCTCTTTCACACTTATCATTACCTCTCTGTCTCGCCACGTTCGTTCAGTAGAAAAGTTGAATAAAAATGATCTTTATGAAAATTCTTTCACATATGCCTACATTAAAATCCAGGAAATCATGTGTTCATAAACATAATACGTACGTACATAACGTAAACATAGAAACGAAAATACAAAAAAAATAAATCGCGACGGAAGGAAGGAAGGAAATATAAGATTTCGAAAATCTTCCCCAAAAAACACCATCATAAATGGTAAGACGATGAAATTTGAGAATTCAAAGTTTTTTTGTGTGTTCCGTTGCTCTTAAGTTCAATACATATCATATAAATGCAATATAATCCATAAAATATAATCAATTTTTTTTTGCAAATTGTGGAGCAAAAAAGCGGTACAAACAGAAAAAAGCACATAAAAAGTTATTTTAATCGGTCGATTTTCTTATTTATTTCCTTCGCAATAAACAATAAAATAAATCGAATTTATTTAGTGAAATTTAATCAAACAATTGAAAATAAGTTTTATTGATAATAGAGCTTTTTGGTGGTTATATTGCTCCTCGGGTTTCTAGATATATATTTGGCACACATTTTTTTTTCGTTTTGGCCTGATGGTGGTACGTATATGTGTTTTGTGCGCGTGTACAATGATTTTTCGTCGTGCGTTGTTGATACAACATGAAAAAATTTAATGAGCGCAGTGCGATCTAATTACCTAATATACAATATATAACATATTATTTCAGCTTGTATACATGTGTATCCATATTGTGAAAATAATAATTGATTAACTTCCATAATATATACCTCGTGTGTATTACATTAATTAATTTATCTTATCAATAAAATGTTTTCAATAACACTAAATTAATTTTTATCACTTTTCATATTGTGCGAAAAAGCAATATCAATTTTCTTTCTTTCATGTGAAGTAAACAAAAAAAATTCATATAGTATATGTCGATATATATACGGGGATTAAGATGATGTTCTAATATATACTCGGTAGAACATTATATCGTAATAATAAACTGAAAATTAATTTCTCTGTATACATACGTCGGCAGTCTCATCAGTATCATTTTCATAAACCAAATTAATTCGATTCGCTACAATACATTATATAAGAACCATATAAAATTATGTTATATGAGTTTGGACTCTGCTTTATGTATAACCATCATAAAAAATTAATACAATTATAATATAACCGCAGTAGTTAAATCTTCGATTTAGCCACAATAAACCACTTTGATGGCAATATTCATCAAAATGAAGTGTACATAAAAATATTGAAAATTTCCTAAAAATTTATCACGATGCTACTCAGTACTCGTATATAAAAACAATTTTAATCCTGTGAAAAATGTCGATGAATATTTATAGCGCGTCTCAATTAATTTCTGTTGAATTAAATTCAAAATTATATTTTGAGATAACCAAAAATCAGAGGTCCTCTAACCCATAATTTTTTTAAAAATTAAGAAGAATTGGAGTAGTTCGATCAATAAATTTGATGTGTATCGGTAATTTATTTTTGCTTAGCTGTATTAGCATAAGGTACTTTCTTGTTGTTAATGTCTTATGCTTTGACTTAGCCTCGTTTAACTTAATACACCAGCTGTGGTTTTCGTTAATTAGGAGTAATGCTTAATAATAATAATTAATTTTTACAGGCCATTGCTGGCCAGTACCAAATCAACAACGTTTCGGTCGCAAACTTACTCTTCGTATTATTTTGAATAACTTGAAGAAGACAATTTATTCTCTACCCCGAGGTGCTCCCGGTGGCAGTGACATTTCCACTTGCCAAATTATGATTCTCCTCTTAGATATTGCTGCATCACCCGTTTAGGATTAGATCGCAGAAAATAACCGAGGCAGCGTACTCGCTTTGCTTTTACTTCATCAGCAAAATCAGCAATTTTCGATTCAAAATTATCGATCAAATATTGTTTTATCACCAAGATATAGCCATTTCTTGATATGGCAATTGTCCTATAGGTCAGATCGTTGAGGTAAACTACAACGTATTTATAAATTTACAATTATTGAAAGTATCAATAATTAAAATAATACATTTTTAATTTTTTTGGCCTTACGGAGCTAATTTATAAGACTTCAGTACACTGCGGGATAAATAAGTTAATAAAATCGAAATGAATAAAATATCAAAATCTCTAAATGATACATTTTTTTTGTAAACATCATCCCATTATTTTGATAACAAATGTTGCTCAATTCGAAAAAGGCTTGCCTTTTTCCTATAGCAATTATATGTGATGAAAACACACCTAATATTTTGATGGAAGTCATGTGGTGATCTGTTACATTAAAATTGGAACCTACTGGTATACATTTGAAATTGGCAGTGATTTTAGTACTAGCAGAAATATATGATTGATAAAAGTTATGGTATTGATTGTTACTTTAGTTAGTAGATTAAACAAACGACACCGTGCATCGTAACATACTTATACCCAATAGGTGTTAAGTTAAACAAAAGCGACAATTATCAACATCAAAGTTAACTTTTAGAATATATGCGAAAATCCACTGTACACTACCGATTGATTGATTCATTTCGACTGTACGGCCGATCATTAAGATCGAATTAATTAAGATCGACACGGTTACAGACACCTTGGCGGCCAATAGTTGGTATTATGTATTCATGCATATACAGTACAATTCTATTTTAATAAAATCAGCATCTCCAGACTACAAACATTCATCTGTAATGTTTCACTTAAAAAATAAATTAATGAGCTAGTATCTCCTAGCCGTAGGCTGTAATAAATTGCATTAGTTTCCGCCTTAAAATCACTAATTGATTGATGATCCCATTATTGCTAAAAATTATTAAGTGAAATTTTAATATAATAATTTATTAATATAATAATATAATAATATAATAATTTATATTATGATATTATTAGTTTATTATATTACAAATTAATTAATTTATCATTTCAGATGAAAACTAATTCAATTTATTACAGCCTACAGCTAAGAGCGGTTAGTTAATTAATAGATTTTGCTTTTAGGAAACGTTTGCTGATACACCTGAATGGGGGCACACTGCGGTTGATGAAATAATGCAGAGCAGCTCGTCAAAATTGTGATTGTCTTGTGCTAACATTAGTTGAGTATTGGCTTCCGGAAAACCGGGTCAAATCTGTCATTACTAACATGCCGTCCTTGGCCGTACATTCTAATCAATCAATCAATCAATCAATAATAATATAATAATATAATAATATAATAATATAATAATATAATAATATAATAATATAATAATATAATAATATAATAATATAATAATATAATAATATAATAATATAATAATATAATAATATAATAATATAATAATATAATAATATAATAATATAATAATATAATAATATAATAATATAATAATATAATAATATAATAATATAATAATATAATAATATAATAATATAATAATATAATAATATAATAATATAATAATATAATAATATAATAATATAATAATATAATAATATAATAATATAATAATATAATAATATAATAATATAATAATATAATAATATAATAATATAATAATATAATAATATAATAATATAATAATATAATAATATAATAATATAATAATATAATAATATAATAATATAATAATATAATAATATAATAATATAATAATATAATAATATAATAATATAATAATATAATAATATAATAATATAATAA